>CM044437.1:83789141-83844195 GCA_024363595.1 Xenopus borealis
ATAAATAAATACCTGGTGCAAAGTTGCATTGGAACTGATTTGGTACTCAAACAAAGATAGGAAAAGGTTTGGTTTTCTTTAGTAAGGAAAGTTAATGGATGTTGAAATGGTTACAATTTCACATCCTGTACAAGCAAGAGATGTCAGCATGATTTACACCCACTGCTCTCTGTTCGGCCTTGCACGCTGGGCACTACTTGTTAGCGACAAGTAAACAAATTTGATAAATTATAAATTGTTCTCTCGGATCTATGTACTCTGCCTTCAAATGACTTAAGATTGCATGGAGTGGCCCTGAAGTAGTTTACCTTCTTCTAAAATATTTATGAAGCAAGTTTGTTCTTAGCATATGACATCTGAAGAGACATTTAAATAAGCATTGCTGTTCTTCTAACATACATTGCAATCTCTTGTTTGTAACACAAATTTTATCTTAATTTTTTATACCATTTTCTTCATGATAAAGCTTAATAAGCATAAACTTGGAATCAATGCAAATCTTAATTTTTAAGTGTGTTTTATTATTTTGTACAAGGTGGATATACTGCATTGATAACTCTGCAGATTTGTACCATGGACAACAATGTAACAATTCAACTCCCAAGGAGAGAGGGACGGTGGTGCTGTCCCTCTGTATTTTAGTTTATATTCTGCACATATGTTATTTAGGTTTTTCTAAACCTTTAACCCCTAATACACCGGTGGAATAAAAAATGTATTAATTATGTTTTAATTGTGTGATTTAAAAAAAGGCAAGGACTGCACCTGAAAAAATGAAGATGGGAACCACCCCAAAACATTGTGAACTCCATGCAATGTATACATACTTTTTATATAACAGAAGAAATTGTGTGCTTGCCTCTATCCTGTTGTATTAAATTGCACAGTAGCCAGTTGGTTATCCCACAGTGCAGACTTTTTACTAGAGAAATTCTGAGACTTGCTGTAATGTCTTAACTATGAAACGCTATTTGTTCACGATTAGATAAAACTATGAAACTTGATTTATTCATGATTAGATAAAATCATATGAGGTGCTTTATAATTTCAGTGCAGCCGAATCCCTTCTCTTACACTACAGGTATGTGCTTTCAGAACTTCTGCAAGGCCAGAGCTGTCAGTAACTGTCAAGAGAGATGCAAGCAAACATGGCAGCCGGGGGCTATCTTTCTCTCCCCTCTCTAATCGCCTCCTCCTGCTGACATTTGAATAAAATACTGCTGCCTGTTCACTGTATGAGTGGTTTGGCTGATGTTCCTCAGGCGGGAGGGGGTGAATGAATGAAGAACGGGAGGCTGCCAGTTTGAGAATGCTATGTGTGCTATCACATCCACTCTATCTTATCAGAGGGGTAATTTGATGATAACAAATAATCCATTGCTGGAAAGGAAACATGTGTAGCGAAGTAAAGATTGGATGTAGGTGGATTGTGCCCTGAGGCTGATGCAGCTCTGAGACCGAAAGAGACGGGCAGGCAATGTCCTTCTGTTTGACACACAGCAGTGGCTGAGACTTAAAACAGTGAAAACCTTATGTTTAAGAGCCACCTCTTAACTTCATTTACAGAACATTCTAAATCCTGTTATTATTGTTCTTTGGTGCAGTCACCTTCCAGCAGTTTTATTTATAAATGTTTAAAGGAACAGTAACCCCAAAAAATTAAAGTGTTTAAAAGTATTGAAAATATCATGTAGTGTTGCCCTGCGCTGTTTAAACTGATCTGTTTGCTTCAGCAACACTACTATAGTTCATATGAACAAGCTGCTCAATAGCAATGGCGGAAATTGAAAAACGGCTACATGGCACAGGATAAGTAATGGATAACACATTATGTTCTGCAGAGCTTATCTGCTTTCTGCTGTGTAACTTGAGCCTTTTCACCTTTGAATGGCTGCCCCCATGGCTACACAGCAGCTTATTTATATAAACAATAGTAGTGCTTCTGAAGCAAACACTGCAGTTTTACCAGTGCTTTTATTACTTTAAAACATTTTCATTTTTTGATGTTACTGGCCCTTTAAGCCAGTTTTAAAGGGCCAGTAATATAAAACATTCTAACAATGTATTTACATTTACACAACAAACACTCAAAAAAAATCTCCATTGTTTTTAATGCCAAAGTCTTGTTAGTTTAAGAAAAAGATATACCCGGTTTTTGATCTGTAGCTATCAATGAAACAGTGCCCTTTTGTGCCAAAATATAAAAACATTAAAAGAAACAGTACCAGGGAAAAACAGGCGTATTTATAATTTTAGTAAAAATGATAAATTAAAAACATTTTCTAAAACACTTTTCTTTTTTAGTTAAGAAATAGTTGGTTGGTATGTGTGCCAAAAGGGTTGCAAACTGATATTCATACCCTTTAACCATTTATTTAATTTTATAGAATAGCAAATCTGTAACTCCAGAACAAGCATGCTTAGCATAGAAAGGGTTGAATCGGGATAACTTGCTCTCAAGTACACAGAGAGACCCGTAGACCCTAACTCACAATGGTTGGCCAAATTTCAACCCAGATCCACCCAAACCTGCTGTTTTGGGTCAACCCTCACATCACAAGCATATACCCACCAGCCTGGGAAAATTGTTTCTGGGGGATGAGATTATCAGACACCCCTCATGCTTGCTTTTCTGTTTGCCCATGTATTAAAGAGGTTGTTCACCTTTGGGATAATAAAGCTAGTTTAAAAGCCCATGTCATTTTTTTTTTTGTAATGTATCTTTATTACTTAAAATGATTGATTTCAGAGATACATACCATAGAAGCTGATCAACTCTAAAAAATCTGTAAATTCTCTCTCCTATGAATCTGAGATTGTGGGACAGGCTCTGTGTAAAAACGACAGGTTGCCATATAAGGAAGTTGAGGCTGGAACCTGCACAGAGCATGCTCTCTCTCCTACTTCATTTGCATATTGTTAAACCGATTGGCTTAATCTTGCCAGCCAATGGAATTGAAGAAATGCAAATAAAGCAGGAGAGAGAGCTAGCATGCTCTGTACAGAGTCAACTTCCTTATATGGCAACCTGTTTTTTTTTTTTTTTCACAGTGTCAGAGATTCAGGGGCGATCTGTCGCCTGGCGACTTTTCGCCGCGACAGATCGCCCCCGAATCTCCCCGAATAGCTAGGCACCGGCGAGGCTTAAAAGCGCCGGCGCGTGTTCACACAGAGCGGCGCAATTTTTAAAATCGCTCCAAATTGCCTGGCGAGGCAATTTGGAGCGATTTTAAAAATTGCGCCGCTCCGTGTGAATTAGCACAGGCGTTTTTAAGCCTCGCCGGTGCCTAGCTATTCGGGGAGATTCGGGGGCGATCTGTCGCGGCGAAAAGTCGCCAGGCGACGGATCGCCCCCGAATCTCCCCGTCTGGACTAAGCCTTAAGGTAATAAAGATAAATGACAAAAACGTTTTTTATGACATGGGCTTTTAAACTAGCTTTATTGTCCCAAAGGTGAACAACCCCTTTAAACACAGTATGCCCATATTCTGCCAATGATATTTGGTATTGGGAATGCCCTGTCATGTGTATCTGAAGGACAACAAAATAATTCTAGGAAACTTTGTGTTTTGTGTGACTTGTGTGACGTGTATTTTCAAAAGTTAAAAATGTGATACAAATAGCAGTAAATAATAAAAAAAAAAGCTGAAAAAAATCATCTAGAACCAACTTGAAACTCCAATTAGTATTGGAAGCTACCATGAAGTGTTTATGCAAAAATCTATATTTATTTACAACAAAATTGATTTTAATTAATTTTTCAAATCTATACACAACAAAAATTCAAAACAATGTTTAAGGTTGTCTGTCTGTTCAAGCTCAAAAAGTGTGATTGTATCAATAGTGAATTTTCAATAGAAGTATTAAAGGACACATTTACTAAGGGCCGAAGGGAAAATTCGAATTTAAAAAAAATAAATTTTTTTAAATTAATTTTTGGCTACTTCGACTATCAAATAGCCCAAAATTATATTTGAATTTAAAAAATTCTAAAATTAGATTCTTCAAAGCACTGTCTCTTTAAAAAAAAATTGAATTCAATACTTAAAAGTTGCTGAATTGCTATTTTAGCCTATGAGGGACCTTTACAGAGATTTTTTCTAAGTTTTAGAAATTCAAAGGATTTTGGTAAAAATAGTTCTAATCGAACAAGGCATTTGAATTATTTCAACAATTTTAATTCGATCGAAATCAACCTATTCAATCCATTTTTGATTGAGCCTTTCAAAGAAAATTTTATGGTCAAATTTTTTTAAAATTCGAGCCTTAGTAAATCTGCCCCTAAGTGTATGATAAAAAGCAACTGTCATCAAAGTCAGTATTCAAACCAGAGGGTTTAAGGCTCTGTAGCAAGAAGATTAAACTGATACTGACACTAAAAACTTAAAGGAACAGTTCAGTGTAAAAATAAAAACTGGATAACTAGATAGGCTGTGCAATATAAAAAATGTTTCCAATATAGTTAGTCAGGGAAAAATGCAAACTATAAAGGCTGGAGTGACTGGATGTCTAACATAATAGCCAAATCCAACTTCCTGCTTTTCAGCTCTTTATTTGTTAATAAGTCAGTGACTTGAAAGGGGACCACATGGGACATAACTGTTCAGTAAGTTTGCAATTGATCCTCAGCATGCAGCTCAGATTCAAAAGCAACAGTTATGGCCCTCCCTCAAGTCACTGATTGGTTACTGCCTGGTCACCAGGGTAACAAGTCAGTGGAAAACAAGCGAGCTGAAAAGCAGGAAGTTGGATTCTGGTTATTATGTTAGGCATCCAGTCACTCCAGCCTTTATACATTACATTTTTGGCTAACTAACTATATTAATAATTTTTTTTATTATTTACCCAGTTTTTATTTTTATACTGAACAATTCCTCTAAAATATGAATGTACATTAAAAGTTATCTATGGTCTTGTTGATTTTTGCTGAGAGGTTTGTTTTGTATTTAATTGCTAGTTGAAGTTACTAAACTTGATTGTTTTGCCAACCAGACTGTCCCATCTCAGCCTGTCAGTTAAAATTTCTAGTGCTTTCAAAAGCCAATATTATAATAGATGTAAAAAAGAATAATTTCTGGTGTCAGTATCTCTTTAAGTGCCTATACAAAGAATTTAGATATCACCACCTCTAGCCCCCATAGAGCTATCTATATTACTGTCAATTTAGATACATCTCCTCCATGACATTTAAGAAAGTGTTTAGCTTTGAGTCCTTTTTATATCAAGGATATGTTCTCTAATTTCTAGATGACGTGACATTTGGACAACATATTGAATATGTTCCCCTGAACTTGTTTTGAGTTAGACAACAATTTTAAATAACCAGGAAGGGCAGATGCACCGGGGGGGGGGGGGGGGGGGGGGGGTTAGTATAATTCAGCTCTAGTTTTTGCCATTCGAATACACATTTGTTGCCAGATAAAATATATAGCTATTTAATTCACTGGGGGAATTGAGTCAAGTGAATCCTGCTTTTCTTGTCCTTTAAGCAAATGTAATGCTGGACAGGCTGGAGCAGGTGACGTGGTAACAGGCAGTGCCGGACTGGGAGGTAAAAGCAGCCCTGGCAAAAGAGTCTAAGCAGCCCATGTATTTACACGTATGCAAAGCATGATATATATTTCCAACCCCAAGGTTAAGTAGAACTAGTGTTTATTAATAGATAGTCCATTACCATATAATCCCCAGAAATATTATATACACTATGTGCTGGAACTGGCCCTTGCAAAAATATCTCATCCTATTTCTATCACAACTATTCTATCTGATGGATTAGTGGCCCTATACTTACAGTATATTCTAAATTTTCCTTTGTGTGCCCCCAGCTAGACCATGCACCCTGGCAGATAAGAGGACTTGAATTACCATGTGTATCACATGGCCAAAGTGTATCGTATTTGAAGAGACTAGTCTGTCTCATGCAATTAATGCTACATATCACAGTGTTCCATATACAGGCTGAAGTGACTGTTCTGAGCATGGATCCTCCTGTTGCCAACATACCTATCATAAGCATAAGGGATTGGGTATATAGCAAGCAACTCTAATATTACTAACTGAAATTGGTCAGAATTCCTGGTTCCTCCCATATGCTGGTACTGACATGAGCACTAACAAATGCAGGCATTGGCTTAGCTGTGGCTAGCAGTGGACAGCTCATTTACATTTCTAAAGTGAGTATCTCATTTACATATTAAAGACATACCTCATTTGCATTTTTAGGTGAGCAGTCCATTTACATCTTAAAGCAAGCATCCCATCGGGAATTTGCCCGAACCCACAGATTGCCAGTCCGGGCAGGAGTTGACATAGGGAATCAGCGCACAAGCTTTTCAGACATGCTCATGTTCATGGCTCATTTTCATATGGTCACATGCACCATCATGCTTTGCCATTTAGGAGATGGATTTACCTGACAAACAGCACAAGATTAAAACTAAAGTAAGGAAGTTGGTCCAACCAGCTTCAAAATGCAGTGACCATTCTGTTTCTCCTGACCCAGACCCCAAGCCATAACTACCACTGCCCTTGTGCATGCTACACAGAAGCAACAGGCTGAGACATAGTCTCCTATTATCACCACACAGCAGGACATGGGCTCTTTACAAAGTTCCCCAGAATTATCCCAGCTAGGGTTGCCACCTGGCCGGTAAAAATGTGGGCTAATCCCAATGTTATTAATAGGGAAAAAGTTAAATATAGGAAGGCCAGTATTTTTTTTCCAGAAGAGGTGGCAACCTGAATCCCAGCTAATTTCCAATCCAATCCACTATTCATTCTTCTGTACAAAAAGCAGTCCTAGCGCAAAAAGACTTCACCCCTGCTACTTCCAAATCCTTACCTATAAAAAAAAAAAGCAATCTCCTTCATCCTCTGGCTCATTCCAATAAGATGTATGGATGCTGTATTATTATTTAAATATATTTTGACTTAGCCTTTGAGTGCTCCCACACCCCCTCTTTGCTGTAACTGAAGGGGAATACTTGTCAGATTCCTAATCCAAAAGCTCAGAAGACTTCTCTAAACAACCAGAAGTGGTAAAGCACCTCCTCCATGCAATTTTCTCCACACGTTATTTCGGAGCTTCAAAGCAGATAGGGTATTGAGAAATATTTCCAGAAAGCCCAAAATGTTCCCCATCTGTAGAACTGTTACTAAGATAGTTGACACTGAACAAAAAGACACTGATTCCACAAAAATTCTTTAACACTTAACCAATTCTCGAGGATTGTAAACATTGAGACGAGTACCAAAGTAGAACCCCATTTTCCACTTGTCCCACAACACTACCTTACCAGCAGAGGACACTTGTTCGCTTAAAGACTCCATGGACAGAAAGATTGACTCAGCCCTCAAGAGGAACTTCCAGAATGCAGCCGCCATTCTATGACCAGCAGCAGCAGCAGCCTTAGTAGCCAAAACAACAGTTTTTTGTCAAGAACTAATTAAACACCCCATCTTCACTAGAGCAATTAACATCTGATCTAGAAAAAGTTAAAGCAGCTTTTATATATATATATATATATATATATATATAATTCAAATATTTGAATACAGGTGTATATGTATATATATATATATATTATATATAGTAAAAAGGCCAGTGCAAATCATTTCTTGGATGAAATATATTTGAGCTTCAAAAATGCTTACAGTGGCAAATGCTTAGAATCAATTACACTGAGGCTGGGTTAAAAATCAAAGATAGTGGGATCAGTATGATCCTGGTTACTACCACACCTCATTGTGTCTGTATACCTTTCTAAAGCCTGAGAATGTAGCAGTTCAGGAGGGGCAGAAATCCACCCTTCCACTTTTCAGAATCCATTAGTATCTGCATTGTGCTGTTTTAGTATGTTATGTCTATACATATCTGTTAGAGCAGAAATTAAAAAAACGTTTTATTTACTTATAGTTTTCTGTTTTCCCCTGGTTCTTTGTGTGTGGGAGATATAAAATATTAGCTGTACCACTACAGCAGCACTAGCTAAGGACTTTTCAGCTTTTCTGACTCATGGAGGTTAAAAGAGAAGACTGCTAAGGTGAAATAAAACCATATCAGACAATCATTTATCACTGTCCTTACTGGCAAAGACCCTATTGCAAAGCACTGATCTCAAGCAACCCTAGCACAGCAGAAGTCAAATATAACCAAGTTATGTTTCTTTAAATCTCATCCGCTGCTAAATTGAGAAGCTGGTCTTCCGTGATGATGCCCATTCTGTCACGTGTGTGCTATCCTTGTTCTGCTTGTGATATTGATCTATGTAACCTCATGGTTTTTGGAGGAATCAATACTGAATCTCTCTAGAAACAGGGAATATGTTGTTTTTAGTACTGTCAGCCATACTGGTGCCCATGTACTTTTTTCTTTGACTTGAAAGAAGGGAACAGGTCAGAAATTGCAGTATTGAAAGACTTGGTGTGACTAGAAGGGCAGTATGTGTCTTGCCAAGAGTGTCTAGGGAAGAATTAATTTATATGGCAGACCTGCAATAAAGTAATACTGCAAAAGCCATGTGTCTCTCTACAACCCCATTAATTAAGTTGACTCGAACTTCCATCAATAGCACAGCTAGAAGTAGCATTTGTTGCTGCAACTTCAAATACTGTTGAAAACTGCTTTACTTTAGTAGCATGCATATTAAATTATAATTTTAGGTTACAGAGATCAGCAAATAAGAATTACAATGAAGTTGTAAATTCAATAAGCCTATAGGTATGGAATGTATTTAATTTCCAAACCAAATCTGAACCATAATTTGTATATTCAAATAACGTCCCGGAAGGGCCAAAGAGTACCAATGTGCATAGTGCATAGTTTTAACATTTTTGCTTCCTGGTTTTTGTGATGAACATTCACATGATTTTAAGGATTCAGTTTGGCCTGCTATATCCTATATCTGCACATCTGTTATTGGCATGGCTAGTATATAGTGGCCATTTAAAGGGCAAGGAAAGTCTAAAATAGAATTATGCTAGAAATGCTGTATTTTGTATACTAAACATGAACTTACTGCACCACAAGCCTAATCGAACAAATGATTTATGCTTTCAAAGTTGGGCACAGGGGGCTGTCATCTTGTAACTTTGCTATACATCTTTGCAAGACCAAGACTGTGCACATGCTCAGTGATGTCTGGGCTGCTTAGGGATTTTCATAAATTATCAAAACAGGGAAAAAACAAAGCTGCTTGAGTTCTGTATGCCTGGGAAGTAAGGTGGAGGCTCCCCCTGCTGTTCAAGTATGATTGTTTCCCTGCCAGCAGTTAGGGTCTGTCTGACAATTCCTATCCACAGGAGTAAATGAAGGGAGAATTTCACTGTATACAGTCAGGTTTCTTACAAAAGCGGTGTACATTTTTTAAAATTAAAGTATATTGGAGATAGATTTCTTTTTCATTAAAGAGTAAAAATTGGATTTTATTTTTTTACATTTACATGCCCTTTAAGTGCTTTAACAGCCCATCTAGGTTTCCACAAGCTTAAATGTGGGGGTATTAACTAGAATCACACTGCTAATTAGGGATGCACCGTATCCTGGATTCAGCCAGGATTCTGCCTTTTTAAGCAGGATTCGGCTGAATCCTTCTGCCCGGCCAAACCGAATCCTACTTTGCAAATGCAAATTAAGGGCGGGGAGGAAAATGTTTTCTCATTCCCATCCCAATTTGCATAGGCAAATTAGCATTCGGTTCGGTATTCGGTCGAATCTTTCATGAAGGATTCGGTGGTTCAACCGAATCCAAAATAGTGGATTTGCTGCATCTCTGCTGCTAATGCAGTAAAAATTGGAGTGCTGTACTGGATAGAAGACTGCCCTATTTCTCTGCTGATGAGCACACTTAAAAATTGCTCTTGTGCAGTGCAGCAGTAAAGCATGTTTATGCTGTATTTAAATTTCCTAAAACACAAACATCATCATGGAACACATTATGGCTCCAACTACATGGTTGAACAAACCATTTATTCGTGCTCTCTTTTGCCTTTTTTAATGACTCCATTTAAATTCATCCGTTATGAAGAGTGTGTCACTCACTGATCTATATGGCAGAATTCCTCTCTGTTCATCTGCTCTCATGTTTCACATTTTCTTCTGCCTATAACAGCCATTTTTCATATTCAGATTGAGCTGCCAGCCAATACAAATCCCCTAATGGAGCTGCTAGGTCTCACAGGAATACATCTGAACCAGGGGGGAAGTGACAGGAGCAATTTCTGGCTTAGCCGTTTTCTATGGACGGAGGAAAAGTCATGATGACATTGAACAAGAAGTATTTGAGTACAGAGCACACATGCCAGGGTTGGCAACAAATAAAAAAACAAGGGTCAAAAGCAGATCAGAAAAGCAAATGCACGTAAAACTCTATAGGGGGTTAAGTACCGAAAGACACCAAGTTTGCCCAGGAGCAGAAACCAATCAGCAGGTAGCATTTTCTAGTCACCCGCTTGAAAGCAAACCTCTTATTGGTTGCTATAGGTTATTGCTCCTGGGCAAAATTAGTGCCTTTTATTACATATGGGGGGTAAATAAACCTGCCTGCTTGCAATTAGAGTAACTGCTGAGGTAAAGAATGGCAGCCATCAAGTCTTATGCCATAATCTGATAGAGGTGAAGTGGTGAGGCAATTTAGCACAATCCCATTTTCTCCCCATAATTCGGAGTTTTCCCAGCTCAGGACGCCAACATCATTGCAGGCCCAAATGGACAGGGCCATGAGGCAAGGTGAGAACCTCAGGTGGCATTGAGTGGCCTAGTTACCAGGGATGGAATAAGCCTCTGGTAACTTTAAGAGCCAAATTTCCATTTTTTAAATACAGAAATTCGGCTCTGCAAGTGCAACAAGAGCAGTAGCGCTCACTGCACTAGCGATGCGCCCCCCTCCCCGGACCTGCTCCGATTCAGCAGCCCCTTAAATGCCATTGCAAATGGGCTTTGCATTTGATGCAATTGTGGTGTTTAGCAAAACTAACACAACAGCATTTTGCATCATTTCCAGTGTTCGGTATGCAAATGACATGTGGCGCAACTGTGCTGCAGCGATCAGGGCCGGATTTACATAGCGGGTGCCCCTAGGCCCACTGCCATTCATCGCCCCCATACTCTGCACTTTATTTCCAGATTTTCATCATCAGGACTGGAGCATGGGAAATTTAAAAAACTATTCTATCTTTTGTGTTTATGACCCAATGAGGGTGTGACTGGGCATAGGGCCTAGGTGGCCTTTCCACAAATCCGGGCCTGGCAGCGATTGATGTATGGTGCGGTGAAAAACCCTGGAGCTATGGCCTGGTCAGAAGATGTTTATCACTACAGGATTCATCTGTGTCAATAGACGCAGCAGTGCCTGATGTGCAGTGGAAGGCAGGAAGGAAGTTTGAAGTGTGAACGGCTCACTTTGACTCAAGTACATTTAATGATTTTTAGCTCTATGAGAAATATAAATTCATGTTGTTCAGTTTAAGTTTGTGAATCAGTGATCTTTACCAAATAGAATTATTAATTTTTACACCTAAATGTTAACAGTTCATCTAAATTAAGATAAAGCATTTTTCTTAAAAAAATGTTTACTTCATTCATTTTAATCATAAATATACCCTATCTATTTATTGTGCAAGCAGCAAATATGCTAAGTAAAACATCCCCCTGTAACCACTCTTGCTCGTTGCTCTTTTGTCACAGCTCAGGCGCCATCACCATCTCCGACAGGCGTCAAAAAAGTTGTTCCACTAATGCATTTGTCCAGTACCTCCAGCTCACAGATTAGAGAGCCTTTATCAGACTGGTTGAGAAGGAAATGTGATAACACTTTTCAACAAATCCTCAGGCTGTCACAGATTAAAAAGGCCATGGCATGGGGCATTAGCAAGCTATTCAACTCTCTTAGCAGCTTTTTTTCTTCTTCTTTTGTCTCCTCTCGCCTTCTCCATTGGATTTCTTACCAAATGTATTGTAGCCAGGGACCCTGTAAAGATACAAGAGCAAGTCAGTTTTAATCTGATTTTCGATTGGTTTTCCTGAAGCTGATCTATGTTACAGTATTGATCCGTGTGCCCCTGAATGCTAGTCACCGTGTTTGTCTGGAAAGGAAGTGATGGGATGAGAGATGTTGTGAATGGGAGGCTGCTGGTAAAATCCTCTGTGAAGCAAACAGTCTAGCATTCAGTTTAAATTTGATATATACAATTGATCTGCAAAGTGCATGTACAATGACTTAGACTGACATGAAAGACGCTAGGGGAAATTGCCCTCATCAGGTGAGTAGTTTAAATGCTGTGACCTTCTTTTTATTAAATGAAAAGTATAAAACAGCCTTTTTTATTATTTCTATAAAACAGAATTGAGTTCAGAATGGAATTAACATTTTCTGATGATATAGTCAGTGTTGTTTCAGTGTTGGTTCATTCTAGCAATGGTGCAGTGAGACACTAAATCCATATCTTTGATTGTGCGTAGTAAAATTATTTTGATCTATTTGAAATATATATCAGCTGGAGTAAAAGAACCACTAAACTTTTTTGGTATTTATGTTTAATTTATGCTGAACTGCACAATAAAATGTGAATTTGCATTTTTTATCTAAACTTCAGGTGTTACTGGCAGGGTTGGTTGCCTTCAGAATGGCCTACACCCTGATTTGCCCAATCCTGTCTGTGACTCGCTCCCAAATGTAATTAATTTGCCCATTAACAATTTCTATAGAAACTGACAATTTTGCGGCAGGCCTGGTCCACCCCTATAATGGGGCATCGGACTGGAATCCTATCTCCTGTCCTCCACTCCACTTGTAGTTTTGTCCTTCCTTAGCAGCTATTATCTCTCTTTGTGGATAGCAGCAAGCTTTTTCACCTATTGCCCCTCTCAGGGCCACCATCACAAGTTCTGTATGTATGTATGCCTTCATGAGCGTAAACATGCAGTACTAACATTTTTCCCATGCCGCTTGTGTGTGCCAGTAAAATTATGAACTAGCAGTTAGGTAGGGTTTGCTGGGACAGAAGGTTTAACCTTATTGGGTGTATTTTTCCAATTCAGCTACTATTATAAAAACGCACCAATCATTTTACTGAAAAGCAAGGGTGTAACTTTAGAGAAATCAGGCCCTGGAACCAGTGTGGTATTTACATCTGTTGCAACCCTAAGAGCTGGACATCACTGCGCCCTCTAGCTTACAGAAGTGTACAACTGCTTGTGATGTCACTTCTGTTATGTCACAATAACCCGGGTTTGGTGGCTGACCCCTTCAACCTCTCTGCTTCACTGCTGGATTTATTCAGGTAGCAAGTGGGAAGGTTTTAAAATGTTTAGTTTATATATATATATATATATATATATATATATATATATATATATATTGATTAAAAATAGTCACCTGAGGGCCTCCCCTTAAAACGGACACCCAAAGCACATGCCTTTGGGTGTCTATATATAAATATGGCCTTGCCTGTAACTCCTGGTGGCCCAAGAACAATAGAGGGTCCATGGGACTGATAAGTAGCTTCAATATATGGTTATGGAAAATGTCTTCTTGCCAAAGTTTAAGGGGCCCAATGATCTTCATGCAGAGCCCAATAACCAGTCCACTGCTGAAAAGTTCATTTAGGAGATGCTCATTTAATTCAGTAAATAGCTTCCAAAATAAGCAGCTGACATTATGCTTTAATAGCTAGCAGGAGAAACTCCCAATAGAAATTTCAATAGAAACAACTGATACTTCTGTATAAGTAGTTCCTATAACTCGTTCATTAAAGATGTTGTTCACCTTTGGGACAATAAAGCTAGTTTAAAAGCCCATGTCATAAAAAACATTTTTGTAATGTATCTTTATTACTTAAAATGATTGATTTCAGAGACACATACCATAGAAGCTGATCATCTCTGCAAAATCTATCAGTTCTCTCTCCTATGAATCTGTGATTGTGGGACAGGCTCTGTGTAAAAACGACAGGTTGTCATATAAGGAAGTTGAGGCTGGAACCTGCACAGAGCATGCAATCTCTCTCTCCTGCTTCATTTGCATATTGTTGATCCGATTGGCTTAATCTTGCCAGCCAATGGAATTGAAGAAATGCAAATAAAGCAGGAGAGAGAGCTAGCATGCTCTGTACAGAGTCAACTTCCTTATATGGCAACCTGTTTTTTTTTTTTTCCACAGAGTGTCAGCGATCACAGAAGAGAACTGAGAGAGATTTGGCAGAGATGATCCATAGCTTCTATGGTATGTATCTCTGAAAGCAAACATTTTAGGTAATAAAGATAAATGACAGTAACATTTTTTATGACACGGGCTTTTAAACTAGCTTTATTGTCCCAAAGGTGAACAACCCCTTTAATTTACTAATTAACAGTCAGCTGATTGGGAACAGTGGTGTTTTCAGGGATTCTGTAAGGGGAAAACTTTTTTTTCAAAATACATCAGTCAATAGTGCTGCTTCAGCAGACTTCTGCACTGAACCCTATTTTTGAAAACATTTATTTTTGAGACCTGACATGGAACTAGACACGTGACTTGTTCTCTTAAAAACTTCAGTCACTCTACTGCTGCACTGCAGAGTGATGTCACCCTTGTCCTTTTCCCCCCAGGAGCCCTTCAGCGGAAGAATGGTAGGTTAACAGGATAACAGCTCAATGGCACAAGATAAACAGGTCCCTGGTAGATATGAGAAGAGCACTCAGTAGTAAAAAAAAAATCCAAATCCCACTTCAACTACTTCAGTTATATTGAGTAGCCTATCTGAAAGCAGTTCCAACATGAAGTGTTGACTCTTTATGAAAGCATAGGATGACTGCCTACACACCAATATATTGCAACAAAAAAATACATTTAGCGGTTCAAAAATACAATTTTATATATAGTGAATACTTGCAGTGTAAATTAGAAATAAAATCCGCACCATAAAAATAATGATAAAATCACATAACTGCTCTTTGCTGTCATTGATTAATACCTATGTTACATATGTTTCTTTAAAACTTATTACGTAAGTTGCATAAGTTGAGGGGTCCTAATGATCTTGCTATGGGGCCCAATAATTAGTAAGTAGTAGTTCATATAAAATGTAGTAAAAATAATTAATTTGGTAATTAATTAATTAATTTTGGTAATTAATTTTGGTAATTAATTTTGGTCGCATGAACTGCCTTCCGTCTGCCTTTCCGTGTGCCTGAATGAGGAATCGCCTGCGCTAATTCACTTGCGGCGCTTCGAAAAATTGGACACAATTTCACTGGTTTAAGTCTGGTTGATGTTGATTCAGTGTGCAACTGACATCTCAACTGTACTGCAGCGATTGTTGCAGTCCACTTTGAGATACATGGCGCTACCAACTCGTTTGTAAGAGATGGTAGCTGTAGGGTTCTTCAGCTTCAATAGTCGGTACTACTCTTGCTTTAGAACATGAGGCAGATGGGACTGATTGTCACTGAATACAACTATACAGAAGTGCAAGAAGCACCTTTTGATGCAAGTAATTTTAATGAATGGGATTTTCATGCAGAGGACTGTGGGAAATTTTGCACAACTGTACAAATTGGCCTTCAATGTTACTCTGAATAACTTGAAACAGGCCCGGATTGGCAATCTGTTAGTTCTGGCAAATGCCAGAGGAGCTACTGTAAAATGCTATAGAAAATTACTATTTAGTGGGTTGATGGGGGGCTGTTTGGACCTGAAATGCCAGACCTATTTTGAGTATTTGTATTTTATAACATTCCAGTGCTAAAAAAAAAGATGTATTTGTCATCCTTGATACTACTGGAAACATAATTGTATTAATTTATTTGCTGGGGGAAGTATGGCCAAATAATGTCTGTCAGTCTTTGCTACCAGCAGCCCGTTTACAGTCTTAAACTCCATTAGTTTCTATTGTGTCATTGCAGTGCAGATTACATATTCTGAAGCATTCTTCACTTGGTGTTTTGTTTTCCTATTCTACCCTATCACAAGAGGCAAGGAATTTAAGCATGGAAGCAGTGTTAATAAGCTGTATTTCACTTTTAATTTTGACATATAAGGTAATGATCTTTTTTAAGCTTCTCTCATATTATGTGCATGGCTGGGTTATTGAGCTCTCATCACTTCCAGATAACTTTATAGCTCAGATGAGCCTTGGAATTTATTATCAGTCAATGAAGCTCAATACTCTAACAAGGCATGTAATAAGATATACATATTTAATGATCTGAAGTAAAACATTCTGTTAATGGGATGATGAGAAGGTGCAGGTTTTAATTTTCTTCCCAAACCCTGCATGTTCTTTCTACTTTATATGTTGCTATATAATGTCTTTATTGTTAGGGACACCTGCAGGCTACATCAATGTCAACTTTAAAGACTAATATCCATTCTGAAATTAAGACTGTTATTTATAAATGAAGGGGAGGCCTGTTCTTGGTCCTCAGCACTAAAAACCTTCAAAAATACTATCCAAGGTTCCATTTGTGGAAAAAAACTGTTGTTTATCTGTGTGTATGTGTGTATACACAGTACTGTGTTAAATCATGTTTTAAATCTGAACCTTTCTGTAGATGCTTAATGAATCTGCTGTTTTGCTGTTTTTTATGTAACTGCAATATCTGCAGGGATTTTGTCATATTTGTGAATATGTCGGGTTATTTTATTACAGAGAGAGGGTTACTGTTGTTAAAGTGATATTTTCTTTGTGGCATTGTGCAGAGAGACCGCGGAGTAGTGGAGTTACCGCAGGGCTCTGTACTGGGTCCCTTGCTTTTCAACTTGTTTATTAATGACCTTGATGTAGGCATTGAACGTACGGTTTCTATTTTTGCAGATAATACTAAATTGTGCAGAGCTATAGGTTCCATGCAGGATGCTGCCACTCTGAGTGATTTGTCCAAGTTGGGAAACTGGGCAGCAAACTGGAAAATGAGGTTCAATGTCGATAAATGCAACGTTATGCACTTTGGCAAAAATAATATAAATGCAAGTTATACACTAAATGGCAATGGTTGGGAGTTTCCTTAAATGAGAAGGATCTTGGGATTTTTATAGATAACAAGTTGCCTAATTCTGGGCAGTGTCATTCTGTAGCTACTAAAGCAAATAAAGTTCTATCTTCAAAAAAAAAAGGGCATAAACTCAAGGGATGAAAACATAATGATGCCTCTTTATAGATCCTTAGTAAGACCTCATCTGGAGTATGCAGTGCAGATTTGGACCTCAGTCCTTAATATGGATATAAATGAGCTGGAGAGAGTGCAGAGACTAAGTGCAACTAAACTGGTTAGAGGGATGGAAGACTTAAATTATGAGGGGAGACTGTCAAGGTTGGTGTTGTTTTCTCTGGAAAAAAATGCGCTTGCGAGGGGACATGATTACACTTTACAAGTACATTAGAGGACATTATAGACAAATATCAGGGGACCTTTTTACCCATAAAGAGGATCGCCGCACCAGAGGCCACCCCTTCAGACTAGAAGAAAAGGACTTTCATTTGAAGCAGCGTAGGTGGTTCTTCACAGTGAGGACAGTGAGGTTGTGGAATGCACTGCCGGGTGATGTTGTGATGGCTCATTCTGTTAATGTTTACTAAGAGTGGCATGGATGATTTCTTGGACAGAAATAATATCAAAGGCTATTGTCAGGGGCGTAACTGCAGAGGAAGCAGATCCTGCAACTGCAGGGTGGACTAGGAGGTAGAGGAGCCCCATGAGGCCCTAAATATATACAGTTTAAATAAATACTGGTAAAAGAGATCAACCTCTAGACATTTTGGGGGGCCTGATAAATAATTTTCTGGGGGGCCCAGTAATATCTAGTTACACAATTGGCTATTGTGATACTAAACTCTACAGTTAGTATAGATATGTATAGTTATATATAATATGCATAGGTATATATAATTTATGTGAAAGTATGGAGGGGTGTGTGTATAGATGCTGGGTTTTCGTTTGGAGGGGTTGAACTTCGTCTTTTTTCAACCCGATTTAATTAACTAACTAACTAACTATGTAACTAACTATTTAACTATGTAAGTGGTTGGGAGGAGGACAGAATGTGGGACTAAAGTTTAAGACATCAGAATTCCACTGCATTAGACTGTAATATATACAGGTATGTTACCTGTTATCCAGAATGCTTGGGACCTGTGGTTTTCTGGATAATGGATCTTTCCATAATTTGGATCTTCATACCTACTAGAAATAAGCATTAATTATATATTAGTTTGGATCAAATTCAAGGTACTGTTTTATTATTATTACAGAGAAAAGGAAATCATTTTTACAAATTTAGATTATTTAGATAAAATGGAGTCTATGAGTGATGGCCATTCTGTAATTCAGAGCTTTCTGGATAACGGGTTTCCAGAGAACGTATCCCATACCTATAGTTGTAAACATGAAAATACAAAAGGTTCTCTGCACTGCCGAATACAAATGCATTAATCCTCTTCCAGATTACCACTATCCGGACATCAATCTTTTTATATAATATAGTAATAGGAGAGCACTCAGTAAGCAGTGGTTGTGCTATGGTTGTGTTTATTTAAGACTACTTAGATCTGTATCTAAGTAGTCTTAAATAAATTAGGACAAATACATTGTTTCCTGAACAATTAGATCTGACAGTTAGATTTGATTACTGGAATGTATTGGCCGTGTATGAATTGAAAATGTGACCCATTACAGAGTGGCTGGGAGAGTTTTGGGACCCCCTTGGAATTATTTGGTTTTACAGCCAATCAGATCTTCAAGTGCCGTAGAGAACAGCGCCCCACCCCATCCAACAGAAGTGCTGCTTGCTGACACTTACCTTCAGGCCTCGGTGCACAGTGACATTAGTGGTCCCTACTGGGAGTGGGGGCCCAGGTGATGGTTACGCCACTGGTAACCCTCGACTATTTCCCTATCTCACTTTGGAACTTGCTCAGTATGTTCTTACAGCAATGTATGGAAGGGGGTCTCTTGACCATGACCAGTATGTCATTTAAATAGAATGCTGTGGTCTCAGCTGTTTGACCCTCTTCATGTTTGCAATAAAAATAAAGATCAATTCAAAATCTGGCACTCACCCTTAAAATTGTCTTTTTGGATGTGGGTGTGATGTATGACCAAATTTACATGTATTAGTAGACATCTATAAGCAGATCTTAGTTGGCATTATATATAGGAACAGGTGTTATGAGTAAGGAGAATGTGTAAAACAGCTACCTGCAATAGTGCCTTTTGTTCCCTAGTGTCAGCCTTTGTTTCCCAATTTAATTATTTCTAATTGGAGCTTGTTAAAAAAAAAAGGCAACAATGGCCCATATGTCAAGATAGTATACTCTTTCAAATATGTAGAACAATAAATTCATCTATTGATTTGAGGTGAATTATTATGTTTATGTATAACTGTGAAACTGTGCATTATACTTTTAAGCTAATAATTAACAAACAAAACCATTGGTTGTTTTGGGATAAATGTATTCCTGAGAATAATAATAATAAAAACAATGATTGGAATACTTTGTAGTTCTGGAGATTTTTGCACTATAATGCAGTAAGGCATAAATATAAGAACAGATTGTATATTTTGAAATAAAGCAACTCCGGTAGTAATTTTTGTTTATGTATTGCATTCCTGTAATGAGGTGCACTTAATATGCCATGTCTGTTTACAGATTGTTGCACATAACCCTAAGTACAGTATTATATGATCTGTCACCATAAACTGCTTTTGTGCCTTTTTGGTTTAATTATTTAGGAGTCTGCTCAGTGGTACCTGTAGTTATTGCATCTTAAAGGTCTAATTAGGGAATTTCACATGGATCTTTCTTTGCTGCACATATGTTCTCTTGGCACCTGGCATCATCCTTAAAGGGACAGTATAACATTGTGTTTTTTTTTCTCCCAAAGAGACTTGCCTAACTGACATATAGTTGAATGTGAATTTATTTTAGTTTTCCTTTTTTTTTTACAAATGGTCTATAAGGTATCACTTTCTCTTCTCTTTCTCTTTTTGTCTTGCAGCCATTATCTCACTGCAGGTTGGACACAAGCTCCTAATTACCTAAGGTGTTAGAAATACATGTTAATAATAATAATAATAATAATAATAATTTAGTTCAATAGACGTGTAGCAAACTTTCCCCCCATTTATTGAGTACTACAACAAAAAAGGCAAGAACAGCATGTTGTATAAACATTACAGGCACTCTTCTAACATTCTATAAGAGACTATAATGCTAAATATACCAGCATAGCAAGTGCATAACAGAGAAGACAAGGAGGTGATTGTGAGGAACAAGTAAACATAGAAGGATGGTAGGGGGTTGTCTGGCAAGACACACAGCACTATGAACATAAAGTCTGAATGTTTACATCAAAACAAAAAAGCTACAATGGATTTAATATATATTGTAGGGTATATATATGGGGTTAACTGGATGACAGAACATTATAACTCATATATTTATCAAAGTCTGGCTTTATCTCAACGTTTTCTGCAAAAAAACTCAGAGCAAATACACACGGGTTTTTTAGGCTTATTTATTATTACATACAAAATATTTTGTTTGTGGGAAAAAAATATGTATTTTCCACCCGAAAACTCTGGTTTCATATTCTTTTTGCCTGAAAGCCCCAAAATCTTTGGGGTATTGCAGGAAAACCCAGCAAACAATCTTTGGGACTTCTCCCATAGACTTTTTCCATCCTCCGGGTATAATACATTCCGAAGAATCTTCATTCAACAAATGAGGAGAGCACTCTGACAGCAGATATGCTGTGAAATTTCTTTAATTTCAGTGACTACCAGTACACGACATGTTTCGGGCTTAAACTGCCCTTTATCAAGTGTATAAAGGGCAGTTTAAGCCCGAAACATGTCGTGTACTGGTAGTCACTGAAATTAAAGAAATTTCACAGCATATCTGCTGTCAGAGTGCTCTCCTCATTTGTTGAATGAAGATTATATCCATATGGGACTGCGGTGACCAGATTGGAGGATTGAAGCATTCTCATTTATACTGAAAGGCAGAGCGAGAGAACATTGCTATTTGGATATTCCGAAGAATTCGTTATTTTTTCAAAGTCTGATTTTATACAAAAAAATTTATTTTTTCAGAATTTCTACATTCAGAGTTTAGTCCCCCAACATGTGTACCTTTAAAAACTTTAAGTAAACATTTAAAAATGAAGTGATCTAGTTTTAATCTGCCTGTGAATTTATTTGTGAATGTGTATTTTTAATGTGTGTTTTATATGTAACTTCTTTTTAAAGATTGTGTAAATTGCTATAAATGTATTCATATCACATCAAAATCATAACTACCAGAAAAAGGGTTTGGGGTCTAGTATTCTAGACTTTTCATAGCCATTCTGTCATCTACAGCAACTTTAACTTAGCATGAAACTGGAATATAAACTTAGTGTTATTAGTAACTCATCTTGCATTTATGCTTTTTATAGCATTCATTTTATATAACAAGTTGAAACGTTGTCTCATGTAATGTAGACTCTTGCATGGCTAAAGGTGAAATAAGATTCAGCTCAGCATCCTGCATGACATCTCAATGCACCTGTAAGCACCCGTCTCTTAAACCACTCCATATACTTGTGCTTTTGGAACACCTTGGTTTTCTGGGCCACTGCTTCCTGCTGCATTTCCTACTGACTTTAAATGAGTTTCACAGTTCTTTCAACAAAGCACTTTGCAAGGCTTTCAAAGATCTGTCTTTGTGTCACAAAAATTCTCTCACCAAGCCAAAACTCTCCGGGGGAGAAAGGATGGCTGAGGGAAGAGAGAGTTTGATCTGTCTTCTGCAAAAAGGAGACAAAGGCAGAACAAGTCATTTGGAGCGAGTATTTGAAAATAGGCCAGTCTCCCTGTAAGATGAAGGGAGCTGCCCTGCTGCAAAATGAAGTTTTTAGTTCTTATTTCAAACCCCCTTATATGTGCATATGTGCTTTGAGTGGCTCTTTTACCTTTTATTTATATTTAAAAAGTAGGAATTCAATTATGGTATGACTTTTGACATCTATCTAGGGATTCAGCTATACAAAAGCTTTTTCAATGTTAAATCCCAGAGCGCAAGAAAGAACCTGTGGGAAAAGTGGCAATGAATAAATTAGCAAATTCTGATTATTTTTAAGAATCAGTAGCACTAGAACTTGTTCACAACAGGATGATGGGCACACCCTCTCTGACTGTCCCTGTTGCCACAACTGCAGATTCAACCACAATTCTACCCTCCTCAAGACCCAAGCTGTTCTTAGTTACACAAAGGGGCCGATTTACAAAATTAACATGAATAGATCGAAGTTCGAACGAATTTGATCGAATTTTGAAAGTAGGATTTATTCGTTTGGTCGAATATGCAAATTTTGGCATATTCGATCACAGAATAGGGAATGGTCGAACGATCGAATATATTCGGATAGAGTCGAATGAACGAATATTCGATCATTCGACCGGCAAAGGATTTTATTTTTAAAGTTTCTTCGATTGCCTACTTCGGCAGATTGGACCTACCGAATTGCAATAGAAGCCCAGCAGCAGAAGCACTCCCATAGGCTTCTGAGGCTAAGTCCTGATCGAATAGGATTCGTACGATCGAAGTCTTCGATCGTTCAAATCGTACGAATGATTGAATGATTTATTCGACTGATCGAATAAATTTGTATTCAATCGTCGAATGATTGAATAAAAGGTAGCCTAGAACTATTCGATTAACATTCGAAAATCGAATTCTATTCGAATACCGAGTAGAAACGAAATTTTTTTGGGGGAATAATAGTAAATTTGCCCCTAACTCTACCAGCTTATTCATTATACAAATATAGGCTCTATTATTGGAATGGTTGGGACCCATAGTTTTTCCCCCAACTTTGTAATCTTTGAAATCTGCTGAAAAATCTTTAAAAAAAAGCAGATATATTTATTTAACAATTATAAAGGATAAACACTAGTTAGAGCTTGAAATACATACTTTCTACAGTACCAGCTTATTGGTCCGTGTACCATAAACCAAAACATTGGCTCCTATGATCAGTATCTAGTCAGGGCTTATACAAATATTGATCAAGCTGGCTGGAGAGTCCCTTTTGATAAGAGCTGTAGGTGCAATCCTCTCATAATGGGTCTGCACGGGATTCCCCATGTGATCCAATCATTGACTTGAGGAAATACTGCACCTTGTAGTATTTATTCAGTTTCCCTTACTAAATCAAAGCAAATGTCTTATTATTACAGAGGAACAGCTTTCAAGGCAAGAACAAAGACATTTTGACTGCAATAATACTCTTATCTTCTTCCAGTTTTATTCTACTTTTTAGAATTTACCCCCTCACCACAACATCACAAAAATTGTATGTAATATCAGTATGCTCTTGTTATTTTTTGTCACTCTCTTTCATATTTCTTTATCTTTCTTAGATGACCCATTTTTTATTTTATTATTTATTTTATACATGCACTTTGGTATCCTTCCATTAAAGGGAATCTGTCGTAGGAAAAAATGTTTTGGGTGCTAGACATGTTGTTGTTTTCAGCCCCGGACTGGCAGTCTGTGGGTTTGGGCAAATGCCTGATGGGCCACTTGCTTTAAAATCTAAATGGGTTGCTCACCTAAAAATGCAGGTCTGTCTTTAATATGTAAATAAGCTAATCATTTTAAAAAATGTAAATGAGCTGTCCCTAATAGCCAGCCACAGCTAAGCTGATGCGTGCATTTGTTAGTGCACATCTCAGTACTGGGATATGGGAGGAACCAGGAATTCTGACTAACTTCAGTTAATATTAGAGTTGCTTGTTATATACCCAATCCATTATGCTTATGATAGGTATGTTGGCAACAGGAGGATCCATGCTCAGAACAATCACTTGAGCCTGTATATGGAACACTGTGATTTGTAGCATTAACTATATGAGACAAACTAGTCTCTTCAACTATGCCACACGTTGGCCCTGTTATACACATGGTAATTAAAGTCCACTTATCTGCCAGGGTGCATGGTCTAGCTGGGGACACACAAAGGCATATTTAGGATATACTATGTAAGTATAGGGTCACTAATCCATCAGATAGAATAGTTGTGATAGAAATTAAGGGGAGCCAGTTCCAGCACATAGGGTGAATAATATTGCTGGGGATTATATGGCAATGTATATAATGTAATATCACCCCCCTCCCTTTCCCTCCCAGCAGCCCATCAGCAGAACAATGGGAAGGTAACTCCTTCAGTTACAGTTAGTAGGAGAAAAAGCTTCATCTGAAAGTAGTTCTGTCATAAAGTGCTGGCTCTTTCTGAGGACATGACCAGGCAAAATGACCAGAGATGGCTGCCTACACACCAATATTACAACTAAATAAAATACATTTGTTGGTTCAGTAATTACATTTAATTTGGTAGAGTGAATTATTTCTAGTATAAATAGTGTAAGTTACAAATAAAAACTACTTCATAAAAATCATGACAGAATCACTTTAAATCTTTTGGCACATGAGAAAAGTAATCTGCTGCTGTATACCCTCTATATGCTTTTGTATTGACAACTACCGGATGAGAGCATGGCATAGTGAAAATGCATACTTTATTGTTTCTGTTCCAAAATGTGTCGGCTCTGTCAGGTTGCACCCATGCCTGCCAGTGCAAAAACGTACAGGGAGTGGAGAGCATCAGATCTGCGGAGAAAATGACCCATGTTCCAGTGGCCTTAGGTTTTTTGTTTTTTTTTCAAATCCCTTTCTGATCTTATTTCCTTTAATGTAATCCCACTTATGAATGTCCACCAATTAAGTACACCATGTAGAATTGTATGCACACACGTCAATATTTCAATAAAAAAAGAGTAAAAACGTTACTTACTGTTGTTCTTTTCTCTTGTAGTAGGCAAAACCCCATTCACATTTCACTAGTGCCATTAAATATACAAATATTAAGCCTATGCTAAAGTATTTCAAATATGAGCATAGTCTTTAGCAATTCAGCTGTACATTCTGGTCCTAGTCATCTCTTCTTTTCCCAGGAGCCCATCTAATACTTGACAGGTTGTAATATGGAGACAGATAGTCTCAATACATCATGTGAAATGATTTACATTTTCCAAAGAATTGAGCTATCAGCATCACATCAGTCCCTGATCTTTGTTGCAAATTATATTGTTACTCTGTGCAGTAATCACATTTGCAAAAATGTTTGCATATTTGTATCTGAAAAGTATATAATTTTGCAAGATAATATGGTATAATATATTTTATCTGGAAAACTCTTTATTATCTAGAAAGCTTCGAAGTACAGAATGGCATTTCCTATAATATTCTGTTTGAACAAACTATTTTTTTTGCTTCTTTTCTGCAATAAAAAGTACCTAGTGCTTGATGTTAACTAATCTCCAACAGGAGCAAACAACAATAATTTTAACAGGGGAGGCACGGGTTCTTTCTTAGGCGAAGATCATTATAATTTTTAGAGGTGGGAGGCTTGTTAGCAGTAGGGTACAATAGTCCAGATGAGGAAGGATAAAAGTATGGATGAGTATTTAGTGCTTGATTTAGAGAGAAATGGGCAGATGTTTGCATTTTTTACAAGGGAAAAAGCAGCAGTTTTTGGCAGTGATATTAATATGGTTAGAGAAGCAGGCCCGGATTTGTGGAGAGGCCATCTAGGCCTGGGCCTAGGGCGGCAGGGAAGAGTCAAAGACTACCCCAGACAGAGTTCTGGAGGTTAAATAAACATGCCATTAATTAAAAATGCAAAAGGGGGAGCAGGGCCAGGTTTCGGTGGAATGACTCTATGCATGGGTGGCCACATTTGACCAAAAAATGCCCATTCAAAAACCTCACCAAATGTATGGCTGGCATAAGGTTCAGTTTGAGGTAGTTAGGAGGCAGTTTGAGAACTGGGTCTGAATATCTGTGGTTAGTGAAGGGGTGTAATCTGGCTATTTGTCTACATACAAATCATATTTTATACTAAAGTAATTGCAGGTAAAGTTGCTGTACCGTGTTAGCCAGTAAAAATGTTATTGGGCAACCCTTTTGAAATAAAAAATAACAAAATGGTATAAAGGTGATACATTTATTGGCTAACTAATATAATCATAGCAAGCTTTCAGAACATTTTTTCGGCTTGAAAAAGGAACTAAAATGTTCTGAAAGCTTACTATGATTATATTAGTTAGTCAATAAAGGTATCACCTTTATACCATTTTGTTATTTTTTATTTTAAAAGGGTTGCCCAATACTAAATTAACAAATTAGGAATCCCAGTGTGCAGGGAGGCAAACACAATGGACAGTAAAAAAATCCTAGATAAAGAAGAAAATTACCGGCACTACAGACTCCATGCAAGGGGGCCAAGCCCTGCGTATTTATTGCAAAGTTCCATTTTGGGAGCACACCCTTCGTCAGCCTGTCAAAAATGGTGACAAAATGATGATATGACTAAATAGATCACTTATAAGTACAGAAATGGTTATAGCCATACATGCACAGATAATATTGTACATTTGTCTGTCTTGGCCCCAATACTACTGAAATCCAAATACTATGAATGTTGGTTGGTTTAAACATTTCATATATTTAGCAGTACATGAGGCATTTGCAAATGAGGAAGTGAATAGTAGCCACATCTAAAGAAGGTGGCCATATAGTTTGTGACCTCTCATACACCCTCTATTCTTTTGGTGCATGGGCAAATCAGGCCTGGACTGGGATTTAAAATAGTCTCTGGTATATCAAGTACATAGAGGTCCAAACAGCTCTCTACCAGTCCACTAAATAGTGATTGTCTTTGGCATCTTATAGCAGCTTGTCTGGCATTTGTCAGAATTCTGCTGGAGAACACACCAGATGTGCCCTTTAATAATGCCTTTAGGTTTCTGGTGAAGGTCAGATCAGGGATGTTGTTATATTTAGGAAAGAGTGAAGTTAAAGGACTGTGGTGATCTCTAGAGTGAAATTCCTCCTCTCTCCATTCATTTCTATTGGATTTTGAAAGGTGTATTTATCAAAGGATCGATGTTCACTTTCACCAATTGATAAAAACTCTTAAAAATCTCATAGAAATAAATGGAGAGTGGCGGAATTCCACTTTATCAAGTCTCCTTAAGGTAACATAGAGGACTGTGGTGATCTCTAAACTCTCATTTTTGATATTTAGGCAGTGCTATATGTATGGCATGAGACAAGTAAATACCTTCTGATTTCAGAAGGCTTCACTTTACATGTAATTGCTTGTGAAGGGCTTTTTGGCTCCTTTCAGTCCTTCTCACCCTAACCAGGTTTGGTTTTCCTTTTCACTCTTTGACAAATATGCCCCAATTTCTTCAAGTTGCTCTTTCAAGAAAGCCTAATTTGGGTGGGGGTATCCTTGTGGAAATAACCCAAGATAACTGCAGCACAGAAAAAGGAAAGACAGTAATCAAAGGAAAGTTGCAGTAGATGTTGCAGAGGTTGGATTTTGAATAACAACCACACATACACAGAAAGGGTGCAACAGTTACATGTATTTTAAAAAAGGTTGGAGGTATATTTATATAATTTTATGGTGTGGTGCTCCACATTATGGAAAGATCCCTTATCTAGAAACTCTTGGTTCCCAAACGTTCTGCATCATAGATCCTATACCAGTATAACATTCTTTATATTTTTGTGGAATGATAGTATTACCTGTAATTGCATTGGCATAGTTAATTAAACAAATGTTATCAATGCAATACTGGTCAATAATACACACTCTCTGGTTGATATCTTGGTTTAGATTTTGGTTGGGAGGTTTTAAAATCCAATATGGCGAGGGCCACATTGGGTAATAGTTGAATCCCACTTCTGCACTATGACCTTATCATTGATCTAGGAGTCAAAGAATGAGATGAGCACAGACTCAACCACCACTTGGGTGGCCAAA
The DNA here is from genome assembly GCA_024363595.1 of Xenopus borealis. Taxonomy (NCBI): domain Eukaryota; kingdom Metazoa; phylum Chordata; class Amphibia; order Anura; family Pipidae; genus Xenopus; species Xenopus borealis. The sequence continues at coordinate 83,816,995 of CM044437.1, forward strand.
TCATGATCTAATTGTACAAAAAGTGGATGTCCCACACCATGATCTCTTACTTGAGATAACACTGGTGTGACACTGGAAATAATTTTGGCATCATTCAAAGGAACCCATGTCCACTTCAATGAGATTACTTTCCCTTTGCAGAATAATGTACATCTGCACAGGGAGCCAAATACTGTTGAATAGTACCATAACAACACATGTTAAAGGAATTCTTCAGTATAAAAATAAAAAAAACTTGGTAAATAGCTGTGCACATTAAAAAAATGTTTCTAATATAGTTAGATGAAAAAGTAATATTTAAAGGATTGAGTGACTGGATGTATAACATAATAGCCAAGCATTACTTCCTGCTTTGCAGCTCTCTTGGATTCCACTGATTCCACTGGTTACCAGACAGTAACTAATCAGTGACTTGAGGGAGGGCCACATGGGTCATAACTGTTACGTTTGAATCTGAGCTGAATGCTGAGGATCAATTGCAAACTCACAGAACAGTTATGTCCCATGTGGCCCCCCTTCAAGTCTCTGACTAACTCAGAGCTAGAGACCTGAAAAGCAGGAAGTTGTGTTCTGTTACGTTAGACATGGGCTCACTCCAGTCTTTATAGATTACACCAACTATATTAGAAACATTTTTATTTTGCACAGCCTATCTATTTACCCAGTTTTTATTTTTACACCGGACTGTCCTTTAAAACTGAAAAAGTAATAGGACATTAATGCATTGCTTCTGAGCTCTGCACTTTCTTGAAAATGTTCAGAAATCTTCTGTGGTGTAGATTGTTTAGGCACTGGCTTTCCTTTTTCCCATATTGTAGTATAACTGCCAGTTAGATAAATAATAGTCAGAACTTTGATGAATTATTTTAACACTGAAATTAATTGACCTTATGATTGTTGCTTTTTGCCTACAAATTTAGGTTACATTTGTCTGTGCAAAGAAAAATATTAGATATGTGGAATAAAATGTAATGGTTGTATGGATCCTGAAATCGGATAATAGGAATATGTATTTATTTTGGAGCATTCTTGCTGTTAATGGCAGTATGCATAACAAACGTGTATTAAAGAAAAGGACTTCAGGAAAACATATTCATCTAATATGCACATTGCAAGTTATTAGAGCCGTCATAAAAATGGTTTATTTTGTTTTAGGCTACCTGAAATGTGTTCTATTATCTTACCCATGGTTAGTCCTGGGGAGAAGGCAGGTTCTGTCAGTCAGGATGTACTGATAAAGAGGGAGCTTATCCCGTCTGTGTATGAATAGAGCTGTCCGGCTGATTGTGATATATTGTTTTTCATTACCGCCTCCCTGGTCCTCTCCACCCCACGTGTGGAGATTCTATTTATTCCTTAATTTGTTAAGAAGACGGGGAGGAACACTTTCCTTTCCTTAGCTGAGCCCAATCAGGGAGGGGTAATTGGCTGAGCCCAGTGTGAGGCTTGGGTCTTGATGAAGAGATATGTGTCTGTTCGCACTGTCCAAGCCTACTGCCCCTGTTGAACAAGCCTCCACATCCTCAATTAATAATGATTTGCAAATGGCAGACAAGCAGTAACGCAGAAAGATGGTCACCCATCCTCTATCCCCCGCTCCCCTTAATTTCCTCCTGTAATATAAATTGTGTGGTAACGGAAAACCAACATCATAAATTCTGAGATTGCTTATTCACCATAATAAATGACCGCCCTATCTGATCCATCTCTCTTTCTACTTTTTCCCAAACCCTTTTTCTCTAGCATTTTCATTATCTCTTCTGCTATCAGTACTACTTAATGCTTCTTTCTTTATTTGTGTTGCTGTCACATTACATAGCCTGTTTGCCCTACAGCCTATTCTTACACCAAACTCCCATGTTCCTCTACTTTCCTCAAAAATGTCTTGGCATGGTTTCTTCTATTACCTTTTGATGCTTCTCTTTGCTTTAGCTGGCCATACACAAAGAGATCCACTTGTCTGGCGACAAACGAGCAGATCTTTCCCCGATATGGCCACCAACAGCAGGACTATATATTGGGTTAATCTGACCGTCCGGCCCTACGGCTGAACGATTGGATTACAGCGAGGCACAATGTGCTCTGACGGGTCAGTCACAGGAAATATTAAACCTTCTCGATCAATATTGTGGCCAGATATCGATCGGGAAGACCTGTCGGAAGCCTCCATACACGGGCAGATAAGCTGCTGTATTGGTCTAAAGGACTAATATCAGCTGCCTGTGTATGGCCACCTTAACTCCATCACATCAACGCTATATCCAACACCTTGAGACATGAGTAAAATATTTATTTTCCCTGCTTAGTTAAACCCTTTAGTCAGCTGTTTTTGTCTATATCTGAAACCTATTTACCTTTGGTGAATTCTCTCCTTAGTTTAACTTGGAATATGCAAATGCAGTCATTTGGCTGAATGCAAAAGTTGATTTTCACTTTAACTTAATTATTGTGATTTATGACCAGAGCCCCCCTTTTCTCATGTAGTAAAAAAACATTGTCCCCTCTTCCCCCACTCTAATTCACATTCTCCCACCCATTAATTTGTTTTTAATCTTTAACAAGTTTAGTGTTTTATTTGCTGGCTTTAAGTGGACTGAAGTCTGTCAATGATACATAGGAAAAAGGGTAGAAAGCCAGCCTGCTGTGCTTAATCCTGCCAGCATAATGGATGTATAATTGAGTCATTTGAATGCTTTTTTGCCTACAGGAGTGCATAGCATTAAATGTATGATAGCCCTAATTTCCAAACACATCATTATGCCCTTCTTATCCTCTCTTAATAAACAGTTTATGAGGATTTCACAAATACACACACAGGCATAGGCAGACACAACAGAATACCTCAGGCCTCCCTTAGTTATGCCAAGTGATAAACTCTAATTAAGTCTAATATTTAAAAATATGGTAATGGGGACTTGTTTGAATAAGTGGTCTACATTTCCATAATTTCATTATTACGTAAAATACGCTAATTATTCCTAGTGAGCTTATTACTTGGAGAGAAATATTCCGTCTTAATAATGAAGGAAATTGTTTCCTCCACTTCATACTCTTCTTGGGTGCAGGGCCTTTTGATAATATTTCGTTAAATGAAACCTATTTATATAGGGTACATATAGTGTCTTTTAAAAATGCCTTCATCTCAAACAACATGATAAATATTATATGGTGCCTCCTTTAAATTTCTTTTAAAAATAATCCTTACAATCATTACACAGCTCCATATAGCTCCTCTCTGGTCCACATCTATATAACAGACAAGCAGTGATAGCAGTGAGATGTCCTATTTCTTATTCCCACACAAACATAATAATCCCATCTTTAGCCTCAGTATACTGCAGTGTCCAATCAAGACCATCAGGAACATTGTAGTTGGACTGCCTGCCCAAAAACTAAATTGGCTGCAAATTGTTGACCATGGCTGGCAGATATAAGCTTGAAAACTGCCACCATGATTCCATTCTGCCTAAATTGTTCTCCTTAAATATAGTTTCACTGGTAAACCGATGCAATCCAGAAAATATGGCAAAGACAAATGTATACTTGGTTGTTGAATTTAAAGTCATTATCACACATGGAATGTATTATATTTTCTGTTGTTAAATATTGCTTTTAACATAATATTAGTTGCTCTCCAAGAGCTTAAAATTTACATGTAGACAATAATTTATTTCAGCATTTGTGGTTTAATAAAATACTCTGTATCTCCAGGGTAGCTTTGACCAAATCACAGGACTGAGATATCTTACTTCTGTCCATAGAAGATCCAATCAAGGTGTTTTCTCCATATCCATGGTTTTTTTTCCTCATGGGAGTTAGATGTACAAGATTCAGTTTTCTGAATTGTATCATTGGTATTACAGTGTCTCATTTGGGTCACAAGGTTAATAGCTTCTCCTAATACATTTGTCCCTCTCATTGTGAGCAATCCAGAGAAGATACAAATGTAGCACTGATGACTGGTCGATATGGTGTTTATTTCAGTGCCTATACAGCTTGCACTTTTTTATTTTTGAAGATGTTGCAGACCAGTGATAAGGAGTTTTAGTTCTCTTAGATTTCACATTAGTGTTTTTAAAAATAGACATTGTGCATACAAGTTTTGCCGTGTGCAAAACTAATTTATACCTGGAAAATATATAAAAATAAAATTATGCAATTGTAAAATCAGTTTTATCTCATAGAAATCAAAGGCAAGGCTACTACTACTTGGTATAACTGTAACAATAGTCACATTCATTTCAGAGAATATTCCAGGTTACAAGTATTTGTAACGGGTTCTATCTTCAGTGCTTGATCAAAATGTGCAGATTAATTTAAGATAGTGGCACAACATATATCAGGTAAACACAGTGTTACATGATATCTAGTCTTTTGTCTTTTTCTAGCCAAGTTCTCAAACCAAACAAATATATCAAAATCCCAATAAGTTAAACACCCAACAGGATAAATTGGTATTTTAGCCCTGAGAAACAACACAGAATCTTCCCCTCTGTCAATGTGGTAAATTAGGAGCATTGTCTCATATATTATGACATTGCCACAAGTCACCCCCTTCTAGGAGATGGTGAGAAGGTCAAAGTGGGTTTCCTCCTCTCGTTTATTGTGTTCTTATATACCTGACCTTTTCTTTCTTTCTTTTTTTTTTTGTTGTTTAAAATTCTTCTTGAGTTGATGTAACTGAGGCCATAACTGAAGTATTAGATAATGTTACCACTAACTGGCTGTATTGACTTATTTATGAAAACTTTATAATAATAAAGTACAAAAAAGGAAAACCTCTCTAAAGTTTACCTTGTTGCTCCTACTAATTTAGGCTCCAAGGTCCTTTATGAAAGATTTAAATCTATTATCGCCTAAATGGAGATGAAACCATGGGTGGATCATTCATATTGTCCCTGGCAACTGTCTTAAAACTATTGTAAGCACACTGGCAACTGGCCAGGTAGGGTGCAAAGATCTTGATGTGGTCAGCTATACATTAGACCACATGGTCTAATGTACAATGGGAGTTTAAAATATTACTTCTGAATAGAACAACATACATTCAGTACACTGTTGCCTTCATTTCTGTGTCAGGAACCAGTGCTGCAAGGCAGTACCGAGGTTAGTTAATGATGGAAGAAGCAGTTGGAGGTTTGGAAAATGAGTATTAATTGCACAATTATACAGCTCCAGAGATGAAAGATTCTTATTGTGAGCTTTGCTCACCATCAAGTGAGGAAGCCGTCAAGGCGAAGTCAATAGAAAACTAATTTTCGTTCTTTGACAGAGAAATGAGGTGTGTGGCGTATAGGTAATTGGTTATAATGAGGGAACTTATTCTTAATATTTGTCCTGTAACTGTCACCATTACCTGCAGGTGAAAGAGCCTAGCAACCCATGTGATCTCTTTCTCTTAATCAGTTTTTTTAACATGTTGTGACCTATGGTTGCTTGTTGTGACATATACTTACTTAACTTAACTTAACACATTTAAAAAAAAAAAATTTTTTATCAGCTTCCCACCCTCTACATGCATTCATGTTATATGTCTTGGTAGTTTTATGGTATTTTTTCATACAGATACAAAACTATACAAGACAAAATATTGGTGAATATTTGTGTGTTTAAGGGAATTAACAATTAAACATTTGCATTTATTTAGGGCATGGGGAGGTTCCAATTCACAAATATTAGCATTTTAAATTGTATGCACATATTATAATTAACATTTATTTATATAGTACAAACATATTTCGCAGCACTTTACATACAGAGAATACTATTGCTAATAACTTAAGTGAACAATACAGTTCACTTTAGTTACGAGTTATTAGCACAGTGGTTATTTTTCTGTAATGTCACTTTATTGGCCGCCTTTGAAATGAAAAGTATGCATTTCTATACTGCTTTACTCCCATAGGACTTCAAGCACATTACAGAGGTTACTATGACCAACATAGGCACACTAAAGGGCCAATTTACAAGATGTTGAATGTTGAATGAAGATATTAGATGTGAATGGGGAAAAATCTGTATTCTCCGGTAGATGGAGATATTTAAATATTTATATAATTGAGAACTTCTTGTTGAGAGAATTTGGCATTTCAGAGCATTAAAACCAATGGGTATACCTGTTTGTGTCTAAATGAAAATATTTCTAACGCTTTACTCGTTTTAGAATTCCCAAGAGTTCTTGATTATTCTTGAGTTGTTTTGCAATGAAAGTCTATGCACAATGAGAGAAACTTTTACTTGGGCATCTTAATGCTCAAGAAAATTTACATGACCATGATAAAAATGTAAGAATGCAAGAAAATTTGTGACACTGCCCCAACAAATAACTAGAACATTTTTATGAATCTTGAGAAATCCTAAGAATGTAGGAAGGCCAGAATATAAGGTGACTTGGTTAGGGGTCACAAGGAGTTGCCACAGGGATCGAAAGCAGGATCTCTTTCTGGAGAACCAGTTTCAAGGGCAAATTAATTAACCTTTAAGTCAACTCCTCCATCTACAGAAGATATGAAGAGAGCTACAGACAGCTTGCAGACAGGGCCCTGATTGGTGAGCCTTGTTGCTATTAAATGTAGATATCCATGCAGAAAATGTATATTGTGAAAATTACATTTTTCATACAATAAGCAATTCTATTAAGAATCATTTTTGTGTGTCATTTTTTTTTTCTGAAAGTACAGCAGCAAAAACAAAAGTGCAGTTGTCTCCTGTTGAAAACTGGAATTGCCTTAGGTATTGCACAGCTGTGACATCTGCCTTTCTAAGCCCCTAAGTACCTGATATACATTGCAAAAGGGACTATATGCCAGGCCCAGACTGGCAATCTGTGGGTTCTGGCAAATGCCAGAGGTGCTGCTGTAAGTTGCCATAGACAGTCACTATTTAGTGGGCTGGTGGGGGCTGTTTGGTCCTCTGTGTGCTTGAAATTCCAGGGCCTATTTTGATTCTCAGTCCAGACCTGCTATATATACATTTATATAACTCAGGATCTTAAGGATCTTGCATTCATGTCAGCAAGTCATATGTATTATAGTCTCTGTTGTAATGAGCATGCACATCAATAAGAACTGCCAAATGTCTCTGATTGCAAGTGCAGCTCGACTGAATGGTACATTGCAACACGCAACTCATGCAGACCATAAAAGTCACAAGAAGTACACCTTTTTAGAGCACTAGGGTATGACGCTGAGAACACTTGCCCCATGCAAACACAAAAAAACTACACCCTGTTCCACCAAAAATAAAAAAATAAGAAATCAACACAGAACAAAATGTTGCTACTTTTGTATTATGTTACAATACATAGAGAACATAAAGCTTTTACCTTTTACTCCATTAATCCTTTCCATGAAGGAGTCAGGGTTACATTTGCCCCAGGAGCAACCTTTGTACACAATGCATATGCCTCTTATATTGTTTTATTGATATGAATGTAGTTCATTATACCTGTAAAATAAGAGAACAAGAAAAAAGTTAACAAGCAGCCACATTTAGTGCTGAGTGAATTCATTATTACCACTTTGCTGCATTTCTGTTAGAATCTCTGATAGCTACACTAAGTGCTTCCTTCACCTTAACCAGTCCACGGTAATTCCTGCTAAATAGGACAAGGTGCAGCATTCTGTTTATAGACGTATCTGTACAAACAGATGATGCTCATAGAGTTCTATTGCACTGTAGGGGACACTTTAATGGATGCTGTTAATCTTCTTATCATGCATGTCGTACTCTAAAAGAGGCTGTAAATAAGTTGAGGGAAGGCATTATGCGATAATTTGCTATTAATCCAGCTGTTCTACCAGAAGTAGCATTATCATCTGGAAACCCTTATGTTTTTTCCCGAATATTAAATCCCTGTGCTAGATTATTAAAAGAAAAAAAATACCTAAATGCCTTTTTTAGGTTTATTTTCGATTTATGGTGTTTTTAAAAAAAATACCCTGGTCTCTGTCCTGCGTGCTTCCACCCTACATTATCTACAAAGCAATGCAATTCTCATGAATATTCAATTTTCTTTTTTTTTTTTTTTATAAATTAATAGTAGGCAGCAGCATTACGAATAAAAATTCTGGCAAATACAAAGCTGACAGAGGCGGTCAGAAAATGCTGTAAATGATTATCATGGTCTTCATTTCTGTCTTCTGGGTTTAGTGGCATGTGACATATTGCAGAAAATGTTAACTTTCACTAATCATCACCTATAATTTTACCTGGCAGTAATGTTCAGTAAAATTCAATGCTTTTCTGACTGTGGCATAAAGAGAGTGTGCAGATATGCATCACGCTGCAGGAAGGAAGCCTCCCCTGGGAAACATGCACTTTGTGTAGATGAATATAATTTATATGTCCTATTTATAAGACAGGCTTATATTCAATTTATTTTCCTCTAAATAAACAGTAAAATATGCTGCCATAGCTTATTAGGTACAAGGAAATGTGTTTGCATATTGGCATTTCTGCATATGAATGTAAGCTGTCATATTGCCTGCATTTCTAACCTAAGGTATTTTCCGAAGATCACGGCATGCCTGATACATTTACTTAGAGGAGAACTAATTCTGAATAAATCCCAAGGCTAGAAATTATGTTTCTTTTGGTAACAGTTTACCAGACTAGCCCAGATGTACTGTATGACAATAATGATGTCACTCTAACATTTACTATACATCACCCCATATTTCATCTTCATATTTGTGCTTTGCAAGTGCCTTTGCTGTGAACTGTGACCCTAAATTACTTTATCAGCAAATCCATTACTCCAAGTTTTTTTTTTTTAGTAAACAGAAAATGTATCATACAAGTTTTGTGCCATCTGAAAATATAGACATTGTGCTTTCTTAACCCCTAAAGATAATGCATTTTTACTGGGCAAAACACTGAACTCTGTGGTACCCAGCTTACAAAGTTACTAGTGAATGGAGGGTACACCAGATTAATTGGTATCTTATAGAATAATGTAAGAGGTGCAGAAGCCTTAAGTTACCCCTACATAAGGTAACAAAAATGTACACAAATATCTATAGGTTAGCACACTCAAAAAGAATCCAATTCAAACCGAGAGTGGTATCCAAAAATTCCACAACATTGCAAAAAAAAATAATATATTATGGGGCCATTCTCATTGGTAGGTGTATCTGCTCCTTACTGGTTCTTCTTTATTATATTTTTTTGCAATGTTCAAATTTATGAGTGGTATTTATGATATGCATTGTCCTTTTTTCTATGTTGTAAAATATGTTTATTTGCTGTGGCACTTTTGTAAAAATAATTCTCTGCATAGAAGTAAAGAATTTTTGGATACCACTCTCGCAGTTTGAATTGGATTCTTTTTGAGTGTGCGAACCTATAAATATTTTGTGTACCCAGCTTACAACTCAGTTGGTATATGTTCATTATTTAACCACCATCCAATCGCAAATTTTCTGCTCTAGTGCAATCCTACTCCCCGGTGCGAGGGCGCTGGCGGGGGGCATTTAAAAAAAAAAAAACACCAGTACTCCCAACCGGAATGAGGCCTCTATCTAACTATTTTTCACGATAGGTGCCCTTTAAAGGGCAAGGAAAGTTAAACTAAAGAAGTAGCTATAAACAGGTGCATAACTTCAAAGGAAGCAGACCCTGCGACTGCAGTGGGGCCCAGGCAGTATATGGGCCCCATGAGGCCCTAATTCATATACAATTTTAATTAAAAACAGGTCAACCTCTAGACAATTTGGGGTCCCTGAAAAATAATTTGCTGTGGGGCCCAGTGATATCTAGTTACACTACTGGCTAAAAATGTTGTAAAATATGTTTTGTGCTTCTGTACCAGACCCAAGGCAACCACAGCCCTTTAGTAGTAAAGATCTGTGTCTCCAAAGATGCCCCAGTAGCTCCCCATCTTCTTTTCTACTGATTCACTGATTCACATGCTCTGTGCTGCTGTCACTTACTGAGCTTAGGGACCCACTCACAATATACAGCACACATAGAATAGAAATTCTACAGGCTGATTTGTAATCAATATGGATGATTACTAAGTAAAAGAGAAACCAGTGCAACTAGCATTAGAATTTAATAATCAGCCTTGTAGCATCAGTTTATATTACAGGCAACCCTCATTTTCTGCTTGATAATTTGTTGTGACAACCCCTAAGCTTAGCTTCTCAACAGCTGCTCAGAGCCCACTTTCCAAGATGGTGACCCCCTGTGACAAGTTTGCAGTCCTGGATCATTGCTGCTATTGACAAGCTGAAACTTTAGGCTGGTACAATAAGTTCAGTTTATAAAACATTAAATTTTTACCCGCATTTTTTTGTTTTAGCAAGTCCTAAATAAATATCAACCACCAATTTACTCCTTTCCTTGATATTAACATGTATTTGCATGTGTGATCCTTTTCATATCCATTCGTTTTGTCCATATCTGTTCATATGATGTTGACACTATGTTATCAATTGTATATATAATGTTACCTTGAAGAGATTATTATTGTAACATTTCTATACAGTTGTTTGGCATTTGAGATATAATCTCTTATTTGTGATCTTTTTACCTGTGCTACATCAACCTTTCAACACTTACTAGGGGTTTCATACCAAACACAGGGAGGCATATTTATTAGAGGTCGAATTTTGAATTCATTTGAGTTTTTGTTAACTCTATGAAATTCAAATATACTGGAAATTTGGGGGGATATTTATTACAAAAATCAAATATCTAAAACCTGCACATATTTTATCGACTCATAAACTCGTATCGAATTCTACTAAACCGGATTTTAGGTTTTTTTTTCTTTTTGAATGTCAGGAATAGTGATGTACAGGCCAGCCTGATACCTTCGGGACCCATGGGCTTAGTTTGGGCTAACCTCATCTGACTCTTCTGACTGCTCTCCCTGCCTGCGCACTTAAGAATGCTGGCTTCCAACATTAGGGTTCACTTTTTATAGGCACACGCCTGTTCGCCCCACCCCTTTTATGATGTCATCATTGAGGTGGGTCAGCGCGGGTCTATAAAAGGAAGCCGGGCTCAGGCGGGCATGGGTGGTGGGAAAATCCCAACCCGCACATCACTAGTTAGGAAGGCTAGTAATGTCCAAATTGGTCCCTGGACCTCTTATACATGAACTTGGCAGGTTTTAGATGGCAAATAAATCTATATAATATAATTCATAAATCTCGAATTAAAATTTGAATTGAGTATGGTTTATTCCTAGTTTGAATTTTAAAGTTTTGACCATTAAAAAAAATATATGCCAATATCGGTCTGATCCGATCGGATCATAATGGAGACAATGGTCCGATCATGGGACCGCATACATGCAGAGATGAGCCCACGATCCGACTGGGTTTTTTAACCTGCCCGAACAAGATCTGGACGACTTTCAGCCAGATAATGATCGGGGAAGCCCGTCGCATGGCCCCACACACGGGCCAATAAGCTGCCGACTTGATCTGACAGCAGCTTTTATCGGCCCCTGGATGGGTGCCATTAGCATTTTCAATTTGACCCTAAATAAATCTGCCCCCTAGAGAACAGATTAATCTTCTATTTGGACTAAGTACACGTATGGTGGATCTACTTGCATTTTACTTGCAATACCACGTGTTCCTGCGCACAGGGAGCAGATTTTGGGTGAAAAATGCAGGTCTGCTCAATGTGCACAGTTTCAGGAACAGCAGGGGAAAGAGGGGCACTGCTTTCTTCATGGTGGAAAATGCTGTAGTTCCAATCCACATGTATAAAAATAGTTAATTTTTAATAGATTTTTATGATAGCTGTGAAAATTGATGTTCTTTGCAGTCAGATCAAAGATTAGATATTCTGTATAGAGAAAAGAGGTGGGCTGTGAGTGGGAATATCGGGTTATGGCTGTGGCTCATAATGCACATAAGACATTTTAATGGTTCCTTCTGATTGTGGCCACAGAGACTGCTGCTGATCCAACCCCCAACATTTGTAGGTATTATGACTGAATTCACTTAGAATCAGCAATATAAATCTGTGATACAGCCCTTAAATATTGTGAGAAAAACCAATACAAAATGTTATTCTTTGTAAAGCACTGACAAACTATTCTACTACTTTACACATAGGGGCATTTTTATTATGTGGTGTTAAAAAGGCAGAATAATGTGCTGCAATTTGCTGTGCAAAAAACTGAGTAAAAATGTAACATTTTTACTTGCTCTTTAGCAACTTCCACTGGATATTACAAAGATCTGAAGCAGAGTAATATAACAGCGGAAAATCTGGCGTTCACATGACATAAAATAAAACATCGCTTGATAAATTCACTGTTTATTTTACACCGTTTTATTGTCGAATTTCATATTGTACAGCATAATATATAGGCCTCATAGTGTTTATCATTCAGCCTCTGCCTCAGTAGAGCTTCAGTTTAGGGTATCTCTCAAGTTCATACACACAAACTCTGGTCAGTTTTATCAGGTAAGAGTATGGGAAGAAACTGGGGTATGAAAGGAAAACCACACAAGCCTTTTCAGATAAAATGTAGGCGAAAGCTGTTTGTTAGGGTAATGAGTGATATTGTCACCTTTATTTAAATAATCCTGTAAAAGAACATTGCCTTATTTCTTAAATATAATTATGTCGGTGCCCACAGCCATACAATGATATACTATGCCTTGAGGCAAATTTGATAATTTGATCTGGAAAAGACGGCTAGATTTACAAGTTGAAGCCTTATTATAGTCTTTTTTTTGCGTGAGTAAGGCACTAGGTTGTGATTATTGTCCAGAAAGTGTTTTAAGTTGATAATCATCTGTGACTGCTATACTTAGCAACAGATAAGACTCTTCCTGAATAAACCTCAGAGACATATGAGGTAGAGGGGGGGTGAACAATTTAGTTTTTTTATCTATTCTAAATTTCATTGTTTTTGTCTCTATTTATTATGCTTATATTTTTGCAGGGTTTGTTATTACTTTTTTTTGGTTAAGTTAAGCTCTTTACACATTTAGTTACTGGGAATATTATTCATTACCCTACTACTATTTTGGAAACATGGCAAAAGTTTTCCTTAATGTCTGTTATTACTCTATGAAGCATCTATTTATCATCCTTTATATTATGCTGATATATGTATTACACAACACTTTGCAGAGAATATTAATATGCATAAATGATTGCACCTCAAGTCTAAAGTGTAATTTCCCTACCAGCATCACACCAGCTCAGTTTGATGAGAAGCCAGCTATGCCTGCACCATTGGAGTGTGGGACAAAAGAAGATTAACCCAAGCACAAGAACATCCACATGGTCAGGTTTCAACTAGTCCCAGTACTGGGAGGCAGCATTGCTACCCTCTATGCCACAATTCTGCTTCCTGGTAGATGTATTCAAAGAAGAGGCTGAAAACATATTAGAATACATTAATAAAGACGTGATGTGTGTGTAGAGCACTTTTGCCCATTTTGATCAAGCCTCATGTGGCTGAAGCTCCCCATACACAAGCCGATATAAGCTGCCGACAGATGTAGTCGGGTAATATATGCGGCTCTCAGATGGGCTTCCAGATCCATATGTGTCTTATCAGGCGGTTTTAAAATCACGTTGGATCAAGGACTGCTTCGGTTCATTGTTGAGGTCCTCAATTCAACCTCCGTGATCTGATTGTGTGCAATTGGGCCCACGATCGGATGAGCGAATATCGCCCATCTCAAGGGGGACATATCGGAGAGAGATCCGATCTTTCGGCCAAACAAGCGGATCTCATTGCATCTGCCCCAGCAGACCTGCACCGACCCACCCCGCCGACAATGTCGCAAAAGGTGGAGGCGAGCAGGCGCTGGTCTATAATAGTTGAACTCGGAAGCAGGCATTGCACATCACTACTCCTTACGTATGTCCAGCTTTAAACAAGAAATGTTAAAAACTAAGCATCTATAAGTACTTACTTTTTCTGCTTCAAAGCAGTCAAATATTTAACAATAATTTCTTAAAATTGCTAGACTTGATTGTATTTCAAAATGCTTCCATTTTATCTTCTGTCGACCCTAGACTCTTTTCATGTTTGTAGATTTTTTTTCTAAAAATGGGTCACAGAATTCTTTTTGGTCAGATGGTCACTAGGTGGAGCTGTAATTTCGTAGAGATGTTTGCATTTATAAATCCCTTTATTACCCTCATGCAAAAGCAGTGTTTGTTCTGAAAGTATCAGAATTAACCCTTGCAGAGCCAGTAAATGTGTGGGTGAACTCTGCATCTAGTGTATGTGTAACTAGCTCCTGGTGAACTCTGGTTCTGTTTGTCACAACAGCCAGCTGCAGGCATTTAGCAGCAATCAAAGGTTCATCACTGGAGTGACAGTATCTTAAATAGTTAGTGACATTTGTATCAAGTAGCTGTTCGCCTATATCAGGGAATCAAGTGCTATATTTAAGCCATGTTTGATCTTTCTTTAACACTTGTAACAGTTCAGAAGTATAAATGAAATAATCCTTTCACAGTCTGTTTAAAGTGAAGAAAACTGCCCGTATAGCTCAGCAGAAATAGACGTATGTGTGTGGTTTATTATTTACCTTATGTTAAGACAGAACGGACAATAAGATTTGTTGTTAAATCTATATTCCCTATGGACCATCTGAGTGGAAAACTAAACTTCTTATTGAAGCCCACATAATTTCTTTTTAAACTCCTGTTAGACAGATACATTCATAGGGTGAAATGCAGAAGATGTAAGGACTATGACCTGCTCCTATGCTCAGAGAAGCATTGTGTAGAACCTGCAGCACCATTATTCATTAACAGGAATCTGCCATTTTAACATTGATGGATAGCATCTCATCCCTCTGAGGCACAAGGCTTGTACAGACCATAAAGCATGGGGACAGTTTAAATATGGACCTGCTCAGCTTCAGGGCTGCCAACTATCCGTCTTTCTGCCTGTAGCACAGGTGCAGTCTTGGGTTTCACCAAATGAACACATTTGTACACTCATGGAATGTTTGATAGGACCCTCCAAAATTCTAAGGGGGGGGGTGTTTTTTTTCTTATGCTAGAGCAAAATTATCATTAGTCAAAGAATTACATCAAATAAAGAAATTGGCAATGTTGCCCAACTGGTGTTTTAACGGAAAACGTATTAAACAGATTTATTCTATTACTGAAGCATGGATATTACAGCTTAAGGGTCTCATTTACCTGATTCCCTCTTGGGAGTTTTTCCAGTGTATGTTTCCCGGCTGAGTGTGAAGCTCTTTCAGAGTAGGCTGTAGTGCTCTTCATTAAAGCTGTAATGGGACTAAAACACTGACATAATTGTACTTTGTGTGTACCTTTATATATATATATACAGTGGTGTGAAAAACTATTTGCCCCCTTCCTGATTTTGTTATTCTTTTGCATGTTTGTCACACTTAAATGTTTCTGCTCATCAAAAACCGTTAACTATTAGTCAAAGATAACATAATTGAACACAAAATGCAGTTTTTAAATGAAGGTTTACGTTATTAAGGGAGAAAAAAAACTCAAAATCTACATGGGCCTGTGTAAAAAACTATTGCCCCCCTTGTTAAAAATAACTAAGAACAAAAGTAATTGAGATCTATCATTCTGGTAAAAGGTTATAAAGCCATTTCTAAAGCTTTGGGACTCCAGCGAACCAAAGTGAGAGCCATTATCCACAAATGGCAAAAACATGGAACAATGGTGAACCTTCCCAGGAGTGGCCGGCCGACCAAAATTACCCCAAGAGCGCAGAGACAACTCATCCGAGAGGCCACAAAAGACCCCAGGACAACATCTAAAGAACTGCAGGCCTCACTTGCCTCATTTAAGGTCAGTGTTCACGACTCCACCATAAGAAAGAGACTGGGCAAAAACGGCCTGCATGGCAGATTTCCAAGGCACAAACCACTTTTAAGCAAAAAGAACATTAAGGCTCGTCTCAATTTTGCTAAAAAAAATCTCAATGATTGCCAAGACTTTTGGGAAAATACCTTGTGGACCGACGAGACAAAAGTTGAACTTTTTGGAAGGTGCGCGTCCCGTTACATCTGGCGTAAAAGTAACACAGCATTTCAGAAAAAGAACATCATACTAACAGTAAAATATGGTGGTGGTAGTGTGATGGTCTGGGGTTGTTTTGCTGCTTCAGGACCTGGAAGGCTTGCTGTGATAGATGGAACCATGAATTCTACTGTCTACCAAAAAATCCTGAAGGAGAATGTCCGGCCATCTGTTGGTCAACTCAAGCTGAAGCGATCTTGGTTGCTGCAGCAGGACAATGACCCAAAACACACCAGCAAATCCACCTCTGAATGGCTGAAGAAAAACAAAATGAAGACTTTGGAGTGGCCTAGTCAAAGTCCTGACCTGAATCCTATTGAGATGTTGAGGCGGTTCATGCTAGAAAACCCTCAAATAAAGCTGAATTACAACAATTCTGCAAAGATGAGTGGGCCAAAATTCCTCCAGAGCGCTGTAAAAGACTCGTTGCAAGTTATCGCAAACGCTTGATTGCAGTTATTGCTGCTAAGGGTGGCCCAACAAGTTAATAGGTTCAGGGGGCAATTACTTTTTCACACAGGTTTGGATTTCTTTTCTCCCTAAATAATAAAAACCCTCATTTAAAAACTGCATTTTGTGTCTACTTGTGTTATCTTTGACTAATAGTTAAATGTGTTTGATGATCAGAAACATTTTGTGTGACAAACATGCAAAAGAATAAGAAATCAGGAAGGGTTTCATGACCATATAAAAACACGAGGCCGAAGGCCGAGTGTTTTTATACAGGTCATGGAACTCCAAGGTAACTTTTAATGTCCTCATATTTTGCAATTGGGAGTACTTTATTTATTATAATACACAAGTTTCAATGAGTAATGTGACAGAAATGACATCAGAACTCACTGGGGGTCATTTATAAAGTTCGCGCAGCGCATAATTGTTCGCAAATGGTAGTTTTGCCCATGCTTTTTCCTGAACGCTAAAATATTGCACTACTGTGCCCGTCCTTCCGGTTTTTGCGAATTCACATTGTGAATGAATTTTCGCAAACAAGATGGGTCTTTGCGTGAGTACAGGCACTTTGCGAAGTTGTTTTGCGTGAAAATAGCATTAAAAGTAGCTTAAATTCGCAATTTGCTAAACAGTTTTGCGAATATTTTCTCAGCCACCAAAGTTGTGGCGCAGAGTGTTCGCAATTTGTGATTTTTGCCATATTTAAAAAGCTCCTATAGACATTCACAATGTGAAAAACAAATTCGCAAATCTGCGAATCAATCTTCTCTGCGCGAAGTTTATAAATGACCCCCACTGTTTATAACTGATGACATCAGATCTCACCGTTTATAAGGATATAATTTACAAGATATTCACGGCTTTTGTGTATTATATCATTATATCCTTTTATAAATTAAATGCAATGTGTAGATGATGGCACTCACAGGATTTAAACAAGTAGTGACACAATTTGTCAAAACAAAAAAAGCAGGTTTATTGATCCAACGTTTCGGTCCCACACAGGAACCTTTATCAAGGAAACCTTTTATAAATTAACTTAGAGGAGAACTAAAGTTTAACTAAAGAAGTAGTGGAGAAATGTTGGTCATTATGTTTTGTGCTTCTGCACCAGCCCAAGGCAACTCACAGCCCATTAGTATTAAAGATCTGTGTCTCCAAAGATGTTCCAGTAGGTCCCCATCTTCTTTTCTGCTCATTTACTGCTAGGGTTGCCACCTTTTAAATATTTTTTTACCGGCATTGGTGGGGGGGCAGGAAGAAAGGGATGGCTGTGATGCACAAGGGGCGTGGCTTGCTTTAAAGTGGCAGAGCTACAACCCGATGCGAGGGGGAAAGTACTTTTTTTCTTTTGTTGGGGCTAGGGTTGCCACCTTTTCTTGGAAAAAATACCGGCCTTCCCATATATTTATTTATTTTTCCTATTAATAACATTGGGATCAACCATCAAAAATACCGGCCAGCCTGTAAAATACCGGCCAGGTGGCAACCCTAGTTGGGGCGGAGCTACGACCCGACGCTAGGGGGGAAAAAGGTACAATTTTTTGTGGGATGGGGCAGGCCAGGGGCCTTTACTTAGGAGTATTACAGATTTACTAGCAGCTACATTGGGTGGCAACCCTATTCACTGCACATGCTCTGTGCTGATGTCACTTACTGAGCTTAGAGACCTACGCACAATATACTGAATATATATATGTCTCAATGTAATTGAGATTATTGATACATGGCAGCTCAGAAACCAGCACAAGTAGAATCATAATGTAATAATCAGCCTTGTATCATCATCTTAGATGACATGGAAACATCATCTTCTGCTTAATGATTTCCCAACGACCCCTATGCTTAGCTTTTCAACAGCTGCTCAAAGCCCACTGAGCATGTGAGTGTCACTGACACTTTTTGATCTTTATTACTATAGCGATGCTGAACCATTAGGCTGGTTTAGTCCATTCCTTATATAAAAATATGGTGCTTCTAGCCATATTTATTTTTAGGGTTTAGTTCTTCTTTAAAGCGCTAACAGCACTTAGAAGTTCTCTGTTGTAGGTAAAGTTTCCATAGAAACCAGTTATATCTCTGACAGGAAATGTGAGTACTAGTGATGGGTGACTCTGGCCTGTTTCGCTTTGCCGAAAATTTGCAAAACTGGGAAAATTCTCAGAAATGCTTTGGTATATGGTCTAATGATGCAACAGTTTTTGACACGTGACAAATTTTTTTCACCCATTAGATCCTATAGGAATAATTTTTGTGGCAAAACATTTTTCTCATTGCTAGTGAGCACTATTAACGTTCTTACATCTGCATTTACCAATGATGCATTCCTGTCATACTGCCCTAATACTTGCTAATATTTGTTTTAACTACAGCTAGTGCTATAGAAAGGGTTGCTACCCTTAAACACAGTTGGGGTCATTTATCAACACTGGGCAAATTTGCACATGGGCAGTAACCCATGGCAACCAATCAAATTGCTGCATTCATTGTTCCACTTGCAGCTGGCTTTAAAAAGCTAATCACTGATTGGTTGCTAATGGTAACTGCCCATGGGCAGATTTGCCCAGCAATGATAAATGAGCCCAAGTATCTGAAAAAGAGAATAAACAGAGAAGCATGATCTTTATTTTTTAGTATCTCTTTTGTCCAAGGCAGAACCTAGCTGTGACGCGACTTTGCTTGCTTAACCAACACCATGACATAAAATGCATGTAAGTATAAGGGAGGAACTAATGATGCAGTCTAAGCTTTCTGCATTTTGTGTCACTATATGTTGCCTATATAGAAAGCTTTACAAATATGTGCAGCCTTCATGGATGAATTATATGTTATAGGGCAAGTATCTTACCCCCACAGTACCAGTGAAGGGACATACCGTTGATGGGCATTTCCCTGTTTTTCTACCTAATCATTTATATCCCCTCCGCTTTATACAGGTCACATGCACTTCTGTAAATCTGAAACTAGTAAATCTTTCCCACAACTACATTGTGCTGCAGTCTACTATTTTATCTATTTAATTGATGGCCCTTTCTCTTTCTTCTCCCTCACTAATTCTTTATAAGTAAACTGAGGGTGAGGGAAAACTTTTATTTTTGTATGCAACATGCAAGCATCATTTGAGTGCCAGCGTTTCCATTGACCATTGATTTTGCCCTGGATTTTACCCCTTCTCGAGGTGATTTTTATTTGCTAGCAGTGTCCATAGAGAAGCACAGACGCTATCCTCTCACACATGCATGCTCAGGCACAATGTATTTCTGGCTTTATGTGCACATTTTTCTTGTCAGACTGACAGACTCGCTAAGTGGATTTCTCCCTCATACACGGACGGATTATCACATTACCTCAATGTCCTACATAAACATATTACTTTATATTCAATAGGCCTAATGAATATAAACTGCTGCATACGGTTTCTTTTTGGGAATGAGGAAAGCTGTATAGATTTGTAATGAAGGAAGATATGACCACCTCGGTACAATCTTCCCCACATCACCCAGAGTTCAGATAGATTACAATGAAAAATCAATGTGTTTATTGTAGGAATATTGTGTATTGATATTGTAATAATAAGTTGGGATTGATTTAGGGCTACACTCTTGGGTCAACCCAGGGTTAAGAAAAGCACACTTTATATATGGAAATTTTTTATTTCTACTTTGGGTGAAACCCTATGTAATGTTACATATTTATATAAGAATCCTGATTTGAATATGTAAATTAGGGGCTGTGAGGGAAATCAAGTGACTTTTCATCACAAAACAAGGAAGTGAAAAAAATGGTTTTCCTTTTCCGACCCTAATTTGCATATGCAAATTAGGATTCTGAGTTGGTTCGGTATTCGGCCGAATCTTTCACAGGGGATTCGGCTGAATCCCAAATAGTGGATCCGGTGCATCCCTATTAAAAACAAACGATATATTATTCTAGGTTTGTGTCTGTGTTTGTGTTTATGTAGTCATCCTACTGTGTAAATAATCAGATGGCACTACTGCTGGACCAGCAACATGTATGGCCAACATGCACAATTTCTAATTGTTTAACCTACCGGCACAATATCATCACCAAAGATTTGCAGATATTTTAATCACCTCGTATTCAGCCACTGTGAGACCAAAATGATCTAGCGGCGGAAGCAGCATTAGGACTTTAACAAAGATGCTGAACTGGGCCATTATGTTTTATACAGGATTGAGCCACTTTTACCTGTGACAAATGGCTTTATTTGCAAGATATATTGCTCGTTATTGGCCAAGTTAATGGATGATTAACTACATTCCAAATGAATATTTGTGTAACTAGAACAGAACTCTTCTGCTGTTCCTGGGGATTTGTTTCCTTGTTCCTCAATAAGGTGCTGCTGATCGTTGTTTTAGTTTGAGCCATCATTCATTTTCCATGCAGAAATCAGATTCAGCAGGTAATAATTCCCTTAACAAGCATTCATCTAAAGGCTTTTGTGTTTTTCCCTAACAGTTTTTGCTTTTGATTAGAGTTTATAAAATTCTCTCTTCTCATGTCCCATGAGCCTAGCCTGTAATGTGTTATTAAATCAGCTGAAGCGGATTACATGATAAAATCAATGAGAAGCTGTAATTGCATATTAGCAGCTGTTTCTGCCATCGTTGTGTTTATATTATTATTATTTATTTTTCATTGGAGAGGGGGAGTGGTCAGAGCATTGTTGTAATAAAGCTATTTACCTTGCGTTGATGTGAATCTGTCTTGCCTTATTAATTGAATGCACTAGAGGTTTCTGTTTGTTTCTAGATGTGAACACAAACAACAGCACAGAAATGAATGAAATATATCTTTTATTTCAAAAAGCTCCAACAAATTCCAGAGCTCTGTACACTGCTAGATCATGTGACAACTTTATGGTGCAAAAGATGAGATACTGAAGAAAAATATATATTTAGTTTTTCAAAAATATGTCTCTTTTAACTTCAATGTGGCGCAAAACTTTAAATTTGACATTAGAACAAGTTGATCATTGAGGCTTACCAACCGAATTGACTGAAGAGCTCTGTCTCCTCAGCTAATAGACAAGTGCAGTTTGCAAGCTACATGTGTATCATACCTGTGTATGCTGTCTATTGGTTTTATGGAGTGCTGTGCCTTTTTTTAACCTTTGTCCTGATTTCCCTTAGGTTTCAGATTTATAAACATATAGTAATACTGTAGGTAGCATAAGGGATGCACCAAATCCATGATTCAGTTTAGTGTTAGTTCAGGATTGAGCCTTTTTTCAGCAGGATTCGGCCAAATCCTTGTGCCTGGCTGAACCAAATCCAAATCCTTAAAATCATGTGACTTATCATCAAGAAAAACAAACAAAACAAGAAAGTATAAGAAAAAATGCTACACTCGCAGTTCTCTTTTACCTTCCCATCTTTAATTTGCATATGCAAATTAGGATTTGATTCTGTATGCTCGAATCTTTCACGAAGATTTGTAGGTTCAGCTGAATCCAAAATAACGGATTCCGTGCATCCCTAGTTAGCATACTACCCAAATCTTACCTTGATTGACTTTCATGATTGATCATCTCTGCCTTAAAGCAGCCTCTATCCTTGTCTTTTTTTTTCTAAGATTTCCAGAACCATACCCACAGAATGGATTACCATATACAGTTCGGCATCCCCCATTTTAGGAAAACTGATGCCTATATGTATACCTGTTAATTTGTACAAGCTCTCTTTTGCTCACCCGTACCTTTTCATATTGACTCAACATTCTTTTATGTTGTACAGCATATTGTACAGCACTTTGTCTCCATAACCAAGAAAGGCTGCCATTTCTTCAGTGTTCACTGAGTTTTCTTCTGTCTTTGATATACAGTTAGGTGCATAAATATTTGGACAAAGACAACTTTTTTTTTCTAATTTTAGTTCTGTACATTACCACAATGAATTTTAAATGGAACTGCAGACTTTCAGCTCTATTTCAGTGGGTTGAACAAAATGATTGTATAAAAATGTGAGTAATGAATGCCTTTTTTTAAACACAGTCCCTACATTTCAGGGGCTCAAAAGTAATTGGACAATTGACTCAAAGGTTATTTCATGGGCAGGTGTGGGCAATTCCTTTATGTCATTATCAATAAAGCAGATAAAAGTCCTGGAGTTGATTTGAGGGGTGGGGTAGTCAAATTGATTGGGAGGTGTTTCATAATAAAGATGGACAATGACCCAAGACATACAGCCAACGCAACCCAGGAGTTTATTAAAGCAAAAGAGTGGAATATTCTTGAATGGGCAAGTCAGTCGCCTGATCTGAAGCCAACTGAGCATGCATTTCACTTGAAGACTAAACTTCAGACAGAAAGGCCCACAAACAAACAGCAACTGAAAGACAATGCAGTAAAAGCCTGGCAGAACATTAAAAAGGAAGAAACCAGAATCTGGTGATGTTCATGAGTTCAAGACTTCAGGCTGTCATTGCCAGTAAAGGGTTTTCAAGTATTAGAAATTAACATTTTATTTTCATTTTTTTTATTTGTCCAATTTTTTTTAGCCCCTGAAATGAAGTGATTGTGTTAAAAAAAAAAGGCTTTAGTTCCTCACATTTTTATGCAATAATTTTGTTCAGCCCACTGAATTAAAGCTAAAAGTCTGCAGTTTCATTTATTATTAACATGTATTTGTATAGTGCCAATATATTTCGGAGGGCTGATTTAAAATTCATTGTGGCAATGTACAGAACCTAAATTAGAAAAAAGCTGTCTCTGTCCAAATATTTATGGAGGTAACTGTATATATAGTGAATAAAGTACCCCCTCTTGTAAATTATAAGGATATTATAAGTTACCAAGAAGTTCCACGACCTGTATAAGAACATGAGGCCAAAGGCCAAGTGTTTTTATTCAGGTCATGAACTCCAAGGTAACTTCTAATATCCTCATATTTTGCAACTGGGGGTACTTTATTTATTATAATACACAAGTTTCAGTGAGTCACGTGACAGAAATGACGTCAGAACTCACAGTTTATAACTGATGATATCAGAACTCACCGTTTATAAGGATATCATTTACAAGATATTCACGGCTTTTGTTTATCATATATAAACGCCAAATGTTGCCACTTTATAATTTTAATGTGCAAAGGAAGATAAACATTTTTAAATGACCATCATTATTATTATGCTATATGTATATATAGCACATATCACATTTATACAGCAAATTATCTAATTTTTTATTTATATTATTATGGTTATATACTGATAAAAAAGAGTGGTGGTGCTGCATATATTTTTTTAAAGCCATAATGTTAAAAAAAACAAAACAAAATACCCATTCCTATTTAAAGCCATATATTATTGACTAGTTTGAGTCTGATGATATGGGAGTTCACGCAGGTCTTTTGTCTGTCCGCTGTCTCTCTCAGCAGGTCAGAGTGCAGGAGTGTAATCCTTCAGTCCTGGCTAATCCTTACCACTCTCCTACGTGACAGTGTAAGCTTTTATAGAACACTCACACTGTCATTCTATTCTGTGTTTTTTTATCTAGATATTTTGTACCATCCTCTTATCTGGTAGAGCAGCTTTGTGTATTTCAGTATTGTCT
This sequence comes from Xenopus borealis, assembly GCA_024363595.1. NCBI lineage: Eukaryota > Metazoa > Chordata > Amphibia > Anura > Pipidae > Xenopus > Xenopus borealis. The sequence continues at coordinate 83,841,035 of CM044437.1, forward strand.
GGCTAATAATAAAACACTCAAATACCCAAAATCAATACGTTTGTACTGATGTGAGTATCTGAACTCTTTGAAGTGCAATGTAAATAAAGGATACAAGTAGAAATAATAATCCCAAAGGTACAGCTCCTTAAACCACTTGAACATCTCCTCCAAAAGTTACACATGAGTAGAATTTGCCTCTATCTAAGGGTAAGGCCAGACGGGGAGTTTTGGGGGAGATCTGGCGACTTATCGCCGCGCCAGGCAATTTTGAGCGACATTGCGTCGCTGCGTGTGAACAAGCGCAGGTGACTTTACGTCTGGCGGGTGCGCAGCGCTAACTAGCGATTCGGGGGAGATTCGTCGCGGCGATAAGTCACCAGGCGACAGATCTCCCCCGAAACTCCCTGTCTGGCCTTACCCTAACAGCTACCTAGAGACTGAACATGCAAGTGCTTTTTTTATTGCAAAACTCATCCCAGGCCTGCACTCTGCTTTGCCAGTTCAGTTTTAAAGGAAAACTATACCCCCAAACAATGTAGGTCTCTATAAAAAAGATATTGCATAAAACAGCTCATATGTAAAACCCTGCTTCGTGTAAATAAACCATTTTCATAATAATATACTTTTTTAGTAGTATGTGCCGTTGGGCAATTCTAAATAGAAAATAAACCTGGGATCGTATGATTCACGGTGCACACAAACATACCAAACAAACCATACTTGTTAGGTCACATGAGCCAATTAACAGACAGAGTTGTGTCTCTTGCTTCCACACTTCTTCCTGTTTCAGTTGAAATATTTCTGGTCTGTTGCTATTCATTCATTGTATGTAAGTATTAATTTTTGGGGTAAAATGTTTATTTAACTGACATAAAAAGGGGTTAGGGTGAGCCTCAGCATTGGTACAACTCTGTACTCACACTGGTAGCCTGACTGATCTCATATTTTTATACATATACCCTGAAAGATCGAATGCTATTCTTATAATGTCATGCTGGTTTTCTAATTTATAAATAAAGGGCAAGTATTTTCTCCATCTACTGATTACCAGCTTTATAGCATAGTGTAATTAATGTTTTTCTTTTTTTTTTAGCAATAATTGCTTATATTTGTAATAGAGTATATTCGATATTAAGCTTTGTATTTTATTCACAGGTGATATTCAAATTATGTGTCAGAGGTATATATATGAATAGTGGCAATAAAACAAAGCCATTGCATCAGCTTAAGATGATAATATCCTAAAAAAAATGCTTTGAATTTGAGCAGTTAATACAAATGCTTTCCAGCCCACACAGAGAAGGGCTAACCCTGACTCTTCTTTCAATGGTCATCTAACCTACCCTTATGGGTGCCCTGAATTATTTCCACTTTTGATCAAATCACAGTTGTGCCATTGGAAAGTGGTTGGGGGGGGGGGGATTCCATATTCCGATGTAGTGGTACGGTTAGGTTGCAAATTGAACAAATTGTATGGAATATCTGCATGTGTGCGTGTGTGACCAGCTTTAAAAGCTGATGATATAATCAAAAGCCTGTTTACAAACCGTGTGCCAAGAGAACATTTGATCCACCCGTGCCTCTATTTGCTATTCCGCACTGAGCAGCTTGTTGAAGAAGAAGATACAGATGTGCCCATTATGAAGAGTTAATGCCTATCCTGACCCTCTGTCTCCTTAGCAGGGCCCTGAAGCCAGAGAAGTCTCTGTGTTCTAATGGGAACTGGGTGCTGTCAGAGCAGAGAGATGATCCCAGGAACTATATAGTCCAATTCATTGCTAAGTTATTGGGGACATAACCCTGTCCATTAGCTAAAAATTACTGAAATTACTTCTCGTCCTACGCCGAGAGCTTCAGGGCTCTGTCATATGCGAAAATTTAACTAGACCTAGAATGCATTGCCCCGGGCAACTGAAAGAGCTTTAAGTTTAATTAAAAGTTTTTTTTTTCCTGTAGGTGACCTTAACTTTATGCTTGTCCCCACACTGTCCTCTGTACACTGGCTGACACATTCTCCTGCTGGAGTAAAGAGCACACACGTTTATGTGCTTATATACTTTGCCTTTATGCACACACATTAGTGAAAAGGTTACAACTATATTCATTTCTTTTTAATACCAAAGTAAAAAAAATATTATTATGAAAACAGAATTTACTTAAGTTTGTGTTTTGAAGATTTGTTATTTTTGTGACCCTTGAAAGTTTAGACGATTGGAATGATCAAGTAAAAGGTGCACTCACACTGACCAATACATTGATGATGTAAGGTTCATCCAAAAACTTACATAGGGTTTTTTTTTCCAGATTTCTGTTTTTTTTTTTCTCTTGAATCACCGTAGCCTTTCAAACGTATGCATCGCTTTGATGTAATAGCAGGTCTTATTTTGAAATAAGCGACTTTAAGTGATTGACAGGTCTTGAGAAATTCAAAAGCAACTGTAATGACTGGTTGAAGTGGGGAAGTTCCTGTAGTCCTGGGGTACAAGAAGACTTGTGACTGTAACAGATCACCGCCAAATGTCCTTCTCTCTGTGTGTTAGCCACCTCTATTTGCTATCAGACAGCACTCGTGTCTCCTAGACAGTGAAATATGGCCACAATTAGCCCGGATACAGTTCAATTATGATAAACAGTGATTGCACCCTTTAAGCCATGATTAAAAGGCCTCCCCCTTTGATAGAGAGACCTAATTTCACATTATTATCGCCTGGGCTTTATTATAAAACACTCTGCAGGTTTACAGGGAGAGATGGATGTGGAGTCTTCTTTATCATTTACACATCAGTAGGAATACAGCCTCCTCTACTCCCTAACATTCATTTTCCCTTCCACGCTTTCTCATCTCTCTTCCGGGAACCCCTTCCTTTCCCTGCCCAAAACAACCTGCAAATCCACTACCCTGGCATGGCCTTCTGCCACACATAAGATGGCAAAGTCACCCTTACACCAACAGTTTGATAAATGGAGACATCAAGGCGTGGGGGTGAGGAAGAAAAAAACGTTAATCCGACAGAACGCAGCTGTCCCAAAACGGAGGGGAGAGGGAAGAAGGATGGCCAGCTCTGCTGTGTTCTGTCAAGGGAGAAATTACACATTTACTTTTGCTTTTTCTTAAGGAGACGGTCCTCATAGATCAAAACATGGATTTACAAGCCAATTTCCAACATGAAATATAGACA
>CM044437.1:83851578-83898017 GCA_024363595.1 Xenopus borealis
TATATATATAAATATATTTCCAATATGCACATTAATTAAAAATTGTTTGAGGGCACCTAAATGCATATGGAAACATTATTTTCTGTCTAGGAATTCCCACAAATGTTTCAAAGTAATCTGTATTTTAATGCATGCTTTATTTTTATGCAGAATATGCATTTTAACAGATGCACCTTGAGACACCCATGTAATAGTTTGTCACATGCAGCATTTACACTATAAAGAAACATACTCCAGATTAAGTTTAGGCACAAGGAATGCTCAGTGTGTGATCTACAGGACTAGTCTAAGTTCTGAGACAGTGGATATGTAGGTGTTGTGCCACATGCTTGACAGTATGGTACTTTACCCAAAGGGGCACGGTAGGGTCTGACAGATCCAGGTGGGACATCCCATTGCACTCTGGCTTATGTATTGCTGCAACTGTGTCATAGGCTGAAATAGCAGTGTGCACCATCCACGCAACAAGACATGATGCTGGACTATGCTTTAGTGTTACAAGATTTTTTGTTGTCTGAAGTCAATTTGGAAACAACCGGTGGGAATTGTTCTTACTGGCAAGAGTGTAATCTTGAGTTTGAGCTTAAAATTGAGCTTCTACCTTCACATGCAGTTCTAAAGTCACAGAGATCACCAAGTTCACCTAAAATTGGTCTTCAAACAGCACACACCAAGGACTACAAATTCTTTCACCCACAGCTAAGCTTTCCACACCACTGACCAAGATTAAAAGATTTGTCAGCTTTCCATCTGCTAGGCTCTAAAATCCATGTCACAATGATGGACTAGCTGATGGTGTAGCTCAGAATCAAGTTACTTTACCAAAAAGCATGGCCTTCAATTTAGATTTAAGATAGTAACAATTCATTATTGCCAATTACACAGACAAATCAAGTGTTCCCGATCTGAGAATAAAGTGATCATTTATCAGTGCTAGAGGTTAAAGACCTTCTCGGCTCAAGGAGAAAGGCTGGAGAGCAACTACAACACCATGTGAATTTCTGTAGAAGGACCATAAGTGGATATCGGACAGGAGGATTATGGGCAATGAAATGGGAGATTGTGGACAATAGAATGGGCATAACAAGAATGTGCACAAGATATAAAATGAGCCTATTACATGTTTAATTTTAGTAGTGAAATTGTCTGAAGCCATTACCTGTCTTTTGGCAGGCTCTTGTTTTTCCTTCTCAATGTAACTGAATAGTACGCAGTGGGACATGGGTTTTTACTACTGAGTGCTGTACTTAGATCTACCAGTCAGCTGTTATCTTGTGTTAGGGAGCTGTTATCTGGTTACCTTCTCATTGTTCTGTTGTTAGGCTGCTGGGTGGGGGAAAGGGAGGGGGTGATATCACTCCAACTTTCAGTACAGCAGTAAAGAGTGATTGACGTTTATCAGAGCACAAGTCACATGACCAGGGGCAGCTGAGAAATTTACAATATTTCGAGCCCCATGTCAGATTTCAAAATGAAATATAAAAAAAATCTGCTCTTTTGAGAAATGGATTTCAGTGCAGAATTCTGCTGGAGCAGCACTATTACCTGATGCATTTTGGGGAAAAAAAATTTCCCAGCCGTGCAGAACTCCAGCAGCTTTGTTTTCCTGTACAGCAGTCTGTGACTGTATAGAGATTTGTGTTGGATTTTATTTTTGCCTTTACATCCCCTTTACTGTTTCCAACTCCACCTTCAGGGACAAAGATCATGGAGCTAGATTTAAACAGATAAACTGTTGGAGGATTTTTTTGCTGCAGTCACTGGTTCTGCAGAGTTGAGAAAGTTTGTATTAAACAATAAAAAAAACTATAAAATCCACATTAAATTACATGACAACACAGGACCCAGTGCAGTCTGTATGTTCTGTATATTATATTGCAGCAAGCACATGTTATATCGAGTCCATGTTAAGCAAAAAGTTCTATTTTTCATTAGCTTTTTTTCTGTGTAATAATAAAAAAGCACACAAGGCACTTAAAGCTGGGTAAACCCCTGCATGTTTATTGTGTCAAATGTAATGTGCAGGGGGCAAGCCTCTTTGTCAGGCTTAATAAATAAAATAAAAACGTCTCCCTTCACCCTTTTTGGTTACTGTTTTGTATTACAGATGAGTGTCCATTATGCAAGACTTTGTAAGTTTGTTTAAATGGAACTGGGGAACTATCCCAAACCATGGAAAACCATGTCAGACCATTAGTTCTCCTACACCAAACTTTACTGTTTCCATTACACATTCAGGCAGGAGGATTTCTCCTGGCATCTGCCAAACCCACACTTTTCTGCCAAACTTACAGATGGTTAAATGCCATTTATCATGTGTGTTTTACTGCTCCAGAATCTTAATGGCATTGACCGTAACACTGCTCCAGCCTACACTTGGCAGTGTGTATGGTAATATTATGTTTGGCAATCACCCATAAAAACCCCACGCTCCCAAGGAAAGGTTCTTCAAGAGGCAGTTTGGAACTCCGCTGTGAGTGTCCCAGATGCCTTTGGCCATGCAGTGTATCTGGACAGTGTTGCTGGATGACATGTTTATAAACTGGGGATGTATTTCTTTAAAGGGGTTGTTCAGTTGGTTTCAGACAGTTCACCAGAAATAAAGATGCTTTCCAATTGCTTTCTGTTTGTGACTGTTTTTCTAATACTGAAGGGTAAAGATTAATTTCAAAAATCCTTTATAAAGCAGCTCTGGGAAGGGGTAACTGTTTTTAACTGATACATGAGTTGAAATTCCTGGGTTTCATGAAAGGAAAATCCCCCCCCCCCCAGATACTCCATATTTACCCTTCGCCACAGATTCTTCCAGCGGAGTTGTATGCAGCGATCTCTGTAAGCTGACTGGGAGATCGGCATTTCTGCACATTTAAGCTCCCCATAGACGCAACGATCTTTCCCTGCCAAACGACCGATCTAAGGGAAGTCCGACCAATCTTTCAAATTATCGTGCGGTTAGTGGGGTACCAACGATCGTTCATCTCACGATTTTTCGTCCGACATTATTCTGATGATTGATCGGCCAGGTTAGAAAATCTTTATCAGTCCCCATGCAATCTACCTATGTTTGCAGGGCAAGCAGGCTGCGATCCTTCAGTTTTGCTGCAATATCGCCTGAAATGGTCTTTTTAGTTGATGGACACATCAGACATTTAAACGATCGTTTTGAGACAATCGTGGTCTCACGATAATCATTGGATCTTTCAAAAATCTTTACGTCTATGGCCAGCTTTAGAATTGGAGCAGTTTGCCGGTTTGCTCAACTGCGCATTAGTGAAATTACATGGAAATTGCCGATCTCCCAGTCAACTTACAGAAGAAAGAAAAGTATGATTTGCCAATCCACTACTCACTGCCAAATACTCTACTCAGTACTCAGCAGTTAACATATATAAAAATACATTTTGGTTTTCCTTTAATAGTGCACATTGCCAAATAGCGAGTGCCCTTTGTGGAATATCACAGACCCTTCCTGTACAGAATGGCTTTTTCTTCTCATCTGGGGCTTTAAATAATTCACTGCTAGTTTTTCATTTATGACACTCGGGGTTCTGAGACAATTTGTGCAGCAGAGAAGAGCCGTTTAGCTGAAGCATCAAATCAATACAGCAAATCCTTTGATAACCATTTGCCGGCCTGAAATATGGGATGAAGAAAGCTTCATTTTGTGACCCCAGAGCCAACGTCCTTCTCCTTTTCCCACTGTCTCTCACTTTTTACTGTGTTTTTAGTGTCCTTCTAAAAGACGATGCTTAACTCAAATAACTCCTTGGGAATTGTATAGTTTCTTCTTTTTTCTTCTCTGTACCTGGTTACAGAATAGTGAGCCGCTCTAGATAAATTAGCCAACTTTAACCAGTTAACTGACTTTTCTGAACACTGAAACTGTGGCCTCTGCTTTAGCCAAAGGCTTTTCCTCTCCTAAACTGTGATTTAAAAAACTAGGTATTGTAGGAGAGGGTGAACTTTCTTTGTTGCTTCCCTCTGTTCTATAAATCTGATAACTGCTGCAGAGGTACAGCTTGGCATTCTGTATGAAAAAGAGATGATGAAACTTTCATGCCTTGCATGGTCAGTAATAGTGCAGGTGTAGCATTAGCACAAGCAACCCATGAAATCATAGCCTGTATGGAGATATGGTGTAAAACTATGCCTCCCCAGTCACCTCTCTCTGTTATGGTGGGGCCTATTTATAATGCTAGAAAACTTTGGAGAATGTGGCCCATAGCAACATTCAATTAGCAATAAGATTTCAACAGTCACAAGTTGGAAAACAAAAGCAAAGATTTGATTGGTTGCTGGTGATCACTGGTGATGTTTTTCTCCACAGCATGATAGTAGAGCTTTTTATGTAGACTTTACTTTGTTTTCCCTGATTTATAATACCAATGAATACATAGGAAGATAGCAGAAATCAGTTTCTTGATCTCGGCAACCCAAAAGGCAGACTACAACTCAAAATATCCTTAAATCATACTGGATATATATAGTCCAGCAACTAGCAACACAAGGTACAGAAATGGGGTACCGGCATAAATAGATTAATTTATGGAAGTGCTACTGAACTAAATTGCTGCAAAAATATACTCCCTTCCTTTTATCAGTCTAGTGTATATTCTGTGCAAGCTTATACCATTTCTAAGGCAAGGATTTTAGTTGCAAATGTAAATAAAAAATTAGGACTCAGGTTGGTATTTGGCCATGATTCAGCTTTTTTCAGAAGATTCAGATTCTTGAGCCTTGCCAAACCGAAAAGAATTTTTAAAATTGTGACAAGGAATGAAATGTTTTAGCCTCACACTGCATCCATGGCTCTTCTTTCCCCTCCCCCACCCTGACTTGCATATGCAAATTAGGGTTCGGTATTTGGCCAAATCTTTCATGAAGAATTTGGGGGTTCGGCGAATCCAAAATAGTGGATTTAGTGCATCCCTATTAAAAATCCTGCTTTGTGGTGTTTTTTAGGAGCAATGTGTTTATTTACTACAAGGTACATCAGTCTAGTCACAAATGTATTATTATTATTATAGAAATGCTATGTCTCTAAAGTAAGTGGCGCTATTTAGCTCTGATCATTCCCTTGGATGACCCTGTCATGGTTCATTACATTCTCTCATTTTTCAGACTTCTTTTTTTTTATTACAATTCTCTAAAATATTTCAGTTTCTTTAAATTCTTAATCCTCAGATTCTCAGGTGTGGGTAGGGATTGTATTCTCACAGAGTGGCTAAAACAATCCCAATTCTGCATATGCATCCTCCTCCATAGTAATCTGCACCTGGCGTTGCTCAGGGTTGTGTGTAAGAGAATAGAAAGCCCCGAGCTAAGACATCTGGGCAGAGTTAGTTGCAGAGAACTAATGTGTAGTCAAGCATGGGATACATAACAGAGAATGTGTAATTTACAACTGCCCACATTTCATTTATCATTCCAATCCTTGAATTTGTAGGAAATGCATGATTTGTGTTTCATTTGATAGAGAAAACAGAAGGATTCAGTGTCAGTGCAGCAACAAAAGTGAATATGTTTCTTTGTTAGAAGTATTGAAACCCTGTACCTAAGCTCAGTGTATCCTATGTTCCCTACCTGCACCTTCTCTTTATTTAATTAGGTTTTTCACCATCTATAGTATTTGGAATACATAGTATTCATATATAGCATAGGAATTTATCCAGAGGAGACCAGTTGGATTCACTGCCTTCTTTGCAGTCCTTTTAACCACAATATTGACGGTGAAACACACTAACCCCCATATGTAATTTAAGGCACTAAGTTTGCCCAGGAGCAGTAACCCATAGGAACAAATGATTTATGCTTTCAAAGTTGGTCACAGGGGCTGTCACCTTGTAACTTTGTTATACATCTTTGCAAGACCAAGACTGTGCACATGCTCTTGTTATCTGTGCTGCTTAGGGATTGTCATAAATTATAAAAACAGGGAAACAAACAAAGCTGCTTGAGTTCTGCATGGCTGGGAAGTAAAGCGGGGGCTCCTCCTGCTGTTCATAAGTATGATTGTTTCCCTGAGGGACCGTCTGAAAATTCCTAGCCACAGAAGTAAATGAAGGGAGAAATTCACTACATACAGTCAGGTTTACTACAAAAACGTTAATTTAGTTAATGATTTTTAATTAAAGTATACTGGAGATAGGTTTCTTTTTCATTAAATAAAGTAAAAATGGGATTTTATTTTTTGCCTTTCCTTTTCCTTTAAAAAGGTGACCTGTAAGTGCTTCCTGCAAATTGGTTATAATGGGTTACTGGACCTGGGCAAGCTTAGTGTCTTTTATTACATGGGGGGGGGGGGGGGGGGGGTAGCCTTTATAGCCTAATTCTGTTAGGGTTGGGGCAGATTTGCGGAAATTTAGTCCCCTGACGACTAATTGCCTCTTCTGCGTGGTGACAATCTCCCCAAACTGCCTTCTGTCTGCTTGAATGAAGAATCGCCCGCGCTAATGCACTCGCAGCGCTTCGATTTCCAAAGGCTCACGAGGAAACTTGGGGTGACTTCGGAAATTGAAGCACCGCGAGTGCATTAGTGCAGGCAATTCTTCATTCAAGCAGACGGAATGCAGGAAGAAGGCAGTTCGGGGAGATTGTCACCACGCAGAAGAGGCAATTAGTCGCCAGGCGACTAAATCTCCCCGAATCTGCCCATCTGCCCCAACCCTTATAGAGAAACTCACCAGGAAACAGATTGGATTTTCAAAAATATCACAAAAGGGAGGAGTGTTCGCAATCTGCACCTTGTGTTTGGTGTCCCTAGGCCAACTCTCTCCGTGACAAGACTAAACTTAGCCTTTTTTCTATGCACAAAGCTGGAGTGGCAGGAAGCCCAGTGACAGTTCTAATGGCTCTCCCAATAAAGTGACATTCTTGAAGTCACACACAGCTGGGCTTGGAGCAGTGCACCATCAAATACAAACTGCAGCTAAAGAAGGCAGAACCTGCTGCTCTCCTCTAGCTGTCTCTATTTCCATTTGTGCTTTTCAGCTTGTTAACAAGCCGGCAGGCATGTCAGGGGAAGAACAAGACAGGCCTGACATGTGTTGTGCACTGTTTCTGGGATTCAGCTGTGAACAAAAGAAGCATCTTTTACTTTGTCAAACAGGTGAAGTGTCTGCAAATATAATTCTGGCCAAGTGACATAGTGTGCGGCCATTTGTACAGGGAATCGATTGTCTCAAAACAGATGTTTATTGCAAAACTGGCCAGTGTGGCCAACGGCTGATACAGAATAAACAGTGACGGGACCTGGAAGATACGGTACAGTTAGGGAATGTGCTACAATTACTTGAATTCCTGCACATGGGGAATAATTTGCTAGTAAATAACACAACCTGCAGACAAATCATTCGAGATACCAAGTCCATAGCTAAAGAAAGACACAGTCAACAGAAATCCAATTTCAGGAGCACACACCAAAATATCACAAAACTGCAACTGCAGGTATTAAAAGCACCTAAAGTTTGTTTCAAACATCAATGAAAGTAGTCACAGCAGCAATAATAATAATCTCTGCAATCTTCCTCCCATTACATATACATATTCATTTTAAATACCTGTCTGAATATAATCACGTTTAGCTAAAAGTTACAAGTTCATAACATGTTACAAGGAAAGTACATTGTGCTATTATGTGATCATTTGAAAGGGGTTGTTCACTTTCCAAAACATTTTTCAGTTCAATTAGTTTGATAGTTCAGCAGAAATGAAGACTTTTTCCAATTTTCTGTGACTGCTTTTTAACCGACCCTGTAAACGTCTAAATTGATACATTTAGTTGATCCATTTCTTATCTTTGTCCCTGCTGAGCAGAATCCCTGAGTTTCATTACAGGCAGCTGTTAGAATTGATACAATAGTTGCTAATACTCCCAAGATGCTGCTGAGAAATGTATCAACTAATGTAGCAAATTGTAACAGTTCTGAATCTGCACCTGAATTACTGAGCTGCCCGACTCAAACACCAGAAACACCAACATTCAACTTTAAACTTAGATTTCGGAAAAACGGTAAAAAAGAAATAATGGAAAGTAATTGAAACAAGTCTTCATTTCTGGGGAACAATCTGAAAACAACTGAATGAAGTGTTTGGAAGGTGAAAATACCTTTTAACATAGTAACATTAAGTAATTTAGCAACCAATCAGCAATTACACTTGAACAATTAGAAAACAAAAGCAAAGATCTGATTGGTTGCTATGAGCAACATCATCTGTAATGTTTCACTTCACTTTTTACACAGCATGATAAATAGGCGTCTCAGTAATGTATACTACTGATTTTGTATCACGGTTTATATCCTTTTTCTTCTGAACCTTTGCTTACATTACTTTGAAAAGTATTGGAGCCCTGTACATTGCGCACCTTCCCACACTGCAGTTGAACAGTCCAACATTATATAACTGCGTGTCTTTTTTTTTTTACAAACAAATTGGGAGCCAAAATGGACATCAGTGTAGGGGCTTTTTAGGGCAGAGACAGACGAGAAGATTCAGGGACGTGTAGTTGCCTTGTGACTAATCGTCGGCGGGATGACACTTGGAGAGCTTTGTTTTCCGAAGTCGCCCACAGTTTCCTTGTGAGGCAACTTCGGGGGACTTCAGAAATTGAAACTCGCCATCCCGCTGGCGATTTACATTCTACATTCTAGACATTAGTCGCCCAAAGAAGAGGCAATTTGTTGGCAGGTGTCTAAATCTCCCCAAATCTTCTCGTCTGTCTCAGACTCTAACACTTCCTTGTAGCTACTTACTGTGTACAAGAGTGAAATATTTATTGATTATCTCTTTGTCCATGTGAAACTGTCTACTTTGTCTCATGAGCTATTCTCACTCAATGCATTCGTACCACCAATTCTGTTTTTTATTATTAATGTATCTCTTCCTAATTCCAGGATCATAAAGTACCTTCCCGGGACACGTTTGTACCTCATCACAGCTCAAAGTCTCATGAAAAAGCGCCTCCAACGCTCCAACCCTTATAATACTGCACACACTGCTTTAGCAACAATAGGCTTATCTAGTAAATTGCTAAATATGCTGCAGAAAAAACTGTCAGTTTACAAGGAAATGGAAGCTTGCTCATTATGGATCAAAGGTCAGAAGCATTTTCACATTGGTATCGAAGTTGTAATTAAGTAACAAAAAAAAGAATCCTAGCAATATGTCCAATGACCTTTATCAGGCAGGTCAGCGTTATATATCATAGCAAGTGTCACTATTTATTGATGATCAGTTATGCTTGTAAGATAGAGTGCTAATGAGGTGGAGAGTGTATGAAGAGTGTGTGTGTGCATGTAAATCATCTGAGCGGTGGCATACTCATCATAGCTATTTACTTTTAGATGCCCCCAAGCTGGCTTGCTCTATCAAGCTATAAGAAAAATGTGACAATGAAGCGGAACCTGAGGGTTTATTAGCACCTTAATTGTCACATGCGCCTTTGACGAACGTAAGCTTGGCTTTAGCTGGTCATGGAATCGTGACAGAAGGGTGGAATATAGTTTTTTTTTACAGATAGGAAACATGCCTTATATACAAAGTACAAGGACACAAGGTCATTTTCTAGATCAAGATTATTCTACTTGTACTCACCAATAGCCTGTAAACTTCTCCTTATCTGTTATCACCATTCAACACCGACGATCACCCTTTCCTTCCATAGTCTCTCCATTCTCTGGCCTTTTAAACCATACCCTGCCCTTGGTTACCCATATATTGTCATTATTGTATCCCTTAAGGTTATTGTGGGGGGGGGGGGGGGGGTACCTCTAGGCTCTGTCATAGGCCCATTACTTTTTTTTTTTTTATATATCCCCCCTTGGGCAATTAATTATTTTTTATAGTTCCCAATACCTTCCCTGCACTAATTATACTCCATTGCACTGTGAGGGTACTGCCCTCTCCTTCTAACCTCCTATCCAATCAATAACAAATTCAGAATATCTTAAAAATACAACGCAAGATCAGTATTCTAATTTACTTCCTTATCAACTCAAGGGGAGATTCACAAAAGTGGAGATTTCCATTTTTGGAGTAAAAGTGGTGGTAAACTTGTGCAAAATACTTTCTTCATTTTCACAAACAGGAATCTGCGTAAATTCCAACAAACCCCACTTTTAATTTTTTTTGTGAAAATTTACAGACACTTTTCTGAATTTGTCTTTCAAATGACATAAAAATGGGGCAAAGACGACACTCTAAAACAACATTTACTCCTGACATTTTAAAAAATGGAGTGAAGCTCTTCCAAATGTGTCAGATCAATTTTCACCTGCAAATTTTTGCGGGTGATTCGCAAATTTATTCTGCGGCTGGCGAAACATGGGAATCCGCCGCAAAATCGCACCTGGTGAATAAATTTGCCCATCACTATTAATTTGCTCTGCTTTGGTTCAACCAAGATTCAGTTCACACCTCTTATAGGTGCCCCATTGGGGAATTATTAGCATATTAATAGGGATTACAATCTTATAGTCTGGGCATACATTTCTGTCTAACCCTATAGCTATAAAAGCCTCATCAACAAAACAAGTAAAAGTATTTTATAAAATTTAGTTTTAGTTTAATTTTAGCAGCACTTAGCCACTTGACCTAAGATAATAAAACATATTTCTGATACAAAGTCCTATATTATGCAAAATAACATTTCTTGTATTTAGACCCTAATATCTTGTTACACAAGTGGAATTACACAATCATATAGGCAGATTTAGCTGGTTATCCTGAAAAAAAAAATATATATATAATTTTCCTAGATAAAATAAACCCCTCCCAATAAATTCCAATATAATGGCTGACTGACAGGTTTAGTTAGACAAATTCAGAAAAAAATGTTTTTAAACTGTCGTGCAAAAGACAAAATCAAAGACAAATTCACAAAAGTGGAAATAGAGGTTTGTGAATTTGTTGGGAACAGTGACACTTTAATCTCCAGTTTTATTTCATCTCATTTTCACAGATTTTGTGATTCTGTAATGGGAATTCTACTCACTAGCTTTGTTAGTCATAGATTTCATATTGAGATTACCAAGCAATTTTTACACAGCGATCAATATTGAGCATGGTAGAGAGAGTTCTTTATCATGCTAAAAAGCTAAAGGATCAGATGAAACCAAAAACAAGATTGTGAAGTGGCAGAACCGGATTCTTGCTGGCTCATTCTCTTTGCATCATCTGGGCTGTAGAGCCTGGAAATGGTTTCATTGTGCAATGTTACTTTAAGACTTCATTACTGTGGTTGCTGCACTACAGTTCCAGCAAGCTTTCCCTCTTGATGATGTACTGGGGGATGCTGGGAATTGCAGCCCAGCAAAAGTTTGGGAAACTGTTCTGCCATGGAAAACGCGTGTCTTCTTTATTGCATCACAGAGCAGTTTTAAAGAACAAATCAAGTCAGATGGCAGTTATGCCTTTAAGCCAACAATCATCGACTTAGTAAAATATCCCAGAGTTTATTATTTCATATTCTAACAAAGATTCCCCTGGTATAACACAAGTGTAATGCTGCAATAATTGCATTAAGAAGCCCTACTATATATATATATGTGAAGAGATTGTGGGAGCTTTGTGCTAGTTTGACAGGCAGCCCCCCTCTTTCTCTGGTGGAATAAAATGAAGTATCTGTCAGATAATACTTGGTTGGATCAATCTTAACAATTCCCAGCAAGATTTCACAAATCTGTGTGAACTCACGTGTCAGTTCAGGTATAGCGAGTGGATGATACCGCTGCCAAGAAACTTCGCTGCTGTAAATGGCAATGAGACAGATTGGTCTGCTTTCAGTAAATCTGTTACTTCTGCTCATTATTATTTAATAAGGAACTGCAGAAACCCTTTTGTTTCTGGACTTGGTACATTCCATTATTCTCACAGGAAGTGCTGTGGTGGAACGAGTCTGTGTGTGAGGTAATTCTGCCCCTATAGAATTAGGCCCACACACTTGTTACTGCTGTACCATGATATTTGAATTAAAGATGTAGCTGTTCTCCTTGATGCAATTATTGGACAGAATAAACACCACAATGGTAATGTCCTTTTTAGCACAGAACTACAGAAAAAAATAGCATGGGCATGTCAACAGACATCACACCATCCATTGCAGGGAATTCTGGGACATGCACTGGGACTAGGGTTGCCACCTTTCTACAAAATTTTCACTGCCAGTGGTGGGGGCGGGGACGGGTCATGATGTCAAAGGGGGTGGAGCCACAGCACACAATGGCAGGCCAAGAGCCTTTTTTAGGGCTATTACAAATTTACCGGCAGCTACATTGGCGGTAAATATTTTATAATGGCCCTGCGCTTGGAAGGTGTTTTACCGGCTAGGCTGGTAAAATACCGGCTGGGTGGCAACCCTTACTGGGACACACTTCCACTCAGCTGATGATTTCTGATACTTTCTTTACCAAATTCTTTTTTTAACATGTGAATACAGAAATGTATTACTAATAATTCCACTGATTACTATGGATTCAAGTCAGGGCACTACCAGCAAGGCGTTTGTACCTCCCAAGAAAAGTAGCAAAATAAAGATAAAACTTGAAACAGATACTACAGAAGGCTTTGTTTCCAAATGAAAGTCTCGACACTAATGCAAGATTAAAGGAGAACTAAAACCTAGCTTTTGTATATGGCTTGATATGCCATATTCTATATACTGAGCTGAATGCACCAGCCTGAAGGTTCAGCATCTCTACAACAGTAATGATTGAGGCCTTCAAAATTGTCACAGGACATTGCCATTGTAATTTAGTTTGGAATGTTCGCGATATACACATGCTTATTGTGCTCTGGGCAGCTGTAAGGACTCTTTACACATGGGTGTTTTTATCTGCGCTTCCCTGCATTCTGTTTGGCCGCAGGGGAGCGCAGGAATAGATGCTCTCAATTCTTTTGAAGGTGGCTGTACTCACACAGACACTAATAAGCGCCGAACACAGGTAAAATTCAGCATGTTGCGTCTCAACCTGCGTCCAGTGCCTACATGCGTCTGTGTGAATACTGCCACATTGAAAAGAATCAAGTGCATCTACTCCTGCGTTCCCCTGCAGCTGAATGGAACAAAACGGAAGTGCAGGTAAAAACGCCCATGTGTAAGAGCCCTTAAGAAGCTAAACTTAGGAGCTTTGGAAATCATCAATGAAAGAATCATCTACAGCTGATGCTATTTAGTGGGCTGGTTGGAGGCTGTTTGGGCCTCTGTACTTGAAATGTCACGGCCTGTTTGAATCCCAGTCCAGACATGTTCAATACTAAAGAGCTGTGCTTGCCTTGGGCTGGTACAGACACTCAAAACATAATGTACAACATTTCTAGCCTATTTCTTTGTTAAACTTTAGTTGTACTTTAAGAAAGAGGAATAGCAAGTCAAACCCAGTAATCAACGTGTTCACAAATGGAACAAACACATGACAGCGCAGAAGGTGATGATTTCACAATATAGAGTAGAATCTTACACACCCTTCAAAAGCAAATGTTTTTACTAAGTACTAACAGAGGCAACTTTCAGGTGCTTTAAAAAAGAACGACACAGCAACTGTAAAAAACAGGAGAGCCTCGTTTATTATGTTCCCACTTTTCTAATACATGACCTGTTTATGACCAGAGAGGAAAAGCAAAGCAACGACTTGTCCCTCCTTTCAGGCCCACACGTGGTTTCTCTAAATCTCATTTCCTCAGATCTTATAAATACTTTACATTCTTGTAACAATTCTGCTTTCCTTTAGAACAAGGACAAAAAAAATAGCAAATTATCACTTATTCTGAAAATCATTAACTACTCCAGAGTGTTCCAGGGGCAGAACCAATGGGTAAAAGTAATATACAGAAATGGTTTCAATGTGTTTTTTTCTAAACACAAATGTAAGGAGACAATATGTACATCCATGACTAAAATACGGCAATCTAGAATGACAACAGTCTAGCGGCTTCTCTGGTCTCAGCCCAAACACTTGTGAAACAAGGCCAGCGCCTCTTGCTTTCTGTCTGTGCTGCAAAGTCTTTTCAAGGCTTCTTCATCTTCTTCACTGATGAGGAGCTGGAGGCAGATTCCCTTCTTTTTCTCTGTAAATAAAAGGAATTTTTAACATTACAAACAATTGGGCCTGGCACATACACATTCATAGCATTAAAAATAAAAACATATTTCCACCAGCATTCATATCGAGTACAAGGGCATTCATATCCCAGACAATGGTTACAACTGTGGGTTAAAGGAAACCGAAAGCACAGTCATATTCAACACTGATCTCCCCCCGACACCCAATTTGTTGCCCCATAAACTGGTGTTACAATGAGCAGAATTACAATTGGTTTAATGTTAGAATAAAGGTCTAAAATAGTGCACACAAAACTCTAACATGCATTTATAAACTGACAACATATTCTGCAGATGAGGGGCTCAGAGCTTACAATCTAAATGGAAAAGGGGTACGAGACGCAAGGTGTGCCCTAGAAAACAATAGGATCCAATTGCTCAAACATTTTAACAAAGAGACAGTGGGTAAAGGAGGGAATAAACAAGCAAAATGATTAACAAACATCCTGAATGTCAGGAAAAGGTTAATAAATGTGATCAGAACTGTGTAACAACTGCTGGGAAAATGCCAGGAATCCCAATTTGACCTTTGATAAGTCTCCGCCACAGCAGAACTGGTTGGGTCTAATCGAGTAAAGGAACTGAAATAGAATAAAAATAAAGCATATTATGGGCTTAAAAGCAGAATGAAGCATTTATTGAAGAGAGTCCATCAGCCAATAGGTTCTTCCCTGCCATACTAATTTCTCTCTCTGTGTAAAGAAAAGGAAAGTGTTAAATTAACACAGTGAACAGGAAATGTTCCAGACCATTCAGCATGAAACAACAGATTAAAGGACTGTATATTCCACACTGCAGCGCTTGATAATACGAGAGTTATGTGTTGGGCTGGGGCCATTAGACCACTGCCCTTTATTTATTGCACTTTGTGTGTGTGTGTGTGGATACAAAAACTGCTTCACTGACAAGCTACACATCATTACATGCCTTGTCAGGTCACATGGGTCTAATTTACATAATGAACTGAGATCATTTACACATCATTTGCATCTGAATGGGCAATGCTTGAAAACTTCATTAGTTGGGAAGGAGAGCGCCAGATGCAACAGTGGTGAGAGGTGAATCAGTGACAAGATACTGTGTTTCCCTATAAAACTATCACAAGTCATGATGATGATGAGGATATGCAAATGCATGTATGCCTAGTGGTGCAACAGATCACATTATATAAAGAAAAGTTTCCATAAACCATTGGATTCCAAGATTTATCCCAGCAGATGTAAACAGTGAAGAGATCATTTGCAGGTCAAAAAGCAACGGTCTCCCTTTCCTTACAGATGTATTAGAGCTCACTGAAATAATCGACTCCAGCACAAACAAAATAACGGACTTTGGCACAAATCCTTCTTAATGAGAAAAAGGATTTCCTGTCATTTTGCAAGAATGAGCTTCAATACATGACTTCTTGGTAAAAGGAGCCCCCCTAAAATCCAAGTGTAAATCAAAATCAGACACCCAACTCCTGTATGAACAGAGAATGAAGAGACACAGATGCTGAAAGGGGGAGAGTGAAAAGAACTGGGATTATTTCAGAAATGGGTCAGAATGTTTAATTGATTCGATTTATAAAATTGCTATTTACAGCATGACGAAGCTAACATGTTTGCCTTATCCCCCTCTATCATTGTATCTATTTAAGTGGGATACTTGTAAATAGGGCCTGAGAAGCGCAACTCCCCTCTTGTGGGTTGGAGTTGGAATCCCGTAGAGACTGTGCTAACTGGGTAGACCCACACCTCCACAGATCTCTCTCTTTAGTCTGACCTGCAACAATAAAGCAGCAATGCCATCATAGTCTGGAAGTTACATCATCACAACCCCCAGAAGCCGCCATCCTAGAGGCAGAATACGGTTGTAAAGTCACAGGCTGAGAAGCCTATGGTGACAATTTCAAATGACTCAACAGGGCAAGTAGACTTAGCACCACTAGTCTAATATCATGACCTGGATGAATGAAGCCCTCCCCACAATGCTCATAATTCTATTAACAGACCATCCAGTAATTCTAGTAACCCCAGAGGCGTTTGCACAAATCAGACATATATAAATGACTGTCTTTAATTACGTATATTAATACCCATTTATCATTCCCTTTAACATGTTACAAGTGAGCATGAAGGCATTATGTCTAAGCATGAACAAGAACTGGATAAAAAAAACCTGCACTAGAATCAGTTTACTACTAGCATATGCCATGTACAAGCACAAATATTCATCATCTCATTGCAATGATCACACGTGCAAGTGAGTAGAAGTGCAAAGTGTAAAAAGTGGTGTGAATTTGACAAAAGGCCATATAAACAACTGGCGGAAATTATTTGCAGCTGGAATTGTTCCCTTGGACTTTATGACTGATGGCATATGGGATGTTTTGTTGCCTGTGCTAAACCTTCATCAGCATGGGCAACAAATACCTCTGTGTTGAAGTCAACCTGAATTTGAAAATTGCCTACTCCTGCATTCAAAGGTTTTACTGGTGAAGATTCAGGTTTCTAAGTAAGGGTACTATGCTGTGATTGCAAGGGATCCCTGGGAAATATTGGTAAGATGGTGGTGTGCTGCTTAGTTAGAAAGATCCCTGGGACAACATATTTTACCCCAAAAGAAGATGCTGGTCCAGGGAAAAAAAGTTAATGATTTAGCTGACTTAGGCTGGCACCAACTTATTGGCCCCCTGGTGAATTAGACTTTTTTCTGCTAGCCAGGGACCTTTGGGTTTCTGGTTCTATGCCTTATCCATTAGGCCAGGTGAAGCCCAATTGGTGTGTTGGGGTCACACAATCAGGACTGACTCTGCCCTATACAAGGCCAGCCCTCCTCACCACCAGTTCCTGAGCATTGGTCTTTCTGAGTACTGTGGCATTGCCCCTTGCACTGGTCCGAACGTTTCCTTTCCGTTCCAGGTCTGAACCGTAAGCCTTGATGCAGCTCTGCTTTTCAGTCCTGCTCCAGCCTCTTGACTCTTCACCCTCATCTTCCTGATCCTGTCCTTTGCTCTCCATGTCCAATGTGCTTTAACAGCTCTTGCCTAAAGGACACATCCCTCCCACCTCTGCCTCCACAGTGGCCCCTACCTATTCCTGCCATTTATTTCATACCAGCATTTTGGTACCTTCAGTGTCTGAGAGCGATGCATAAGGACTATGATAACCCCCTTCTGTTCCTCATAACCAAATGATACAGAGGGTATAGTTTTCTTAGAAGCTGCACACTGACCCATTAATTCCGATGCCCTGCTACACGTTGGGAAATATAGGAAGGATTAAAAAAAACAAAAAACAAAACACCTGTTAAATGCTCTTATCTTTGCCATTAATAGCTAAACTTTAACTAATCCCAATGCATTGAAATTCCAGAAACTGGACACAGACTTACAACCTAAATGTTTTTTCCAATGTAATGTGAATGTTAAAGGATTGGGGGCAGAGACAAGACACAGGAATGTAAAATAATATGAGACAGTGGAAGTGTGTGAGCAAATAATCCCCCGGCAGTGGCTCTGTGCTGCACATTAGGCTATTGTAACTAATTGATTTATACCTTCAGCTGGTGCTCGGCATTGTCCCAATAACAAAAGACCACTTGAGCACATATACAGCGATAGACAGCCATAGGATACACACACATACATTTTCAAATCTAATTCATACATTCTAACTCCATCTAGAAGGATGGATTTCCCTTTGATCCTAACAATGTAACGTGTAGGTTTCACATCAGCGCGGGAAACAAAGAGTCAGCGG
Source organism: Xenopus borealis (assembly GCA_024363595.1). NCBI lineage: Eukaryota > Metazoa > Chordata > Amphibia > Anura > Pipidae > Xenopus > Xenopus borealis. The sequence goes on from CM044437.1 coordinate 83,869,420, forward strand.
GAGTGCAGATGGGGAAAGCAGAAAAGTCAGCTAATTCGGACTGGAAGCCTCAGACTTCATAGACTAGAGGTCTTTTGCTTTTGCCCATTAGTGGGCTGACTTCTGAGAGCTGGAACAAAGGCCTGCGGTGTGAGGCATTCTGGGACAGCTGACTCATTAGGGATGGTCGACTGGAGTGCGAGTTTAGGGAATCAAAAGCTGTTCTAATCTAGAGTAGCCGGCTGAACTTCTGCACGGAACTAATTTGTTCTAAGTTGGGCTCTGTCTTTGCCAGACCTTAGTCTGCCTCATGGGGGCCACTTAGTGCCATTCTGTTCCCTGAGCTTCAGACAGTGGCAATAGGGACAGTTTGTATGAACATGTGACTTATACAAGGTACATCTGGGCCTCTCTCATTCAATGATATAACACCTTAACCCCCCCCCCAGAGTCCAACAATACAGCCCTGTCAGCATGCATCTATGTTCAGCATAAACTCATCAAATCTGAGCACAAAAACTTCCTGTGTGATTTAGGGCTTTAAAGGGCAAGTCCAAAATAAAAGAAAACCTAATTCTAAGTGGGGATGCACCAAATCCACTATTAAGGATTCACCCAAATCCTTTGTGAAATATTCTGCCGAATACTGAACTGAATCCAAGTTTGCATATGCAAATTAGAGCCAGGGAAAGGAAAAAGTTGGAAAATTTTTTTTACTTCCTTGTTTTGTGACAAAGTCATGTGATTTCCCTCACCACCCCTAATTTGCATATGTAAATTAAGATTCAGATACAGTTCAGCTGAATCCGAATCCTGCTGAAAAAGGTTGAATCTTGGCCGAATCCCAAACCGAATACTGGATTCAGTGCATCCCTAATTCTAAGCAACTTTCCAATATATGTTTACAGTAGAACTCACATTTTACAGGGGACCAGAAAAAAACTACTGTTCTACTGTATTAACCATTGTCAGTTATTTGTAAAAACAATTGAAATTAGTGTTCACCTAACTCCTAGTTGTTACTTTTCCAACAATGTTGCAAAAATCTTAATTAGCAGACCTGTCTTTGCTGGGCAACTATGTGCCCCGTCTTACATTGTATCAATAGTCTGAGCCACCAGGACAGAGAATAGAAAGGGACAAACACTGCTTTCTGTAGCAATACATCTACAAATAACTAGGGATGCACCAAATCCACTATTTTGGATTCGGCCGAACCCCCGAATCCTTCCCGAAAGATTTGGCCGAATACCGAACCGAACCCTAATTTGCATATGCAAATTATGGGTGGGAAGGGGAAAACATTTTTTACTTCCTTGTTTTGTGCCAAAAAGTCACGTGATTTAGCTCCCTGGCCCTAATTTGCATATGCAAATTAGGATTCGGATTCGGTTCGGCCAGGCAGAAGGATTCCGCTGAATCCGAATCCTGCTGATAAAGGCCGAATCCTGGCCGAATCCCGAACCGAATCCTGGATTCGGTGCATCCCTACAAATAACTTATACCGAAGGTTAACTTAAAAGTGAACCACCCCTTTGTTATAGAATAGCCAATTCTAAGCAACTTTTCAATTGACTTTTCAGCTTTAAAGTGGGGGTCACTGGGTGCCCTCTCCTATTCATATTGCAGTCTCTTATTCAAATTAATGTATGGTTGCTAGGGTAATTTAGATCCCAGCAACCAGACTGCTGATAAATAAAAAGCTAAATAATAAAATCCAGATTCAATTGGTCTCAGAATATCACTACCTACATTATACTAAGAGGGTTATTAAAAAACATTTTTTTTTTAAGATTTATTTTGCCCCAAAGCTGCAAAAAGCTCAAATGTCAAAAATACTCCAGCTAAAACCTGGTCATGTAGAAGTCAATGGCAGAGGTCCCTTGAACTATGTGAAGTTGTTTTTAGCCTTCATGTTTTTCAGGCTTTTTTCCCTGTGGTTTGCACTCGAAAATTTAATCAATTCAAGTATTTTCAAGTAACTTAATCCCCCAACAGACTGCATGAATTTGAGTTTTTTTACATTTGAGTTTTATCATAAATAAGCAAACATTCGAGTTGTGAGTTTATTCAAGATAGAAAAAAACTCACAAACTTACCTTAAACTTTTTTGGTGGAGCAACATGTACAAAACATTTGCATTTATACACAACTGGGAGTGCTGCCATATTGCATACTACAGTTGAGTGGAGCTTGGAATTTCTTTATAGCCTAGAACAGAATTAACGGTTTGTGTTGCACTGGGAAAACAATATGGCAGTAGAAGCAATTAAGAAATAATTCCTGGAATGTCTTGGACAATTCTCCACTGGTCCCATGTGCCATAAACCTAAAAGTCCAAAGGAGGGAATGAGGATTGTAGCTACTCTTCACAAGTTCAAGGAACAGAGACTATTTTCTAGGTATTTGCATTAAACTTTGCCTTTACTAAATTTGGGAATAACACACTGGTACTGTATTCCCAAAGATATTTGGAGGGGGGGGGTGATTTTTAGAATTTAGATAATCAGGCTCATTTATCTAGTGCTCAGAATAAGTACAGAAACGCTGCTGCAAAATCACAGCCCTATGGCTCCAAACACAAACCATTTGTGCAGTAGGATCAGTGCAGAGATGTGTAAATGCAACTGCAGCACTAAGGGATGGGGGGTAGGATAGGGAATTAGGATTATGAACACATTTTTAGGGGGGCTGCAAAAAATGTGTTACTTTCTGCTAGTTTTTTTGTACTTTGCCCCTCCTTTGTAAATGACCCCAGAAGACTTCTGAATATGCTACAATATATGAAGAGTGAGCCGTTGCTGCTACCGTTCTTTCCTACAGTAGTGAAAAGAATAAAAGAACAAGTGAAAGGGGTGGGTGGTGAAGCTTTCTGTTCTGGCCCCAATCTCCCTACGGGCCTCTGTAAGATTTCTGTTCCAAGGTAGTGTAAAATGGTCACAGTGTGAATGCTCCTGACCTTTTGTCTTGGACTAATCTAATTGTGTCGTCTTTGTGTAATCAGCCAGTAAAGGTCAGTGCTGTATTTAACATGGGGCCTCCTTTAGGTAATGAATTTGCCTTGCAGTAAATTAACTTGATTATACTTTTTTGAAATATGTCAAAGACCAGGTCATATTAACCATGAGCAACCCATACCGTTTGAAACTCTCGTCTTATACAAAAGGAATATTTATAGGCAATATCCCAGATGCTCTATTTTCCTCATGAAGGAATCTTTATCGGGAAGGGAAATTCCTGGCTTTAGCTCAAAATGCAAACACTTGTGAACGGAATGTTTAATAGGGCAATTCAGAGAGGCAGGACAGGCTATCAGAGCAATGATATAGTGGCACACAAACATTAATATCGGTGGAAAAGGACCAGGGACTGAGCATTATATATGGACTGGACTCAGCATTATATAAGGGATTAGAAAGGAACAATCTCAAAGAATGGAAGTTTTTTTGTGATTGAATATTGCTTGTACCTAGTTTCTGAGAGCAGAATATATATTTTTATATACTATCCTTCTGATGGCAGTTAATATTGATTGCCTATTAAAAGGAATACAAAACCAGCATCTGAGTTATGAAAAAAGAACACTGGTAAAACTTACCATTGGGGCGGTGGATTGGCACCGGTTCTGCATTAATACCAGACTGTTATACATTACACATGAACTGTGACACTTTCAAGAGAATATTGAAGAGTGGGAGTGGCTTAAAAATGGCATTTTCATACAGCATTAGTAAAAATGATTCTTTCTTAATGCATTAAGGGGGTTATGTTATAAAAGGCACAAAGATTGCCCAGGAGCAGTAACCAACAGGAAGCATTTACTGGTCACCTGTTTAAAAGCAAACATCTTATTGGTTGTTATGGGTTATTGCTCCTGGGTGTAAGAGCTCCATGAATATACAGAAGTAACAAAAATGCTGTGCTCAGTTGTCCACAGCTTTAAAGTCACAATCTTAAAGGGAACGGTTATTAAAACAAAAAAATAATAATCGGCATCATCACATGGGAAATAAGTAACTTTTTAACTATAACCCATGTACGACCAAGTCACTGAATTCCCCCTCTGTCTGGGGTAACCAATAAGCAGCATGAAATAAATGTGATATAGGATAACATAATGACCGCTGACAGAATAGGACAGCAAAAATATCAGTAAACAATAATCAGACGGGATAAAGAATACTGAAATAAGAGGGAAAGAAACTGTTGAAAAGAAAAAAGAGCAAAAAGACAGAACGCAAGCTGCAGATAAAGGGAAAGGAACAAAGGCAACAAGATGGGAAGTATAAAACAGAAAGCAAAAAGAATAATAGAAGTAGAGAAAAGGTAAAAAGACACAGCCAATAAAATTCTAAAAGCTACTGGATAAAATGTGTTTCGTTGAAAGCTTGGGGAAATACTCCCAACCTGCCCCAAGATAATATAAGCAGAGTGTTAAAGTTCACATGATTGTGTTACCTCTGCAGACAACAGATAAGCTCCTCTCAATCTCTTTGTAAATCACAATACATTCCGCATATATCAGCCTTGTATATCTAAGCAGACATCTATGTGTTGTAAATCTAAATATGGCAAGCGGCTTATGAAGCTGCCTGCAAGAACGTGGATTAAAAATAAGTATGTGCTTGCAGGTATTCTTTCTTGGCTAGCATTATTATTTTCGGAGGTGCCTGGGGCAATATTGTTATGTGGAGTGAGCACTTGTGACTAGCAACCTTTTGTAATACAACTCTATATAAACAATCCATTTAGCTACTAAATATTATCTATAGGAATCTTAGAATCTTCCAGGAGGTAGGAAAGACATTAACGTTTCCAACTGATTCTTAACCTGTTCTATGTCTTAGAAAGATAAGCAATGTATTAAGTATTCTGCATATCCTAACCCCAGTCTTCCTGCACTGGCCGGTAGGGCCAACAGAGATAGGTTATTCTCATTTTAATTTCAGAATAACCTGTGTTTGCAAAACATTGTATTTTATAATGTCTCAGTTTCACAGTGCGGGGATCCCAGAGCTCTCTCCATTTACATCAGTATCCTCCCACATGCAAAAATGTGATTAGTTGCTGATTATACTACCATGAATAATCATTGGAAAATACTGTGTAAACAGGACTATTAAAATCAGAGATAATAAGTAATAAAATAAAGACTGGGCTACCGCACACCAGGCATTTTGATTTCACTACTAGTATAAGTGATGAAATTCTATCTTGATGGCAAATGGAAGCACAGTTAGTGTAATATCTGCCATGCTGACCCATCTATTAGTCACTGGAATGGTTCAGGCCTGATACGTTTAGGAGGGTTTTCCTAGTGACATACTTAAAGGCATACTGACATGAATTCAAAACTTATGATGCCCCCTGAACTTCCAGGAGTCAGTCATGTAATTGTGACTAAGGAGTGCTCACAGTCAGGTCTGTTCTGTCTGTTCTTCCCCATGGAAGAGAGCAGCAGCCAAATTGCATAAATTGAATCAGTTCTTAGTTGGATCAGTATTTCAAATTGTATCATGCCTAGGAGCAGGTCCTGAGGACGGAACTGCAGAAGCTGAAGATTCTTGATAGTATACTATAATAATCTAGTATGGATTCTAAAATTATAAGAATGTTATTCAATATTTTTGAGCGGAGAGATTTTTCATTCAAAATTAGTTTGCTACTTTTTATAAAAACTTTTTATGCATAGAGAGGCTTTTTATGCACATATTACGACTTTTATCACCCACATAAATGTAAAACTGTCCCTTTCAGTATATCAGTCTGCAGCACAGGCAGTTATGAATTTGTGGCTCAGAGATATGTTTTCAGTAGCTATATTTTGAGCACTGTCAGACTGCTGGCAGGACCCCAAAATGCCTGATAAGAGCAGTATAAAGCTGTTAATATCTATAATGGTACTAAAATGAAAAATCACCCACAAAAGGGTTGGTTCCCAGACAGTATGGATTGCGCTGGATCAGTTCAAACTCCTGGAAGGGATAGCCATTAACTTGATCAACTGATCTATCACCTGTTGGAATGGATGATAAGCAGGAAGATGGTGTAGTTAGTGCCTGTGGGCTCATGACCTCCCAATGGAATCAGTTACTCCTTTCCCATTAGTCTTTTGAACGGAGAACCTTTTCTGTTTGACCCTTTTATCATTGCCACTTGGATCTAGATTTTAATTTATGTATTAATACTGAAATAAACCATTTTCCTGGAAATTAATGATATCAAATATACAATACTCACTGAGCAAATCTTGTAGTCTAGGATGGAAATTGGCTGTAGGTGGTAAACAATCTGATCAATCTGTTCCCTGAAATTACAGAGGGCTGTGTGCCTCTTCCACTAACAACAACCTAAACCTAAACTACACGGGAGATTATGATCAGATTTTGTGGGTCAGATTTCATCTAATCTAGCGTCCAACACTACCCAACAGCACAAGATTTAGTAGGATGCTACAAAATCTGATCCCCTATAGCTAGAATGTAAAGATGGATCAGATAGAGTGAGATGGAGTTTTTTGTACATGCGTTTGAGTCTTTCCGACATCATCTGTTTTTTCCTGTTGGATAAAGATGCAGCATTCTGTGTTCCCATATGACCATTGTGACGCAGCAGATGGCAAATATTTCATGCGATTTACACATCAAATATTTTATATATATATTATTGGTTATATTTTTACCCACCCAAATACATACGGATGCGTTTTGTCAATCCAACAACATCAGACAAAAGTGTTCATGGTTTTTAGTCCTATCCTAAATGAGATGCAGTACCCCAAAAACCTGATGTAATTAGACAGCTATGGTGTTCCATTTCTTCAGGAGTATGCATGGTGCTCCTTTTTGCTACTAGGGCACATACACGTCAAATACCCAGCATGGTGCATGACTGGGGTGTGGTGGAGGAGTGTCGGGAACATATAGGTACCATTAAAGTCCTAATAATAATTGCATAAGCAAATTAAATACATTATTTGCATACTGGCCGAACAATTTAAAACAAGCAATAAGACAAATTTCTGCTATTGTGTAAGTGAATATCATGGGCTGAAGGAATATTTAATGTTCAGAAATGCTCAACTCACCGAATTGGGTGTTAGTGGGGCACCAACAACATCAATGATTGGATCTTTTGCTTCTGATTTTATTTCTTCTGTGCCAGAGGCTGCTTGACTTTCCCCAACAACTCCATCTCCCAGTGAAACTGTATTCGTGCTTCCGCTTTTGGAGAGGGCTTCAAACCGATGGCTTAACATCTGCAACTCATACTCACAGCTGGAGAAGGCTTGCTTCAGTTCGTACAGCAGCACTAGATCACTGCGAAGCTCATTAAACATTTGCACAATCTCCTCTGTTGGCATTGGGTTCAAGTCTAGTAGAAAAGACATATATAAAAAATATATAACATGTTAGGTACCCTGTCAAACTGGTTACATTTCATTCTTTCAGAAAACTACAGACGTGCTGTACGAGTGGGTGGAGAGAGGCCATTGTTTTGTCTCACATTTAAATGGTGTTGAGAGATACTGTTAAGGGTTTCCCTTAGAATGTCTCTTTTTCTGTTGCTTGCTGGGCATTGATTTTGTTTTGATTTCCATCCCTCTTATTTTAAATAAACAAAAAAAGTCCACACAAGCAACAGAAAAAGGTAATTCTAAGGTAAACCCTTCTCAACACCAATTCAAGGAGAAGGAAAGGGATTTTATACTTGTAAGGCATTTCAAGGTAAACCCTTAATAGAATGCTTAGAAAATATATTACATATAACCTTTCAGAGATATTAGTACAATCCGCACAGACTCTAGGTGAGGTATCTGCAGCCCTCCAGCTGCTGGTGAATGAGCCACAGTGCTTGCATTCATTAGAGTTCTCTAAATGACTGTTTATGTTCCATATCCTGGGGAGTACTCTGCCCACCCAGCTGTACTCTAACTGCCCTCATTTTACAATCTGAGTTGCTGCATTGTGCTGCACACTTCTTTACAGCAGGCAAAAAGTGAGATGAATTAGGAAATAAAACGACTGCATCTAATGATCCGAATGCATGAAGATTGGTCATCAAATTAAAGCCTGAAATATCCTTTTTTCACAAAACATCAATTCTCATTCTGTCTGCACAAAAAAGGAATATAATGTTAAGAAAGCTAAAATAAAAAAAAAAGGGGGGGTGGGACCCCCCACAAATATTTCTCTCTCGACAGTGTGTCTAAATGTGGTACTGATTTGCCGTCAGGCCTCTTTTATTCCCTGACACTGCGCTGCTTTTAATCCTTTGCTGTATATTCCTGATTGTGAAAAGGGCCTGTGTAGCTTTTATATGCGTTCAGCTTTTTTTTTTGAAAACACATAAGGTATTATTTTAAAAATCCAGTGTATACGGTTATCTCCAAACTCTCTGTATTAGTGAGGGAATATAAAATACAGTCCATTGGGACTACAAAAGACTTCTCTGTGTGTCTTTCTCCTTCTCTACCCCCACTTTTTTTTGCTCACCTACTCCTAGTTCTGTTAGCATCTGATCCAGGGCTTTAATCTTCTTCTGTCCAACTGAGCTTGGCAGTTTCATCTGCAAACAAAAAGGTAAAAAAGGGAGCCACACAGCTCTCAGTTAGCCCTCACTTGCAGAATCCTAGTTCAAAAGGTAGCTGGATCGCTTTTCATATTGCACAGAGAGGGAAGGCAGAATAAAAAGAAATGAAGAACAGAAGGTAGAAAGAGAATGAGAGAGAAATGAGAGCAAAGGAGGACAATGGCACGCACATTCTTTCACTTGTGTGTATATCACTGAAAAGCTGCTGCTGCTGCGGACACACAAGGAATTCCATTTTTCAGTCGGCTGTTAAACTAAATGATGAACAAAAATAAGGGGGGGAGAGGGCAAAGTTCATCTTTTTGGTTTCATGAAACTACTTCCTGCAGAGGGATGTAGATGAAAAGATTTCACTTACAGGATGTATCATATGAAATGCCCTGTTTGATGCCTTGTTCTTATTTAGCAGGATTTTATCATCCTTCCAGGCCAAAATGTTCTCTCCTCCTCTTTCTGGCTTTTTTTTCCTGTTCTAACCGGAGGAGCCCCGGAGCAGTAGGGATTCATTTAGCAGGTGATATAACAAAGGAATGAGAAGTAAGTAGGTACACAGAAGTGCGGCCGAAAGCCCACAAAAGAAGGGAGCAAGGAGTTAGCCGGCAGAGCAGAAAGCAGCAGGAGCCAGACGAGGAAAGTGGGAAAAAATGAATTACAGGCACTCATTAAAAATAGCAAGTAAAAATAGGATCACTTAACAGAGACTTGTTACCCACTGAATTGCATTGCAAAGATCACAGGTAGCTTAAATTTTCTCATCATCACAGGGCCGTGCTTAACAGAGCCGGGATTTCACTTTCTGCACCTATTCAAGGCAACTTCCTGCCCCTTTGATTCGAACAAAACATAGTGGACCGGCTCCGTGTGAATAATTATACAGACACAAGGAAAGAGCTAAATGGCCACTAACCAACTGGTCGTTACACGGCTATTTAATCCTCATGGGATTTGGTGTCAGTCTAACAGTTCAACTCAGCAAGAATGGACTAAGGAGTAAAACATGAGAAAAGCACAGTCAGCAGCTAGGCACAAAAAGTACACAGGCCTGGGGTAAATAGAAAGCATCTTCTATATGAACTGCAGCCACACAATCACAAGGGCCAGGACACATAAAGGGAACTGTAATTATGCGACACCAACCCATTCAAGCTGTTTGTACTTTTTTTTTTCCGAATATCAAAAATAGATACACACACACACACACACACAAGAAGGAATATTTGGACAATTGCAATCCGCATTATCTTGGATTTTATATTCGGGTAGCAGATCCCGTTGCCTTATTGCTTAGTATTTTATCACAATACCTCACACACAGTCTATTTCAATGGCAGCATTGCCCTTTTTTAAGAGAACAATTCTTCACTGATTTTCTTCTCTCTATGATATTATTTCCCAGAACATGAAAAGAGCCAACAGATAGCATGGTGGGAAAAAAGCACAAGTGTAACCTATTGCCATTTTGGTACTTTTTGGTTTGGTCATAACACAAGACCAAATCAGGGCTTTTTTGGCCAAAGTTTAAATCAATATGTAAGATGCAAATCTAACACTACCCCCATCACAAAATACAACACACCTGCAGGCCCCAGCTCCACCCACTTCAGTGATAGATGTAGGATTACCACCTTTTAAAAACCACAAAATGTGGTGATTAAATACTTTTGGCAACATATTTTACATTCATAAAAACGTGTTCAGGGTTTCCGTATGAAAAACAAACATCAGTGCGGGATTTATTATTCAGTAACATTACAAAATTAGTCACGGGTCTGACACAGTGTGTAGCTTCTCAGTCGGATTATCCCATAATCATATTCTTAAGCAATATTCCAGGGGAATAAATGTTATAAAAGTGCCTATTAGTGGGGTTAATCTTGCTGCTCGTTACATTAAAGTGCAGGGAAAAAAAATGGAATAAAAACACTTTTTTCCTCCAAGATATTTAGAAGCATAATTTAAATATCATTCCCTCCTCCACCCTATAATCAATTAATCTTTCTACTAATTTTTCTTTTTTGTGCGATGCTCTTTCTTCCGTGTGGAAAGACTTCATTGGGTCCCGGGAGCTAGAGTATATTTTAATTTTGCCATCATTAAGGAAATGTTATGATTTATGTGGCTGCTGTCAGACTAATATCTTTAAAATTTAGCTGGGTACAGCGATTCATCTTAAAGAGTGATGAAGGTTGATTGCTCTCTATGCAAAATGTATTAAAAGTAAATGAGGAGTCTATTACTCACATAGCACTGATAATCTGTTAGGTAAGCTCCGTTAGCTAAACACATTTTTGTGTTGTCACAGGGAATGACCACAATGCCCAGCCAGCAGGGAGAAAGCAAGATGGAGTTATTAACCCCTCAGGGGCTGTAGTGTGACAAAGACTTTCACTTTAGGCCTTCATGTTTATTCTGTGTAATGACAGCCCTACTGCAATGAGAGCCAATGGCTCATCCCCCCCAGACCATCACTCAGGGGTGTATCAGGATCTTGTAAATAAATATTTTTACTGTGCTTTCAAGTTCTAGCTCACTTTTATTTTAGTCTTTTTTGACATGCAACTATTCACTATATTAGGCCACTAACTAAGACGCTGTACAAATTTCCTGCCCAGAATTGGTTTGTGTTTGCTTGGGGTTAAATAATTTCAGCTGTAGGTCAGACAAGACTTTTAACATGCCTTGGAAACAGTTTCAAAGCTGGAAAGCAAAATATATATAACTGCTTAGAGAACCTACACCCCTGAACAATGCAGGTCCCGAAGTGAATATAAACAAAACACAGTCCATATACATAAATACTAGAGTACATCAGCCAATTAATGGAGAAAGTTCTCTATTGATGTTACAGAAAGATCACTGAGGGTAATTATAAAAATGTTGAATCAAGGGAAAAACATGTAAAGGGCAATATATATATATACATATATATATATATATAATGTTGAGGATAACGGCACTCACAGGACTTATGATGAAATGAAGAAGTTTTATTCAAATGAAAAACACTGACGTTTCGGCTGATACAACAGCCTCTGTAAATCAGGTATTAAGCATTATGTATACATGGGACCACAAAACAACAATGTAAAATGAGGGAAAAAGTAAAAGCGCTACGAAACAAGTTGCCACTATAGAAATACATGTTAATAAAGTAAAATCAGGGGATGTAAAATCGGGGTTCTACTGTATATATATATATATATATATAACAGGTATGGGACCTATTATCCAGAATGCTCGGGGACCTGGGGTTTTATGGATCACAGATCTTTCCGTAATTTGGATCTACTAAAAAATAATGTAAACAATAAATAAACCATATAGTCTGGTCCTGCCTCCAATAAGGATTAATTGCATCTTAGTTTGGTTTAAGTACAAGCTACTGTTTTATTATTACAGAGAAAAGGTGAATCCTTAAAGGGGTTGTTCACCTTCAAACAACTAGTTGTTTTCAGATAGATCACCAGAAATAACATTTTTTTACAATTACTGTCTATTTTCTATTTGCAACCATTTTTCTAATATTGTAGTGTAAAGTGTAAAGTGTAATTTTTCACCATCTTAAAGGGCACCTATTGGGGCAAAATTATACTCCCAACCAAAAGTGCGGGCTGATGGAGCCCGCATTCCGGTTGGGGGTTTCACTATTTAAAAAAAAAAAAAAATATGCCCCTCGCAAGTGCTAGCTCCCGGAGCGAGCAGCCGTCTCCCCATAGGCACGCATGCGCAGAATGAAAAAGCGGTCACAATTCTGGCTGCTTTTCATTCAGTGCATGCGCGTGACGTCATTAAGACGCGCGCCTGTGGGGAGACGGTGCTCTATCAGCCCGCACTTTTGGTTGGGGGTATAATTTTGCCCCAATAGGTGCCCTTTAAAGCAGCTCTGGACCCCCCAACTGTTCTAAACTGATACATTTAATGGATACATTTCTTATCTTTGTCCCTGCTGAGCAGAATCTCTGGGTTTCATTACAGGCAGCTGTTAGAATTGATACAATAGTTGCTAATACTCCAGAGATGTTTCTGTGAAATGTATCAATTAAATGTTGCAAAATTGTATCAGTTTATAGAGTCTGCACCTGAATAACTGAGCTGCCAGACGCAAACACCAGAGACACCAATATTCAACTTTAAACTTAGATTTTGGAAAAACAGTAAAAGATAAATAATGGAAAGTAATTGAAAAAAATCTTTATTTCTGGGGAACAATTTGAAAACAACTGAACAGAAAAAAGTGTTTGGAAGATGAACAACCCCTTTAAAGAAAAATAAATGTATATATAAGTGTGCACTGGACTGAAAATATAATTATCTGCCTTGCAAAGACCATACATGAAGAAGATTCAATTTCTCTGGTTAGCCCAAGAAATAACAAAAGGCATGTTTAGTATGTGTACTATTTATTACACTATTTATTACACTTATATTGAACAAGATGGTATACAGCCCATTTAAATGAAATCTCCTTTAAGAAGTTAATGGAGTCAATCTACTCCAAGGCACAATAAGTAAAAAAGTACATTAAATGTGTGGTTCACCTTTAAGATAACTTCTAGTCTTTTATGGAATGGCCAATTCTAAGCGTTTTTTCAGTTGGGCTTCATTATTTATTTATTGTAGTTTTTTTTTTTTTATTATTTGCCTTCCTCTTCTGATTCTTCCCAGCTTTCAAATGGGGGTCAAATGCAAAAGCAAATGCTCTGTAAGGCTACTAGTTTATATTGTTATTGCTACAATTTATGAATGATCTTTCTATTCAAGCCTCCTATTCATAGTCCAGTTTCTTATTCAAATCAATGCATGGTTGATAGGGTAATCTGTAGGAGCAGTGCTGGCATTCTGTCACTGTACATGGCACACTGTTCAACTTAGAACAGACATGATTGGTTTTCCCATCTCCTGCCCTACTCTGCCTGTGTGTGCCATACTCTGTCTGCCCTGTGCTGCCTGTGGGAGGTGGGCCTGGTGGGGGATTGTTAGCATTTGAAAATAGTTGTTAGGGGGTCACTAAGATTTTTATTTATGTGCTATGGGTTGCTGTGTTATCCACAGTGCAAAAGGAGGTATTTGGATGTAAGGGTGTCTTAATATTATGAACTTTTTTCATAAGTGATGAGTGATATCCCTGCAGTGATCACCAACCATTTGGCTTTGGTATACTAGGATCATCAATGTGGACATGGTCTTAAAAGTTCTTGTTATAACATGGATGTGATTAAAAAAAACAGGGAGTGGTCAAAATTGACTTCCAATATCAGCCCTCCACCATGACGGCCAGAAAATGATTGCCCTCAGAACCCCAGGAATTGGACAGCACTGCCCTAGATACAAGAGAAAACCCAGCTTGGAGGTCATTTAGGGTAAGAAATCTATATTCATGGAGCTATGGCTGAAAGACTGATATATATATACTATTCTATATTTCTGACCTTGTTAGTGGTTAAGAGGGGCCCAGAAATGGAAAAAAAAGTCTAACGTGATGTCTGAAGCTTTATCAGCAATGGCATGGTCCAAAGATTTTGGGAGGAGTTTTTCACTGAATGCTACACCTAGTGGTTGAATACAGAATCCATTAATAAATAGGTATACTGAATATGAATAAGTGAAGATTTGAGTTAACATATTTAGATAAATAAAGATTAGCTTTCTTGCCATAATACTATGATTACTCAAAATGTAAATCTTGGGGCTGTTTAAGGCATCAATGTATCATTCTTATTGGCAATGACAATACTAAACATCCAGTTGATGCTTCCATGGCAGACAATATCTTTAAGGCCTCTGCTAAATCCTTATTGACCCAGTAATGCCAGTGATAATCTCCCCATCAAAAGAAATTTCAGTGCATTTTTAGGGATGCTCCATGCCCTACAGCTGGTAAACTGTAAATCTACAGAGAAATTGATTAGCTGGCTTTCCCCCCTTATTTGATTTTTTTTAAGGTTAATATATTTTGGACGCTTTCCAACACTTGACATCTTTTCCCCATAGTCCTCTAGAGGGCTCTAACTCACACAGATAATTACACAGATGTCTCTTTTGATTTAGGGACTACAGCTCCCTTGGCCTGGCAATAAACAACAGCTTAAACTGCATGAACAGTGCACACACCGGGAGAAAAATAAATAAGTGGAGTATGGAACCACTGTAATGCACTGGTATGAAATCATTAGCTTATTTAACAGAAAGGCCACTTGATCACTGGAGAATCATAGGCAATTCTTTATGTAAAGAGCATGTTTGTATAAAGGGTCCAGTGTACTATAGGACAGTCTGTAGTCTGCCACTATAAATTTAGAATCATATGTATCCAACTTTAGAGTTCCTGATGGTGGGCAATGTTAAAGGAGCAGCAACAGCAAATTTTCATATACAAATCATACACAAGCGTGTACTTGTACATATGTTTACTTGTGCAAACATTATGAATTGACAACTGGCTCTAATATGCGACCAACCTCAGTAAAGGCTACTTGGCTGTTTCCCCAAATGTGTAAAAACATAGGCTAAGGAAAAGCCAAGTATATCCAGTACCATCTGCACCCTCCTGTAAGTGCACCAACAATCACACCAAGGCATATTTTTGTGTTTCCACACCTAAAACTTCTCCCTGTGTGTACACACAGGCCAACACCATGCTTGTAAGTGCACTGACAGGAAGGAGTGTATTATCTTGAATCGGCTTTTTCTTTGCATGGTGCACAAACAGTCTTGTGTGCCATTAGGCTAACACAGTGGGTAAATTGAGAGCATACAGAACACTAAAGGAGAAGACAATATGTCAAGATTGCCTAGGTTTGTGTGTGGGGGGGGGGGAGGGAAGAGAGCTTTGTTGATAAGGAAGTGAAGATTCATATCTGTTTATACCACAGGCATCTGTGTGTGATAATCAATAGACATCTGTTAAATTTATCTCACCCAGCAATTACATTTATCAAACTCACAAATAAAAAAAAAAAAAACATTTTTGGAAATAAAGGCTGCTGTTCTGTAATAAGTATTGATTAAATGTAGAAAATCATTGACAATGTAAGTAGCACATGATGGACTTCCAAAGATCTTCAAAAAAGACAGATCACTTTAAACATAAAGGCAAGGGACAGCTGCTTGTAAAAGAGCTACGTGGCTTGCTTGGACAACTTACTCAAGTCAATCCTAGTTATGGTAAAACGTGAAGCTAAAGTACCCCACAACCTTCGCCCAGAGTAGACAAGAGGACCCATAATTACACAAATGTCTATTAATATGCTTAGATTAAATAGGAACAACAATTAACAGGTAAAATACACAAATTCTCCATTTATTGCCTAAAATACCTGGTGTCATTTTGTGCTTAGTTCCAAGCTCTACATCTGCTGATAGTCTGTCAGAAATACACATTTGCATTTTGAAAAAGTAATTTTAAGCTAGTGAACTATATCTAGCACTCCTGTCTTATGTACTTCATTACTCCAAGATACTGTTCTACTGATTTGTTTGGGGTTTCGCTGTACAAAGTGTTAACTGTTTTGCTGCTGGTCGCCTGTGCCACACTGAAACATTACTCCCATTAAATCTACTTAGACAAGTAAAAAAGACCCTTGCAAAAGCTAAACAGATTCACACAGGAATGAAAATCTTTTTTCATAAAATGTTTCATATCCTTACTGTTAGAATATGAAAGTCTACCGATTGTCTGCTAGACCTGCCACAAAAGAAAAACTTAAATTAGAAGGAAAGTCCATTTATACTTGGGGGTGCCATAAGTTAGGCACCTCCAAATCATTGTGTTTACAACCTGAGACCCTGGGTCGGTGCTCCTATCAGCAGAAAAATGCACATGCCTGGGATTCTTGCAGCAAGCACCACTGAGCGGTCATCTTCCTGCTTCTTCTTTATCCTTGCGGAACTGCATCCACAGTAGAGCAAAAAGCTGAACTTTAACAAAAACGCAGACTTTTTTGTTCTACACAAAAGAAACCAGAAGTTGACTGCTCTGTGTTGCTTTCTGGAAGAACCCCAGGACTGGTGCAGTTTTCTCCTAAAAAGTGCACAGGCCTGGGGTGTCAGGTAAGTAGATACAATTAATTGGGGGTGCTTAATTTTTGGCACCCCATGTAAAAATGCCTTTTCTTCTGCTTTAAGGGCTATGTCATACCATGCGGTTTCTCCACGAGCTAAACACCTTTGCTTTATTTTGCCCTTGAAATCTGTATGCAGGCACAGCATCAGCTAGCACACAGAAGGGGTGCATTTTGGTGTGATAATGAATACTTTTCCACACAACAATCTGCCCCATCACTTCACTAACAGGCTGATGCTGTGAGTGATGTAATTATATGTAGGAAAAGAGTTGCACAACACCAGTATTGTCACAGGTTGCCCCTTTTCTTTATTGCCACCTCATCGATGCATATGAGGTGGCAATAAATAAAATGGGCAAGCTCCCCACCTGCGACAATACTGGTGTTGTGCAACGCTTTTCCTAC
Organism: Xenopus borealis; assembly: GCA_024363595.1. Classification (NCBI taxonomy): domain Eukaryota; kingdom Metazoa; phylum Chordata; class Amphibia; order Anura; family Pipidae; genus Xenopus; species Xenopus borealis. Next base: position 83,886,459 of record CM044437.1, read on the forward strand.
ATACAATTATATGATTGACATGCGGAGACCATCTACAGGGATCAGCACCACCAAGCAGGGATCATAGGAGAGGCAAGGAGGTGCGGCGATTTACAATTTTGATGCTGTGAGTGAACCAGATGTTGGGGCAGCAGGAGGCACATCTGCATTTTCTCCCCAAGCGTGGATAAGCAGTCACAGAAAACAACTGGTGTGACATGGCCCTAAGGAGGAATACATTAAAATGAAACCATGACTTTAAATAAATGCTAATTAAATAAATGCCATTTCCTACATGTGAAAAATATGTGCATCCTTCTAAAAAATAGTCCCTTGTTGCTTCAGAGGTTGCCGAAATCAGGGCACGGTGAGCCATAGTTGGTGGTCTTGCCCAAAAGCACAGAGATTTTGGTGTAGAATTTACCTACTAATTTACTCAGTACTCAATATCAACTTATCCAAACACCCAGCACAAGCACTACTCAACAGTAAAATAAAAGCACATATGTTGATAACGCATATCTTTACAGCAGCAAAGCAAAGAGTAGCAAAAGCATGGCTGTCCACTACTTTACAATTTGGAGAACTGAAAACAAAAATAAATACAACCTTAGTACCTTAGTAATGGAAAAACTAACCAGCATATTACAAAATAAACAAAAAAGATTTCATGAAGTATGGGACCCTTGGATTAAATACACCTTCCCTCATGGGAAGCCACATTATGATTGTAATGGTACCTGGTCTTCTCTGACATGCATAGGGCAAACAGAAAACCAAATGCATGTATGCTAGAACCCTGACTGTCATACTGCTCCAACTCAATCTTAACAAATGACCTATCCAAACATATATAGGAAATAGTTTTTTTAATTACAGTTCAATTCAATTAACTAATTCATCATCACTATTTAACTTTTTCTGAAGCTAACTATAGCCTTAATATATGCTCAACCAAAGAATAAATCACTAACCCAGACAGTTTCTTTCAGTAGAAAACTTGATGGGCCAAGTGATAACATATATTGTATAAATGGTAATGCTACAAAATTATTAATGTAAAAGCTGTTTTCCTTTTACATACGCATTATGTAAAAGTGATGAAAATCTAATAAACACAAATTTTATTAAAAAAAATTGTCAAAGTAATGAACTTTATGAGTACAGCGGATAGGAAATGTCCAGGGCTCCTAGATAGTACAGAGTACACAGAAATACATAATAAGAGGCAGAAAATAGAACACGACTTGTGGGAACTACTTTTCAAGTATTTCCTATGAGCAGCAGCCTGCAAACAAAAATGACCAACCGTCCAAAAAGTAACATAGGATCAAGAAAACTTTACAAAGCAAAGTCTTTCACACATTGGCCTAGCTCCTACTGGTCAACTTTGTTTTGCCCACAAAATCATTTTTAAACTATATTCGGCAAAAGAAGTAAACACTTTTGTGACTTTGCTGCAATTGGAAGTGGTAGCCAATAGAAGTCAAATGTATTTATCACATAAGTGGGAGTGATGTGGGAGACTAGGGACAATTGTTTTGTTACTTACCCTCTGGCTGCGCAGCGTAACTCCTGCAGATTTGAAATCAGGAAACCGGATCCCAGCTGTTTCTGGTACTGCCTATATGTGGAGAAATAGCTTCTTTACTGCAAGTTACAGGACTCACAGATTTGACATACAGGTTTAGAGACTGTACTAAATGCAAATAGCCCGGTTAACAGCAAATTTCTGAATCTTAGAAAATTAGAAATGTGCAACGAAATATAAGAAGGGTGTGTCAGAAGCAACCAAAAACAATTTAAAACAATCCATATAAACACTGCTCTTTAGAAGTATAAAGCTGGCTATACACAGGCAAATTTATGCAGACAATTGGGTCCCTTCAGACCAAGTCAGCAGTTTATCTGTCCATGTAAAGGCCCTCTCCACCTGCCCAACCAACAGATATCTGGCTGAAAATTTGACAGATATCCCTTCGGCAGGTTTGAAAATTCCATTCATTGGACTGGAGGCCAAATGATCAGAGCAGGCCCAGCACGTAGGTGGCCAAATTGATTAAAGTGTATGGCAAGCTTAACAACATTCAATAACTCAAAGTAGGGCTAGAGGTGAAATATTTCTGTGCACACTGCTGCTATCATCTTGCATAGGATTTGCAATACTTTATGAATTTGGACAGGCAATTAGAATATGGACAAAGCTCATCTCTGCATTTACTATGAGGTTTGCCAGGTGATGCTTGTCAAAAATCAAAAAGTCTTTCATTTTCGTAGAGATATCGTCCAGCTGCTTTCCCTGACAACCTAACAAATATATTTTGTAGAACAATTTTTGTGTCAAGGACAAAATTAACCCTTCCGTTGCCAGAGCACCTTGAAAAAGCCCTAAGGCAGCAAATAATTACTCTGTTCAATAGCTGCTTGATTGCAACCATTAAACACACAGAAAAGGAGCTCAGGGGAGAGGCATCGTCCTTGTTATTGATTCAAGGTTTCCCAATTGCCCCCTGAGCGTAAACAAGACTGGTGATCAAGAAAACTTTGCATGCAGCTAGCACAAGGGAGCGCTGACACTTGTCAATGATTTTACGTCATGACCCATCAGCAGGAAGTCATCACTTTTAGACACCCAGGAGGTGTTTAATCCAGTTATTTGCACAAACAAATACAGAAAAGCGCATGTAAAATTAAATTGTTTGGGAGGGCAAGTCTTACCTCTGTGAAACACAAAAACATAGTCAATCTCAAACAAACACCCTATGTAATTTTATGTACCATAATGCAGTTTAGTTTCTGCTCCCTAATAAATTAAATACATGGTTAGCTTAGGTTTGTAATGGCTAAAACAGACCTGTCAGCAAACAGAACTAAACTTTGTACGCACTACTCGGTTAGGTTTTATAGTTAACAATATCAAATTTAATTGATATATAGTATTTCCTGATTGCAATACAAGCTTGATCAGTCTCTGCTTTACTACTAGAAGTACTTAAAATCTCTATTCTGCACTGCACAACACCTTTAGTCTCTGTTTTGCAGAATATGCTTGTTAACTTTAGCTGTGCTTGTTCTGTATACTCATGGGGGCAAATTTACTATTATTCCCCAAAATTAGTTCGATCAAATTCGATTAGCATGCAATCGTCGAATGCTTAGGCTACCTTTTATTCGATATTTGATCATTCGACAATCGAATACAAATTTATTAAATCAGCCGAATAATTTATTTGATCAGTCGAATAAATAATTCGATCATTCAAATGATTCGTACGATTTGAACGATCGAAAACTTCGATCGTACAAATCCTATTCGATCAGGACTTAGCCTCAGAAGCCTATGGGAGTGCCGAAGTAGGCAATTAAATAATTAAAAAATTAAATCCTTCGCTGATCGAATGATCGTATGATCGAATATTCGTTCATTCGACTCTATTCGAATGTATTCAATCGTTTGACCATTTGCTATTCGATGATCAAATATGCCAAAATTTGCATATTCGACCAAACAAATAAATCCTACGTTCGAAATTCGATTGAATTCGATCGAACTTCGATCTATTCACGTGAATAGTACATCGGCCCCATAGTCTTTGCTATGACAATTTTACCTTGACTTTGGTTAGAATGTTACATCTAAGCTTAACACAGCATATTAATTTTAGTTTGTGCTCTGCAGAACTCTTAACTTGTGCATAGGTTTATTTGTTAATTTTGGTAAATTCTCAATATTGTCAGATAATTCTAATTGCTACTTTTCTGAGTATGCAAATTCTAGTCTGTCTTAGCATGCTTATTTTAATATATATAAATATAGTATGTACAGTATTCTTGTTTTTGTATGTGCTTTGCGGAGTATACCAATTTTAATATTAATATTGTTTTACTAAAAGACTATCATTTGCATTTTCAAATTGCATTGTAGTTATTAATATAACTAGCTGGTCAAATAGCAAGAAAAAAAAAAAAAAAAAAAAAAAAAAAAAAAAAAAAAAAAAAAAAAAAAAAAAAAAAAAAAAAAGACTATGAAACCTGGCTCTTTGGTCCAGTATAACAGCAGGCTACATCATGCAGCAAGCTATAGATGAAGGTGAGATCCTAGCAAGTACCACGGTTGAAATAGCACAGTGAGAACACCTTTTCTATGCTTTGCTGAAGCAGAACAGGAAGCCTCTTATATGAGGCACCATTAACTACATGGTTTCTCTAGAACGGTTACTTAAATAGGAACCAGGAACCACCTGGGAGTATGCTCAGTGACCCAATATTTTATGTAGAAAATGTATTTGCCAAAAGAAGAATAGCCCATGTTTTGTGTACAAAGATAAGAATCCCCTGCTTCTGATGCTGTTGTGTTGCGCTTATAATGATATACCACACTTGCAATTCTTCACCTAAGTGCTCCAGGTAGTCAAAGAAATTCTCAGGTGAAATAAGATTCTACTTTGGAAGAGAAGCTTCATGGAACTACTACATTAGAGTTAATCCCGACCTGCTATGATTATATAAATGTAACAACACAAGAGACTTGTGTGTGCCTATTGTTCATCAAGGTATGAGCCAAACGCTAATAAAAAAAAATAAAATGGCAGACTAGCAAATCTGCATAAAAGTCTATGACAACATAGGATTGATTCAATAATTAAAATTAGGAATAATTAAAATAGCATAGTTGCTTGAGTTTGCCAACTAGAGTTGCTTTTTTCACAATACCGTACACTACTGAAGGCCCTTTACTGCTGAGTGTATTAAAGGCTCAAGGTGTAAAAAGCTTACAGGCTTCTCAGTTTCCTTCTTTTGTGGCAGCTTCTTTTTCGTTGCCTTGCGTTCTGCACGCCTCAGCTCTGTGGTGGTGTCAGCTGCAGTAATAAGTTTCTGCAGATCCTGGGCTTTTTTTTCTCGCTCCTTCTTTCTGCTTTCAATTTTCCGCAGCTCCTGAATTAGATATTCCTCCTCTGACACCTGCAGGTGCAAATCAAGATAGACAAGTCAATAGTCCAGTGCTACACAAAATACAATGGTGCCATCTAGTGGTAGAGCATTATATTGCTTTCACATTGACCATAAAAAAAAAAAAAAGAAAAGCTGTAAAACTAAAAAAAAAAAAGTCCTTTCATAAAGCTTGTGTACTACAATTTCAGCATAATATGAAAGTGAGGAGTTTTACTGCTTTGGGCTACACCATATAATACTATACTTAATATAAATTTAGTTTCTGCTTTATAAAGATTTTCAACTATTGCAAAAAATTAAATCTACAGTATCTACTAGATTGTTTAAACATTTTTTACCACTGAATGCAATTAAATATCAGTAGTTGTAGTAGACGTACATACTTGCATGCTTGCTAAATCAAACAGAGCATCCTGCTCATTAGAACATTAAAATATCCATCCAGGCAATTGCAGGTATTAAGAGGTTATTCAAAAGTGCTTGTTTGTTCATTATGCAAAGCACTAAGGTATAACATTTAAATACTTGCTGTTAGGAGCAGGTTAAAAACCAAAATCCTATGATGTTTTAAAAAAAATCTTTTTCATATAGGCAAATACATTCTGAGGGCAGAATGTGCAATCTTAAAATATGACATAAAGGTACACTGAGATAAAAATGAAATAACCTCCTTGCTCCACACCTTCCCTTCAGCTTTGCACTCTGTGATCACGAACTGAACCAATGTAAGGAACACTAAAGAGAGAGGCAGAGCGAGGGAATAAACTAAAATCTGCAAGAGTTCATATAACTTTGTACTTCAGTTTTCTAAGTAGGATTGCAGACACAAGGTCATAAGGTGGTCAGAGTAAAAAAAAAAAAAGCAGCTCTTGTGAATCATTATTTAAGGGTCTGACAGACATCTGGCCTTTAAGGTAGCCAGTGAACTGTAAATACAGTGATAATAGCCATTTAACTATTGCCTGTTTCTGAAACCAAAATCTAAGATGCCTTAAAAACATTTAAATTCTAATTCTATGTGCTTTATCATAAAATTCTGAGAAAAAAAACATAATAAAATAAATGTGTATAAAGGCCTGAAAACAACGTTTAAGGTTTAGATGAAAATATAGATAAACTAAGGGATGTTCCACCCAAAAACATTTTTTGCATAATAAAAGCAAAGGTAATACGCTGGTAATTTTGCCAAAATACATTAATAAATGTCAGTGATTTTTTGTCAATGTTATTGTTTTTACAAGAAGTATCTGTTGGTTTACATTCCCTGAAATTTTTCTTCTGCATAAGACTAGTCTTTTTGGTGGAGGATGCCTTTAAATTATGTAAAACGTACAGATAAAAAAGCAACACCAAAAGTTAGAAAATAAAATGTTTCCAACACGTCTTGTGGAAGAGATTTTAAATAGAACAGGATATTTCCTAAATGAGGCCAAAGCTTCTAAGTGAAACGCAGCATGGAAATCACTGTGGCTTAATTACTGCACTGCTGACATAAGAAAGCCAGAAAAAAGAAATGAGAATATCTACAAAGCGTGCCTTGCTTGAATGCAGGCATAGCAGATGTCAGATTGGTCCTGTAATGAGCCTGCAAGCAAGACAAGTTGTGTTCTGATGGAACTTTCCAATCAGTACTTACTGTTCCTATGGAAGCTGAGATTTTAACCTTAAAATTGCCCACCTTTGGAACAGTGAGAACTAATACTGGCATACAGAATCGGTAGGTAAGCAGAAGCAAACAATACAAGTGTAGCTCAGGGAAATTATGTATTGCAAACAATAGATAGGAAAATGAATGAACTGTAAATTTGACAATGACTTGCAGAGTAAACTGAACTCAGGTCCCTGAGGAATTATGTAAGTACCCAAAAAATACAAAACAACATCACCTACACACGCTTAATAAAACTGGCATTACAAAGCCACTTAATGTACTGTAATCGTTGGAGTTTTTTCAATGATGGCTCATGGTAATACTTTGATTAAACTCAATAGCTCATTGTAACACTTTGCTACAGAACTATTTAAAACTGTAACTCAAGAGAACTGTTCTGCTGTTGAGCCCAATGTCATATGTTGAACCCAATATAGTACACAAAACAGCTTTATAATCTATAATCCTCTACAATAAAGCCTTGTGCAAGAGAAATCAACTTGATGACCTAATATTTGTTCTTTATTCTTACTCTGGATATTCTCATGTGTATTACCTAATATATGTTTATGATTTCTGAAGCCCTTATCAGACTCTTCTTTATTGTAGCTAGGGGCACAATATGCTATTCAGCTACTAGATAGCAAGATAAGATCTCTGCTTCAGATGTGCTTGTTGGGAGTCTGGCCAGATCCTGGTGGGCGCATGGGAAGCAGGATCTGTTAATAACCAAATCATTAGATCTTCTTTATTGACTACATTGCTAAATGAGCTTACTGTATTTGAGCATATATGAACTGGGGGATTCCATTCAGTAAGTTGTGATCACACTTGTGGGGTTAATGCGTGACAGCCACAGGATTTGCCGTGGACTGTTTGAGGGACTTTTATCTGCTGCAAAATATCGATTGAAAAAGGTTGGCACAAAACGGATCACTCTCCACGATGTAGTTAAAAAATGTATTTATTTAGAACAGCAACATCCCAAATGCCTAAATTACTTTTATCTGCTGGCTGTTCGGGGTCTCCCAGCCCTGGTTGCAGATTGGTTGTTTGCCCTTTACTCATTCGGTAATGTAGTTCTTTTTCATTCTATATGTAATAAACCTTTGCTCATAACAGCCTTGTGTTTTGATTATTTCTGAGAGACTCACAGAACCTCCAGTAACACGTACTAAAGCAGACAAAAGTTGGCACCTGCATTCGTAAACTATGTAAAATGTACAGCACACACTCATATGCAGGCAACAGCTGTAATGCTGAAATTTTGGGGAAAGCACAACATTGAGGGTAAAACTTGTGGCAGCTTGTATCCACGTGTTGAGCTTGTGTTAGTTAATAAGCCCTCTGGTCTTAAGGTTTATTTTTTTTCAGTTTGTTTTTTCATTTTTTCTTTTTGTCCTACACCTTTTGTGAGTTCCAGTGACCAGACAGATTGATTTACAGCTCCAACCCAAAGGATTTAAGGGCATGGAAACATGTGGATCTTCGTTGCGTTTACTGCACACAGTAAATACGCTAGTGGTTTCAAACTTAGGCAAGGGCACATGATGCTAGCGTATTTACGCGGCAGTCAGCTTTTTTTAAAAACTGCAAGCACAGACCACAACGATAATCCGCATGCATGTCCAGGCCCTAAATATGCATAAAAGCAAACAAAATAAGCTACATAATAAGAGCTAATTTTAATATCCACTGAGATACCAAAAATAAACTCTGATGTGTTTTTTTGACTCTAATATTAATTTGTTTGTAAGCACAGATAAAGCGTTTTTCTCCTTTTAATCCTTGTAAGTGCTGGGTGCAGAAAATACATCAAAGGACCATGTTATATAATGTAACATAACAGAAAACCAACCTGCTCTGGTGTCCTGTTGTACAATCTTTCCAGCTGCTCCTTCCTTCTCCGCTCATGTCCTGCATCGAACACAGGGATTTTCAAGTCTGTCCCTGGGGTGGCACGAATATTTGCCAGCTTAGCACAGATGCCATAATAACGATCTTTCAGATCCTCCGCTGACCTTTTCTGTTACAATGGAAAGACAGGAAAAAAATGCAATCCTGCATAACAAGAGCTACTAACATGTTTCTGTACATTTATTTACAATAGGTAAAACAATTTAAATGCAGGAGGCACAATCTTTAATAGTATGACCACCTTCACAAGTCACCACTGACCTTTAGGAAATAATCCATAGTATAGCTAAAATTGGTTACCTTCACGGACACAGTTACATTAATTTATAAGGGCAATGGAATAGAATATAAATATGTATTATAATGTATAAGGCTGCTGACATAATTTTTGTATTTTGATACAGCTGGATCAATAGAAGACCAGTTTTACTAACAGCAAGTGAGACACACAGATAGAAACTGAATGGGTTACCTTAAACTGCTGATGATCATATCGGTCATGGATAACAATGAATCGCAGATCGAAACGTCGGCAGAGGTCAAAAAGGTGGTCTGTCTCAGATTTAGTCCAGCCATCATCATGCAAATACATTTGATACTCCTGTTCTGAGTAAACTGGAACCTGCACAGACTGATAAAGACACGGATTAGTGACATATCTACTGATGTAATCTTAGGCAAAACAATCACATTATAAAGTTTTACAAGTAACTAGAAACATTTTTTACCTTTAAGTAAAATACAATTTGGTAATTTTCCTTAAGGGACAACGCAATTTTTTCTAAAGATATAGACCAATTTGGTAGATTTTTTTCTGCCACACATTTTGGCCAAAAATAAATTGCTATAGCTATTGTGTACAATGACTTTGCTGAGACAACCTGGAACACACTTGTCAAGTATAAATACAAATTTGCAGTGGAAGAATTGCCTTTGCTCTATCCTTACACTATATAAAGGTATCTGTTATAAAGAAAACCGTCATCCAGAAAGCTCCAAATTACAAAATAGTAACCTCCCATAGACTCAATTTTGTCCAAATAATCCACATTTTTAAAAATTATTTCCTTTTTCTCTGGAATAATAAAACAGTACATTGTACTTGATCCAATGTAAGATAGAATTAATCCTTTTAGGAATTTTTCAGTGTAAATAGAGCAAAAAAAAACGACTGAATGACTAACATTATAGCCAGAACATGGCTTCCTACTTTGCAGCTCTCTTGGTTTTCACTGATTGGTTACTAGGCAATAACCAGTGACTTGGGGGGCACATGGGTCACAGCTGTTGCATTGAATCTGAGCTGAATGCTTAGGATCACTTGCAAACTCACTGGACAGTTATGTTCCATAATGGCTCCCCTGCATTGTTGGCCGACTAACTATATTAGAAATATTTATATTTTTTATTCTGCACAGCCTTTTTACCCAGGTTTTATTTTTACACTGAACTGTTCCTTTAATGGAAGCAGAACCAGCCTACTGGGTTTATTAAATGTTTGCATCATTTTATAGCAGACTTAAGGTATTAAGATCCAAATTATGGAAATATCCCTTATCTGGTAAGCCCCAGGTACCGAGCATTCTGGATAACAGGTCCTATACCTGTATTAGGAAAATATATAGAAGATGAACCTAAGAGAGCACACTTTAATCAGAGACTGTTTAATATATTACAGGTCCACATGTTGCTAGAATTATTGGAATTAAAACTATATTCATTACAAATAGCACAAGCAATAAGCAAATGAGTTCAGATTGTGTTTTAGACACAGAAGAAAGCAGACAAATATTTGTACAAGCAAACAAGTATTTGAGTGTTAAATGATTACTGATCAACTGATATTTTAAAAACAGCAAAGATCATCAGCCTGTGAAAGCTAACCTTTGCTTCACTGACACAAAGGTTTTGACCTTGAATGAGCTCACACTCTTACTTCTACAAGAGTTTAAATATGAATTTGATTAGTATGCACAAAATTCTTCACCGCAGAGCAACATCTCCAATCCTCTCATAAGCCCCCAAACACATACATATTCAGTGCAAGCATCTGTGTGTGTTCCAATCACAGCGTAAACACTGCAGCGAAAGTCCTCCGAGTCCTGAACTGTCATATGTGTGCTTACATTTTGCTTTTTCCCATGAGAAATGCTCACAGATAGCTCGCAGTGACGGGAGGGAAGTTTGTGGAGGGTTAAGAATCTTTAGGAGAATGTTAAAAACTCCTGACCTATGTCACAAATTGACTTGAGAAAAAAGAAAGAAAAGCAATATAAGAAAAGTAACAATATTCATGTCCTGACCTTTATATCCCACAGTAGCCACATTTGTGTCAGACCATGTTTTACTCAGCAAGAAAAACTGTACACACATCTGTTTAAAGAACCCATTATTGGTCAATATGGGGCATTAATAACGAACTCCATGTACAGATATATTCTAATGAAAAGTAAATGATTTATGGACGGGAAAATCAAAGCTTTTGAGTTGTTCATATATTCCTGGTTCAATTTAGGTAGAAAGGTTTTCCACTTATTTTCATTGAAACAGATTAACATCAAGATAAAAGCCATTATTGCAGCAACTAATTTCAAGTGCTGCTGAGCTTATAACCGCAACAGCAGTAAAGTATTTTTGCACAAACAATGATTAGCACAGAAGCATCAAAGCAAGTTTTCCAAATCTAGACAAAACTGTCAAATCAACCAGCACTCCAACTCCCATTCAAGTCTCCTTATGGCACCTTACCCACGGTTTCCTAACCTTTTTTCTCAGGGGACTTAAATTAAGTCTGTGAATCATTAATTATTCACCTTATTTTAAAGGACAAGGATAGACTATTTTCATTGGCGTTGGGATGCAAAAATGTTAAGCAACTCCAAAGTGTACAAGTCAGTTAGTACACTACTGACATAATAAATGTATTTACCTCTTTGGGAATCTAGGCGTGCAATTTCATAATTTACCCCTTCTGTCCTGCACAATAACTCAAAGGGGCCCTGCCACTTAACCAAGAGCCTGCTTTCTGAGAGGGGAGGGGGTAACAATAGTATCCATCT
>CM044437.1:83903936-83952775 GCA_024363595.1 Xenopus borealis
CAAAAGAATAAGAAATCAGGAAGGGGGCAAATAGTTTTTCACACCACTGTATATAGATGAATACACAAACTTTAAATAGGATAATGAAAAATTAGTGGAATAACAAATTATAGCTGTCTCTTTAGCTTTATGCAAATAACGACATTTGTGAAAGTTCAGATGTGAAGTAGAACACCACAGCAGAAGGGGTATTCCCAAATCAAGTTCTGCCTTTTGCAGTCGACTCCCCATTATTTTATTGGGAAGCTGTGACATGATTAAAGGTTAACAGCAGTCAATATGCCATCTGTGCAACAGCGCTTAAGAATTCTATCCCACAAATCCACAATCCGTTCAAAAAAACTGCATTTTATAACATTACCCCAGAATTCAGTGTCCAGTACTACTGTTTTCAATATTCATTTCGTATATTTTAACTCTTTAATAAATAAAATCCCATTAATTCTTCCAGCTCAGTCACATTATGAAGTGGATAGCCTCTGTAGGAAATATTCTCCATTGAATTCCCCAGTATTGCATACTGCTCAGTAAAATATTGTTTTTGCTACATACATAGCAAAGTTCAATCTCACCCTTACAAGATTTGTACCTACTTTATTAAATCTGGCAAATGGGTAGTCCTTTCCTTCTTCTGAAGCCCGACGCCAGTGGAAAAAAATTGCTCCATCCTTTCTAGCAGGATTCGTGAATGGCATCCATTTCCAGGGTCGCACTTTCTTACAGCCTAGTTTTGCCTTCACTGTGCGGTAGCCCTGCGTGGTATCACTTGGTAGTAACGGTGGCGCATCCCTATGGAAGATTTTGTTTAGAGCCATTGCCATAACATGTTAACGATCAATACAGTGTTTATTTTACTATAGTTGAGATAACAAACAGAAATTTCAAAGGATTCTTTGTTACAAGCATGTAGTTACTCCTGAAAATAATGTGAGATATTTTACAAAACAGTGTATATCTTGGGGAAAATATACTTTTTAAAAATGTTATAGTAACTTTCTGCTAGGGATGCAACGAATCCACTATTTTGGATTGTGCCGAACCCCCGAATCCTTTACAACAGATTCGTCTGAATACTGAACCGAAACCGAATCATAATTTGCGTATGCAAATTGGGTGTGGGAAGGGGAAAACATTTTTTACTTCTTTGTTTTGTAATGAAAAGTCATGTGATTTCCGTCCCCGTCCCTAATTTGCATATGCAAATTAGGATTCGGTTCGGCCAGGAAGAAAGATTCGGCCAAATCCAAAACCTGCTGAAAAAGGCCGAATTCCGAACCAAATCCTGGATTCGGTGCATCCCTACTTTCTGCACTTGCATGGGGGTGTGGATTAGCCCTCAGGAAATTATGCAATTTTGGTCTGATGCAGGCAAGCTGAACTATTTCTGTCCCAGATTTTTTTTTTTTTTTGTGGTCCACAGGAAATTGTAAACCTCAATGTATGATTGCATACTCACAACCCAAAAAATGGTCTTAAATTGTTCCAATTGATTAAATACCTTAAAAATGATCAGGATGTCTTCATAAAAGTTCTAATTGGAGATGCCTACAACAGTAACATCAAAAAATGAAAGTGTTTTAAATGAATACAAATATTATGCAGTGTTGCCCTGCACTAGTAAAACAGCTGTTTGCTTCAGACACTTATATTTTATATAAATAAGCTGCTGTGTAGCCATGGGGGCAGTCAAGCTCAGGTTAAACAGCAGATTGTTGATAAGCTCTGTAGAACATAATGTTGTCTTTTATCCACTATTAATCCTGTGTTATATAGCCCTTTTTTTCAATTTCCACCATAGCTACATACAGCTTGTTTATATGAACTATAGTAGTGTTTCTGAAGCAAATCATTCTGTTTTACCAGTACAGGATATTTTCACTACTTTAAATCACGTACATTTTTTGGTGCTACTGTTCCTTTAACAAAGAGAATGGGTGAAACTGCATACCGAGGAAACCTCTGTAGAAAAAACAAAATTCTTTGGCTTTCTCCTCTGTATGTCTGGCTCCTTAAAGTGCAAGGAAAGGCAAAGAAATAAAATCCCATTTTTACTTTAATGAAAAAGAAATCTATGTCAAATATACTTTAATTTTAAAATGTGTACAGTTTTTATAAGAAACCTGACTGTATGCAGTGAAATTTTCCCTTCATTTAGTGCTTCTGGCAGGGAAACAATCACTTATGAACAGCAGGGCGAGCCCCTGCCTTACTTACCATCTTACCATGCAGAAATCAAGCAGATATGTTTTTTGATCATTTAGGACGATCCCTAAGCAGCACAGACCATACTGAGCATGTGCAGTGCCAGTGTCAGGCAAAGATGTATAACAAAGTTACAAGATGACAGCTCCCTGTGGCCAACTTTGAAAGCATAAATCATGTTTGATTAGGCTTGTGGTGCAGTAAGTTCATGTTTATGTTTAGTATACAAAATACAGCATTTCTAGCCTTATTCTATTTTACACTTTCCTTGCCCTTGAAAGTGGAACAGAGAGCTGGAGCTTTGAAGATAGTGGAAGTTTGGAGAATTACAGAATAATCTATACTGAAAGCTGGAATTGAGTTTAATAATAGGAGAGGGGTTCTCTTAAATATTCCTCTAGTACAGAATACGCCAATAAAGAATTAGCAGAATTTGTCTTGTTTGCATATAAATACTATTATTCCCCTATAACACAAAAAACCCTAAAAAAGAACCTCAACCTACTTCTTGTCAGAGTAGAGAAGTGCGTACACCTCTCGATGCATGCCTTCTGGACGCTTAAAAGTCAGAGTCTCTGAAGCTTTCTTGGATTTTTTCTATAATGAGAACAATAAATATGTTAATTTGAGACAGAGAAATAAACAGTAAACAGATAACACAAAGGCACATAAAAAGGAATACAAAGCAATAATTGATTTAAAAGGTATATGAAGAAAGTAGCAGCTGCATGAGTGGCTTTATTTAGTTTGTCAAATAGATGGAGGGAAAGGATACAAAGATTGCCATGCCTCTATAGCACAAGAGGCAATAATACTGATTCACAATATGAAAACAAAAGTAATGGGCCAAGGCATTTTTTTAATACTCTTGCATAACATAGAAAATTTAAACAAAAGCTCTAACTAATACACTAGGGCAGATATGAAAAAATATAACATATTTGGAGCTGACTTTTATCAATCCCTTGTTTCCTTTGTCAAGCCATATCATCTTTCTAAGCCTCAAACATCACACCAACACATAGTGCCTGGCATATGTATCTGCAGTGCTGTGTATAGTGAACAACAAACATAAAAATAATTTAGTGATGTTTATTTTCAGTCTATTTGCAAAGACAAAACATTGAGGTATATTTGATAAAAATGAGAAGGTTACTTAATACAAAAGTTACTGCAAACAAAGCTTATCATCAGAATCCTTAATAGATTATTAGTTCCCATACTATTACTTGCCATTTTCAGTCAACTGCCCACATGGCTGCAAAGGAAAAGGGACAACTCTAACCTGTACACAGATAGGAGGTTTGAAACGGAACACATCCCCAATTGCAACAGCTAATGGGAGATGGGCAGGGAACACAGTACACAGGGAAGCACTTGCAACTGACTTAATGAATGCCAATGGCTCATGCAGTGTTTCTCTACCAGTGTATATCAGTCAGTGGAGAATGCCAGACAAACGCCACTGACGACAGCCACTTTCACTGTATGAAGAGGTGGATTTCAGCCAAAGATTTGTGTCAGGTACAAATCAAATAAATGGCAGTCTGTACAAGCAGTATTGGGCTTTTCCCAGCCAAATAAAACACATCAGCAGAGAAACCACTATTTGAGATACGGCATGATCTTTCCCTAGGGCCCTAGAGCTAAAACTGACAAACATATTGTACAACTGTGTGTAAAATGCGGATATTCTAGAAGTAATTACAATAAAACATGTTTGTTTATTTTCTCTAGAAGTTCATTCTGGTCTGCTGTCACATCAATAGTGAGAAATCCCTGGCCTTGTTGCTCTAAACTGTATATAGATATAATACTATCTACTTTTACTACTGTAAGGTTAGTGATACAGGGGCAGATTCAAGGAGATTTAGTCGCCTGACAACTGGAAACTTTGGGCGACTTAGGAAAACGAATCGCAGAGTGTGCTTAGCACAAGCTACTCTTAATTATACAGGAAGGGAAGACACGCAAAGGCAGTTTGGGGAGATTGTCGGCCAGAATAGGCAATTAGTAACCTAATAATCAAACCAATAGAAATGCACCTTATCTGCATTAATTATGTCCTTTTTGTTAATCATCCCAGTGACTTCTGTATCCCCACCGCCCAATTCAAGAATATCACGAACATCTGCTCCTGTAGCCATTTTTCAACCTAAAATACAAGAAGAAATATCAGTTGTGTAGCATGAATGTTAAACTACAGCTCTATAGAAGAAGGGGATATGACATAGCAGCCTTTTGATTGCTGCTGAATGCATAATACCTGTAACTCTGCCTTTGCTTGCTTTACATTTATGGAAACAGGAAGCACTGTAAATGGTCCGAGACCCCTGGTAATTGCCCACAAATGGGCATTGGCATTAATAAGGCCATTAACTGTGGGCCCTGGGCTACTTACAACGTATTCCACACATATTAATCGAATAAATCCTTACACAGCCCCCACTCGCGAAAAGCTACTTACAGTCCTGCAAAGCTTGCAACTAAAAGCTCCTTTCCTTGTGGTTTACAGAAAATCCCGACTACACAAGTCTCATCACGCGAGACTGTGGCGTCACGGCTACACGCGCGTCACGTAGCCGCCTTGTGGATGTTACAAACAGAGATTTGGAAGGTGTTACTGGCGGTGTTTCTGCTTGCCAGACGGTTTTCCAGTGATCGCACCTGCTACTGGTTTTTAGAGAACAAAAGACAAAATAAGACTTGGTTTGTGTTGGTTTCCTGCCATGTCCCCCTGGTACCTCAGTCAGCTCCCGATATTTCATTAGAACTTGTGCCAGGGATGTAAAAAAAAAATGAAAAACGTTTTTGTATGTTTCCAGCAGTACTTGAGACTCAAAAGCTCCCAACATTTTGGCAGTAAGAGAGGGACAAAAAAATTTGGTGCGTGTAGGTGTAGGCCTCTAGTGTGGGGATTCTTGTCCACGCCCATTTTGTGGCCACTCCACATGTTCATTTTACAAAATTTGTCAGGTTATGAAAGTTTGAAAATATTTCTCTGTATATAAACTATTACAATTCCTTGTTTTCTTATCTCAAATGTGTTAAAAAAATCTTATATGCACCTTTTCTGGGCTCTCTGCCAAAAGCTAATTAAGTTAGAAACTTTGTTTCTTTCTCTGGATGTTCAGTGCAGAGAAAATAGGGACTTTCCAGTACAAATGAGGGATTGCAGGTAGAGGTGTCAAAAGAGGGACTGTCCCTCTGAAAAAGGGACAGTTGAGAGTAGGGTTGCCACCTTTTCTTGAAAAAAATACTGGCTTTCCTATATATTAATGTCCTTTTCCTATTAATAACATTGGGATCAACCATTAAAAATGCCCGCCAGGTGGCAACCCTAGTTGGGAGGTATGAAAAATATACAAACTAGGGGCAAGTGAAATTAAGTTATCTATTGAGTGTGGGTCCTAGTATTTTTGTGCAAGCAAGTGGAACTAGAAGGCAACAGCTAAGTTAGAACAAGATAATGGGTGAAATTGAGTATAAGTGATATTTTCTTCTTTGTTTCAGCTGGTGTTAATTCTGATGTGTGTAGGTTCCCTGTCAGTTCTGTATCAGAAAGTCCCTCGGATTTAGGAGCGGGCAAGGTGTTTTTATGTTTCACTACGGCATTTAAACACAACAGCTGACACCCACAGTTACCCATAAATAGACTTTGTTATTTTGAGTTCAAGTCCAGTGTTTTATGTGAAGACAAGGATACATTTTTTTTCCTTATTTAGAGACAACGTATGGGCTAATTTAAGAGGATCGAATGGGTATATTTGGTTATTAGGCTCTTTTTTTTTATATAGTGCCGGCAGAGGCTCTCAGGGATTGACAACAGTACCTGCAACCATTAGAGCCTCTTCTCCCAATCTGATCAAAAAGGAAAGAGTGCTTTGTGCAAACTAAGGCAGAAAGGCCCAGAGATGATGATCTGGCCCTGGGTTTAGCTGCCAGTGGTTGTTCATTGATATGATACAGATCCTTATAGTGTGCTTTGGGGTAGCACGTCTTCCTTAGGCAAATGAGGAGAACAATATTTCTGTAAAGGACAAAAATTTAATGAAATTGTTAAACAAATGTCTAACTGCAACAAATGTATAGGCCCCCCACTCCCCTTAGGCAAATGCTGAAATTGCATACATCCCAAGTGACTTGCTTTTGCCAGGACAGCCCTGTTTCTTTTTTATTATGTCCCCATACGTTATCAAATAAACTTTAACAAATATGGGTTTTAAAAAAACAGGAATCATCCACATTAGTAAAACATGCATCATTGACCTAAATTAAACTATAAATGTATTGCAATATAGTGACAAGCATGTGACAAGTGCAGAGTTTAGTAAACTAAAAACTTAACCATGTTGGTATAAGTAGTATAGGAACCACACATCAACTAGTGATAAGCATACCTGGTCTGTATTTGGGAAAGATGATTAGAACATCGTGTTGTGCCATTAAGAGCCAGAGATTTCAGCTCAAGTGCTTCAGTAGTAGAAGCTGACTAGAAATGGAGGCATCACTGTTTACTCTCTGGGTTTGTTTTCCTGATGTCCATGTAACTTACCATAATCTTGTCTTCTTGAATCTGTTCTTGCATCTTAATATATGCTCAGCTGGGCATCAATAGGCAGTGGAAGCTACTTAGTGTACTCCCCACGATAGGTCGCTCCGGACCTCTCTGGCGTTTAGTTCACATTCTCAAAAGCTGCATCCTTTACCTGTCCACTAGCATGTGAGCCATCAGCAAGCACCCCCCAGTATTGCTATTAACCCCATAAAAACAGATTTGTGAATAGTGGCAATGAACAACAGCCACTGAGGACTGGTGAATAGCTAAAGGTCATTTACTTAACCCCAAGGTGCAAGTGTTAGAGCAATACAGGACACAATAAGACACCCCTTAGTTCTTGTCTAAGGGGCACTTATGCTCTCAGTTCCAGATGAAATGCTCAAGTTAAGGTGCAGGTGGGGGGAAGCATACAGTTAGGTCCATAAATATTTGGACAGAGACAACTTTTTTCTAATTTTGGTTCTGTACATTACCACAATGAATTATAAATATAACAACTCAGATGCAGTTGAACTGCAGACTTTCAGCTTTAATTCTGTGGGTTGAACAAAAAGATTGCATAAAAATTTGAGGAACTAAATGTAAGGGGGGCCTATTGGCCCCTAGCGCGCGATGTCAGGACCAAGGAGGAAGCTTTAGCGGTTAAGGGGTAAGTAGGGGCTTAGGGGCAATAGCCCGAGGGGAGAGGTATGTCGGGAGGGAGAGGGGCCTACGGGGGGGGGGGGTTTGGGTTAGCGCCGGGGGGTTTCATTACCCTTTAAAGCAATATTGGCCAAAAAACTTGCCCCAGCTCTCCAGGGCCTGCAGCAGCATAAGAATGTTAAATACTCCTTCAATGAGAATTCCAACTGACCTGTGTCTGGTTTCATAGACTTTGTTCCTGAATTTGGAGCTGGAAAATCTTAACAATGAATATGGCTAAAATTTTCATATTTGATATACTGGACTTACACCAGCCTAAAGTTTCAGCCTCTCAATAGCAGCAATGATCCAGGGCTTCAAACTTGTCACAGGGGGGCACCATCTTGGAAAGTTTCTGTGACACTCACCTGCTCAGTGGACTCTGAGCAGCTGTTGAGAAGCTACATTTAGGGGTTGTTGCAAATGATCAAGTAATAATCAAGTAAAATGATGTTGGCCTATACAATATAAACTGATGTTATAGGACTGATTATTAAATTGTAATAAGAGGTGCACTGTTTTCTGTGCTGCCATCTAGTAATTAATTAAGTATTAATGGGGTTGTTCACCTTTGAGTTAACTTTTAGTATAATGTAGAGAGTGATATTCTGAGACACTTTGCAATTGGTTTGGCTTTTTATTCAGCAGCTCTCTAGTTTGCAGTGTCAGCAATTTGGTTTCTAGGGTACAAATTACCCTAGCAACCCTGCATTGATTTGAATAAGAGACTGGAATATGAATAAGAGAGGGACTGAATAGAATTATAAGTAATAAAAAGTGGCAATAACAATACATGTGTAGCCTTACAGAGCATTGGTTTTTAGATGGTGTCAGTAACCCCCATTTGAAAGCGGCAAAAAAACAGAAGAAAATTGCAAATCATTAAAAAAACATGAAAAATAAACAATGAAGACCAATTAGAATTGGCCCTTCTACAAAATACTGAAAATTAACTTGAAGGTGAACCACCCCTTTAATTACTAATCAGCCTTATACTGTGACATTTATATTCTATGCGTACTAGGCTTAGTAAGTGACAGCAGCACAGAGCATGTGCAGTGAATCAGCAGAAAAGAAGATGGTGGGGCGTGGTCTGTATGTCGACCTAGTAAGACGCATTCCTGAGTAGCTCCCGTTAATAAGCTGTCTTATCCACAACTTTCAGCAGCACGGGACCCTGTAATTGTCTGGAATGGGGAAAGACAGTAAGAAAAACACCAAACATCGAAGCAAGCTACTTTATCACAGCCTAAAACACCATCGGTAACTACATTTTTTGAGAAAGCGGAGGGTGACGAACATACGCAGAGACGGGACAAAATGGCGGAGGCTCCAGTTGGAACCCCAAGCCCTGCTCGCTCGTCCAGCGTGTCTCCTGTGCCTTCCACGCAGCCTGACATACGCGAACTGCTTTCATTACTCCCGACTAAGGCGGATCTGCGGGATATGGCAAGTACTATCAAAGCTGCGCAAAAAGCAGAATTGGCGGGAATTAAAGACACGTTACGGGAGATTGGTGAGAAGTTGGGAGAGATGGAGGCGCAGACCATTGCTAACTCATCGGCCATTAAGAGAACCGCGGAATGATTAAATGATCATCATAAGCATATATACTTCCTACGACGTCAGTTGGAAGACCTGGACAATCGAGGTAGACGCAATAACATCAGAGTGCGCGGCGTCCCTGAAACTGTCACAGGTACGGAAATTGAAAGTGCTCTACAGAGCATTTTTAACTCCATTATGAATAGGCCACTGAACACTGTTATAGAATTTGACCGGGCGCATAGGGCCTTAGGCACATTACAAAGAAAGGAGAGACCGAGAGACTTAATATGCTGTTTACACAGTCACAAGATGAAGGAACTGATTATGCAAAAAACCCGCACAGCGGGCCAGATTACGTTCTCTGAACAAAAGATAGAGGTTTATCAAGATCTGGCTTGGATCACTCTGCAGCAGAGACGTGCCCTCCGACCCCTAACGAAAATTCTACATGAGAAAGGCATAAAATATCGATGGGGTACCCATTCGCCTTAGTAGCGCACAAAGACGGTCGTTCTTATACCCTAAGAGAACCTGATGATCTACGCCAATTTTGCAATGAGCTGGGCCTGCCGGTTATGGAGATTGAAGAATGGAGACAACTGATATACAATGGAGACGATCTGCCTGTACCGAGGGTGCAAGACTGGGAATCGCGGTTGAAGAGACGGCGGGCTAACAACAACAGATCCAAAGACTGACCGAATTGGAAAGCCTTGGGACCTTTTTCACTCTTCTCTTCTTTGCTGGGCAAGAGATGGTGCTCTTCCGTGATGACGGGACTTGCCGGTTCATGTGCATTGACTTTAAAATTCCTCGATAAGTATTGATTTCTGTTTTTCTCTGTTTTTCTTTCTCTACTTCTTTGTTTCTTTTCTTCTCTCACTATGGGCCTACCCACATTGTGATTCATTTTAGGGTGATAATTGGGCTCTATCATCCTGACTTCTTGTAGAGTATGGTTCGGGTCTACAACAGCTTACTACTCTCATACCTATAGGTATTTTACTTCAGGATATTATTACTGTTCAATTGTGCCCACTTACTCAACGATGCGGTAGATTTGATGAGGGCGCGGAGGCAGGGGAGAGTAATGATGCACCTAGATAGGTATAAGTGCAAAGCTTCGTATTTGAAGGTCCCATCCCTGGGAGTTACGGGAGGATACAATTATGATAATGATGTGGGAGCTACGTTAGGCATGTAAAGTGACAGTATTTTCTGATCACCCTGTTAGGATCATAGATCCATCTCACGTACCCTAGTTATTCTACCCGCATCAAATATTTCCCTCACAACATCGTAGGGAGGTGGCGGGACATTTCATACCCAAAATGGTTTTTGGGGATGACACTAAAGATTTGATAGGTGGGAATGCTCATACAATGAAGGAGCTTTACTTTGAGTGTCACTGTTTAAGGGTTAAGTTTTTGATAATGTTTTCTTGGATTATGCTATTGTGGATTTCTGTTACAGGTCTAATGTATATTAGTTGGTCGGCATGGAGGGGGTCTGTTGGGAGGACAGATGTAAGCAGGTATTAGACAAATTTTCCATTAGTTTATTTATACATGGACGATAAAAAATTATGTTGCATGTCCTTGAATGTGAAGGGCATTAATACATTTCACAAAAGAAACTGCTTGAAGCTGGAATTGAAGAGACACAATATAAATATTGCACTGATACAAGAGACTCACATCAAATGTAAAGCCACAACGAAACTGTATTTTAAAGGATATACTAATATTTACATTAGCAAACCTCAATCAAGCAAGGTCCGCAGTACTGCGATAATGATTGCTGACTGTACTAACTGGATTCTTGCAGATCAAGTGACAGACAAACAAGGACACTATAATGTAGTAAAAGGACTCATAAAGGGGAAATAGCGCACAATAGCGTCAGTATATCTTCCCAATGTAGGACAGCACCAGGTTTTAAAGCAATTCCTACAGATGATGGAGCACGTTGCTGAAGGGTTTGTTCTGATAGGAGGTGATTTGAATTTTGCACTCGATCCGGCTATAGACTGCTCTACAAAGAGATCCTCTCTCTCAGCTCGGTATATCTCACAGTTAAAATCGCTAATTAACAGTCACCATCTCATAGATGTCTGGAGAATTCACAATCCTACACTTAGGGATTATTCCTTCTATTCAAATGCTCATCACCAATACTCCCGCATTGACTATTTTTTAGTACCACATTTTTGCCTACCAACCATTCTTAAAGCTTCCATGGGGTCAATTACATAATCTGACCATGCCCCAATTTTCTTACAGATCGCGCTCACCAAGCCCAGAACGGAAAAGTGGCATTGGAAATTGAATGAATCGTTGTTGAACGATAGCACTGTAATGGCAAAATTTAGGAAAGTACTTCAAGATTATTTAGCTGAAAATTGCCAGACGGGTACCAATCCTCAGATGATATGGGAGGCTCACAAATGTGTGATTCGGGGTGAGCTAATCAAAGCTGGTACGCATAAAAAAAAGGAGAAAATGGAAAAATATAATAATTTACTTTCAACCCTGCAACGTTTAGAAACTGATCACAAAAAGGATCAATCAATACATCTGATGCAGCTCCTCACTGAAACGAGAAAGCAATTAAAAGCTATTCTATCTAATTACACGGAAAAAGCCATTTTCTATCAGAAACAGAGATACTATGAGCAAGGGAACAAGTGTAGTAAGATGTTAGCTAACACACTGAAACGGAAACAGCTATCTACTCAGATTACAAAAATCAGAACATATAAAGGAGATACCACGACAAATACTCAGACCATAGCGCAAACGTTCAGAGAATTCTACCAATCTCTGTACAATCTGCAGGCCTCTGCCCAGAATCAAGATTCCCAGAAGGTAGCAGGCAAAGACTATTTCCACACATCAACCTTGCCGCTGATATCAAACGAACTCAGAGACCGGCTGGAATCCCCGATTACCATGGCAGAAGTTGAATTGGCTATAAAGAAAACACCAAACGGAAAGGCACCTGGTCCTGATGCATTTACTGGCCTCTACTATAAAATATTTAAGGACATTTCATGGCAAATCTGCAGACTACACATATTAAGGGGACACTACCACCAGATGCTACGATGGCATACATTACATTGCTGCACAAGAAAGGCAAAGATCCTTTAGATGTGAAAAGCTACCATCCCATATCGCTTCTAAATGTAGATACGAAACTCTATTCCAAAATCTTAGCGAAACGCCTACAAACAGTGATAGCTTCATTTATTCACCCTGAGGTTGGCTTTGTTCCCATGAGAGAAGCACGGGATAACACACTTCGGGTTTATGGAATTGTGAGTTACTGTAAAAGAAATAAAATACCACTGGCCTTACTATCGACTGATGCGGAGAAGGCCTTTGACCACGTATCCTGGTCTTTTCTCTTTCAGTACCTCCAGAAGATGGGTTTAGGACCCCAATTTATTCAAAGCATTAAGAGCCGACGACATGTTGTTCTTTGTCACAAATCCACACATTTCCCTGCCAAATTTGATGAAAGAACTTCAGCAATATGGATCGGTCAGCAATTTAAAGATTAATTATCAGAAATCGAATTTGCTAAACATTTCCTTATCAGCCTTACAAATAGACCATTCAAGACGTTCTTTTGCTTTCTCTGTAGAGGATAAGTTCATTACTTATCTGGGAGTCAAAATTACAGCTAACATAGAAGACGGAGTTTTAGATAATATACTTCCACTACTAAAACGAACGCAGGAGGACCTTGCTTCATGGGAGAGGCCCTGCTTTTCATGGTTTGGCCGCATGAATATCATTAAGATGGATGTATTGCCACTAAATACATTGATTTCTCAATTTGTGTGGCACAAAAAAAGACCCCGACTAAAATTAAATTTTCTAACACAACCCAGGAGTAAAGGGGGAGTGGGGCTGCCGGATTTTCGGATATATTATCAGGCAGCAGTTCTACAAAGAATGCTGGATATTTGGCATGCAATGGACACAAAACTGTGGATATCGACAATACAAGCTGAAACGACAATACCATTGGAAGTATTACCTTGGATAGAAAAAGATAAGAGGCTGCTCACAAAACCATTGAACCCGATCCTTTCAACTATTTTGCATACTTGGGACATTTTGAAAGGGAGACTGAAGTTGGTTAATTCCAATACTAGAATGATCCCGGTATTACACAATGCTAACTTTCCACTGGGATTACGAGTGACTAACTTTAAACAGTGGACCTAGGGGGACACATTGTGGGCTTTTCAGCTTATGTGTGGAAGGGAATTCAAAAAACTGGAGGAGATCTTGCAACTAGATAGTGTCACTTCCCTGGATCGCTTGAGGTATTATCAGGTTAAACATTTCTTGATGACAGAGGGCACACTGAGTAATGGAAGTGGAGACGATACAGCTTTTGAACAACTGTTCACAAAATTTGTGAGATACCCACATGAAATCTCTTTGTTGCGCAAACCGCAAAGTCCTATCCGAAACCCAGGCCTCTCCATTGGCTATTTTCAAAGAGAAGTGGGAAAGGGAACTCCATGTTACATTTGCTGAGAAGGAATGGTCCTCTATTGTCAAAAGATCATTTCAGACGGTAACTAGCTCCAAATTACACGAGCACAATTATAAAGTCCTCTCTCACTGGTATAGGGTACCTACAAAGTTAGCGAAAATCTACCCGAATCTTCCAGACACTTGCTGGAGGTGTGGACAAGGGAGGGGGACATTTTCCCATATTATGTGGGCTTGCTCGGGAATACAACCTTACTGGTCGAAAGTTAAACAACTGATATCTAAGTTTACAGATTGGACAATTGTTGATTCAGCAGCCTTTTTCCTCCTCCATCACAACAGCATGTCTACAGCACAATATAAACGCTCAATTGTCTCCGCTTTGATTAATGTGGCCAAAGCACTAATCCCCAGATATTGGAGGACAGAACAGACTCCCTCAATCAAGGAATGGATCCTGCAGGTTCAAGAAATTTATCACTTTGAGAGATTAAAACCCCGTAGGGATAACCAAACCCAAGAAGATAATTTTAGTCAGAAATTGACCCATTGGCTTCTCTTCATGGAATCATCGGAATGTGCAGCGCTCATCAGTTAGACGGGTTCTAGTTTTGGTATGCATACATATGTATTAGCCCAATCATTATTATATGGGGCTTCTCTGTGGACCCGACGGGCTTCCCCTCCATGCCGGAATATAATATCTAGAAACGTTCTTATTTTTCGCGTATACTTACCTGTGACTTTCTTAAAGCAAAAAGCATATTGCATCATATAATGTTAAACAAAAGGCATAATCCTTTTATTTTATTATTTTCTTATATTTTCATGTTAGTGGTTTTGTTTTCATGCACGTGACGTAGAACTGTATCTCTATATGTGTGTTAATTACTATAATAATAATTAATGGTACAAAAGAATGGAAATGTACAATTACATTTCGGATGTGACATGTAGATATGCAAATGGAAAATAAAGAATTTAAAAAAAGAAAAGAAGATGGGGAGCCAGAGCCGTGCCAGCTGTGTGCGTGCTCAATTGCGCATGTGGGAAACTGAGCTTGAGTGCACATGCAAAACTGCGCTGGGGCATCTTTGGGGGCACAGATCTTTACTGCTAAAAGGTTGTGGTTGCCTTGGGTTGGTATAGAAGCCCAAAATATAATGTAAAATATTTCTAGCCTACTTATTTTTAAAGGAGAAGGAAAGCTTCTGGAGCAGTTTATTGCCAATAGATTTGCCACAATTGTGCAAGCTATAACACAATATTTATTCTGTAGAATGCTTTACTATACATGAGTTAACAGCTCTAGAAGCTCTCTCTGTTTGTTTGGGATAGCAGCTGCCATATTAGCTTGGTGTGACTCACTTCCTGCCTGAGTCTCTCCCTGCTCACTCATAGCTCTGGGCACAGATTACAGCGGGGGGGGGGTCGAGGAGAGGAGCAAACTAAGCATGCTCAAGCCCTAGCCCTGGAGGTTTAAGCTGAAAACAGGAAGTCTGATACAGAAGCCCATGTGTATACAATATAAGGAAATAAATCCAATCCAATTTTTTTCTTAAAACAAAGTCGATCAAACCCTCTTCCACAAAATAAACTCATTTATCAATAATTTTTCTTGAAAAAGTTGGCGAAAAAACTCTGCAACAAAATCTGGGGTCAGTTATAGTATGACTAACTCTATGAAAAGGAAATATAAGTGAATTGTTGCTGTGAAAACAGAGAAACCCTGACTTTATTGGATTGTCCAGTGCAGATAGTGATTGACTTCTACATGAACTGGACATGCTGTAGTATTTTAGGAGTCTTTTTTTGAAGTTTAACCTTTAAGCCCTGATCTTATATCCCCTAATTTTACCATTTTCCTTTTTCTTCGGGTTTCCCTGGAAAATATAAAATCAGGGTTTGACTGTATATAATTTATATAGAAAGTAGTGATGTCTGAGCCAGCTTGATACCCACTGGACCTGTGGATCTTTAGGGTTCAGGCTGACACATGCACAGTGACCTAAGTATACGCAGCTTTCGCTTCCAGAGTGGTCTATTTATCGACTTGTACCTGCCACCCTCTCTGTGATGTCAGAGACAGGGGCGGGTTGGTTGCGGGAATATAAGGGGAAGTGGACTAGGGTCGGATTGTCACTAATAGAAAGCATTTGGAAGGTTTTCATTAAAAAATAAAACATCCACTGTAAATATTACTTTTGTACACTAGAGGGCAACCTTTTCATTTTTTTTAAAAGTAGAAGCGCTAATTCAACAGCCACTAACTACTACATTCAGATCTTTCAGATTAACTGCATTCATATTTTTATTTCCTGTTTATGGCTATACAGACATTACAGTACATAAATGTGCTCTGGTGCAACAAATAATGTAAAAACCACAAACAAGGCAAAGTACTTCAACCTATCTGAATGCAACAAGAAAAAGATAGGTGGAAACATTTTCAGCATCCCATCTTAATATATACATGTATATGAGAATATGAATATAGTAAAGTGACTGCTGTGCTGCTAGTTTGTTTAGGATCCATTGCACTGGGCAAGATGGATTAAAATCCTGATTTATATTACATAATATGCTCAGGACTAGATGTGTTGCACATGGTTTAAATAACTTTAAAGGGGTTGTTCACCTTTAGATTAATACTTTTAGTATGAGGGAGAGAGTGATATTCTGAGACAATTTGCAACTGGTTTTAATTTTTCCATCAACTGTGGTTCTTTATTTAATTAGACTTTTATTCAGCACTTCTTCAGCTTGCAATTTCAACAATGTGGTTGCTAGGGTTCAAATTACCCTAGCAACCATTACCCTAGCAGCCATGCACTGCTTTGCATAAGAGACAGCATTTAAAAAACAACTGAATTTCAATTTTCCAAATAAATTGGGATTTCCCCATTCTTTTTAAAAAAGATCTAAAGGGAGTTGCACTGATCTGAAAATAATTTTGGACTTTTAGAGGTTTTTGGATTTTTTTTTCTCTAGGAATGCTTTGAAAAACTCAAATTTTAGAGGTTTTCAAGGTATTTGCATTTTTTAGCACATTGTTTCAAAGTTATTTTTTCCATTCATAATTTTTATGTTAGAATCTTTTAATAAGGGGCCTTTTTCTTAAACATCAATTTTTTTCTGGTCAAGTTTTTAAAGGGGAAAACTAGAATTTATAGAGATTTATTATACCCCAATACTGCTGAAAATACTCCAGCTAAAACCTGTCAGCGCCATGTAAAAGTCAATGGCAGGTGGGCATTTTACAATTTGAAGACGTTGTGATCTGTGCTGGGTTTCGGCCAACAACTAGAAAAAAAACAACAGAGAGACCAAACAAGTAGTATTTTCACCTATAATTATAACAAAAGTGCTTTATGGTTGCCCTGGATGCAATGCTAACACCAAAGCAATTTTAGTCCATTTTGTATTCCTATGTGCCTGAGAAAGAGAGTATGGACCAGCGCTATAAAATATGTAGGCAATATATAAATACATGTTATTATTAATAATAATAATAAGATGGCACATTTACTTAGTAATAGTGAGTTTGATGAATCTGCAGCACAATTCTGTCAGTGTGTGCAGTGGGTGCAATTGTGCTGAACATCATCATTGTTGTGATGGGGCCATTTCTGGTGCTGGCCAAAGATGGCAGATCAGATGCAATTGCACTCAATTGTTAAACAGAAATGCAAAGAGCAGCTTTGGATGCTATACGTTCAATATATAGCATCAATTTGTGTGAAAGCAGCTGTGATTGCAACTGAACTGCTTTTCCTAAGTGAGAGAGAAGAGTTGTTATTTTTGTATTTGCAGCCCTTTAAACTGGCATGAAGAAGGCAGTAATACTTTTGTCAAAATTAAAGAATGAAGCTGTCTAATTATAGTATTTCCAGGGGCGTAACTTCAGGGGGTGCAACTGGACCAAGGCCCGCAGGCCCACAGGCAGTCTCGAGATGCTGCAGCTGGCTGGAAACAGATGCAGTGGCGCACGGCCCTCACCACCCGCCCCCACCTAGTTGCATTACTGAGTATTTCAAAATTCCTACAATATCTCAGAGACCATGATTCATTTTAACAAGTTTCCTTGTCAATATAAGTGTTTTCTTTTTATTGGTAAGCTTTGTGGGGCCTTACCTTACAGCC
This sequence comes from Xenopus borealis, assembly GCA_024363595.1. Taxonomy (NCBI): domain Eukaryota; kingdom Metazoa; phylum Chordata; class Amphibia; order Anura; family Pipidae; genus Xenopus; species Xenopus borealis. The sequence goes on from CM044437.1 coordinate 83,921,586, forward strand.
AATTTTGGCTTTTCAGTAAATCTTTGTTTTTATGTAATTTCCCTCACCATTTGGTTTATAAGTACAGTCCATTATGACACAACCGAGACTATTACATTAATAAATAAAGTGTGTTAGCAGATTACAGCAAGCAACAGATACATCAAGATATCATAGATGTTTTTGAAACAGACTTTCTGTTATTATGGGGAAAAACAGTAGCATAGGTGGGGCTCAACAAAACTAGAATTAGGTTTGTGATTCAAATTTGGCCTCAGAAAGAAAGTATTGTCAAACTGTACCACTTCAAGGCACTGGAGGTAAGAATAGAATTTGAAGAATAGAAGAATGTGAATCATTCAAAATTGCCCTAGTAAACTTGCATTGATTTGAATAAGAGACTGAAATATAAATATGAGAGGGCATGAATAGAAAGACAAGTAACAGAAAGTAATGCTTACAGTACACGTGTAGCCTTACAAAGCTTTTATTTTTTAGATGGGGTCAGTGACCCCACATTTTAAAGCTGGAAGGAATCAAAAGAAGGCAAATAATTCAAAAACTTTAAAAAAGAAAAAATGAAGGCCAGTTGAAAAGTTGCTTAGAATAAACCATTCTATAGCATATTAACAGTTAAGTTTAAGGTGAACCACCCCTTTAAAGGGGAATGAAACCCCCCCCAGTGCTAACTCAAACCCCCCACCCCACCCCCCGTAGGTCCACCTCCCTCCTCCACCCCCCTGCCTACCTCTCTGTACTTATCCCTTCAAGCAGGTGCCCTTCAGTGATGTTCACAGGGGCCATCTTCTCTTCTAAAGATTCTTCAGGGGGCCTTCTTCCTGGATCCGGCTCCGTCGGTGGCACATGCGCAGTAGGACGCTGGTACTACTGCGCATGCGCAAAAGTTCACGAAGTTCAAACGGCAAACTTTCGGCGCATGCGCAGTAGTACCGTGTGTCCTACTGTGCATGTGCAGCCATCGCCGTCAGATCCAGGAAGAATCCGTTAGAAGAGAAAATGGCCCCTGTGAATATCGCTGGAGGGGACCTGCTTGAAGGGGTAAGTAGGGACTTAGGGGCAATAGCTTGGGGGGTGAGGTAGGTTGGGGGGGAAGGGAGGGTTGGTGTTATCACCTGGGGGTTTCCTTCCCCTTTAAGGCTGGGGACAGACAGGGAGATTCTGTCGCCTGGCGTTTAATAGCAGGCGACAATCTCCCCGAACTTCCTTCTCCCTGTCCGTCGCTAGTTTAAATGAAAAAGCGCCAGCGCTGTGCATACGCGGCACGGCGATTTCCGGAATCGCCCGAAGTTACTTCATGAGGAAACTTCAGGCGATTCCGGAAATCGCCACGCCGCGTGTGCACAGCGCTGGCGCTTTTTCATTTAAACTAGCGACGGACAGGGAGAAGGAAGTTCGGGGAGATTGTCGCCTGTGATTAAACGCCAGGCGACAGAATCTCCCTGTCTGTCCCCAGCCTAAAAGATGAATTTAGGAATTTGTAAAAATAGAAAGCAATTTTAAAAGAATAATTTTTTGGTGAATTGTTAGGTTCTGCAAAGGTGAATTAACATAATCAATAGGGCTCAGCGATGCATATGGTTTAATCACTTTCTGCAGTAGGATTAAATCCCAAAACATATGCACCTTTGTTAACCCATTCTTCTTGCCAAAATTGCCAGTAGTGGGAAGTTCCAATCTATTTTGCCCTCACTGTATTATGCCTAAATGCAGATAATATTTTTTATATTCCCCCCCCCCAAAAAACAAAATTCTGAAAACATTTTTAAATACATGGCAGAAGAGGGTATTCCTCACTGTTTTCATTCCCCAAATCCCACAATTATCCCAATTTATTACAGAATAAATTCTATCTTGCCTAAACCAGTATGGTTCAAAGGCAATTACAAATGAATTCAAGGTATTTTATAAGTGAATTATCCAGTTACAAGCAACTAGATGGAGACCTTTCTAGAAGAGTTTTCCAAAGATATGTTTGTCAGGTGAATTATCTGTTCTGGGTCATAAGAAGCAGCCTATGCACTCAAGCCTGGGCTTGTCTTATTAAATACTATTTATGGTATGGTATTATAGTAAGATTGCTGTTATTAATTTATATTATTTTACCCAGGTATTTTTATATACTGTTTCTCCTAATAAAATGGTAAAATTAAGTGAAAAAATATATTGTAAATACATTTGTAAATATATATTCTTAAAATAAATAAATGTTTGTGCCATTACAAGATATATATGCAAAATATCAAATATCTAGCCTTACCTTGGCAATAACACCCCCCCAGCATTGAAGGTAACAGTTATATAGCACAAACATTTGTGTTTTACATTCTTTCTACCATGTCCTACCATGTTTCAGCTTCTCTTTCGTGTATCATTAAACTGTGGATTACTAATGCTAATGTGTAAAGTTTATATTTTAATTAATCACGGGGAGGCACATTTATTAAAGGTTGAATTTCGAATTCAAGTGAATTTTTTTTAACTCAAATAAATTCAAATATACTCGAAATTCGATTGGTGGGTTATTTAATAAAAAAATAGAATATCTAAAACTTGAACGAATATTACCGAACCGTAAAACTCGAATTGAATTGGAATCAAATACAAATAAACTCGAATTGAGTTTTTTCTCTGAAAAAAACTTGAATGTCAGGAAGGCTAGTAACATCTTCAAATTGGTGTCTGGAACTCTCCCATTGACTTATACATGAACTTGGAAGGTTTTAGGTGGTGAATAGATGAATTAGAAAGTTTGCTAAATCTTTAAATTCAAATTTGAGTTTGAATAAAAATTTGGATTATTTACAATTAGAATTTGAGAGTTTTGACCATGAAAAAAAATATAAAAAATTTGAATTTTCTATTCGATCCTTAATAAATCTGCTCCTTAATGAAGTTTTTTTTTATTAGATCCTTAAATATGCTACAGAGAGCAATGGGGCATATCATTTATGATATCTGCCAAAGCACAAGCTTGCAACTTCACTTCTGAGGATGTTCATTTTTACACTGTTGGTATTACTGCAGATACACCTGTTTTGAAGATACTAGTCCTTGGTTTAATTGTAAAAGATATGTTTTAAAAACAGTATTAAAGTCAAATGGAATTAATGCAAAAAGACCTTGTGACCTTTTGTTACAATAATGTTTTATCAGTTAAGGTGGATTCACAGAATTTTATCTTCAGAAAAAAATCAGTGGAGAGTCAGCAACATCTCCTCATAGTTGTAGGTCATTCGTGTCCACTCTTTTGGTGTACGCTGTATGGAGGAAAATGAAACCTACTCTGTATGCATTGGGAAAGGGGTGTGGTATCAAAAGGGATAGAAAAATCATTATTTTCTCATTCTACTTGCCTGGGTGAATGGAAATTGCAAGGTATCCCTCTATGGATGCTTGGTGACAAAATATTAGATTTTTTGCATGACAGGAGCTGGCAGGTCTGCTGTTCACATCAACATCCATCAAGAAAAACATGTTATTTATACATTTGGCACAGTTTTCTACTCCACCCTAAAATATGTTTTCCTTATTACCTTACAATTTTTTTAAGTATTTCCATGAAGTGCACAGAAGCTACAGTCCTCTTCACTTCCTTATCTACCAACATCTGCATTGGCAGATGAATTTTTAAAACTTACCTGGTCCTCTAACCGACCAATATCCAAAGAGCAGGATTTTGCTTCCCTAGTACGACAACTCACACTGTGCTCACCTCTGAGGGGTGAATACAATAATACCCTAAAACAACGAAGAATAGAATGGAGCACAACTTTATTAGGTCACAACATGTTTCAGATCACTTGGATCTTTTTTCTCCAAGGATCCATGTTATCAGAAACATGTAACCAAATAATGTTGTTTGCAGCAGAGTCTGTAGATTGTGTGCTCCAGCCTATTCTTTGCTGTTTTAAGTATCACTACTGGATTAGGCAATTTGAACAATTTTGGCTTTATGTAACACTATAATACTGTGCTCACACATGAATGTTAATCTGCTGTTATTTGAAAGTTGCTACCACATTCCTATTCAAAATAATTTGCCCCATGCCCATACACACATAAGATGAAAAAATATTAGATAGCAAGATTAAACACCAAGGGATATTTATCAATGGGTGAAAGCGAAATTTCACCCTTTTATAACTATGCCTATAAAAATCCAATATAAATAAATGGAGAGTGGTGGAATTTCACTGTAGAGGACTTTAAGGACCTCTTACTTCAATCTTTGATAAATATACCACAAGAGAAAACACATGACAATAAAAATAAAGAAAATTCAAATTGTCAAGGCCCCAGGACCAAATGGCTTCTCCTCTCTCTATTATAAAAAGTTTCAAGGTCATTAACTGCCTCATTTGCAAAAACCTTACCAACACATTACCACAGGTCACCCTATTTCTCCTGAAATGAATGAACGATGAATGACTAACCCTCCTTATATGCTTGCCAAATCTGATAATCACTCAGAAAAAAAACATTCAGGATTGAATGTTAATCAAGATAAATCTGAAATGCTGCCTTGCAATCTTCCAAAGCATATGGTTAAACTGAAAGAAATTCATTTTGAATTGATGATGCAGACTTCATCATTTTCTTTTGCAGGAATTCTGTTTCTTACTGTCATCATTCTTTGTAGGTATCTTTCTTTTAAATCCATTTGATTTTGGTCTAATTAATTTTTTTCATAGATCATGTAATACTGCCTGGGCTTATTTACAACAATACAATTTAGAAACAAAATTACGCAAACAACTGGAATCAGTTCTAATTTGGGAAACTGTTTAATATTTTGTATTACAAGGCAGATTTTCTTGTGCTGAAAGCTAGTGAGGTTTAAAGAACTGAGATGACAGTATTATATACAGTAATACCTTGAAAAACGCTACATTGTTCCCACTGAATGGACTTGAGAAAACCCTGAGGACAAAGACACATAGAATACGTCTGCTGGCTATCATGTGACAAGGCTTGTGCATATCATGCAATATGTCCCTTATGTAATGAGAGAGTGAATGGAATGTGGTGAGATTTACATTTCAAAACACGGGGGCACCTGGATCAGCCAAATGACTGGTTGTGATGATTTCATGTTTGTGTTAGTAGATTGCTACATGATAGACATTAGGACTATTGGTTATTAGCTAGAAACCATAACAACAACCTCAGGAACCTGCATATCTATTATGCTTTGGTTGGTCCCACGGTACTTTAAAGGAACAATAACACCAAGAAATGAAAGTGTTTTAAAATAATTAAAATATAATATTCTGTTTCTCTGCACTGGTACCAATGGTTTGCTTTAGAAACACTACTATAGTTTATATAAATAAGCCATGGGGGCAGCCATACAAACACATGTTACACTCTGTAGAATCCCTTTTTATTCTATTACAGATCTGTTATCTGCTAAGACCTCTGTGCTTTTTCTCCTTTTTAGTTTGAATGGCTACCCCCATGGCTAAACTGTTACTTATTTACATAAACTATAGTAGTGTTTCTGTAGCAAACACATAACTTTTACCAGTGCATAGCAACAGTACATTATACTTAAATCACTTCAAAATGCTTTTTAGATACAGAATGGGATACAAAAGCATATTTACTGAGAACACATCACTATGGGGCAGATTTACTAAGGGTCGAATTCGAGGGTTAAAAAACCCTCCAATTCGACCATCGAATTTTTACCAAATTTTAACCCTTCAAATTAGAAGGGTTTTAACGCAATTTGAAAAATTGAACAATTGAATAAAAAAAATTTGATTAATCAATAAAATCGTTCAATTAGAAGTATTCCAACACTTGTTTTATTTTGAGACTTATACATGCACTATTGCATATTGATATTTTAAACCCCCCCGGAGTGCAATAGTGGTGTCTGTTTTCTTCCTATGGTAAGCCATGTTTTATAGCCATGTTAAACCAAGATCTGTATGTGAGCTTTAATACCATTTAAAAAAAGAAATAATTGAAATACTGCAAAAATGTAAAAAAGCAAAGTCAAAGCCATATCTCAATACTGTTGCAGTATTGTATGAACTAGGACACATTAAAGGGAAACTGTCATGGGAAAACATGTTATTTTTAAAACGCATTAGTTAATAGTACTGCTCCAGTAGACTTCTGCACTGAAATCCATTTCTCAAAAGCACAAACAGATTTTTTTATATTCAGTTTTGAAATCTGACATGGGGCTAGCCATTTTGTCAATTTCCCAGCTGCCCCTGGTCATGTGACTTGTGCCAGCTCTTTAGGTGGGAACTGCTTTCTGACAGGCTGTTGTTTTTCCTTCTCAATGTAACTGAATGGAATGCAGTGGGACATGGGTTTTACTATTGAGTGCTATTCTTAGATCTACCAGGAAGTTATCTTGCGTTAGGGAGCTGTTATCTGGTTACCTTCCCATTGTTCTTTTGTTAGGCTGCTGGGGGGTGATATCACTCCAACTTGCAGTACAGCAGTAAAGAGTGATTGAAGGTTATCAGAGCACAAGTCACATGGGCAGCTGGGAAATTGACAAAATGTCTAGCCCCATGTCAGATTTCAACTTGAAATATAAAAAAAAAGTCTGTTTGCTCTTTTGAGAAATGTATTTCAGTGCAGAATTCTTCTGGAACAGCACTATTAACTGATGCATTTTGAAATATTTTTTTTCCCATGACAGTATCCCTTTAACCTAATTAACTTAGCCCAGCCAATGTAGGATTTGTTATTCAAGTAGGATTCAAGAGATATAATTGGCCTGAATGCTTTTGCATGCATGTGAAATACTTTGTAACAGGTTTGTAAGCTAGCAAGTATATTTTAGAAGTTGCATTTTTTGGATTGTTGCTTGAAACTTCCAATACACGATAGTCCTATTATAATGTTTCTTTATGTGATTAGCCAATGAATACCACAGAGCCAGCAACAAAAATATGAGCTAATACTGTGATCTCCAAAAAATGTGATGATTGATGATGATGATGATGATTGAAATATACAATGATTTTCAGAGAAATAGTAGAGTTCTTGACTATGCATGCATATGTACATTTTTTAGTCTTTATTATTTCTTTAGAGAGTAGCGTGAGAATCATTGGTGGATAAAAAAATTCAGATGTTATTCAGATCTAATCTTAATGAGACTTGAGGTGATTTAAGGATTGAGAATGCCTAGAAGGGAAACAATCACAAGGAAACCATGTTCTAACCTGCAGTCTTCAATGAACTATAGAACCAGGCTACGTACAATAGACAGGACCTAATAAAGAACAATGCATACTCGTAGATTTATAACATAGTTAAGAGGCAGTATTTGTGCTTTTTTTGTGACAGCCATTACTGGAGAATTTACATCTAATCATGTCACAAATATATCAGACAGTGCCAAAGATGTTCCAGGTCATGATATGTAAAATGTATGAATGGAAGGAATTTCAAAAGGTAAGAATAATCAGAAATAACATTCAAAATAAGTTTTAAAACTGGCTTATTGCTTACCCTAGCTCTTCAAAATAGGTACTACAAACTTAAATAAAAGTGCAACAGGAGTCTGCAATTATAATTGTCTTTAGCAGCTCCATTATTTTAACCTTATTGTTACCGACTATAAAAGGCTTGCTCTTGCACCCTTTAGTTTTCTTGTATTTCTTCCTCCAGTGTGAAAAAAACAACCCTGCTGTACTGCCCTGCTCTTTATTAAGAAGTATGAAAAATGGAGTATTATTGAGGGTGCATTGTGGTGTGGTTTGGAAAAGTGATGGAGGGGTTCTCAAAGGCTTTCATTTACCTTTAAATATTTAAAGCTGTAAATAAGAATGAATATCATAAAAATATTAGAAAATCATAAAGACATTTGTTCATGCAGTCCTTGTCAGAATTAAATGTTTCTGTAAGGTTAGTGCCACATGTAGTGGATTCTCACCTTGAGGATTTCTGTACAGAAATGCCTAAATCTATTCCGTGTCCGTGGCTCTGGATGTAGGTACATCAAAAGGTTGTTAGAAGAATAGAGGTGGTTTATCTGCCTGTAATCATCCACAGACCAAGAATCTGCCACATGTGACAAGAGCCTAACTGATGCATTTTAAAAAATAACATGTTTTCCCATGACAGTTTCCCTTTAATGACAGATGCTCAGAGAGACCTCTCCTTTCACTACAGGTTCTCCACAATATATTAAATATTATTCACACCCAACAGTATATTTATCTGTTCAGATTTGAAACTGTACATTCTCATGTCAAACACATCTCATATACAAATTACAAATTTAATCATGGGAAAATTACTAAACTGCAAATGATATAAGGTTATTAGAAGTTACCACCCATGGCTAAATAATAACCACATCACAATGTAACTCTGAAAGTACAGTTAGAAACTCCTGTATAGAAGCAAGGAAAATGTATCCATTATTTTGTCAAGAAGAAAGCAAGTAACAAATAGTAGTGAAAATCTTAGACAGAAATATTAAATACTTTTAGTAAGCCCTTTATGAAGATTATTTTCAATACATTCAAGTGTCCTAGCAGAAGGGAAAGGTTCTAGACTGGTACATTAAATACACAAGAGATCATCTTCAACAGTGTAACTATAGTCCCATAGGCCATCCTCCTTAACTATATCACATGGGGGGGGGGGGGAATGTTCATATGCCACTGTATAAAGTACTTTTGTCTCCCATTTTCCCACATGTACTATACTATATTGACCCCCATGTGACCCCCACTGTTGCCAATTGGGGCTGTGTAGTACAGGTATGTGACTTGTTATGCAGAATGCTAATGACCTGAATTATTCCTGATAACAGATCTTTCTATAATTTGGATCTAAATACCTTACATCAGTGCTGTCCAATTGGCGACTGGCCCTTGACCACCCCAGATTGTTTACACCTCAAATTCAGACTCCTACCTTCTTCATACCTGTAATGCCCCCTGCATTGTCATACATGTAAAATCTCTATTGTTCACACCTATAAAGCCCTGTACTGTTCACCCCTCAGACCCAGACTAACAGTTCCCATATTGTTCACCTATTCATGCAAACTGCTGGAGGGGCACTAGCATTGTATCACAGTATGTAGCACAATATGAACTGTTCATCTTAGCATGGTCCTTATCTCCTGCTGTATTCTACCTTCACTATTCTACTTGTGTGTGCCATACTCTACCTGCACTATGCTCCCTGTGTGTGCCATACACTGCCTGCCCTATTCTGCCTGTGTGTGCCATACTCTGCCTGCCCTATGCTCCTTGTGTGTGCCATACTTTGCCTGTGTGTGCCGTACTCTGCCTGCACTATGCTACCAAGGGTTGTACTGGGGGACACCAGGAAAAAAACCCAGTGGGCCCTGGCCTTCATGAGCCACTTTCGCCCCTGCACAATGACCCTGCTGCTGCTTCTGACCACAAGAATAAAAAAGTACGCGCGGGGGGGCTGAGGGGGGTTGTGGAAGATGGGGGGGGGTGGTATTGCAGAAGCCAAAGTGCATCACAAGGTATTCATAGTGCCCATCCCGGGTGTTAAATGCCGTCTTCACGGATGCAGATGAGATTGTATGCCCTGCGTAGATCCAACTTAGTGAAAATTTTAGCTCCTTTCAGTTGGTCAAACAGTTTAGTGATCAGAGGCAAAGGATATCGGTTTTAACTGTGATTTTATTAAGTCCACAGTAATCAATGCAGGTACACAGACCACCGTTCTTCTTCTCCATGAAGAAGAAGCCAGCCGGAGAGGTAGAGGGATGAATAAACCCCCACTGGAGATTTTATTGGATATAATCTTTCATTGCAGTCTCTGCAGGAGAGAGGGGATAGGTGCGACCTCTAGGGGGCATGGTTCCAGGAAGGAGATCGATGGGGCAATCATAGTGACGATGAGGATGAAGGAATCCTGCAGACTTTTTACAGAAGGCTTTGGAGAATTCCTTGTAGAAGGATGGCAAAGCTGAAAGTTCAGTCACCCGATGGAGCGGAGTAGCAGGAAGACAATGTTTTTGATAAAATGGACTCCAACGAGAGTTGGGAGTGGGATTGTCTGCCATAGTAGAGACACAGATCAGCCACGTGCCTTTGAAGTTTCTTTTGCTCTGAGAGACGAGCCTTCCCAACTTGCATGGGTTCCTCCGAAGGAATAACTGACGGCTGCTGGGCAGATGAAGGCAACAGAGGTCTTTGGAAGCGAGGTGCCAACGTTGGTTGAAATTTCTTGTTGCACTCCTTAACGCAGTGATCCTCAAACTTGGCCCTCCAGCTGTTAAGGAACTACAAGTCCCACAATGCATTTGCCTGACTGTGGCTGTCAGACTCCTTCATTGCATTGTGGGACTTGTAGTTCCTTAATAGCTGGAGGGCCAAGTTTGAGGATCACTGCCTTAACGGCTTGATGCTCTCTAAGGCGAGTGTTCACTTTAATGGTGAGAGCAATCAAATCCTCCAATGATTCAGGAAGTTCCCTGGAGACTAGGTCATCTTTGAGTTGATTCGACAGGCAGTGGTAGAACACCACCTTGTATGCCTCATCATTCCAAGGGGTCTCTGCCATTCTAAAGTCAATAGCGTACTCAGAAGTGTATTATGAGGGTTGAAACTCAATTGAATAAGACACTGGGTGACAAACCCTCTGCAGACTTGCAGGTCCCCATTGTAACGAGGAGAAGGGATGCGTGGCTCACGAGCCGGTGAAACCACTAGTGGAGGAGCGGAGGGAGGGATTCCCTGCAGCAGTAGGAGTGAGAGGCAAACGAGAAACAAGCGTATCAAGTACTTACCCAATGCGAACTAGCTGGGAAATGTTTAAGCCATATATAAGCAATATTGGTCTGAATCATATATTAATCCATTTTTCTCCAAACGTAACCTATTCACCACTGGGTTGAAAATGTGATATGTATACCCTACCTGCTCCCCTCTGCATAGTAGAGTATCATTCTGCTGTACACTACATCTAAACTTGATTGTTTTACTATGTAATTATATGTATCTTTAATAAAAATTACATAAATTGCAATAAAACAATACCAGAACTTTCAGAAAAATAGCATAAACAAACAGTGCAATTTAATATATCATTGTCATTTCTACCAAATTCCACTGGATTAAGCTCCCCATAGACGCAACGATATTTCCCTGCTGAACGACTGATCTTGGGGAAGTCCGACCAATCTGTCAAATTCTCGTGTGGTTAGTGAGATACAAACGATCGCTCATCTTACGATTTTTGGTCCGACATTGGTCTGATGATTGATCGGCCAGGTTAGAAAATCTTTATCGGCCCCCATGCAATCTACCTATGTTTGCAGGGCAAAGCAGACTGCGATCCTTCAGTTTTGCTGCAATATCGCCTGAAATGGTCTTTTTAGTTGATGGACACATCAGGCATTTAAACGATCGTTTTGAGACAATCGTGGTCTCACGATAACTATTGGATCTTTCAAAAATCTTTACGTCTATGGCCATCTTAAGAGTTTTTTTTCTTGTTGCTGCGCGCAACATGACACATTACATTGGGATCATTTTGCATACTACATAGAGCATAGTTTTTTTTCTCTATACAGAATCTGAAGCTCGTTTTTCATTAATGCGTTGCAAAAGGGGGGATAGTATTTCTGACACATTTTGCTATCATGATACATAATATGAGTGCCACTTGTTTAGCACTGCTCACTGTCACTTACGGTACATGCCTCCAGCTAATCCCACATGCATTTGACCTATTTCCCACACTCTGGTTAGTTGTATCCATAAAGACCATGGATGGCAGTGCATCAGACACTTTGTAGGTCAGTGTAGGAGCTTACAAACTCCTGTGTCACATCATAAGTCATGTTTTAGTTTGGAATTGATATATAATAATAATATATGTAACACTGAGTTCTGCATTGTTTAATGTATTTGTACATTTCTTATTAGGTAGGTGTGAGCACTTATAAAGTACAAGATAAAATGGGCAGGTGATAGCACCAGATTCCCATTTGTACCAAGCACAATAGGTACAGTGGATTGGCATCTAAAGAAACAGATGTCACTTATATACCAAACACCAGTAATGACGTCAGGTCGGCTTCACGTGGACTTGCAGTTGTGATCATTTTTGCAAATCAGGCACAGTTGTGTTAGGGGTAGTGCAATTGCATCAGGCACAATGCTCCCTTGCGATCACAATGACACTGGATTTTTTTTCTCCCTTTTTAATTTTCTAACTAATCTTTCTTTGTCTTTTATGCTAACAAAACTTAATCATCAGTTCCACGGCACACTCTGTCTTTGGGATAAATATCATCTGTATACTGATGCTATCCAAATATATTAATCAACCCCTTCTTTAAAATCTGAAACTGGCTCAAATCTCTACTAAATTCTAGCAACCTGCATCTCAATGAATCAACACCATCTCAAACTTAAGCTAACAAAATCTTTATCATATTTCCACATAAATATTTTACTTCTCCCATTTTACTATTTGTTTTGATGGTATTGCCGAAATCTTTTCTATCCTAACTATCTAAAATTTTATCTATTTAATCAAATAACATGATATATATGTATATATTAAGAACATGTTATAATATATATATATATATATATATAAAACATGTCCCTTTTTATACTATGTGTGCCCACATGTCCCTTTTATGCTATGTTTGCCCACTTTTTTAGATAATTTCACTTTCCATATAATTTTTTTTTCACATTCCATATCATTTATATATATATATATATATTGCATGGTTTTCATGCAATAATAATTTTTTTCAAACAAATCCCAGTGTTGCTGGTCTTCTATTGCATTATATGGACTTTCTTACCTTGCACCTGGGTTGACAGATAAGTTGGAGTGCTGTTCCCTGCTATGTGATATATATATATATATATATATATATATATATAAATAAATTATATGGACTATGAAATTCGGGCCACCATCAGCAATCACAGGGCCCCATAGTAGTGCCCTCCCCACAAAGAATTCACAATTACTAACTCATTATGGTCCCTGACTACAGTGCACCTTATAACTCCTGATACAGTTAGGGGCCCATTTACTAAATTCGTGTGAAGAATTCGAAATTCGATCGAATTTTTAATTTAATTTTATTCGAATATTCGATGGTCGAAGTACTTCCGCTTTAAAAAAAAAAAATTCGATAGTTTGCTAACTTACCGAATTGCTTTAAAACTATATGGGAAGCTCCCATAGGTGTTTTACAGTTTGTTTTGATTGAATAAAAAATAATTAGATCGAAGGGTTAAAATTGTTCAATTTGAACTATTTAATCGATCGATCAAATTTTTTATATTCGATCGTTCGATTGGTCGAAATGCGTTAAAAACATTCGATTTCGAATGTTTTTGAAATTCGACCACTTCCCCTTTAAATTCGAAAATCGAATTTGATCGGTTTATTAAATTTTAGTAAATCTGCCACTTATTGTTCCTATTTAAGAGAATTAGGAGTCCCAGACTGTCACTAAACTTGTATCATGTTACCCCAGAGCTCTGGTAACGTAAGTTTCTATGGTTCTCACAGGAATGTTAGTAGGCAGTTATGACAATTCTAACAATTTTGCTTTTTTCATTTCCTTTTTTCTGGAAGGTTTTTTTAACAGTAAATGTATTGGTTCCTATAGACATATCACCTGCACTATAGTGGACGTTTTAAAACACATATGCCATGTTCTGTGACTTCTGTGACCTTTCCCAGCAGTGTTGGACTGGGATGCCAGGGGCCCACCAGAAAACCTTAGACCAGGGGCCCAACTTTCCAAATTATTACTTCTTCTCTTTGCACTTAACCTTTATTCTCCAATTCTTTCAGATCTACTTACTATACTCTATTCTTTCATTATTAAGCCTCTTTTTCCACATAAAGAAATAGGGAATGAACATGAAATAGGCCAAATTGTTAGAAGCAAGAGGCCCACTGACACCTGGGCCCACCGGGAGTTTTTCTGGTATCCCTGTGGGCCAGTCCAACACTGTTTCCCAGGGACCACAAAAACCCTGCATTACATTGTTTAAAAATTGATACTGACTTGGCATGTACTACAATAGCTACAGCTATTATTAGTGAATTGTATAAGAAAGTATTATCTTGGGAAGAGTCACTAAGAAAGAAATTCAGAATATTTTATCCTGTAATTATTTCCACAAAATGAGTTTGATAGAATTTGTAATGAGGATAATATTTCTGGGTACTTTCCTTAGACTAACATCTGCAATAATCATATGTTATTAGATATTTATTATTACTTGCTGAGTATGTAAATATCAGATACCAACTATCCTACACATCCTCAGGACATGGAAGGGAGAGGATAGCACTCCTTTTCCAGCTAAGAATGGTATGATTGCTGTATTAGAAAAAAAATATTGCCCTAGATGAATATGAAAATCATAGAGATAAGTAATCATATTAGCAGAGCGACAATAAAATGTTTTATTTCACCATCTTCTACAGTAATGTGTAATGTGTTCCAGTGAAAGCAGTTAAATAATTATCCAGAATAGATATTGTTACCACTTGACCATTTACTTGTGGTTTAGATTGGGTAAGCATTTAAGTGAGGTTGATTTAATACCCATCCCTATCCACCTTTCAAAGTATTGGGTTTAGTTATTCCTAGGGGACTCAACTGGGTTGTATTCATGCGGTTCTATTATTCAGAAATCACTCAGAGGACTGATTCACTCCTCTAAAAAGCACTGGGGTATTATTAACATGTATTTCTATATTAACATGTATTTCTATAGCGCCAACTTATTTTGTAGCGATGTAAAGTGAATGTGATTATACAACTAAATCACATGAATTACATACATAGAACATGAGGAGTTACATACATCACAATAAATATGGAGTTACATACATCACAATAAATATCGGTACAGGAGGTGAGGAAAGCCCTGTACAGAAAAAGCTTACAATCTAAAGGGAAGGGAATGAGGAATGAGGAAAGTGGGTGAGAGATCTAGTACTGTAAGTGGTATTGCATTGGGTAGTTAACAGTGAGGGTAGGCTTCTCTAAAAAAGTGAGTTTTAAGAGATTTCTTGAAAGCTGAAAGATTGGGAGAAAGTGTGGGGTCCCAGGGCCAAGTAATTAATTAGGCAGCAGTTTTTCTACGGGACTTCTCCACCTCTAATACTTTTTTCCTTCTCTCCATTTGCTTTAATTGTTCTAAATACTGGTTTTTAATCCTTTTTAACAAAAAAAACTGATGTGTATTTTAGACACACATTATATATATTTTTAGTGGCATAACCTTTGGTGAACAGGTATTCTCTAATAATTGTTTGTTAGACTTTCTTTGAAATTAATTCAGGCAGGAGTGAACAAACGCTATCAATTTATTGTTAGTAAGCAATTAATGCACTGGCACTTTCATAATAATCATTGATGAAATTTAAGCAATATTTCATTTCACTTTAGCATTTGCACATACACTTTACCCTTTATGAATTTTATTGTCAGTAACTAATAATGAATTTTTAGCAGTGATTCGCTTCACCTCATTTGTCACTGACAGCTTTTTAATGAATTTTTTCCGATTTATTGATTCTTTTTATTGATAAACACCTGTTTCTCTTATTGTATTAGCAATGGCACATGTGAAACCAAGTATTATTAAGGTATTTGTGGGGGTTTTACTACTTCTTTTCCTTTGAATTGCAGTTTGCTCAAGTGAGTTACCTCCACTTCTTACTAGTGATTTTTGTGTGTAACAGCTAGGCTCTAACTTCTTCTTTCGGTTGCAAGTTTGAAGTCCTGGATCATTGTTGCTTTTGATAAGCTGAAACATTAGGCTGGTGCAATATGTTCAGTATATAAATTGTGAAATTTTTAGCCATATTCATTTTTAGGGTTTAGTTCTTTAAAGGTCATTGACAGTTTTTGTTTGTGCTTGGGGGTCAGATTCTTGGTAGTCATCTGACAATTTCTATTTCTGGTAAACCAAATGATTCTTAATTATTTACTACACTGTTGCTTGGAGAGCCTGTGGCTGAGAGAGGAGAAAGGGTCAGGAGGCTTTTTTAAGGTAATGTAAACAGATGTTTGCTTCAAATTTTCTGTGCTTGTGTATCATTAAATATAGTTATCCAGTTAAGGGATATTCTTTGTATACACTGTTCTAATTGGCCTGAAACACACCTCAGAAGAAAGGCCAAATGCAGAAAACATAAGTAGATATGCATTGTCATAAAAATGATATATGACACAAATTTGGTCATGGGAAAAATTACGTTTGTGTTAGTGTCCGCCTCTTTCTACAGATATGCAGTGCAAATTTCCCTTTAGCTCATTGGCAAAACACTTACATCAGTCAACACATTCATTTATCACTTGCTGCAGCAAGGAATATAACTTCATGTGTGCGTTTGACGTTAAATATAAAAAGTAAAAAAATTAGCATGTTTACTTTGCAGGTTTTAATGGATCGATTCGCATAAACTGATTTGCATTCTCACATTAAGTTTAAACTCAGCCTGAAAGGGTTACTGTAATTCCTGGGAACTCTGAACATGTGATAAGTCTGAAAGGCCTATTAAATACATAAAGACTACAATAAGACATCGGCACCAGTGCCAGGTACTGGCATAGGAATAAACTGAAAGAGCGCTGAAAGGATACTTCTCATTCATTTAAAAGGGTAGTGCTGCACTGAACCGCTCAGCCAAACTTTACTCAGATGTTGCTGGACTACAAATCGCAAAATAATGTTACATATAATGAAGGTTGAGGCATGGTGGAGGCTGTAATCCAGCAACAGTGGGGTTCTACATTTCAAGCAATATTGCACAAAGTCGGCAACTTCTTTAAAATGAAAACAAAATCCTCCAATAATAAACTCAGCTGATCAGTGTTAATCTGTATCCATGTTATTTGGAGTTGGTAGCATTAGTTTTCACAGGCATTAAAAATTCTGTCATTTATCATCATGTCTAATTCCAGTGTAATATAATGAAGACAAAAAAAACATAATTATCTCTATATCAGCATTTGTATTGGTCAACTCTTTTGCATCTATAATGAAGTTTTGATTAGTCAAATTCTTATTGGTGAATTTTCTTGCATCCATAATTAAAATGTTCTGCAATTTCGAAAAACTTGGGGGTACTGTCGGGCAGTGTTACAGTTGGGTTTACATCCCCCTCTAGGAACTATTCCATTAAAATCAGTTATGGAAGTAGGCATTAAAGGACAAGGAAAGTTAAACTAAAGAAGTAGGCTAGAAATGTTGTACATTATGTTTTGGGCCTCTGTATCAGCCTCAGGCAACCACAACTCTTTAGCAGGGAAGATCTGTGTCTCCAAAGTTGCCCCAGTAGCTCCCCATCTTCTTTTCTGCTGATTCACTGCACATGCTCTGTGCTGCTGTCACTTACTGAGCTAGGGGCCGACTCACAATATACAGTACACATATAGAATATAAATGTCACAATATAAGGCTGACTAGTAATTAATACAGATAATTATTACATGACAGCACAGAAACCAGTTAAACCAGCATCAGAATTTAATAATCAGCCCTGTAGCATCAATTTATATCAGTTGTCTCAGTCCATTTTTCCCTTTAGAAATGTATAAGAAATGTCTCAAATGTAATCATTCTTATGTATATGACATTACTTGCTTGAAAACTGTGTGATATATTTCCATTTAAACACGGATGTGCCCATTAGTTTGAATGGATCTTGGCAGCTTTGACCCTCAACATTATATTGTCAAAAAAAGCTTGAAGAAAATCGATTAATTGATTAAAATCTCAGTCTCTGGGAGAAAATGGATTTGACTAAAATGTCCTCAGAAATTGCCCCCTAATTGTGTGACGCTAAGGTTGTTCACCTTCCACCTTCGGCGCCCCCCCCCCCAGAGCTGCTATTTATGGTGATCTATCTGAAAACAACTAGTTGTTTGAAGGTGGACAACCCCTTTAAGTAATGTGCTTTCTGCACTAACACTAATATACATACTGTACATGCCACATAATTTGACTGCCAAGTCCAATCCCATAATGTTAAATCATAAGGTTCTTTTTTTTTTAAAGGGAAACTGTAATTGGAAAACATGTTTTTCTTTTTTTTATTTTTAAACTTATCAGTTAATAGTGCTGCTCCAGTAGACTTCTGCACTGAAATCCATTTCTCATAAGAGCAAACAGTAGAGCAAACAAGAGTGATTGAAGTTTATCAGAGCACAAGTCACATGACTTGGGGCAGCTGGGGAATTGACAATATGTCTAGCCCCATGTCAGATTTCAAAATGAAATATAAAAAAATCTGTTTGCTCTTTTGAGAAATGGATTTCAATTTTTTTTCCATGACAGAATCCCTTTAATAAAACAAGGCTGTATTTTGTAGATATCACAACATCAGTGCATGGTTAGGTACCTGTTTAGATGTTGTGTTCATTAGTTTCACGCAAGATTAGTGTGTAGGATTAACAATTCTTGCCATGTATCTAAGTGCAAACTGGCTGGTTGAGTAATTCATTTTCTTAGCAATTACTGGCCTTATTTACTTAAAAGGGATAGGGTGTAAAATGCAAAAATATGCACACACTTACACATTTTTTGCTACTTTTATTGCCCCTGCTTGTGCATATATCATTGTTGGATCACCAGAGGTCATCCAGAATTTTCTACACTAAAAATGTCAAATTGCTCTTGTTCTAAAGAGCATTCACTTTTACAGAACAATATTTTCAGAAATAGGTGGAGATTTCTGGCATGACTAGATTTATTCAAATATTGTCAAAGTTAGTACATCAAATATTATAGATAAGCATAGCTCTAATCTTAAATTCCCCTGATTAAACTATCAGCTTTATACATATAAAACTGGCAAGAAAGTCTTTAAAGGGCATGTAAAGGCAAAAAAAATTCAATCTTATTTTTACTTACAGTACTTTAATGAAAAAGAAATCTATTGCCAATATACTTTAATTAAAAAATGCATACCATTCTTATAAGAAACCGGGCTATATGCAGTGAAAGTCTCCCTTCATTTACTGCTGTGGATAGGAATTGTCAGACGGTCCCTAACTGCTCTGCAGGGAAACAATCATACTTGTGAACAGCAGGGGAAGCCCCCGCCTTACTTCTCACCCTTTCACAACTCCAGCAGCTTTGTTTCCCTGTAGAGCACTTGAAGACTGTGTAGAGATTTGTATTGCATATTATTTTTGCCTTTACATCTCCTTTAATGTTTCCAACTCCAGCTGCAGGGACAAAGATCATGGAGCTAGATTTAAACAGATAAACCGGGATTCTATCTATAACATCCACAGTGCAGTCTGCATGTTCATATTAGTAATCAGTCTTGTTGTATCGGCTTCTGGCAGATATTTGACCTAGGCCAAACTGAGCATGTGCACGGTCTTGGTCTAGCAAAGATGTATAACAAAGTTACAAGAGGACAGTCCCCTGTGGCCAACTTTGAAAGCATAAATCATTTGTTTGATTAGGCCTGTGGTGCAGTAAGTTCATGTTTATGTTTATGTCAAGGGTTGGCCTTCGTTAGGCGCCCAGGGGAGGAAGTGGACCAAAGAGGAAGCTTAAGGGGTTCAATAACACAGCAAGGCAAGGATCAGGCAGGAGTCAAACAGATCCAGGCAAAAAGTAAAGATGTATTCACAGGAACAAAAATAGAACAAAGTCCAGGCAAGGCAAAATACAGGAACACAGGAACAAAAGTACAGGAAACAAGGTCAAAAGCAATATCAGGAACAAAATACAATACCCAGGATCAAGGCAATGTGGTCCTATAATTGGGCGCCATAATGGCGTCCAATACACCTTTAAATATTTAAATTTCGCGCCAAAACAAGCGCGGTGACGTCATCGCGTCAGGCGCGACGCGATGACGTCACTATCCGGCGCCGCATATCCACGTGGCGGCTATGGGCGCCGCCATTTTGGATAGGACGCTGAGCAGGAAGGACGTGCTGCCCGGAGCTAAGGTAAGCCTCCGGGCGGCGCGATCCTGACAGTTTAGTATACAAAATACAGCATTTCTAGCCTTATTTTATTTTTAGACTTTCCTTGTACTGAAAGTCCCTATGTGCTTAGTAGCTCTCTTTCTGTACTAATGCAGTTTCCAGTGCCATATTATCATATTTGGGCATTCTCTGTAGATTACAATATTAATATAAAAAATGTACATTACATCTACTGCATAACAATTTTGCATAAGTGCACCAACATTTAATTATTTTGACTAGCTAGGTGCCCATGTTGGGAGAACTCTCATATCTGTACTTACTTGGTTACCCATTCAAAACCATCTAACACTAATAGCACTAATTACCAGCCAGTTGGCTGGCTGCTGTAGACCATTAGCCTTCAGTATATGCTGTTAGGACAGAAAGGAATATTTGCTTATTGGAACAGTTTTGTGTAAAAATAAAACTGGGTAAAAAGATAGGCTGTACAACAACAACGGTGTTTTGCTGTGAAACATGCTTGTTTTGCAGGATGACTTTCAGTGTTGTTTTCATATTTGTTTTATCCTCACCAGAAGCAAATGGCCAAATAGTAGTAATGTAGTCCAGGGGTAGTCCAGGGGTAACAAATCTCCAGAACCCCCCATGATTTTACTTTTAATATTTCTGGAGAACGTTGAGTGAAATTTTATGTTGTATTCATATATATACTTACTACAAAACAAATTGGAATTTCACATTTAAAGATCAGAGGGTAATATTATTTCTATTCTTATTAAAAATAATATCTATTGAATATTCAACACCATATTCCACAGGGCTGTGCAATAAATGGGTATATACACTGAACACACAGATAACATGCAAAAATACAATCAATAAACTATACACTGTATGAAAACACCTGTAGGTTAAAAGATTATAGCTGAGCTGTCATTCTAGGTCCTGTCATGCTTTTGTGATGATTTAGTCACTGGATCTAGCAAATAGATTTGTATAGAATATGTGAGTAGAATGCAGCTGAAACAAGCTTCCGTTAACCTCTATTGGAGAAAGAATCCTTGACTGCCACTGATCCAGTCATTCACACTGGCATGACAATAAAGGGAGCTGACCTTGTTGATCCTGGTGGTAACTGATTTTTATTTTAACTGTTTGCAAAACAGGAACATTTTTTTTGCTGTTTCCAAAGCAGAAACTCTTCCAATAATATCTCCTTCATCAATGATGGTTTAGATCTGTGTAAGGTCTGTACCATATGTATTTCAGCAAGGGGTTGTTCACCTTTCAACACATTTTTCAGTTCAGTTATTTTGAGATATTTCACCAGAAATAAAGATAGTTTTCAATTATTTTTGTATTTGTGACAGCTTTTCTAATGACATTCAAAGCTTAATTTTTCACCTTCTTGTGTCTTTCTAAAGCAGCTCTAGGAGATGGGTAACTGTTCTACATTAATTGATAAATGTATTATCTTTGTCCCTTCTGAGCAAAGTCCCCAAGTTTCATTAAATGCAGATGATAGAATTGATACAATAATTGCTGATATTCCACAGATGCTGTTGAGAAATGTAACAAACTTTAACAGTTCAGAATCTGCTGGATTCACAGTTCAGAATCTGGATTACTGAGCTGCCAAATTTTCATGCATTTATTTGTTTATTTTATAAACGGCACATTTTTGAAAAAAGAAATGCAGACTTTAAGAAGCACTCCTTTACTAAAACCAAGACCCAGAGCGTGTGCATAAAATATTTTTTAGTAAACTGGCACTCATAACAGATTGGTGTTATAGTCTGTTATCAGAAGGCACTGCAGGAGATAGGATAGCAATTTTGAAAAAGGAAGTTAGCTATCAGGTACTGTAAGTGTGACTCTATTGGATACTAGAGACTTGGGGAAGGCTTTCCTTCTCCTTTAAGGCGTCTTTGGGATGTCAATCCCTATTGTAATTGTGTTTTCTCTTTTTTACTAGCAATTTTGGAGCAGGGAAAGAACTAATCGGCAGTCCCTTATAATGTCCATTATTCCAGATGTCAATTACTAGCTGTAATAGGGACAACCTGAAATGTGTGAGACAGTTTGTATTTCAGGGATTCTTGAAGGAAAGTGACAGTCAAGTAAAGAATATGGTAGCCCTAGAGAGGCTGTCCTACTGGTTAAACAGAGGGGATTGCTCACAATGAGCATTTTAGCCAGGTCCAGAGTAGGGCCAACCCGTGCCACTGTGAATTTTGGGCATAGGTAGGGCAAAGGAGGCTGCATGATGCCTCCCGCACACTCATGTAGTTCTGGAGATAAGAGGAAGAACTGTACAGGGTTTCTACATTTTATACTTGATTTCCATTCTCCTTTAGGGGGTTATATATTGAAATCCGATTCCAAAAAAATCTGCCATCCAGACCTGTCAAGGTCCTATTGACCAATTCAGGGAAAAGACCAAAAACTTTAACAATTCAAGTTTTTACTAGATTTTATCATTTTTTCGGCAATCCAAGTCTAAATTGAAGGTTTTTATTAATAGATAAACTAAAATCAGGCATGTGTTTTTTTTTATAAAATATGAGATAAATTTGGATGTTAGTAATTAACCCCCTTAATGTTTGGATAAGGTCCCAAATATACAGTCATATGAAAAAGTTTGGAATCCCGTCTCAGCCCGCATAATAATTTACTCCACTTTCAACAAAAAAGATAACAATGTTATGTTTTTCATTTTCCAGGAACATCTAAGTACAGTACTAGGGTGTTTTCTGAACAAAGATTTTTAGTGAGACAGTATTCAGTTGTATGAAATGAAATCAATTATGAAAAACTGGCTTTGCAAAAATGTGGGTACCATAGTAATTTGAATGCATGTAACTGCACAATACTGATTACTGGCAACACCACATTGGTTGGATTAGTTCGCTAAGCCTTGAACTTCATAGTCAGGTGTGTCCAATCATGAGAAAAGGTATTTAAGGTTGCTAATTGCAAGTTGTGCTTCTGTTAGATTCTCACCTGAAGAGTGACAGCATGGGATCATCAAAGATACTCTCAAAAGATCTGAAAACAAAGATTGTTTAGTATCATGGTTTAGGGGAAGTCTACAAAAAGGTTTACACTGTCAGTTTCTACTGTAAGAAATGTAATAAGGAAATGGAAGGCCACAGACACAGTTGCTGTAGGCAAAGAAAAATATAGGAGCGGCATATGCAGAGGATTGTGTACAATATTCTGGAATGGCCTTCACAGTTCCCCAACTTGAATATCATCTAAAATCTATGAGATGATTTGAAGCAGGCTGTCCATGCTTGCCAGCCATCAAATGTAACTGAACTGGAGAGATTTTGTATGAATGAATGGTCAAAAATACCACCTTCCAGAATCCAGACACTCATCAAAGGCTATAGGAGGCGTCTAGAGGCTGTTACATTTGCAAAAGCAGGCTCAGCCAAGTAATGATGTAATAGGTCTGTTGGGGTGCCCACATTTATGCACCTGCCTAATTTTGCTATGATGCATATTGCATATTTTCTCCAATAAATGTTGTGCCACTGCTGAAATAATACTGTTTCCATAAAACATGTTATATATTAAAAGGAAGTTGCTACTTTGAAAGCTCAGCCATTGATAAAGAAAACTCCAAAGAATCAAAGGGGTTCCCAAACTTTTTCATATGACTTTATGTACCCATTTGTTTACGGTGGATCACCATGATCCCTTCCCTTTATTCTATTTAAAACAATTGTTAAAGTTAAAAGGTTTGTATTAATAGGGGAGCAAGTGTAGGGGAGCGCAGGTTGCCAGGTAAGCATATAGGGACAGAGGTAGTAGTTCAAGGATAGCGTATAAAGTGCATGTCTGGATATAGGACACTTGTGAGTGCTGCATCAGAAGGGACCATCCATTGACAAATGAGACCCCTGCTGAAACTGAATGAGACTGGAGAGTTATGGTCCTCACTAAATGTCCATAAGTTTGAATACTCTATGACATGGAGCCAATCTGAATATATTTAAGTATGTAGATGTAAACAGAGAAAACAACAAATGACCAAACATGAATGCAAAAGTATTTTGTTACATTTTCTAATACTTTGGAAACTGGGATGACTCCAGGTCTATTACACACTATTGCTAGCAGAAATACGAAAGCAAATAACAGCTGATATGTATCTCCAAAAGGAGTTATATAAAACCACAATCTGTTACACACACAGATGGAGAATGGTGTGTAAAGAGCAGAGCAACTAATTGAACAAACTTTGGAAAGTGAGAGATTGCATGATGTGAGTTTGACTTTGTAACAGCAAAGACAAAAACAAATAGTGCTACTAAGGTAAATTAAACAGTAAGAAAGTGCTATATATGCATATATGTAGGTTAGTTAAGGTATGCCTTGTGCTGGAGGAGGGTAAGTGACCCTGGAGACTTCCACGTACTGGAGGAGGGTGAGAGGCCCGCGGACCCCTCTAAGCGCTGGGTGTGTGTGAGTAGCTGGGAAGGATGTATTCCCATTCTGAGCTGCAGTAATTGTGAGGACCAAGTGACAGGAGAGAGGAACAGAAAACCCCTAATAAGAAATTTTGTTAAAGGACCAGTAAAATGAATTGAAAAAAAACACCAAGACATAGTTAACTATAAAATCGCAAATGGTTTAATCAATAATAACTAAGCAGTACTCTGTTGCGTGCCTCTTCAGAAAAGGTGATCAGGCAATTTCTCCTCCCTGCCGCACAATGGATCGTCGAGCGCCGCACAATGGATCGTCACCCTGTCACCTTTTCTGAAGAGGAGTGCATGTGGAGTTTCGGTTAGTTATTTCTTAATAAAGACTTTGTGATTTTAAAGTTAAATATGTATTGGTGGTTTTTTTTTAGCTATAAATATATATATATTTTTAAATGTAATGTTACTGGTCCTTTAAAGGACAAGGAAAGTCTAAAATAGAATAAGGCTAGAAATGCTTTTTATTGTATACTAAACATAAACATGAACTTACTGCACCACAAACCTAATCAAACAAATGATTTATGCTTTCAAAGTTGGCCACAGGGGGTCACCATCTTGTAACTTTGTGAAACAGCTTTGCAAGACGAAGACTGTGCACATGCTTAGTGTGATCTGGGCTGCTTAGGGATAGTCATAAATTATCAAAAGAGGGAAACAAAGAAAGCTGCTTGAGTTCTGCATGGCTGGGAAGTAAAGCGGGGGCTCCTCCTGCTGTTCATAAGTATGATTCTTTCCCTGAGGGACCATCTGACAATTCCTATCCACAGAAGTAAACAAAGGGAGAATTTCTCTGCATACAGTCAGGTTTATTATAAAAACATTAGACAATTTTAAATTAAAGAATATTGGATATAGGTTTCTTTTTCATTAAAGAAAGTAAAAAATTGGATTTTATTTTTTGTCTTTCCTTGTCCTTTAAGTGAAAGTCTAACAGAGAATTATAGGACTTTGTACTTCCAAGCCTGCAAGTGCTGAATATATTTGTGTTTATGTATACACCAATGTGGGTGTTAAGGCAAGACTGCTAATCCCGTGTTGAAGCTATTGGTTTTGTTGAAACCAGTCAAGCTGCATTGAACTGTGGTGTTAAACTCCATTTGTGTCCTTAAACTGTGCCGTGGTAATGGTCCCAGCTAAGCTGAATGTCACAATATACTGTATATATGTGCAAAGTTTCAGCAATACAATGCCATGGTTAAACTCGGCCATTTCCCCTCCTTTGAAAGCTTGCAATATCATTTATTTCACTTTTGTATTTCTATGCTCTCTACCAGGTGAATTCAGTGTCATTTTTGACAACACTGATAAAACATATAAATATTTCTGTGGGGTAAAGCAGATGAAAAAGGCATTTGTTTAAATGAGATGTAAACCCAAAAATATAAAAAATATTTTTTAGATATGTCCTTCAAAAATGAACAATGGAGTTAATTGGAAATATAAATTCAATTTAAAGTAAAGTATTTTTCCATCCCTTTTATTTCACTCTACGAAAGCATAATACAATAAAATATACTTAATTTCTAATACTACTCTTAGGGGGTTATTTACTAAAACTCAAACTTATCTCATATTTTTATTAAACCAAGCTTGACCAAACTCCCATCCACTATTTTATGTTATTATTCAATAAAATAAAAACTCAAATCATAGGATTTTTTTGGGTTTTGCACCTGGTTATTGTCCAAAAACCCCAAATTTTTCAGATTGAACAATGTTTTTTTCCTCTAAAAATTTAAGTTTTTGCCCAACAACCTTGACTAGAAAAAAATCGGGGTTTAGTAAATCTTGGGTCTATTTGGATCAGTAAATGTTGCTTCAAACCTGTGTGCAGAGAGCATTTATCTCCTAGTAAGAACATTTTTTTCAGGAAGGAAACTTTAAATAAAACTGTCATGAGTGCCACCACCCTAGTCCAATCCAGAAGGACAAAACTATAGTACAAGTTGCTTATCTTGTATGGAACTAATCATTTTATTTCCCAGAAAGTCTGACGTTGCCATAATTAGTGCAAACTAGCATACTCACATTATTACTACTCTTTAGTAGTAGTTCAATTTCTAGATAATATCCATAAGTAATATATACAAATCTAGTATATTTGTTTCAGTTTTAATTAGAACATGATTTCATGGCTCAAGTCTGCATGGGGCTGTATGACCACTATGTTAAACATCAGCTTACACTCAGAGTTAATTTCTACAGGATACTTTCTATCTCTATGTCTTTGGTTATTATTAGAGAACTTTAACTTTGTCCTCATGCCAATGGTTATTATTAGAGAACTATAACTTCGTCCTCATGCCAATCATTGAGTTTGCTGTATATGGCCATAAACATGCCTGTAACCCAACCAGTGGGTGTTTATTTTTAATATCCGGATTAAATGAATCAGTAAACACTGGTTGCTTATGGACCCTTGAAAACATGTCTTGCAATTACTTCTATGCTTGAGACCTAGCCAGCCAGTAAAATTTTATTTGACAACAATATTATAAGGAAGGAAGACAGAAATAGGAAGGGTACTAAAGGGAACAACCAATGTTACCATTTAATGCCTCCACCCTCCTCATTGGTGGCCTCTCTTCTGCAATGAGCCACCCCAGTACATGTACAGTATAGGAAAGCATCATGTCTTCTGAGGTCAGCATTATGTCTTCTGTCTTGACTGTGGATAGACCAATGTATAAATAACAACCTAACAATAGCTTGCCCCAGGTTCATAATTATAGGTGATTAATTCATGGCTGCGTTGTCTTGAATATACTGATGAACAGTGGTATATTTGCCCCAGATGATTATGATATCTTCTCTTTCTGTTGTTTGCTGTTTCTAGTGAAAGGTCAGTACCCTGTACTGTCTTTGTCAGTGTAGATCCTTTCACATATTTATCACCAATTCACACTTTTTATAAAGGCAATATATACTCCCCTTTTGATATGAGCTCATTGAGTTGAGCTAAGGTAGAACTGGTGCTTAAACATTGTCTGAACTTAGAGATAGATATAAGTATAAATGTATTTTGTATACAGATATACATTATTCCACAGCTTAAAAGGAAACAAGGTAAGTCTATATATGACTCATTAGAAACATATCAACGCTTTTAAACTTGAGAATCATAAACTCCTAGACTCATAGACTCCTGCATCTTGTTCCTTAGTAAAGTAATGTACTATGGAACCTGAAGTGTCACTGCTATCAATAGAATCTATGCACCCACCAATATGAAAAGGGACTAAAGGTCTCAGAATGTATCTAAAACATATGCTTGATTAATAGATTGCGTTGCAAATGTATTCTGCCTATTCTTTTATTTTAAAAAAAGCTATATTTTGTCTTTCTTAGAAAGCACTAAAACATCTATTGAACCAAGATCAGTTTCCAATCAGCTAGTTAGCAGTTGAGCTATTATCAACAGTCCTTGCAAAGAGGTGCCAGCTGACTAGTGGCATTTTATCACTAATATTAGTTATGTGATCAAGACATGTACAAGTCATCTGCAGATTTATTTTTGCTCTGTTCACTCAGTTGCAACACAAATATTGCACGAGATAAATAATCTAGTACTTTTCACCTGATCAAGGATACAAAGGTTCACATGTTTTTAAATAACTGGAAAAAAAATAGTATGTTACTATGCAATGGCTTTCCTCCCAATGCAGGTTTGTGATTTTGAAAAGGTTAATTAACATTTCCTAACAGGCATGAATAGCGCCAGTGCTGTCTGGCGACAGGAGCTGGCTTGGCAGAGCGGTATTCTCTCATCCCCCAGTTCAGCAGTAAGCAATGTTGACATTTTTTAATTAATGCTGAAGTATTAAAAAATTGAACAAAATTCAATTAGAAGCTATTGATGTGCCCTGGAAATGATATTTGAACACTGAGGATATTTAGTACAACTGTGTCCATGTCACATTAAAGTGCATCTTTGCTTATGGTAATAGTTTACCTGCAACAGTGTCAGGGGCATCATCACCTCTTGCCCACAAATATGGAATTATGAGGGGGGAAATGATGCATTATGGGTAAGAAAATGGCCCAAAATTGCATGTTTCTCACTGTAGTTTACCCTTATAGCTCCAGTGAAATTATTACATACAATTCTCCTTTAATTAGCTTTCAGGCTTATTGTCGATTAATCAAATTGGAGCCCCAAGAGGTGTGTCCATAGCAGAAAAGTGGGACAACAAGTGACAAATCTGTCAGTGTTCTGTTGCAATTCTTGAATGTAAATCCACACAGAGATTGCTGATCTTTAATTCTATTCAGCTGTACCATGGATATATTTGGGGGGAAAAGTTTGATGCATTCATGCAAAATTCAGTTGTACTCTGGCTGTATGATTTTTGAGGTTGGTGGGTTACTCAGCAGGTACAAAGGGCAGGTACAAAGGGCATGCATGTGTTTTCAAGGGCAAATAAAAAAACCACGAAGAAGGCAAATTCATGTCCCGTGTTCTAATTATGGAAGCCTTGTGAAGTACCAAGTAGTTGGCAGTGTTATTAGACTGACTGGTCTGTGCAGGACAAGTTGAAGCTAGCCTGTGATCTCTAATAAACTGGAGTTGCTGTCATTAATTAGTCTGGCTGGTTTGGCATTGCATCAGTCTTACCTACAGAGCCAGCTTTTCAAGTACCACCGGATGTGTGTGACAGCCCATTGTACTATCAAATCAAGAGGTGCAGATTATACAGCACACACGTAAACATACACATACACAGGCACACATCCACCTTGATTTTTCGCGATGACTCATAAGGCCTTTTTCTGTATTTATATTGAAAGAAAATGTTTTCCGGCTCTGATGTTGGAAACACAATTATAAAGTTTGGCAAATATTGTTGCAAGTTTGGCCAAATGACCCAAATATTTTTTAAAAAAGTCACTGAAAATATTTATATGCTAGGTGAAAATGGGTGTCTATGGAAAAGACTTGCTTGTGCATGAATATTTCTAAACCACGTGTAATGTAAGAAACACCAACAACAGTAAACAGTTTATAAAAGTGATAAAACTTGAATTTCAATAAATCTTTCCCAAAATATGACAATTTACAATGTATTCTTATAAGAACATGTACATATGGCAGGAAGAATATGGCATTTCTCTCTAGTTTTAGAAATAATTTGCTGATAGTTTTCACTTTTCATCAATTATGTGTCAGATCTGCTTTATGTCCTATAAAGAAGAATAGGATACAAAATGTTTCTTGCTCTCTTGAATACATTCCAGAAGAAAATATTCTAGTGAAGACATTTCCATTAAAATGGGCAATACTGCAAAATTTTGATTGTAGAACTTAGTCCTTCCCTGAGTAGAGAAGATGCAGAATGGCAGGGAAATAATGTGCTCACATGTCTTTTATGGGCTCTGGCAAAAAGAAAGTACAATGACTTCAGCTGTACCCAGAATTTACTAGCATCTCATCTATAAAATAAAGCTCATCAGTCCCAATGCAATCACTATGCCTTTAATCCTGGTTTCCTGTGAATCGCTGGCAAACTGGCTTTTATTTTTTACTGAATTGCTTTTTTTTCCAAAATGCAGCAACAAATCTTTTTAGGTAAAATCAGTCTTAGAGAACATACACCTTAGTATTGCAGTTATGAAGATGAGCATACTGTGTGTCCTGAAACATTGTGCAGTTTGTATATCTGTATAACTATATATTACTAGAATGACACAGTTGACATATATGAAATATGACTATTATCAACTTTGCAAAGCAGACCTAAAAAACAAAGCACTGATGTCTGAATGTGAGTTCACATATCACTGAGAGTATTGCTAGTTTCTATGATTAATGCAACAGTTTGCTTCTGTTAGTGACACTAAAATTCACCTAAAACTTTATTTTGTGCACTCCTTTAAATTTAACACCCTGAACATAGATTTGTATGCTTTTATAGTACAGGTATGGTACCTGTTATGCAGAATTCTCGGGATCTGGGATTTTCAAAATAAGGGATTTAAGGGATAAATTGGATCTCCATACTTTGTCTACTAAAAAAATAATTTAAACATTAAATAATCCCAATAGGATTGTTTTACCTCTAGTAACAATACACTATAGTTGGGATCAAGTAATCATTTTTAAAAATTTTAATGATTTGCTTAAAATGCATTCTATGGGAGATGACCTTTCCATAATTATTATTAACATGTATTACTATAGCACCAATTTATTTCGTAGCGCTGTAAAGTGAATGTGATTATACAACTAAATCACATGAATTACATACATAGAACATAAGGAGTTACATACATCACAATAAATATGGAGTTACATACATCACGATAAATACCGGTACAGAAGGTGAGGAAGTCCCTGTACAGAAAAAGCTTACAATCTAAAGAGAAGGGAATGATACACAAGGTGTGGGAGTGGGCAAGATCAGAGTTAAGTGGGTGAGAGATGTAGTACTGTAAGCGGTATTGCATTGAGTAGTTAACAGTGAGGGTATGCTTCTCTAAAAAAGTTGGTTTTAAGAGATTTCTTGAAAGCTGAAAGGTTGGGAGAAAGTTGGACAGACCGTGGGAAAGAATTCCAGAGGAGGGGTGCAGCCCTTGCAAAGTCTTGAATGTGAGCATGTGAGGAGGTAATGAGAGAAGAGTTGAGTAGAAGGTCAGTAGAGGAGCGTAATAAGCGGTTGGGTGAGTATATAGAGATTAGTTCAGAGATGTAGGGAGAGGCAGAGTTATGAATAGGGATGTAGCGAACTGTTCGCCGGCGAACTTGTTCGCGCGAACATCGGCTGTTC
>CM044437.1:83955957-83977472 GCA_024363595.1 Xenopus borealis
AGCTGATTAATTTGCCGAGGGAGGAAGTATATAGAGAAAATAATAGGGGTCCCAGGACAGTGCCTTGAGGAACCCCGACAGAGAGAGGTAGGGGGAAGATTCTACTCTGTTGTAGGAGACACTGAAGGAACGATTGGTGAGGTAAGAAGAAAACCAGGACAGGGATGTGACACGAAGGCCAAACTAATGGAGGAACTGGAGGAGGAGAGGGTGATCTACAGTGTCAAATTCAGCTGAGAGATCGAGCAGTATTAGTAGTGAGAAATTTTGTTGGCTTTAGCTGTTAAAAAGTCATTAGTTAGATGGGTCAGAGCAGTTTCAGTGGAGTGTTGTGGTTTAAAACCAGATTGTAAGGGGTCCAGCAGGTTATTGTCAGAGAGGAATGAGGTTAATCAGTTGTAGACTAGGCGCTCTAGTAGTTTAGAGATGAAAGGTAGCAGAGAGATAGGTCGGATGTTGTCAAGATTCGAGGGGTCAAGAGAGGGTTTTTTTCAGAATGGGGGTGACAAGAGCATGTTTTAGTTGAGACGGGAATAGTCCAGTCGAGAGCAAGAGATTAAATAGATGAGTTAAGGCTTTGATTAGAAAAGGGTTGGTATTGCGGAGAAGTTTTGAAGGAATAGGATCAAGCAGGCAGGTGGTAAGGTGAGAGGAGGCCAAACGTTTTGAGACTTCCTCATCAGTAACAGGGGTGAAGGAGCACAGGAGAGACTGGGGAGTGTGGGGGGAGGGTGGTGGAAGCCTAGGGGCGTTGAGTAGTGTAATGTCCCCTCTGATAGTGTCAATTTTGTTTTGTGCTCAGCAATGTCTTGAGCAGAGACAGATGTGCATGGAGGGGGTGGAGAAGGGGAAAGGAGAGTGTTAAATGGGGAGAATAGTTGTGCCGGTTTTTTGAAAAGGGAGTTAATGAGTGAAGTAAAGTATGTTTGTTTGGCTTGGGAAAGGCTGGTGTTATAGGAGCACAGGGCAGATTTGTAGCTCCAAATGTCTGATTCTGCGGATTTGTGCCAGCGACGCTCAAGTGCGCGTGAGTGTCTTTGGAGCGCTTTAGTATGAGCGGTTTGCCAAGGTTGAAGTGGTTTGTATCTAGCATGTTTGGTTTTTACAGGAGCAAGCTCATTAAGGGCAGTGGTGAGTGTGCTACAGTAGACAGAGGTAGCTGCATTAGGACAAGAGATGGCTGAGATATTAGAGTATGCAGAGCTTTCCGGATAATGTGTTTCTGGATAATGGATCCTATACAGAATATATAGTAGGTTGACTTGGCAGACCTAATTGAAACTATTTCCTGTACTTATGTAGTGTTAGACATACTTTTTAAATTAATGTGTAAGCTTAGTTGAGTAGGGTGCTTTATGTTTGTTTAATGTATACACCCTTCTATTGTACTGTACTGTGGAATATATTAGTGCTTTACAATGTGTCCCCCCCTGTCCTTATTAATGCATTGCACAATAATAAAACTCTAGATTAGACTTGTTTATTGTGTTCCATGTTCTTCCATCTACTTAACCATGCCAGTTTAAAAAAAAAAATTGCATGACATTATAATTTTAAATGATCATAATATTGCACTAAAGTGGTGTCCATTGTATATTTCCAATTATATTCTGATTTTTATCTATATATTGTGAACATTGAGGATTTAGTCTGGTTTGAAGATTCATAATGTCATCTCAGTGTATTTTTTACATAGTTTTGATGACAATAAAGCTAAAATGAAAAATGCATGGAAACCCATTATGCAATCAAAAATATAAAAGGAATAAACTATAATTCAGATTTACCACCCCCAGTGGGTCCTAGTGGAGAGAAGCAAGTGTGTGTAAAGATAAGGTAATAAAATGCAATTGCTGGTGTATGGGGATTATTACAGTAAATAAAGCAGCTTTATGAGAGCTGTAACTATTTATCTTCAGGTGTAGTACAGGAAGTGGCAGTTCAACAACAGCTCTGCCATGTGTTTATAAGGCTTTCTTCAAGTCATTTATAAACTATATATGTGCTGCTTAAGATTTTAGGTGTGGCAGCTGAGGAGCACTGTCCCTATATATGCCACTCCTATATAATTAAGATTAATGTCCCAGTGCTATGACTCCTGGCCTGTCCAAGTCTGCAAAACACATTTTGTTCTTAATACAGCAGAGTCACCACCATACAAAGCTATTGCAGCAACGAGGTGAAAGTTTAATTGCTAAGTAAAAGCCTTTTCGTACAATTAAATGTGTATATTTTAATTAAAGCAAGCATTGCTCTGTTCCAACTACAAATTTAATGAAAGTAGAATTGATGTAGCACATGCAACCTGTGTACTTACTGTATGTAACCTTTGGTCAATCGATGATAAAGGATTAGCAGACGTACCTGTACCTAAAATTCACAGCAGCACATATCATAGCTATACATTACTGGATTTTAAATGACTGTTTGTTAGTAGAGATACCTGAATGCAGAATATATATAACCGTGCAATTAATTTTATTTGTAAAATCTATTTAAGTTACATTGTTAACAAATGTGTATGATCACTAGATAATGAATACAGTGTCCACCCTTTTTTTAGAACAGTATATGGTATCCGAATAATGAAAAAAAGAACAAAAAGCATAATAGAAAGAAAACATTAAGATAACTGCTTATATAAACTGTTATTGTTTCAGTGTGTTCCTGGGAACCCAATTTATGAAAATTATGGTACACAGCAGGAATCACCAACCTTTTTTACCTGTGAGCCTCATTCAAATGTTAAAAGATTTGGGGGTAGATTCATCAAAAGTGAAGTTCCACAGCTCTCAATTAATTTCTATGGGATTTTGCAAGGCGTATTCATCAATTGGTGAAGTGAAAGTTCACACTTTAATGAATACGCCTTTAAAAATCCCATAGAAATGAATTGAGAGCTATGGAATTTCCCTCTAGTGGCGGAACTTCACTCTTAACTTCACTCTTTGATGAATCTACCAATTGGGGTGCAAAACAAGAATGAAAAAAGGGGGAGTGAAAAAAGTTCCTGCAGTGGGCAAATAAAGGATATAATTGGCTATTTGGTAGCCCTGTGTGGATTAGTAGCCTACAGGACGCTCTGTTTGGCCATAAATCAATTTTTTATGCAACCGAAACTTGCCTCCAAGCCAAAAATTTAAAAATAAGCACATGAATTCAATGTTTCCCCACAATTCCAGCAGCAAAGGCTTGTTGTGCCTTACACAATTGCAAAAAAAAAGATTTTTTCCACAATGCCCAATGTACTTCAGTGCATGACTTCCTGGTCTTCAATGCTGCCCTGCATTAACACAATAATATTTGCAGCCCTTGATTTTGAACCAGAGTTGGAGGAGAGGCAAATTTGAGGGGAAAAACCCATGATAAGGAGAAACTCACCACTCCAAATACAGTATGGGCAAATATAACCTGTACATTCAACACTAATAAGCCTAAAGTAGAAAAAATTTTTTAGTGCTCCTCAAGATGTCAAATGGTGTTCAGGAATCCACAACTATGTGTTTATTTTACTGCTATAAGCCAGTATTTATTAAAAAATAACCTTACTTTAAATATGTATATGAAGTTAAAAGAAGAAGAAAGAAGTTGCCCTGACTTAGTCAGAGCCTTGTTTAGCCTTGTTATACCCAATTTAATTATATTGTTGTCAGATTCAATTTTCTTTTACAAATTTAAATATGTATATATTATATGCACATTTGAGTGTTACTGATCCAAAAGAAAATGGGTGTAAAACTGCCACTACTAGCATGAAATTCATATGCAAGGTGCAGAGTGCAAGGGTTTCCTTGAGCAGATTAAAGTGCCTGAGGGATTGGGATTCTGAATGTGAAATATGCAAAAAATCTCTCTTCAAGTGTAGATTTATACTGTTGTTTGTCTTTTCTATTTGTAAGATCAGTCACATGCATCTTATATACCAGATATAATAAAAATTCAAATATGTAGTATAATGCAGTATTTTCAAATTATGTATAAAATTCAATATTTCCCTCTTTTGTGTGTGCCTCTTTCTGTACATCAGGACTGTCAAACTGGAGGCAGAATATGATCCCAACCTGCCCTGTACTGTATGTTTACTATAAACCTTAGTAGTATCGGATCTGCAAATGTGTGTGCATGTGGAGCTCGGGCATACATAAAAAGCTTCATTATGCTATGTCTGTTGTTTAGAATAAACCACTTTTCTTCCAGTAATGCCTTTAATAAAAAAAGCAATGCAGATGCAGTCTAGGACAGAACATGTTTTATATCTATTATGGTTTGCACAGGATCCGGATGTCCATATAAAGCACATGAATGCTGTACAAAACCACACTTCTTAAATGGGCTAATTATTCTGACTCATAGGATTAGTTTGTCTTTTAAATGTTTGTTATTGCTTTTTTTACTCCTCCTTAGTCCCTCCTTCCCCTCAGAGAAAGAAAACCAGCAGGGCTTGCCAAGACATCAATAAACAAAAATATAAAAATAGTAGGGCATCTTGCTGCCAACAGCTAAATCCCTTTTCCAGAGAGAGCCATCATCTACCGCTGCTGAGATTATGGGAAAACTGAATGCAGACAAACGTATAATTCAGAGATCTTGTAGCACTTCAGATATTGAGTAAATACAACCTCCCTAGCCATAGAGCAAAACAAATTGAAGGGGATTTAGCAAAAAGGGAAAGTTACAAAAGTCTGGATAGGAGTATATAAACTTACATATGAAATGAATGTTACTTTATTTGGTACAAAAGAGATCACTTTAACACAAGTTATGTTATTAAGTGCACTCAAAAATAGAAACATGCCCAGAACCTCATATTAAACATTTATTTGTGCAAATTCACCAGAACAAACCTGCACACTAAAAATACATAATCTATATATAGATTTACAGATTTACTAATGGTCGAATTAAAAGTTTAAAAAAGTTTTAAAAGTTTAAAAACTTCGAAATTCGGGCATCAAATTTTTTTAAAGGGCTTTTTTGATCGAAGATGGACCGATTTCGTTCTAATACGTCCATTTTAGATTGAATAAAATCATTCCAATTGTTCGTTCGCATCGCTGGAATTGAACGATTTGACCGATTTGGCGCAAAATCCTTCAAATTCTTAGGACTTAGAAAAAATTTCAGGACAGCTTCTAGGAGGTCCCCCATAGGCTACAATGGCAATTCGGCAGCTTTAAGGTGCGAAGCAGAAGGATTTTAAAGGGGCAGTACTTCGAAAATTCTTCTTGTCGAATTTTCACATTTTTTCTATTTGAAGCTAATTTTGGCCTATTCGATAGTCAAAGTAGCCCAGAATTACCTCAAAATTCTAAATTTTTTATTTGATTTTTTATTCAAATATTCACTTCGACCCTTGGTAAATGTGCCCCTAGGTATGAAGGACAGGGGAGGGGGCGATTAACTGCAATGTGGTTATGCATGAACACATATATGGATTATGTATTTTTAGTATGCTGATTTGTTGTGGTGAATTTGCACAAATAAATGTTTGATGTGAGGTTCTGTGCTTGTTTCTATTTTTGAGTTTACAGATATTTGGACCTGTGCACAGTGCTCACCAATAGATAGCAATAACCCATATCATTTTATAGGATATGTTATTAAGGGGCCGATTTACTAAATTCACGTGAAGGATTTGAAGTTCGATCGAATTTCGAACATAGGATTTATTTTGCCCCTAAGTGTCCACAGGAGGGTCTTCTCTCTACTTTTTCTCATAGACACAGAGAACAGCAATATTCAAGCAAAGAATGAATACATCTATAAAAAACTATGAAAACATTTGGATGCTTTATTTAAATAGGTGGGCAATATACGCCTCCTGCCCCTTTCCTCAATGGTTTACTAGTGGTCATGTACAAGTAAACTAATGGTTTACTGTAAAACTATATATGCAGACATAATGCAATAATAATATAAAAGAATCTTCTATATTTTATTGTGGGAGTATGTCATACAGTACCTACTCTTACAGAAATACTTATAGAAAACTTATAGAAAAACTTATAGTTTCTCGTATTTACATGGATAGATAGGGACAGACACTGCTTTCAATACCAAATTGAAAATGAACAAATATAATATTTTAACAAATGTATATTGCAAAGTTGCTTAGAATTATGTTTTCTTTTAATAGGCAAAACATTATCTTTTGGTTGACTTTCCCTTTAATTAATTATACTAATAACAGTGGAACTTGTTTCTCTGGAAAACAGGCATTGTAACATTTAGAACTTTGTTATAAGGCAGAGGCCTATATGAATTTGGTACAAAGGTAGAACGCCCACAGTACTTAAGAAAGTCAGCAGTATACTTCAATAATGAAGTAATGAAATTGTTTTTTTTTTGCCCCCATGTATCACATCATTCTTATAAAGCCTAAGGAGTCATTTTGGGAGGGTCTGCTGAGTATGCTCATGAAAACTGCACTGTGCTGATGGTTTTACCTATGACTATATCCTGTTTCTATAGAATGGTGACAGCATCTACTGTATTTCATGATGTGCTCAGGATTTCTGATGGAGGAAGATTATAAAAAACTCAAAGCAAACTAGTAGAAAATAAGGTAAAGCTTGGGAATCAGTAGAGGTAAGCATACACTGTAAACATACAGCATCAGACTGGGATGCCAGGGGTGGGCCCATGATCCAAACATTCCAACAGTTACCTTTCAGAAATACAGTAGTGTTATGTATTGACTGTTAAAGTAAGATCAGAAGATGGCACTGTTAAATGTCAAACTGATATATGTCATTCTGATCTGCTGGTGTTTGTTTCCCTAGCATCTGCCTCTCTTGCTTTTCATTCCTTTTGGTAGTTTAGCCATGTTTTATACTGAGTAAAAGTTGTTCTACTACCAGGTGCTGTGAACCTTTTCTGTACTTATACAGCAGTGATCCCCAACCAGTAGCTCACAAGCAACATGTTGCTCCCCAACCCCTTGGATGTTGCTCCTAGTGGCCTCAAAGAAGGTGCTTATTTTTGAATTCCAGGCTTGGAGGCAAGTTTTGGTTTTATAAAATCCAGGTGTACTGACAACCAGAGCCTCCTGTAGGCTGCCAATCCACATAGGGGCCACGAAATAGCCAATTACAACCCTTATTTGGCAGCCCATGAAGTTTTTGCATGTATGTGTTGCTCCCCAACTCTTTTTAATTTTGAATGTGGCTCATGGGTAAAAAAGGTTGGGGACCCCTGTTATACAGGGTCCAGAATATAATAGTTGCAGCTGACTGTGTGCCTCGAGTGTTAGAGTTTCCTGTGCATATTATGCCCATTTTCCCATTTTTGTGCTGACAGACCCATACTAAAACAGGAAATAATTAAACACCCATAATAAAAACGATGACATATAAACAGATATGATATATATCAGTGCTATTTAACCATTAGTTTTGTTGGCCAAACTTGTTTAACCTGATGATCAGTGGGTATGTTGGTCTGATAACACCAAAGTTGGCCTGTATTTGGTCTTGAAAATCCTGCAGCATAGATTCTAAAGCTATAATTTCAAGCTGGCTGATCGTATTCCTATATAAAAAGTATCCTTCTTCTCAATAAATGCCAGAGGCAGCACTTAGATTGCAGCCATTGCTACTTTCATAAATATCTGCTCTGCTCCATTCACTGGCTGTGGGAATCTCAAGCAAGGATGAATTGTCAAACAGCATCCCAATCACTGCATTGAAAATGATAGTGAATGTATACCTTAGAATAGCTGTTTATTGCAACAAAAGTGGCTGCAAATACATCCCTAAACTAATCATTATTTCTGCTCAGAACACTTAATTTTTATAGAAATGACAGCAGTGGCAAAATTGGGCCACACAGCGTATTGGATAAAACCCTTGCAGATATTAGAATACAGTCTCCATGCAGGTATGCCCTGGTTGAAATTGAGACAAGACCAAAACACTGCAACAAAACAGTGAGAAACAATATAATCTGTTGATATTGTCGGCAGTGTGTGAACAACAGAAGAAAAATGGGAGGTGAAGACAGAAGGTTCTGATAGAAAACTGACAGACAATTGTGGCTTAGTCAAGACTGCATGCTAAGTATATGACACTTTTCTAGAAACAGAAAATGAAGATGAGAGTGCCACAATGAAAATATTCAATTTAAGTGCAGTAATGTTGGCATAATATTACTTGTAACTGCAGGATACTGAAAAAATTATATTTTATTTTATTTAACATCCCCTTTAATATAAAACATAATGGAGGTTTCAGACAGAGTAGGGTATTAACTTGAAGTGAGCACCAAAATGACAGTGTCACTTCACTTCCCTAAAGGGCAGGGCCATGACTGAACCCCTGCTGTAATGTAACATTGTAAATGCATAACTGGTTCATATCTTTAGGAAACCTGATGTGCATGTTTCTTCAGCAGGTTGGGGAAGCAGTTTTGTTCTTTCACTCCTCACAACACTGGCAAGTTTGTAATTTTATATGCTTGAGCAGGTAATGAGTGACAAAGCTAAAACCAGACACCCAGTAAACAGACCTAATTCTTTTTATTCTCTGAAAAGGCAGAGGAAGTGTCTCGTTCTCTGCTGTTATTACAGCATCACTTCTGAAATAGATACAGCTGTACCTATATTTTAAGAATGCTGGTCTGCTTAAAACGGAAGCAAACCAATTAGAAAGGATAAGGCAGAATCTGCAAAATAGCTAAAGAGTAAGTTTTGCCTACCACTAAACCTTTTTAAATTATAAGGTGGTGTGCAATGAGTGTGTGGGCACATGATTAATAACACGCAGAAAAGCAGATCACCCACATCATTTGGACACTAAGACGTGTGCAAAAATCTACTAAAAATTCTCTTCCCTTACCAGTATTGTTTGTACAGACTGAATACCAGAACTGAATATATTGTAATATATGGACAAACAATCATTGTTATGACAAGATATTATGTTGATGTTTCATTGTAATTGTGTTTTTGTTAATGCCTTATACAAAATATGCCAAGTTTGCATACACTTAATATTCCTTTTACATTTAAATCATCATTTGCTTCAATTTGTTTACATCTCTTATCTCATCTTATATGCTAATTACATTCACCAGGTCTACAGTCGACAATATTATTGTAAGAAGACTTTGTTGGCATATTGCCACAGAGAACTGCTGTTCAAAAATGGTTTAGTTTGTGTGTGTTATGTAGAGCAAATCAGATACATAATAGTATTAATATTGTTTGAGTAAAGGAGCAGACATCTTTGTAACCAACAGCAATAAACTTCAATGTAATCCTTCTGGGCCAATTAACTTCATGCTCTTTTTATAATACTTATTTTCAGCAGACCTAAATAGAGTTGTGTTGTTTCAGTTTGCCAAACACTATATCACTTTATCTCTATGCTGTTACTAAACTCCTCCAGCCTAAAATGCCCTAAAATTGGTAAACGTAGAAACCGCGTCTGCATACTAGATAATAAAGCCACCAGCAATCAACAGCAGGCTTTATACATTCTGGTTTAACAAAATTTTCAAATGTCATAATAAATATGGTGGCTAAAAAAAAGCAGTATCAGCCAGTTGATGAATTCACTTATATACAAAGTCAACTGATCTGTCTGACTGAATTTAAATAAAATGATGTATTCTGACAAATACTGATAAATGTGTGAAATTTGTAAAAATGGATGTAAGGATTATGCGTCCAAGCTATAATTATCAGATTTCAGGGCCAGTGACGAAGAAAAGAATGTACTCTATAGGCAACACTGTGCTACTTTGACATATGCTTGATGTATAGGGGTCTCAACTTAAGCTGGCCATAGATGTAAAGATTTCTGAAAGATCCAATTGTTATCGTGAGACCGCGATTGCCTCAAAACGATCGTTTAAATGTCTGATGTGTCCATCAACTAAAAAGACCATTTCAGGAGATATTGCCAGCAAAACTGAAGGGTCGCTGCCTGCTTGGCTCTGCAAACATAGGTAGATTGCATGGGGACCGATAAAGATTTTTTAACCTGGCCGATCAATCTTCAGACCAATGTCGGACGAAAAATCGTGAGATGAACGATCGTTTTTGTATCCCACTAACCGCACGATAATTTGACAGATTGGTCGGACTTCCCTAAGATCGGTCGTTCGGCAGGGAAATATCGTTGCGTCTATGGGGAGCTATAAGTAGAATGGGCCTTAGTAAAAAAATAAATAAGTAAATATATGTAATAGTCTTAATTAATTTAATGGCAGTGCACATTAAATAAAAGAGTTTGCTATCTACAAATAATCTTAGAAGATAATGTCAGCTCTGCTGAATATTTAAATAATATAAGAAACCCATAAGATCAGTCGCTGTATCATTTTTTTTAATACTCTTTGCCCCAATACTCTTGACCAATCCCCAATACTGGTGTACATTTTTTTTAAACAGGAGAATAAGACAAATTCCATTTTGGCAAATAATGATTTTTATTATACAACTATTTACAATTCTTTTTGCAAGTACCAAATAGTTTTATATCCCTTCCGAAAGGATCAAAACAACGCCATCAGAAATTTTTGTATTTAAAAAAATATATATACAAAGTATAAAAACAAACAGACCCTGCAAAACGGCCAATTCATTTTAAATGCTATACACACAGAAAGTACTTTGGAGTAACTGCAGAACCTAGACGCTTACAGTGCATCGAATGTCCATTAGATGTCGCTGTTTCTCTCCAATTAATGGTTAAAAATAATGTGCCTGTCAAACTGAATTAAAATTGCACTTTTTCATTAAGAGCGCGGGGTGTCTCTGGAACATTTCAGTTCAACTTTACAACTAGAAAATTGTAATAATATCGGCAATAAAATAGCTGTAACATTCCGGGTCAACCAAGAACTTCAATTCACCTTACCAAAACGCAAGAAAGCAAAATTACAAATATTGTACAAATGCCGAGTAACCAACCCTCCCTTTACGTAAAGCGATTTTGTTTTCTCTTTAAATAATTTATTTATATATCTGGTTACCGCATATTCACCTGGCGATCAGGTGTGATTCTTAAATACTACTTTATACAAGACAGTATATACATAAAGTCCCCCAATAAGAAAATATTTCTTCTTCTTCTGTATAAATAGTCTCCGAGTTGAATATATTACTGTGAGCTTGTACAAGCTGATCTCTACATGTGTCTCTTCATATGCAGGGCCAGATGGTCGGATCGGGAGAAGGCTCTCTCACACAGGTGGCACTGGAAGGGTCGGTGACCCGTGTGCTTGCGGAAGTGACGTGTCAGTTCGTCCGATCTTGCGAACTTCCATCCGCAGCCTTCCCAGTTACAGTGATATGGTTTCTCTCCTAGAAGAAATCATAAAGGAAATCATTATTATATGGCTCATCTGCCACCACAATTTAAGACTGCTGCTGATTAAAGCTACACGGATATTCCTGGTTTATACTGTTTCATTGGTTACATTGCAATACTGAACTAAGTAGTAAGGTTTGATTATACATTTAGCATGCTCAATGACAGATATTAGCCCACTAATTGATGACCTACAATTTATCAGTATTTTTATTAACCAGAATTGTCTTGCTGTAACGAATACACAACTAATCGTGTAAGTTATCGCATAGGCTCATACTACAGTTAGCTCTGCTAAAGACAATACATTATTCATATTATTAATTCTACTTCGAATGAAACATTTGGAGAACACTGAACTACTGTGCTATGGGCATTTCTATGGGTAGATTAGCGCTCCCTAGTGGCGGAACAGTGCTTACCTGTATGCGTTCGCATGTGAGCCTTCAGGTGGGAGCTCTTGGTGTAGGTTTTGCCGCAGCCCGGGTACTCGCAGTTGTGAGTGGCAGTTCTTTTCCTGGCCCACGATCTCCGACCCCTCTTTGGTTTGTCATCCGTGGCACTCATGGCAGGGTAATACTCGAGCAAGGGGGAGGAGGGAGGGGTGACA
The DNA here is from genome assembly GCA_024363595.1 of Xenopus borealis. NCBI lineage: Eukaryota > Metazoa > Chordata > Amphibia > Anura > Pipidae > Xenopus > Xenopus borealis. The sequence goes on from CM044437.1 coordinate 83,967,883, forward strand.
ATCATTCCATGCATAGATGGGTGAACCTTCATGGGGTCCCTGTAAACTCCAAATTGTCCATGGAACTGCGCGGGGGGTTGGCTGGTAAAATGAGTGGGGTAGGGGGATGCTATTGGGTAGTGCTGTGCCATTGACATGAGGGGTAGGCAGTGCAGCTCGGAGATCATGTGGCAGTCATTGGGGGACAAATCCTCGGTGGGCACTGGGGGGCTGAGCCTGTGCTGGGGATAGGCAGGATTGGGAAGGAGTTGGCCGTGCATCTGCATAATTCCAGCCTTGTGCTCCATCATGGGGCTAATACAGTCTGGGGAAGTGGGGGAGCCGGCACCCAGCATGCACGACTGCTCGGGTCGCTCCTTTTTAATCTTGTGGCTCAGGTGCTGTAGATGGTCCGATGGCAAATGGCCAGTGGCGTCCATGGCAGATACTCTCAGCTCAGTGTACTTCCTACTATGCATGTTAGCCTTAAGTCCAAAGTCAGGGGACACCTCCATGCAGGGCACATCGGGGGTCAGCAGCTCCGCCACATAACTATGATGGGGGCTCCCGGCAAAGCTCCCCCCTCCGTATTTCTGATTGGCGGTGTAGGATCCATCACTGTCATAGGTGCTACTGCAGCTCTCAGGGGTCTCAGGCAATGGGTAGGTACCACCATGTCCTACCTGGGTGCCCCCATTCTGGCTGCTGCTCGTGTGAGCCAATATAAAGTCCAAATCAACGAATTTCCCCAGGTCATCTTCTTCCTTCTTAATGCAATGCTCAATCATGGTGTAGCTCATGTCAGCCAGCGGCCTCAGATCCTCCATAGTCATGTCCTGTGATGAAAGAAGAACAAGCACTTAGACCTTGTCTCTCACTCCCTGTGCCCACTTGCTACATGCCAGACCCCCAGAGCGGCTGAGCGATAGCGCAGCGTTATTATTATTATTAGCACTGGGAAACCTGTAGAACGAGTTGCTCTCCTTCAGCCTAATAGTCACGGGCTGGGACACTTAGCAAACACTGTGGCTGCTGTGCAAATAACTAGAAATCCTTTCAAGAGTTTCTTTTGCTCCCCTTGAGTTTCTTTAACTTGGGCCATTTCTCAGACTCCTAATTCCTCTTATAATACACACGCACGTTACTGCAGACATGGGAGCTGCTGCCCCGGACAGACAGACTTGGACATGAAATACAACACCAGTAGTATAATGTTACATTAGTGTCAGTCTTGCTCTGAGCTGTTACATGACATTGTGGCAGTAAAAGATATCTATTTTTTTGGTGGAAAATTGTACTCACCGACACCATGCCAAGCTGCTTGTCTTCCACCGGTTGAAGGGTTGAGAAAGCCACACTCATCCTAATGCTCCCCGGGCAGCAGCAGCACCAGGCTTGCGGGTGACTTATGAGCAGGGAGCCCGACTATAGAACTCCAGCAGCAGCAGGAGCAGTTGTCTCTTGAAACTTTCTCAGCCAACTCTTCAGATGCCCCAGCTGTGGCGCTTGTTAAGGTCCTCGGGCTGTCACGATTGGTGAATACTAATGAAAAAACCTCTTCTGATTGGTCGAAACGTTGGCTGTGTTTGTACACATACTGGATCCCTTACTAGACTCTGCCACTGGCCACGCCCATACCCTCAGGCTGACTGTCAGGTCTGGGCTACATGAGTAGAACACGCAGGGAACGTGTAAAAGAAGTGGCAGCGAGAGATGAAACTCAGCAAACAACCCAGGACACTTCAGTTCGTTACAATCACAAGTTGTGCTGAGAAGAACGAGAGAGAAGAAATAAAATGACGCTTCATCTAACAGCAAATTCTGTCAACCATTAATGCGAATCCAAGGCAATTTATCAGTGATCGAATAAGTAGTTTAGGATTCCGCTTCTGCTGAACCTCTTAGCAGCACTGCTGTCAGGAGCAGCCATTGCACCCCAGGCCAGAAGGAGGTGCACCACTAGCTGCGACATTACGTGTGCACTGGCATTCAGATTTCTGCATGTTGGTCCCAGTAAAGAATAAGAGTTGGTTGAAAAAAAAGCGAATAAAAACAGTAATCGTAATAAAAAGCAAAACATGAAAAAAAAGCCTTACAGAATTGGTACTTTGAAATTTAGGCTGAGGGGGATGGGTAAAGATGGGATCTGTGTGGGAGGAATAGCTGCTATCTAAATTAACATATGTCTCCTTCTGCAACTTTATTAATTAGGGATGGGCCCTGACTCCTCGCCAGCAATGATATAAGATAAATTATGTACCTGCCAATCATGACTTATACGTTTTCTATTTTGTTAGAGTCCCAAGAGAAAGTAGGGAAGAATCCAAAGGGTATATATATGATAAGTACAACTTCTGATCGTAGTAAAAGTCGGGAGAAAATGTTGCTGCTTGTAGGGAATCTGGAGCAGTTTGGTTTGATACCCAACCCCTGGCAGTCACTGGAAAAGAACATTGCTGTTACTGACCTTGCGTTAAACTGTCAGCCTCTAAAAACGTGAGAGGCACTTTGTGGCATTATCGTTTAAACTCTCTTTATTCGTAAAAATTACCAGATGGGACGCTAATGATTCAGCAGAAGTGGGTCTAAATGGGTTAAATATTGTGCTGCGTCTGTTTTCGTTAAATAGGGACTTTCCTCCTAATAAAATCCACTGAGAATGTTAATTTAACAGCTAAGAAACTTTACTGACGAGACATTATTAATGTTGACTATATTATGCGCTAAATACATTTTACTTGTCCCCCTTCAGACTAAAAGACGCATAATTGGGCGCTACATGTATTCTTAATAGATCTGGTACAGGGGGGACAATTATAGAGTAAGCACATGAGCAGAGGGTGAGAATGAATTTGGCGCTTATTCAGCTGGTAGAGAGAATCTGCCTCTTCATTGAGACGGTTCAGTTTGTTAAAAAGAGATAAGGCTTATCCCCAATTCCAGCCTACCCCCTCTCTTTCTGAGAAGCCGCTTGTTTTTCTGCTCAGCCTTTGCACTAACTCCTTGCTGCAGCTTGTTGCGCTGTCTGTGTGCTTCTGACGCTGCATAACGCCAGGGCTCTACTTCTATATGTTCAGCAGACAACATCCTCCACAACAATATTGCAATCACTACTTTTTTTTTTTTTTTTAAACGAACAGAATACATTTAACAGGTCTGGCGTGTCCCATAGCGACACCTGAATTTATTGAATAACATTCAAGTTGTTTGTATAAGTGGCGTGTGGAACCTGAATCTCTGCTTTCAAGATGTTTGAAATTAGCGTAGTCTTGAGAATAATTGTTTATTTACTCTATGATCCAAAATGATCCTTTATTAAAAGTACACCCACCTCCTAAAGCCTTTGACTGCAACAATAAAACGGTTCACCCTCTGTCTGTTCTACCCCAGTGCTGCTCAGTGACTGGAGATTCTACAAGTAGGGACACGATTGTTGTTCGTCTGCAATTAACCTCTTGGCTTCAACCAAGGCACCGGCAGTGAATGGTTCCGCTAGAGTTGGGTGATTGTTAAGGAGCATTAGATAAGTCTGCGGCAGCTGCACATACTGATATTCTAGTTCGTTTACCCCAAACACGTGTATTAAAGCTTAAGTATATAATTTATTGTATTGAGAAATAAAGCACAATCTGCCTAGTTGTACTTATGGTTGTGGGAGCTGCCAGATTGCTTAATGTAAAGAGGAAATCTCCGCAGATCTCAAAAGAATATCACCACCTAGCTGGATCGTGCTTTTTGGGCGTTTTGGAACTAATGCATACGTTACTCTAAATATTAAATAAGATTTTTTTTGGAGGCACAGGAAACCCAAATTGTTATTTAAAGGGAAAAAGGATGGAACTAACTCTTACATATGCTTACAGTTGGTTTCATCTCAGCCATAGTGTGTAGTATTATTAGAACAACCCTACACCTGCAATAGACTGCCTCCCATGCATCTCACATAAAATGCCACTCAAAATAAACAGCAAGGGCTAACACTTTGCGTATTACAGTATTCCTCCCCATCTGTTTTACAAGTTCCAGCTGGGTGGTTATGTTTTTATTGATACCTGGATGGAATGCCTCTATAAGATTGTGCAATTTGGCAGCTCCTAAATTTGGAGTTTGTTTTTGAATTAAAAGCTGACAATGACCTTGCATCAATGTCAGCTTTACCAACTAAACAGCAATTAGAGGGTTTGGATACTGTAACAACAGTTACAAGTAATAAGGGAGCTGCGAGGGAACGATAGGAACAGGCACAGACAGAAGCAACACGGATAATAGAATATTATAATGAGATTATTGCAAGGTACCACAGTGGAGCAGCCAAGCCAAGGAGAAGGGTAGAAGAGAGTCTCTGATCCATTGAAATGGAGCTTTGTCCCAATTGTATGCAAAGCAATGCCGAGAAGCAGTGTCACGTTAGCACAATGGCACTTTGATGTGCTTAGCCTTACACCTTGGCTGGTATCACCTATGGCACCAGGTAGTTGGACCATGCTGGGGAAGGAGACTTCATGAAAGAATATTCTAATTAGCAGGACGTTTCATTAACTGCATAATTAACTCAGATCATGTAGCGAAAAGTCTGCATGGCAAGGTAAATGCTACTGTAAATGCTGATGGGTTTGCGATTGACTTTAACTTAAACAATTCAATTTGAACAATTGATCGCGTCGCCAATTAAAAAAAACCTAATTAAAGAAAGTTGCTTTGACTCTACAGCAGAGGACAACCAACGTTTGGACTCAGGACAGCCGACGTTTCACACCAGTGATACTAAGCGACCAAAAAAAAATCACCTATGTATTGATTATTGTGAATATTACTATAAAATGTTATTAAAGTGTGCCAAGTATTGACTTATATAAACTGCATACAGGGGGTGCCTGTAGTTGATATGCAAATGAACATTCCGTTAATGAGCATTACATGACAATTGACCGAAATTCCCTTATGAAAACAAGTGAGACAATCTCACCCTATCATTGTGTATTTGTATGGGAAAGTGAAAAGCATGGCGTGTTTGTTATGCTTGCCATTATCATGCACCCGGAGTGTAAATACTACTGGAGAGGAATCTATCCCAGTGCAGGGGATTTTCTAACTTGTTCATCCTGGCAGCGATGTTGTATGTCAAGTGGCCAGTTGTGCCTGAGTGGATTATCATTACTGATTAAATTTTCATATGGCTGATATGTCATTGTCTGTGTGACCTGAAGGGGGCCTACTTCTAACAACACTGTACTTAAGGATCCTTGAAAAAGGTCCCAATGGGGACCAAAACGTTGGAGATTGATATCATGCAACAATGAATGATAATGTTTTATGCAAGGGAGTGCTGGTCTGGAAATAATTGATGAATATCTAATTACTGTGCACCCCTCCAATTATTGAAGTGGTTTTGCCTTGGAGTGCGGATTCCCTATTGAAAGCTATATAAAAATTAGTGGTGAGCACAACTTTTTCTTGTTTGTTGTAGTTATACTGGAGCAGTGACCAGCTCCTTGTTGTAGCCCCCACCCTTCCCAGCTATAGTCAGGTGATCCCACTGGTGTCTAATAAAAGGGCATCCATGATTGGGAGTTTTACTTTGAAAGCAGCAAGTAAGTTGCAGGTAAAATTTAGTCCCTTTGTAAAATGTTTAATGAAATAATGGAATTCTTAATGAATCAGATGAAAATTGAGCGTAGGACTGGCCAGATATGGGATGACTTTGACATAGTTGGCCAGCTTAAATATATTGCAATATATGGACAAACAATCCCTGTTTTGTTTAAAGGGTAAGGCATTTTTTAGTAGCTGTATGCACAGAATGTCTCAATGTCTTAAATATATTGATAATGGGTTGAGTGCAGAGGACCTTTTGCATTTGTCTATATATATATATATATATATATATATATAATATATATATATATATACTGTATATATAAATAAATCACATTTCCCACCAGATAAGATCATCCCATGATGGTATGTACCTGAGCACAGAAACAAACGTTATTCTGATATTCATATGTCAGTTATGGAACAAAATACCAGCACTGGTTAGGTGGCATATAACTTAGTGTGCAATGGCATAGATATTACTTGGGGAGGGGGCAACGCAAACATGATACATGTTCCATGGTGGTGCAAAAGTGCTGTGATTGTCTGTTTGGTATTCCCTATGTAGACTGACAGCACACAGGAGGCTCTGTTTGGCAGTACACCTGTTTTTTATGCAACTAAAACTTCCCTCCAAGGGCCAGGACACACAAGCCTACTAAGGGAGATTAGTCGCCTAGCAATGAATCGATTCTTCTTCAGGTGACTAATCTCCCCAAACTGCCTTCCCGTTGGCTAGAATATAAATTGTGGCCAGGATGGCAATCGTAACACTTTGGCTTTACAAAGTTGCCGAAGTTGCCTAGTGAGGCCACGTTGGGCAAATATGGAGAATGAAGTGTTCCGAGTGCCATCTCGACTGCGATTTACATTCAATCCTGGGAGATTACTAGCCGAAGAAGATGCGATTTGTCACTAGGCGACTGGTCTCTGCAAATAGCAGTGTGTGCCGTGTCTCCAAACCAGAAATTCAAACATAAGCACCTGCTTGAGGCCACTGGGAGCAACATCCAAGGGGTTGATGATCAGCATGTTGCCAGTGGCATTTCTGGGGCTGGTGCCGCCTGAGGAAGCAGCACCGATGCCGCCACCCCCCTTCCCGCTCCACGTTTAAAAATCAGCGTCGGAGCAGGTCAAAGGGGGGCAGTATCGCTAATGCATTGAGGTGGCTTTTTGCTACCCCTTGTAACTGGTCACTCCCGGTTGCCTGAGGCAAGGTTCTCACCTTGCATGTTGCTCACAAGCCACTAGTTGGGATCACTGCTGTACAGTTATACCCTAGTTATAGGGACTTTGACTCCTTTCACACTTAGCCAATGACATATTTGTATAGAGCAGTCAGATGAGCAATATGGAAAGCAAGAAAACGTGGCTGTCAAATATCACAGATAAATACAAATCCAATTACACAAAACAGTTTACAGCTCTACCTCATTATAAAGGAAACTCATCAATGGTTTCTTTAATTCAGTTGAGAGTTATTGTTCCTTTTTAATTAAATTACATGATCAGATTTTATAATTGTTGCTTTTGTGTCCATTCCTTGCTGTTTGGCATGTGGCACAGAGCTGCTAATCTAAGCAGTAAACCAAAGGAAAGTCTGCAGTCGGCTGCTGAATTACAGATGGTGTGTACATGGGAAGATAGCTTATCTTATCAGGGCACCTAAGGAACTTGACTTTGGTGGAACCAGGAATTGTAGCAAAGCTTCAGTACAACACAGGAAGGAAGACCTGAGGGTTTCTTAATATATCCAATGTGCATATCCTATTGTGAGTAAACAGACTGGAAAAATAAACCCGGGCAACCCCATACTCTTCTACTTGACTTAATGATAAATAGTTTTTGTATAGCACTGCATACATCTGCCACTGCTAGAAAATAGAGGAGAAGCAAACACTAACAGGTCTTATCCACTTATATAGTGAATAAAACGAAACTCCACCCCAAAAAACCTTTTTCCTAATGAAAGGAAATGTTATTCCTATCAACTTTCCAATATATGTTAATTACTGATTTTAAAATAATTTTAATTTATTTATAAATGTAATTGCAACTGAAATAAGTATCAGCCTTGCTCTTTTTATATCTGCACTGCCGGTCCAGACTACTGAAACAGTGTAACAGAAGCTGATGGATTAACATACCTAGAAGATAATCATTTTTCTGCAACATTGTTTCTAGATTTAGGTAAACAAACACTGCTTTCTGTTGATAATACTTTTACAAACACATTTAAATCTACTGAACATTTTTAATTTATTTATGTTGACAAGTTGCTTGGCATGATGTTTTCTTTCATTATGCAAATTAATGTCCCTGACACACTGGATAAGACCTGTGCGTGCCGTCTTTCCTTATAGTTTTGGATATTTGGCATAGGTGATTGTAAGCTCTTTTAGTGGGGCCCTCACTATGTGTTAATGCTACTAATAATAATAATGGAGGAGCACCCACACAGGGAGATGCTAAAAAAAGATCTGTTTGTACTTATACACCTTTGTATATATTTGTGTCTTTATATCTAATTATGGGTATACTGCTGTCTCTCTGTATATCTAAATACACACACAACTGATTAGCTCCATGAAATAAGAACTGTTTCTTATTCCTTAGCGAATCCCTTGTTATCTGGAGGCCTTACACTGTGTTATGGTCTGCAGGGCTCTCCTGCTCTCTTTATATACCCCTGCTATTTTTAACTCTGCCTACGCAAATCCAGATCCGGACCGAGGCAGCGGTCCAGCCAAACGGGAAGAGGAGATGGGGTGAATTTCCTGAACAAGACAAAAAAAAGAACTCACACATAAAATAAACCTTTGGACATGTTAGCCTTTCTTCCTTTCTATCTCACTAGCACAATCTAGTTTTTTTCTCATTTCCTCTAACTTTCACTGCAACAGGAAAATAGAGATTAGCAGATGTGGTGGAAATAGTAGCTTACATGGCCATGGTACATGGGAGGGGAGACTGATCTATCTCCAAGGTGCAATTTCTGCCCTGTGTTCCAGTGTTTTGTCACTTGGAGTATAGTTATAATGTCTCCTCACTCAGCAGGCTGTGAATGCAGGAGATTTCAGCACTATCCATAATACAATATTTACCGGTAATTAATTTCATAGCCAACAATATTTGTATGTTGTAAACACCCCAGATTTCAAGGACTGAGCTCTGTATTTTTCACCCTTAACAGTTTCTACCTGCACCTCTTGCCATGGGAAAACCAAAACTATACATAAATAGCTTTGCATGGTGCAAAAAAAAGATACAGCGGGGCTCATATCCTATTCTGAAACACAACTTGTTTCTTGTCTGTGTACTGTCTGATGTTATTTAATTTAGTTTTCAGTTATGTGCAAGGTGCAGTACATAGTACTATAAGGCTATAGATTTCCATGGATTTTACACTTACAATTGACCTGCTTGTGTGTACTTTTTTCATGTACAGGTATGGGATCCGTTATCAGGTAACCTGTTATCCAGAAAGCTCTGAATTACGGAAAGGCTGTCTCCCATATACTCCATTTTATCGAAATAATCCAAATTTAAAAAAAAAAATATTTCTTTTTCTCTAATAATAAAACAGTACTTTGTACCTGAGGAAATAATTAATCCTTATTGGAAGCAAAACCAACCTATTGGGTTTATTTTATGTTTCTATTTCAATATTTTTTATTTGTGTTTTGTAATCAGGATATAGCAAGTACACTGGTAATCACATACCATCAATTACAACAATACAATAATATGCCTCCCTTGTACATAGAGTTGTGAAATAAGCTAACACATAGTTTAGTCAGTATACACAAATATAGAGAATTAGAGCCGTCATACTCTACTGTTATCTTGTTAATCTCAGATGATACATAGTCCTATGCATTGCACATCCCGATTTGTATCAAATACACATTATCTTTCTAAAAATAATAATAATAATAAAGACAACCCAACATTCAGTCCCCATTTAGCCCATGCATGAGAAAAGGAATCACCCCATTGTACTATTAAATGCTAAG
>CM044437.1:83979925-84052214 GCA_024363595.1 Xenopus borealis
TTACAGGCGAGTTCAGCCCCTGTGTATTAACGCTGAGGATCTTGGTAGCCATAACGTGGCACAATGGTGAGCTTCTGGTAGTATACCATGAGTTGGGAATTCCTAACTAATATGCACATCCATGGGGTTAGTATATATATAGTACACATTCTAAAAGCACATTGTAAGATTACATTCATTAGGACTAAAAGCGGGTTGCCAATGAACATCGTTAAACAAATAAACCAACATTTTTCAAAATACCAAGAACTTCCGTAGTATAACGAAGAAAAGGGAACCATTTTTAAAGGTCTCCTGGCCAGCCTGAGAAACCTCTCATGGTCCACTTCCCTGGGGGGGGGAGCAAAAACCCCGCAGGCACTTACTGGTATCCATGGTACAAAAACACCACCACAAGAGAGACCAATTTGCCAAAACTACAAACTCATGGCCCAGTATATTGTGGTAAATAGTAAATTATATGCCGCAATCGGCTTGTAGACCTTTCCTTCAAGTTAAGACCTCTCGACGAGCCCTTGCTTCTTGGGATCTAGATTTCACCTTTTCCCAGAGTGGGGTTAGCTTTGGCTGGGATCTTTGGGCTGGTGAAGATCCTGCAGGGTTTATTTTATGTTTACATGATTTTCTAGTAGACAAGTTATGAAGATCCAAATTACAGAAAGAATGGTTATCTGGAAAACATCAGATACAAAGTATTTTGGATAATGGTCCCCACGCATTGAGTGTAATTGTAGAGATGAAAGAGGAGGCCCATGCTCCACTCATTATCTACCCACACAATGCCTATATTGACCCAAATGCAGATTGTGTGCAGTTTACTTAGAGATGCAGTTTCTGATGGTTTACTATCTTAGCCATGTACCTAGCAGTGCTTGTACAATTTTGTAATAGCGTCATGTGAGCAACGCCACTAGGAATTCTAGGGAAAGAATTCTGCATTATGGGAGGCATATTGTGAATACTGCAGATTTTCTCTATCTTCACACTTTGTCTCCTATGGTACGTAACCCCGATATGTAATAAAATTATATATTAATGTCAATTCTGCTATCTATATGAGGGCTGCTACTTAACCTGCACAAAGATAAGACTCATTAAGGTAGCTGCCATGTTGCTTGAATTTGCTGAGTCTTCCTCATTAGACAAGCATAGTTAGTTTATGACCACTAGAAGTTATTTGTGTTTATGAATAATCCATCAGATGATCAATAATACAATAAATGTTGATCTTGGTAAACCTTATATATAATCAAGGTATAATGATTATTTTTACTTTTATTTGCTTGTTGATCTGTGTTTCCTGGTTATTATTTCTTACCCCAGCTGACATGTCGAATAATAGCCATGAATGGGCACAGCCAAATATGATTTAACTGTTTGTTTGGGCTAATGGCCAGAACAAGTGAATCTTATAGGAAGCAAGAAGAAGCTGTTGCTTGTCTTAGTAGTGAGTATACATATGAAATACTAATTTGCATAATGATACTCAATAAGGTAAGTTTAAATGTACAATGTAACAGGGAGCACAGTTATAAATAAAGGTGCAGAGTTGTTCTAGAAAGTAAAGGTCTCCCAGAGATCAGACACTTTGCCTAAGGCAGGATTGCCCCAGCAAGTCATCTGCAGAGGGCATCTGGAGTGCTTTTGCTAGTGGCCCCATGCAAACAGTTGGGGCATGGAGTGATTGTGATCATGATTGATTGTATTACTTTCCCCTGCTCTATAAAATGTATTCTTCCTTTACAGAGAAATGGGGTAGGTTTTGATTAATCTTCTCTTAAATTCTTTTTGCAGCTTTCACTTAAGAAGCAATAAACATACTCCTTGTTGAAAATACATTTTGGTTTTGATTGAAAACTGGCTATGAAAAAAGACTTTTGGAAAGCTGCAAGTCGATTTTGTAGTGAATATCTAGGTTAGAGGTTTTTGGCCTTTTTTGGGCAAAAATTCCCCTTTCAAAGTCCATATTTGTTCAGGTCATCTCACTACAACATTAGAAAAAACAAATTATTTTGTTATACTTTTGTTAAAAGTTTTATCCTGAAAAGTAAAAAAAGAAATCCATCCCCAAATTTTACCGTAATTACAGGCCCCCACCCACTGCCTAAGGTCCCCTATGGTGTGAGGCCTGCAGTCTGGGAACTTTTGCTCTCCACTAGTACAACATGTGCAAGTAATTTGCAGTCAAGCTATGTTTATTAGTGACACCTGTAGAACGCAATGTACCTGCAACAAATTAATTTTAATACAAAGAAAAACATTTTTGGTGCTTCCAACTTGAATTCAATTCAAAATAACCTGAAATGCATCAGACTTTTAAACACGTGAACTAATGCTGTGGCTTCTTTTAACTGCTATTCATGATCTGGAGAGTGCATGCTTGATTTGTATTTACAAATTAAATTAAATAGAAATAAAATGGCGCCCATATATTTTTGTTCTACCAGTAACACAGGAACATTCATAATAAAAGATTTCAAAATTGTTATGAGATTTTCATAAGCAGTAATACCTAACCATGCCATATTTATTGTGGCTAAGGGGTAACTATAGAAAAAGCTAAATCTTTGGCTACAAAGGAGGGGGGGTTCAAGAGGTATAGGGGTCCCAGTATTATTGAGCAGTTTCATTAAAAACGCCCTAACCCCAAGGTTTATGTAGTTTTATTTTACTGGTGTATCTGTGACTTTGTGCTAGTGGCAAACCCTAACAATCTGGGATACAGAATCAACCATATATGCATGTGCCTCTATCGTTGTATAAATATTATCTTGAATGAAAATTCCCAAAATCAAACACAGAACATGTAAAGATGAACTGATCGGGACCAACAGTATTATTGCTATTTAAACGGATGTTAAAGCTCTTCATGAATTTCCATAGCTGACTGTATGTAAGTACCGCTGACTGTTTGTATGCATACACCTGTTGATGATGCTGCTGTTGAGAATGTTGCTATCTCTTATGTTTGTGCACCTGTGTGTATTTGCCTACGTGTGTATGAATGTAATACGCTGTATCCCATTACCATGTTGTTAATCCCTTGTCACCTGTATCTTCATCTATATCTCTGTGTGCATTTGCTATTAACAAACACAAAAAAAATATTTTTTTTTTTTCTGCGGAATCCCTGACTGTGTAGTTTGTACAACAGGTGTGTCTGAGACTATGTGCCAAGATCAACAACAGCCTCCTCGTACCATGCAGCAGCTTGGCAAGAATGGCACAGGCAGAAAGCTTGCTGATCTCCAGATAATTGAAAAGGTGACTCTGAGAATGCCAAAGAAATCCATAATGGGCCAAGGGACAGTTCTTATAACTGTTGCTTCTCTCAGATGAGTGAAAGAAAAAGACCTGTCTCGACACTAGATCATTAATTCAGATATCATGCATTAACATATGGTGGATGCTTCTAGTCTTAAAAGGAAACTATACAGGAATTTTCAGAAGAAATACATTTTGCGATGGTCAGTGTGTTCCTTTACTTTACAACTGAAATAATTCAGATTCTAATTGTGACAGGAAGAAGGGTGGGAGAAAAAGTCACAGGTTGCCACCTGGCATCAAGCAATGCTTGATGTAAATCTTCGTAATATGGAAGAAATAAAAATACTGACAATGTTACGTTACGTTACGTTAGACTTTACTTCGCCTGGTCAGACCAGGCGAAGTTCAATACAATAGATAGGAGGTTGGAAAAAAAAATGTCAAAAGTCCCAAAAAAATGCTGGCGTGTATTACCATTGGAGAGTGATAGTCTGAAAAAGATCGATTTTTTTTTGGTGGGGTTACCCTCCTTCCCCCCTACATTTCCTATAGGGGGGACAACTTTATTTTATTTATTAAAGGTTTCCTGGGCTTGTGTAGTGGAATGTAGTGGCTGTAACATATATTTCTATTATACGTTAAAGTTCCCGCCATATGCAAATTAGGCTTCACTAGCGTAACTGCGCTCTGCCTAGCGAAGTAACAATAGCGCAACTATGCTACCGTTCGCAGACCTGAACGTAAATTCCTACTTTAGTGAATTTGCGTAATGCTGGTGAAAATTCGCCTGGCGAAGTGTGGTGAACGCTAGTGAAGCCAACGCTGGTGAATTTTCGGATCTTAGTGAATTTGCCCCATAGTAGTTATCTTTGATTGGTAAGTAGATTCTTGTAAGCTCAAAAAAACAGCAATCCATGTTTTTTGTTTATACTCTTTTATTTATTTTTCCTTTATTATCTTTATTCACTATATTGTATTTTTGTGAACTAGATAAAGTGCTAAACAGCTTTGGCTATTGTTTAAATACACTTATACATATGTACAAATGCAAATATGCAGTAATGGAATGCCCTATGAAAACAAAAATCTTTGCTCTTGTGACTTTCAGTCTGCTTAAAGGAGAATGAATGGGCTGCTGCAGGTGTTTATAGTGGTTTCATGCTCTGAATGAATGGATTTGTGCACGCTCAGTTAATTTCTATTTTAATCATCTTTACTGAAAGCCAAACAATGTGAAGCATGGGTTAACAAACCCAGCGTGATTTTAGGCCATTATGAAATTAGACAGACTGTTTATCATTGGGATAATACTTGAGCACATTAGGCTATACGGTTACCTGCAGCTCACTGCATCACTTCTAGAGCACATAGGGCTCTCGGTGTAGAACACACAGCTGGTGGACCTAAACATACACAAAAAAGCTAATTTTGTGTATGTCTGTGTGAATGGGCAAGATTGCAACACTAACTTCTGTTTTGGAGAAGAACAGGGGAAGCATTGTTCTGTCTGGACCTATTTTGCCATATACTCCATTCAAGGAAAAGTAGGTTTCCATTAAAAACTCAAACTCTGGTTTTTCCCACACTCCAAAGGCTGGTTAACTGCCCCCTGATAATACTTAGGCTAGGGCCACACGGGGCCAAAAACCACTAGCCAAAATCCTCTGGCTGATTTCTGCCGTACCGCAGACAGTAGCATCGTCTTTCTTGTGCATTCAATTGGTTTGGCGAGAACAGACTCCGGTTTCAGCAAAGAACAACTAGTCTTTGCATTTTGAGCCGAAATCCATTTTGTCACCAAATGCAAAATGTCACTTTCGGTGCTGAAATCCACTACAAATGTCTGAACCCGAGCCAAGGTAATGTATATACCTATACACACCACTCATATGCTGCTGGCAAGTTGGGCAGTAACATAGGAGCAGATTCTCAGCCTGAGTTTCTCTGCAGGCCAAGAGATACATCATCTGTCCCTAGCCTTACATACCTGGCCCCATACAGACCAAGGGCATAATTAGCTGACTGTGAATAGGATGATCAGCTGGATATAAAAGCAAGTTGACTACACATTATTATGGCCAAAATTGCACTGATCTGAAACAATGACCAGCAAGATGCCTTAGCTACAGTTTAGGACAATGATCTATTCTCTTAATCAGGTCATCAGCAACTTGATATTGGTTGGCTATAACCTTGAGTGGTATCGGAAGTCCACCAAACAGAAAGATTAGAGGGCCCAAACATGCAAAGATGGTTAAACAGCTCATTTGGGAAGTGTTCAAACTGTATTTCAGTACATTTCTGGAAATAAGAAAAAACAGCAAAAACAGCAAAAAATAAAAAAATAAAATTCAAGTAAAAAATAAAATTGGCTTATTCAGAATAAACACATAGCATTTAAAATTAGCAACCAAAGAACCAAGATCAGAAAATGTAACAGTAAAATGAAATTACAGATTACAGATTATTTTGCTGTTCCTGGGCATGTGATTTATGGCCAGGCATGTCATATTACACAACCACAGTGGCAAGCAAAGGTAAAGGAGAATAATTGTTTATCAGAGATATTGATTTTGAATAATTATTAGTGGATTTAAGGGTAAAGGTTTGACATTGGCATCCACAAGTACTTGTGCCCCTAATTTAATTAAAAACAATACACAAAAGAAATGTTGTTGCAATTAACTTAACTCCAATCCACTCACCTCCATACAACAATGTATAAGGGACAGGGTCTGTAGGGCCAAGGAGGAGGGCCTCATAGATGGGGATTTATATCACACTAAATACTGTCAGATTACCAGCGGATGAAATCTTATTAGTAAACTTTGATGTGACTAGCCTCTACACATGAATTACACATGAGCTTGGTCTTGAGGCCGTAAACCATTTTATTCACACATCAGAATATTTGTAATCATAGAGTAACTTTTTATTAGTGAAAGCAATAAACCGCTCAGACTCACCAAATTTATACAAAAGGTCGGCAGCATACAGATAAACTCCAGGTGCTGGAAATTCTTGGCGTCCTCGGCCGTGTGTTATGTAAGAAGAGAAGAAAAGTGGAATTCCGCACACCTAACATCTGTTAAAAGGTCAAATCTTTATTCATCCATTTAAAATACACGCCATATTGGATCGCTCAACGCGTTTCAGGCACAGGTGCCCTTAATCATGAGCACTTTTTAACTTTTTATAAGATCTACTGGAGATAGTTCTTCACCAGAATAATTTTTTGTTTGGGGACAATTTTTATTTACAGCTATGGGGCACAGCCATGGGCAGTAATGTTGCCAATTTGTACATGGCATATCTTGAAGAGAAATTTATTTATCAGAATTCTCTTTACTAGGGATCCCCAACCGTTTGAACCCGTGAGCAACATTCAGAAGTAAAAGGAGTCAGAGAGCAACACAAGCATGAAAAATGCTCTTGGGGTGCCAAATAAGTGCTGTGATTGGCCATTTGGTAGACCCTATGTGGATTGTCAACATACATTGAGGCTCTGTTTGACAGTGGACCTGTTTTTTATACAATCAGAACTTCCACGCATGGAATTCAAAAATAAGCACCTGCTTTGCCACTGGGAGCAACATCCAAGGGGTTGGAGAGCAAAATGTTGCTCACGAGCCACTGGTTGGGGATCACTGCTCTATACCAACAACATTGTCTCCTCTATTCCTGCTATATTGATGATCTACTTGTCATTTGGAACGGCACAATTCCATACTTTTATGAACACAATTGATGCCAACTTGAAATTTACCTGTGAATTCAGTACAACTAAGTTACATTTTTTGGACTAGAGAGGGTACATGTATTAAAACTGATATTAAAACAGTCTATTACATTATAATAGTTTCCATCCTATGTCCCTGAAAAAATCCTTAACACTAACACAATTTACCAGAGTTAAGATAATTGTCAAGGAAGGAGAAACATATACCACTAGGTTATCAGAAATGGTGGAATGCTTTGAACAAAGGGGATACCCCAAAGAAGTGGCACAACAAAGTCTAAAAAAAAACAAAACCAGAAATAGAAATGAAATACTAGTTGGGAGAAATACAAGGACACAGAATGATAATAGATTAGTGTTTGTGAACAACTTCACTACGGCCAGTCATCATGTTTCAAACATCATACGTAAACGCTGGCACATCCTACAATCTTGCTCACCTCACAGACCGTCATTTCAAATAACCCCCATGATGGCTTTCAAAAGGGGTAAGAACCTGCATGATCAACTGGTTAAGGTTGACATTTGGAGCTCAAAAAGCGGTACACAATGTTTTTTACATAAACCAAGATGTGGCACTTTTCCTTGTTTATGTTGCACCCAATGCAACTCTGTTATTAAAGGTAGCTTTTTCCATCATCCACACACAGGCAAAAAAATATGAGATCAATCATTACTTTACATGTGAATCCTCATATGTAATTTATTTATTGAAGTGCCCACACGGCCTGCTTTATATTGGAGAGACCACACAACATATGAGAGATGTACTCTTTGTAGAAATCTTACTATTTACCGGTACCGGACCATTTTCATCAAGCTAAACACTCCATAAGTCAGCTTAAATGTCAAATTATAGACACAGTGGAGGTGTCCAGCAGAGGAGGTGATAGACTTCTTCAGTTGAAACACAGGGGGAGATTCATCAAAGAGTGAAGTTCCACTAGAGGGAAATTCCACAGCTCTCAATTCATTTCTATGGGATTTTGCAAGGCGTATTCATCAATGGGTGAAGTGAAAGTTCACCCTTTGATGAATACGCCTTTAAAAATCCCATAGGAATGAATTGAGAGCTGTGGAATTTCCCTCTAGTGGTGGAACTTCACTCTTAACTTCACTCTTTGATGAATCTACCCCACAGAGAGATGTTTTGGATACATAATCTAGACACACTCTGGCCACCGGGGGTTGAATAGAGACTATACTCCAGCTCCATATGTTAGTGGTTGATCCTAGTTATTCGCTAGTAAGTGTTACCTCCTGTTCCATGTATCGATATTTTATCTTTATTCTTTCTTTTTAAGGTTATTAACAAGATTGATAATGGACATCCTGAGTGTGGTTGGCGATTTCTGCATATATGTAAGTGTCTCAGCATTTGCTGAGTACTATGTGTGGATTATCAGATTCACATTGACAAATGATTTAGTGTTATAAAATGTTATAAATTTACACAAATGTGTTATTAGCAACTGTAACATAGATACACAAGGACAATATGTTTAAAGCACATATTTCAGTTGGCAACATTGCACATGGACTGCTCTATGAATTTGTAACTTGAATGGACTACTTGAACTACTTCTGCACATTGTTCTATATACACAATGGACATTAATTATGATCCTCATTAAGGACACTCAAACAATGAATAATTTTTTAACTTGTTTTTAATCCACTTTTTAACTTGTATTTGTACACATGTATTTCACTAAAGCTGGCCATAGACGTAAAGATTTTTGAAAGATCCAATGGTTATCATGAGACAACGATTGTCTCAAAACGATCGTTTAAATGTCTGATGTGTCCATCAACTAAATTTCAGGCGATATTGCCAGCAAAACTGAAGGGTCGCTGCCTGCTTGGCTCTGAAAACATAGGTAGATTGCATGGGGACCGATAAAGATTTTCTAACCTGGCCGATCAATCTTCAGACCGATGTCGGACGAAAAATCGTAAGATGTACGATCGTTCGAATCCCACTAACCGCACGATAATTTGACAGATTGGTCGGAGTCTGCTAAGATTGGTAATTCGGCAGAGAAAGATCTTTGCGTCTATGGGGACCGTAAAATAAGGTTAATGTATATTCTGGAAATGGGGGGAACCATGTAACCCTCATTTCTTATCCTCCCTTTCCCCTTTCATGGATGCATATTTTAATAAAATACTGATTTGAAAAAAACTATTTATACAGTGTGCTGCTGAATTTTTGACTGCAAGTATCTCTGACCCTGTACAAGGGGAAGGTCTACCGGCAAAAGCACCCGGCACCGTCAACCATTGTTTACCAGTCAGGTAGAGCACTCCACTATCGTGCAGGCCTAAATTAAGATGGATGAAAGGTTACTTGCATCAAAACACATTCATTACACCTTGTCATTGTTTATCCTGTTCATTTATTACAAAAATTGTGTAAGTGTAATCGTGTTAGTGTTCCTAGTGTTGCAAAGAACCCTAGGGCTATACAACCCTAAATTTGGTTGTAATTGAGTTTCCCATACAATGCAGAGCTTTTCCATAATTCCAGCAAAATTGTGGCCGGAGATGGACCCAATGCATCTGTGTCCAGTGCCAATTGGATGCAATTGTGGGGAACATTTGTGGTATAGAGATTGTAACATTTCCAATGCTCAGTATCAAAATGTTATGTATCTTACTGAAGAAAACAGGAGTACAGGAATGTATGTATTTTCTTTCATGGCCCCATGTAATTGTAACACCTTGCACTCTGTATGGTAGCATTTCTATGCTATGGATTCATAAATTATAAATCACTAAAGTCAGACCAAGTTTTTTTGATAACTGAACCTGTAGGGGTAGCCTGGTTAATATTTTTAATGTACATATAAAGGTATTTATAATGTTTCAATATTATAATTTTCTCTAAAGCATGCATTTGAATCCACAACAATATTTGCAGTTGCAATGCAGACCAAGTTTTTTCCTGATGATTTGATAACTGAACCTGTAGGAGCAGCCTGGTTAATATTTTTAATGTACATATAAAGGTGTGGAAGCATTTCTAATGTTTCAATATCATACTTTTCTATAAAAGAATGCATTTGAATCCACAACAATATTTGCAGTTGCAATTCTTCATGTAATTGCTGTAGACTCCTTTTAGACTATGTCTCATCAGAAGCAACACTGTGGCAACTCCAGGCTACCATAAATTAGTGGAGGATAAAACATACTAATAAAAAGGTATATTTTCTACTTATTTTCCCCCTGAGACTTTGTCACAAGCACAAAGTGAAAAAGCAAGCTGCCAGTGTGCCCAGGTGTGATTGGCCTATAATAATTGTTATTATATACACTGTACACAATGACTACTTTGGAACCCATGACAGCTTGAAATCACTTTACACCTTTGTACTCATTGAGCATAACAATGTGTAAAGTGCATTCGGTCCCCATGCAATGTTACCACAAGTTCTTTATGAATGTCTAGGAAAAATAAATACTTTAAAAATCACGGCATTCAATAAAATGCTAGATTCATCCGGCATTCCTTTTTAAAGGTGATACTCATCTGCAAATGAGTTTTTCATGTGTTAGTAGCAATAGAACTATATATTATGTATATCAGCATCTTTTGTTTAAATGTATTTTATTTGTTTTAAATATGTTTTTTTTATTCTGCCTAACTCTAATTCTCATGAAAGCATGTAACATATTTATTAAAAGTTAATGGAACTGTATTTTATAATGTTGTCAATACATTCAATGGTGATACAGCTTTATACTAACTGTCACATGCTATTCAATAACCACAATACACAAATAAAATCAAGATCATTTTGTAGAAATGGCTGTTACTTTTTATTGGAGACTTCCCTTTTAAGCCTTGTGTTTTAAGCCCTTGAGTGCATTGATTATGTGTAGTTAAAAGGATACTGTCATGGGAAAACGTTTTTTTCCCAAAACGCATCAGTTAATAGTGCTGCTCCAGCAGACTCCTGCACTGAAATCCATTTCTCAAAAGAGCAAACAGATTTTATTTATATCCAATTTTGAAATCTGACATGGGGCTAGTAGGGTTGCCACCTTTTTAAAATTTTCTTACCGGCCTGCCGGGGGTGGGGCCTGCTGGGGGCGTGGCATGATGTCAAAGGGGGCGTGTCGTGATGTCAAATGGGGCGGAGCCACGTGAGTGATCGGCTGAAGACACAAGAAAGGTAAGTTTTTATTGGATTTAATGCAAGGCAAGGGCCATTTTTAAGGGGTATTACAAATTTACCGGCAGCTACATTGCCGGTAAATTTGTAATACCGGCCCCGGCCTTGGCTGGTGTTTTACCGGTTAGGCCTGTAAAATACCGGCCAGGTGGCAACCCTAGGGGCTAGACATTTTGTAAATTTCCCTGCTGCCCCTGGTCATGTGACTTGTGCCAGCACTTTAAGATGAAACTGCTTTCTTGCAGGCTGTTGTTTTTTTTTTTCTCAGTGTAACTGAAGGAGTTACAGTGGTACATGGATTTTTTCTATTGAGTGCTGTTCTTAAGGTGGCCATAGACCGGGAGATCCGCTCATTTGGTGATATCTTCCCGATATGCCCACATTGAGGTGGGTGATGTGGGGCTGATCCAATCATGGGCTCTAGGGCCCAACGATTGGATCATAATGGAGGCGATATGGGTGGTCGGATTGTGGGACCGCATACACGCAGAGATGCACCCACGATCCGACTGGGTTTTTTAACCTGCTCGATTTAGATCTGGCCTCATATTGATCTGGGGAAGCCTGTCGGATGGTCCGACACACGGGCCAATGTATGGGAGCCTTTAGATCTACCAGGCAGCTGTTATCTTGTGTTAGGGAGCTGTTATCTGGTTACCTTCTCATTGTTCTGTTGTTAGGCTGCTGGGTGGGGGAAAGGGAGGGGGTGATATCACTCCAACTTGCAGTACAGCAGTAAAAAGTGGCTGACGTTTATAAGAGTACAAGTCACATGACTTGGGGCAGCTGGGAAATTGACCATATGTTTAGCCCCATGTCAGATTTAAAAATGAAATATAAGAAAAATCTGTTTGCTGTTGAGAAATGGATTTCAGTGCAGAAGTGTGCTGGAGCAACACTAAAAAAAAAGCATTAAAAAAAAAAAATCCCATGACAGTATCCCTTTAAAATTTTAAAATGGGAATATGGGATTCATAAAAGCAACAAACAACTGGCTCAAAAACTGCTGGAGAACCTTGTACTAAAGTAATGAACTTGTATGCTGTGATTTATAGTGCATAAATGATCACGCTAAAGTTAATGTAGGTGGTAACATAAATATTTCTTTTGGGCAAGTAAGTGTGAGCTTGCATTGGCATGCTCTTGGTGACTGATATCCCTTAAGGAGACAAGTGATGATGTCTCAGGGAAAGCTCAAAAAGCCACCATGCAAATCTGAGTTTCTGTTGAGCCTGAATTATATGCATGTCCTACTGGGTGGAGTAGCTTTTCCTCTAAGCGATACCAGTTGCTGTCAAGGGCACTGCACATTCCTTGAATGTGGCTCACTGCCTGACTCAGGGTGCTGCGTGCTAAACTGAAGCACTAAGAGCTGACCAGCTACTTTACTGTTTAAACTGTCAGGCTGTGCAGGATACACAGCTGGGTACCCCAGAAACTAATGGCATCAGCGTGGTCCTCATGGTTTCTCTGTGTCTTTGTTCTTTCGCTAACGGAAGCCTGCATGTCAATGCAAAACTCACACAGGGGCCTAGTGTAAACATACTTCAGGCTTTAGTTCCTGTTTGTTATGATTGTTCTAGTAGCAAATGCCTTTAAAACACTGAAAAGAAAAAAACATTTGCAAAGTGTACTCTTGATAGGCGAATAAGCCAGCAGTGAAGGAGTTAAACATAATCGAGCAATCAAAAATCCACATTGCATGGTTGCAATAGCATAAAATCACATAAAGAGACCACTATAATGGGTGTTCAAAAATGAATTGACTTTCTTTTCCTTTGCTTTCTTTGCTCACCATTTAGGGCATTTTGCAACCACGCAAACAAAAAGTCTTCCATTAATATACCAATTGTTGAATGATCCCACATTTCAAAAAGGGTGGCAACCAAAATATTTCATTTTGCATAATTTACAGTCAGATGGATTCTCCAGGTTCACCGCGCTTATTTTAGCACCATCAAAAATTGCATTCATGTGCATTTCCCTGCATTGGCGTTGGTTGCGTTCACTAGGGTATGACCTTGTGCCATAGGTCTGTGGGAAACAATTGCATTCCTGACCCAGAGAGACCAATCAAATAGAAAATATGCACTGATATGCACATGCTCAGGGCACTAGGGGAAAAACCCTTACTGTTAATTGTGCACACTTGAAGAAACAAACACAAAGACCAATGACATGTATTTTCAGACATCTTTTAGTCAATGTTACTCATTGTTAAAGAAAGACCTAATTTCAGTTCTAACTAAAATATATTTAATATTTTTTGGATAATGTGATATTAAAATTAAAAAAGGAGCCAAGTTAACCAGACTGACACATCTGCTTTAAAACAAAGAAGGAATTGTATTATCTTGTTAAATTATATATGTCAAAGCCCAGTGTTATCCCATATACTAATGAAACTTGTGGTTTATACTTAAAAATTAAGGGGATAATGTGTAATTTTCCAATACTATTACTTTTTCCAGAGAAAATCCACCTGAATAAATTCCTGTGGGGCCAAAAGACATCTAATGGCACCAAAGTCTTTCCTGGATTTAGTATATCAGATTGCTCGATAGATCAGTAATCTTCTTATGTGTCTGCACAGTATATCCTTAAGAACCTGGAATGCATAAGATAACAGCCTGCATTGCAATACTCTCTAGGACCCATTAGAAAGCACTGCAGAAGAAATATCATTTTGAATCATTATATAGTCATATTATTCACTTATGGTACTAGTAGTTTGAATTTGCAACATGTCTTATTTGCATTTATGCCTGTGTGTTGGATAACTGCTGAAATTGTACTGTTTGTAAAAACTTGGCATTCACTGTATCAGTTATTAAAATAAAGCAAACAAGGGGCTCCGATTATGTCATTACATCAAATAAAAGGAACTTTATTTGCTTAGCGCATGTGAAACATATGGGCTCCCATTCATTTCATTAACTCTTCATAAGATGTGTTAGCCCATAAATGAATCATTCATTCAATTCTGTCTGTCTGTTGTTTTTGCCAGACTGATTATCTTGTTTCTGTAAATCAGTGTGGGATAGTTACAGTACTAAGTATATACATCAATTGTAAGCTCCCTTAAGGCAGAGTATTATCATGATCCTTTAATAGAGATTCTGCATTTTACATTTTATTGGGTAACATTAAACCTATGCTGGTGCCGCTGGTGAAAGCAGACGAGGGTCTTGACAAAAGCCCCTGCTTAGCTCATTTACCGTTGTTTTGTCATGAG
Organism: Xenopus borealis; assembly: GCA_024363595.1. Classification (NCBI taxonomy): domain Eukaryota; kingdom Metazoa; phylum Chordata; class Amphibia; order Anura; family Pipidae; genus Xenopus; species Xenopus borealis. Next base: position 83,994,348 of record CM044437.1, read on the forward strand.
ATCATTATGCAGATGTCCTTCAAGCCCTCGGGCAGGTACAGGGACTTTGTGGGCTTCCAAACACAGCAGGAGTTGGGTGACTGTGATAGGCATCTTCTGCACATCTTTCCCTTCATTTTATGGCAAGCATGTATAATTAGAATATGAAGTGGACTTCTGAAATATGCAAGAATTTTCAAATGTGGGACAATAACCTCTTTGTCCTGTTTCTCATACAGGAATATAAACAACTTTGGATCAGACTGCATGATACAAAATGGTGATCTAGAATTTTAAACCAGAGAAATTGTTGTCAATTTTAGAAGATTGAAACACACTAACAGCATATGTTTAGCAATATCCTCACAGGTGAATCTGATGTAGCCTCTGAGTCACTGGATGATCCTCGTGTGCTTAAGTGAAGATATCCATATATCCTGTGCTACTGGAAACGTATGAGTTATTTAATGTGGGATTTGGAAGGGCTTTAAAGAATAATGGCAGTTTAGGACTATATGCTAACAGCATATGATTCATGCAAAAACAGTGTCCTTTGTATGTTGATTCTGCTTAGTGTGTTGGCTCTAGAACCAAATGTAAATAATGTAAGGCTGTAAAAACGGGGTTGAGCTCCTTGACAGTCACTATTGGTTGCACATGCAAAAATAAACTCATATTCAAATTAATTGTTTAATTGAAAATTGATATATATATATTATTTGTGCAATTGCCATTGCAAGGGTATATTCTGTAAAGCACTGAAGAATGCATTTCCTCTGCATAATTCGACTGTGTTACTATAGATTTGCTTGACGTTGTTTGACTTATGCAGTTGTAGGCCAGTAGTCTGATATACTATGCCAGTGGTAAATGATGATCATGTAGAAATATGTCTATGAATCACTGAAGTAGGCTGGAGGTCATAAACATCCCTCAAAAGGTAGACTAGGGCCCCCGCCCCTTGATTGGTTTGCTGGAGAATGAACAGTGTTTAGCATCATTTCATATATCTATAATTCCCTTACACTGGAAGAGCATTCTGGCTGGTTGAATACCTATTTCAGCTCTAGCTCTTTGTTCAAGAGGAACTCATGACAGTGTAGCCTTCCTACGCTATGCATCATTCCCTATAAGCACCATGTCCAGGCATGTACTTTGGCCACCATCCATTTGGGAAGTCACTAAATTGACATATCCTTCTGCCTGTTCCTTTAAACAGCAATAGTGTGACTACCCCATTAGCTCAGTATAGACTAAAATCTTGGGGCTAGTAATGAAACTAAAAGATGATCCATTATTGTGCTGCCGCTTCTGATAACAATCTGTAATTCATAATCAGGCTTTTACAGGATGTGACTGCATGCTAATCTAGGCAGCATTGTTCTCTTCTTTCAGTTTTTTACTTCAATGCCAGTAAGAGTCATCAGTAAAGAACATCAGTCTCTTCTGCATTGGGCACATAGCCACATAAATAATTTTAATTTCATAAGCTCAATGCTCAGTTACCACCCAGACTGTTGGAAGGCCAGAAGTATTTTACTGTGCCTTTGTGAACACGTACAGGGTATATCTGCACCTGTGCTCAGGTATTTTCCACACACCGGAGCTGCCAGTCATTTTAAATCAACATCAGAACATAAGTGTGATGGAAAAATGGCTGTTTACATAGAAGAGGGGGTCGCTGGATGTTTGAAAGGGAATACTGTCCCAGGGGAGCACTTACACCAATGAATGATCTGCTCACGGAAAAGTAAATAATGTGTGAATTTCCCCTTCAGTCTGACGTAAGAGAGAATCTTTCCAACAAAACAGAATTTGTGATTTTTTCCTTACATGTTCAGTTCAGTCACATCTGATTCCACCACATTTCATTGCTGGCATGCAAATTAACTTTCCACAAATGTGAGAAACAATACCGCTATACTCTTCATATCTACACTTAGGAAAAGTATTGAATTGTAGCTAGACCTTTTTGGGACTTTGGGTTTTGATTGGGTTCAGGGCTTAATATTAATTGTTTTGTCCATATTAATTGTGTCCAGTACTGAGCATTCAGATTAGGGCATAATCAAAATATATAACTATAGGCTGATACAAGGGGAAGGGGCTCCTATTGATAAAGCTATGTAATTTGCATAATGTAGGATTACCAATTCATTTGAAAATTCAGGGGCATGTGTTCAAAATCCAGCCAGAAGGGATGATTGCAACTGAATTTAAATTCAATTCATCCTGCAACATGCATATTTTTGATGTGTCCCTGAATTTTAAAGTTATCTGGCAACCATAGTGTTATGTTATGGTAGCCGAGGATGATCAGAGTATAACAGTGCTTTATTAGCAGGTTCATGCAGCCATTACACTTCAACAGTATCTTGAACTCTAACCCTTTTAATCAGGATAGAAAGTACATCACATATTCCCTCTATAGTAGGACAGCATTTGGGTAACTGTAATAGACAGAAACCATAAAATATATGTATCTTAAAGCAATATTGTACATTCTGCACAACACATAGTCCCTGTTCCATGCAGGTAGTTTTCTGATTCTCTCAGTTTGTCTAATAGGTTCACTTTCTTTAGGTCTGTTGCAGTTGGCATCAGGAGTAGGAAAATGTCCTTCATCAAATGGAACATCTCCAAAGTCATATCTAGCAGTAGCAATTCGACTTGCACTCCATATGTGTCAATCAGACAGTTCACATGTGTACGGTCCTCGCTGGCGTTTCACTTTAAGTGGTGCAGTACATTTAGATTGTCCTTGTTTCAGTAGTCCTGGTTTCTTAATCTGACTAAAGGTTCAGGCTGAAAGTGCACTTCTCTTGCACCACATTTTCTGTCAGTATAAGCCTTGCATTTGGCTTCTTGATGTTTGACAATGTCAGCAGTAGATGAGTGGAAGTTTGATGTCTGCAACATATAACTTAGTGCACATCTGTCTGCCATGTAATATTCAGCTCGAGATGCTTGGGTTGTTGTATAGCATGTTGCTCTGTAGTTATGTAGGAACTCTGTTGTAAATACTTTCCAAGATTTCCCAGTAAGATTTGCTGTCTGTAGTGCTTCTTTTAGACTTCAGTTGAATCGCTCGATTTCTCCATTTGCTTGTGGGTAATACACTGAAGATTTCCTATGCATAATATTCCTCTCTCTCAGAAAGGATTCAAACTCATATGAGACAAACTGTGGTCCGTTGTCTGATATTAACTCCAAGAATTCCCAGTAAGGTTTGCTGTCTGTAGTAATTCGGTTGAATCGCTCAATTTCTCCATTTGCTTGTGGGTAATACACAGAAGATTTTCTATGCACAATAGTCCTCTCTCTCAGAAAGATTTCAGACTCAGATGAAACAAACTGTGGTCCGTTGTCTGATATTAACTCATTTGGATTACCTTCTCTGCTGAAGACTTTAGACAGAAATGTTATTACTGTAGCTGATGTTATATGAGAAACACATGCAATTTTTTACTTCTATCAGTCTTCTAGTATACAGTAGAACCTCCCAGGTCTATCAGAGTTATAGCAAATCTGCAGTCTATAGGAGCATCTGTAAAAGGACCCACAATATCAATAGCAAGTTTTTCCCATGCTGAATCAGGGAATGGTACTGGTGGTGTATGTGTGATATATCAGCATTGTCATTGTTTTGTATGTACAGGACTGAGTTTCTTCTCAGCATTTGGCCATTTGCTTTGAAAGATGTCCCGTAGTTTTACTTGAATTGGATATGTGAGGCAAGCTTGCTTAAAATCAGCATCTGTAACTGCAGATGATAATATATCAGCCAATGCTACAACTTCTATGTCCTCATTAAGTGTATCAAACTCTGCAGGTAAAGGTAAACATGACAAACAATTAGCAGTAACATTTTTCAAGCCTGTCCTGCATGATCGGCATGAATCTGTGTGAGAATGCACCAACCCCATAGTCTGAAGCGTCTGTAGTAACCATAGTGGGTAGTGCAGGATCAAATAAAGCTAGCACTGGACTGTTCACAATTAACTGTTTCAATATTTCAAAGCTATGCTGAGCAGTCTCTAACCAAACCAGGCTTCAAATTCCATGTAGAAGTGCTCAAAGTGGCTCCACAACTGAAGCATAGTTGGCAATAAACTTAGAATACCATGAAGTAAGACCTAAGACAGTAATGTCTGAAAATCAGATGGAGTAGGTGTTTGTGTAACAGTGTTGACAAGGTCATGGCCAGGCAGTAATCCCTCTTGTGAAATTATATGACCCAGAAATGACAGCTGAGTTTGTCTGAAGTGGCATTTGGAAAGGTTTAGTTTCAGTCCTGCAGAATCAATGCATTTCAGAACCTTTTTTAGGTACTTGTCATGAAGAGCCATAGTTGGAGTGTAGACAATTATATCATCCAAGTAATTGTACACCAGGTAAGTCATGTAGTATAGAAGATAACTAGATGCTGAAGCCAGTCCATAAGGTACATGCTTGAACCGAAACAAACCATTACCATGGGTGATAAATGCAGTGAGGTCTCTGCTTTCCTCATGCAGTAATACTTGATAATAAGCACTCTGAATATACAGGGTGGAAAAGAATTTTGCTCCTCGGAATTCTGAAAATATTTCCTCTATATGTGGCAAAGGTTTGTTATCCATAACAACTGCTTTATTTGGTTAACGGAGATCAACACACAATCGAATACCTCCAGTTTCTTCATTGTTACAACAATTGATGAAACCCATTCGGAGGATTCTGATTTTTCAATCACATCTTGCTTTGCCAGTTTCTTTAGTTCCTGTGAGACAGCCTCCCTTATAGAGTATTGAAATTGCCTCTGGTGTACTGGTTTTAGATCTGGTCTCAGCTTAACTTTGTGTACAACCCAATGAGGTTTTGCTTTGTGGTGACATTTTAGACACTGGCTGTATGGCAGGCACTGGTGCTGTAGTAATGAGACCATCAACTAATTGTTAAATGCAGCAAAGAGATCCTTTCCAAGTATAGCAGTACCCTTATTCACAATGTGAAAGTCACATTTTGAAGTATTTGATTCAAATTGTACAGTCACTAGCAAGCAACCAAGCACATTGGATTGGATCCTTTAAGTAAATGACCAGTCTCAGGGCAGGTGAAAGTTTTTCAAAAAAATATCCTTTGGTAGTATAGAAACAGCTGAATCTGTATCAAGCATTAGGTTAATGGAGTGTCCCTTGTCAGCAGAAGCAGTATTGACATTGACAGTGCATTTAAACTTGTCTGGAATAAATGTATCAGCTTTATCAACACTTAATAATGTAACATTTGAAGCAGCGACTTCATGAACATCTTTTGCAGAACTACGGCAGATCTTAGCAAAATGTCCTTTTTTGCATTTGCGCCACTGTACAGCTTTTGCAGGACATGTAGCATAGCTTGCAGTGTGTTGTGTTGAACCAGAGCGGAAGCAGAATTTTTTATTTGTATTTGCTGCACGGTTTTGCAGTATAGGAGAATCCCTTTCCTTAGCATTGCATTTTGCCTGTGATTGTGCATTATTAGGCCCCAGCGATAGATTAACAGTCTGTACATTCCCAGCAGTTCCCTGACTGAGAGTTTCAGCCTCTGCCACTGCTGTTTCAATTTGGCTAGCAGCTGTAATAGCCTTTGCAAAGGTTAAATCCTGCTCTAGAAGCAGTCTCTCTCTAATGTGTGGTGAATTTGTTTTTTCCACTATTTGTTCTCTTAGCATTTCATCTGTTAGATTCCCAAACTCACAGGTAACAACCAGCTCTGTCAAAGCTGCTACAAATTGTTCTGTGGATTCACCATTCTCCATGTTGGCAGAATTTATATATTTCAGCAACTAGGGATGGCGCGAACTGTTCGCGCGAACATCCGCTGTTCGCGCTCGCATAATATTCGCGAACGTCAATATTTTCGCCATTTTGGGTTTGCGCATAGTCGCCGCTTTTTTTTGCCCTCTCACCCCAGACCAGCAGATACATTGCAGGCAATTAGGAAGCTCTCCCTCCTGGACCACCCAAACACACCCCCTGGACCACTCCCCTTCCATATATAAACTGAAGCCCTGCAGCATTTTTTCATTCTGTCTGTGTGTGCTGCTTGGAAGAGTTAGTGTAGGGAGAGAGCTGTTAGTGATTTCAGGGACAGTTGACAGTTTGCTGGCTAGTAATCTGCTTGATACTGCTCTGTATTGGAGGGACAGAAGTCTGCAGGGATTTGAGGGACATTTTAGGTTAGGTAGCTTTGCTGGCTAGTAATCTACTGTTCTTCAAACAACTGCCATACATTGACCTGTATTTTTTCTGTGCTTCAGTGGCTGCGACTATTTTCAGCATTTATATTGCATATTTTTTCTGTGCTTCAGTGGCTGCGACTATTTTCCGCATTAATATGGCATATTTTTTCTGTGCTTCAGTGGCTGCGACTATTTTCAGCATTAATATGGCATATTTTTTCTGTGCTTCAGTGGCTGCGACTATTGGATTTTTCAGATACATTTTTGCCCTTGATCCCCCTCTGGCATGCCACTGTCCAGGTCGTTGCACCCTTTAAACAACTTTAAAATAATTTTTCTGGACAGAAATGTCTTTTTTAGCTTTTAAAGTTCGCCTTCCCATTGAAGCCTATGGGGTTCGCGACGTTCGCGAACCGTTCGCGCGTTTTGTCGCAACCACATCAGCAACCACATTTGCACTGTTGGCATGAAAAAGTTCTTTATAGCAGTAAGAGCTGTTTCATAAGTCTCATCAAGTAATGGTAATGTATGTATAGAATATGCGCTGTCACTCTGCTCCCAGGCAGTGAATAAGTAAAGCACGCTTTTTAGCAGAAGGCTTTTTATCAGCAGAAATCTCCCCTTGATCAGCAGCAGGCCCGGATTTGCAATCTGTGGGTTCTGGCAAATGCCAGAGGGGCTGCTATAAGGTGCCATAGAAAGTCAGTATTTAGTGGGCTAGTGGGGGCTGTTTGGGCCTCTGTGGGGGCTGATTGGGCCTCTACCTGAAATGCCAGGGACTATTTTAATTCTCAGTCTGAACCTGATCAGCAGCAATAATGTAGTTTTCAGACATACGGATCCAAGCAGTAAAAGGTATGGTAAGCTCACTAGGGTTTGAGAGAAAAGCTGCAAGCTGCTGCAGAGGTAGAAGAGACATCTCGTCACCAATTTGCGATGTTTTGGTAGCCAAGGATGACCAGAGTATAACAGTGCTTTATTTGCAGGTTCATGCAGCTATTACACTTCAACAGTAGCTTGAACGCTAACCCTTTTAAACAGTATAGACAATACAGTGTATGCACAGTATACTCTTGTGCACAGTAACACCTACAGGTACCTTGCACAAACACCACAAATAGCATACTAGGGACAAAACATTTGTAGCAATGTGATTTACAGCATCCCTATACAAGTATGAAGTAAAAATGAAAGTACTGTAAATATAAGGTTTTGCAATACCAGAAATGGCGCTGTACTGCTGTCTTTAAAAGTACAGTTACACATTTGCAATGAGCTCATTTTATAAAGTGGTATTGTGGAAATTTTGAAATGTTTCTTATTTTATGCAATTTGAAAACTCAGTTTAAAATATTTCCCTCTTCATAATCGAGGGTCAGTGGTGGCAGTATAAAATATATATAAAACCATTCAAGGTGCATATAATATGGTTCAGATTCGGATTTCCATTTTATTCACAAATTGTTTTTTTTTATCTATATAGCTATAAACATTAGAGATTTATTAAGTGTAAAAACCACAAACATTTTTAATACAAGACTTTGCCAAGTAAAAGCAGTTGAGGTCCAATAGAAGTCAATGCGAGCAGCACCAATCCTATTGGACCTTTTTTCTAACCATTCAGACTTTTAGAGCTTTTCAGATTTTTTCGCTAGTAATTGTCAGGAAAAGTCGATTTTTAGAGCTCTTTGATATTTGTATTTTTTAACATCATTCATAATTATCATTATTTTTCATTTGTACTTTTTATATTCAGATCTTTTAATAACTTTCACGGCATCAGTGGTTTTAGAAAAATAGAGCTTATTTGTGGTTTCAAAAAGCTCTAATAAAACTAAAGTTCGACCATTAATCAATGGTATCTCCATGTGTAATGTTGTGTGAAAAACCCCAGCAAGCATCCCAAAGTGAAATATATAACAAAGTTGAAGCTTGAAAAACAAGGGAAGTGTTAAATTATTTTGATCTTAATCACTTGTAAAAAACGTGAGCCAACATCATAATATGTTGCTCAATGTAAATTAAGTTCCTAGGAACTAAGAGGAAAGCTAAAGTGATGGAAATATACTGGTTCATCCCCAATGGGCTATGGGTAGAAACGTTTCCATTAGTATCTCACTTCACTTAGGGCATGAGCTTGGCTCTATCTATCTATCTATCTATCTATCTATCTATCTATTGATCTATCTCTTTTCTTTTTTTCTATCATCTATCATCATTTATCTATCATCTATGTATCTATCTTTCTATCATCTATCTTTCAATCATCATTTATCTATCATCTCTATCATTTATCTACTTTCTTTCTATCTATCTATCATCTATCTATCTATCTATCTATCTATCTGTCTATTACGTATATTTATTCTGCCTGGTGTCGCCAAAAATACGAGTTCAAATGGTGACTCAGATGAAACAATCCCTTCCTATGTATTTATATTGTGTTTTTTTACTAATTGCTAAACAAAATTAAATTAATTAAAATTAAATTAAAATTAAATGAAGGCTACAGTATATCTTTCGAAACTGAATGTTCTCAAGACAATCTTGACAAAGCCTGAATCATTATAAAAATGAGCTTCCTTAAATCCAAAGCAGTTTGCATTGAAATGTAAATATGGGACAGATATTTGTTTTATTAATCCTGGGCAAAATGTAATAAAATGAAGTAATCACCATAAACACCCTAAGGCAAAGAGGGAGCTTTACAAGGTTCTGACTAGGGAGTATGCTGGATTATCTACTAGATAATATTGAGCAAACTGGATTTTGAGGAAGTTATACATTTACATATGAACGAAAGACATTTATTAAGGTACCAGAGTGCTTACTACCAACACATGATCGTGGCACTAAACTCTGCACCAGTAACATAAGATGTAAGAAATATTACTGCTTTATGATTTTGGTGTTAAATACTAGACTATCGGCAGCCCCTAGTTGCTATAACAGCTTATTCTGGGAAGGTTTTCCATTCAGCCAAAGTTTGGGCTTTGATGATGGTGATCAGTTTGTGTTCCAATTCATCAACAGCTGTGAGAAGAATTTCTGTCTGCAGGAATAGAAAAATTCAGTGGCTTTGTTTTCTCTTCCTTAATGAACCCTGGTGACCTCTCCAAATCTTGTGTCTTCTTCTGTCTTCTCAGGACTCTCCATCACCCTATTGAATCTTTAAAGGGAAACTATGGCAAAAATCTAAATTTAATAAAAGTTTAATAGCACTGAAAGAAGACTTTTCTAAAATCAATGAAAAATTCTGACCTGTTTGTGATCTTCGGAGGGTTATGGAAATCATTAGCATATTACTGGTGCCCAAAAAGAGGCACATGGACTCCACTTACAACAGAACTGGGTGGTAGAGATCAGGCATAAGTTGAAGACTGGGAGAGGTGAAAAAGATTAGATGAGGAAGGGAAAACAAAGCCATTTAACTCTAAAAATATAAGGTAAAAGTTAATGTGAAAACAGGTGCAATAGCAGTGCAACGTTTGGTGCAGGATCCTTTTTATATACTATATGACTGCAGTTTTCTTAATCCTACCCCTCAAAACCTGTCTATTTATCTGACTGATCAAATTAGTTTTATCTATGGGGCCCGCAAATATTGTAACTTTGCTAAAATCCCCTAAACCCCTTATATGTAGACTCATGGCCTGGTGGCAAAATGGTAAGTGGTGGATATGGAAGTGGCAAAGCTATTATTACTGCAATAACTTTTGAATTAAGCATCTTCCAAAAATGGCTGGGATATATTCAATACATAATTTTTGGATTCAAAATATTCAACTGAACAATGAATTGAAACTGAACCCTAGTTTGCACACCACATCTAAAACACATAACACCATAAAGTTCGCTGATGACACGACTGTGGTGGGTCTCATCAGCAATAATGAATAGTCACAGAGAGGAGATGCAGCGGTTAACAGACTAGTGCAGAGTCAACAACCTGTCTCTCAATGTAGACAAAACAGCATTGTGGCTGATCCAACACATCCCTCACACTCACTGTTCCCACTCCTGCCATCTGGAAAAAGGTACCAAAGCATAAGGGCCCTCACTACCAAACTTTGTAACTAAGCCATAAGGCTCCTGAATACTCAGGGACCAGACAAATCTCCCCCCACACACACTCCTGATCTTATTATATACCATCACATTACACAGCCACTGTACAGCCACTGTACACCATTGTATAAATAAATAGCCATTGGATACAATTGTTCTCTATGAGCACATCTGCACTTTATCATGTTCTTACTACTATCATAAAACAATTATACACTCATGATGTCTGATATTTAACATTATTTACTTTAAATATTACATCTGCTGAGTGTGCACTGTCTTGTCCTGTTCCTGCACTATGCTGTCCTGTCTTGCAGTAGTTGCACATTTCTGCACTTGCACTTTTTGTCTGGTACGTCTATGTTGTGTGGAGCACCATGGTCCTAGAGGAACTCTGTTTTGTTTTACTGTGTACTGTACAAACGTATGTGGGTGAAATAAATTCACTCTTGACATCTAAGAAAATCAAAAGGGGAAAAGGAGTTCCACAAAGTAAATGATGGTCCTCACTTTTTGGGTATATTTTTCTAAGGGTCTATGAGTGAATAAAGAGTAATAGGATTACACTTTGATGGACTGTAATGAGCTCTAGTTTCATTCTTTGATAAACAGGGTCAAACTGTTTATCAGTTAACCTGGTGGTCCCCGGGTATTTATGGGCCAGCAGACCTAGGTCTGCTCCCCTATCTTGGCTGCGTCATCAAAGAAAATTAGGCTGAAGGAAGCAAAATGTACGTGATGCGATACACTCACACACAAGCATCCCAGGGTGGGTGTGGGATGTGTGGACATCAGGAGGTTGCAAGGTGGTCCCATAAACTCACAGCCCTGGTAGGCAACGTTCTCAGTCCAAAGTTGTTGATAAATATACCCCATGGGTTCAAGCGTTTCTGCAAAAAGTACAAACGTTTCTGCAAATTATATTAATTCATGGTTAAAGAAGTGATCTGCTTAGTGATTTGAGCTACAGGAATATGAATATCGAAGCGGAGTTGTATAATCATAGGCTTATTTTTCAAGCTGCACCTATCTGCCTTGCACATAAAATTATAAGATTCACTATTCGTTGCCCATGTGAAAGCAGAAGCCCAATGGCATTTTGGGTGTTGGCTAAAACTGTGCCTCACTCATCCATATTTCTTGTATTCAAACTGTATATATAGCATTTCTAGACTGCAAGCAGAATGGAATTGATCCAGGCCAGGTGAACAAGGGTAAGGCAGATGTTCTATACAATCTGCTAAGCCAAATATTTCTTTTGCTTGGATTGTTTTTAGCAGGTGCTGGCTCAGTACTTTAGAGGAATGTGCATTATTGGCACAATAAAAAATGTCACAATAATGATGAGAGTTATAGTTAAAAAAAAGTTGGTGGGTTATAAGATTTGTAACCCTCAACTCTGGCAAAGCTGCACAATCTTGACTTGTATTCAGTATGTGCTGGAATCTATCTATTTATAAAACACATTAATTACTGTTTTTCCAAAAAAGCCAGTTGATCTAGTTTTTCAGCGTCTCAAATGTATTGATGATTGTTGCACATTGAGAGAGGGAATTTAACAACTTCCCTATCACCAGTGAGTAAGGCTGGATCACTGGTAGGAATAAAACTCCTTGAGGGCCTTTTGCAATGACAAATGGAATGAGTAAAAGGACTGATACTCAGAAAGGACCTGCATCATGTTCTTCTATTCGGAATGACAACAAATAGCTATGTTTTTCGGCAGGAATTCAATGAATTATCTGTTTATTTCAGAAGTTAAATAAAATAGTGTCTGAAGGAGTTACATGAATGATAACTGCAAGGTTATAAGTGCATGTTACTGTCTTCCATTGTTGTACACTTGGCATGAGGAAATGTGATCCTAGAAAATTGTCTATCACTTGGAAAGTCTGGAATCCTGCTATACACTAGACCTCAGCTGCATGGCCTACTTTCATTTCTGCACATCTGCATTTTGGACAGATGGTAAATATAAGCTATATGTTCTGATTGAATAAGCTATACACAAGTAATAGCAAGCAAATTGCCCATGGGGTTTAACCCAAAGCTCCAAAATACAATTTGAATTGGTCACTTACAGGTGATCAGCGAAAAATATCAATGTTCTGTCTGCCTTATTCAGTTCTTGGAGGACAATGTCTACTGACCAAATATGGTCACTGAATGGATGAGCTGATAGATCGCCACATATATACCATATCCACATTAAAATTAGGATTTCTGTGTGTTTGAGGTTGTATTTGGGGGGGGGGGGTAGTATATAATGCTTTTCAGAAGTTGTCTTCTGACCTGTAATTTGGACCTTAAAAATGGATGAAAGACTAAGTATCTGGTTAAAAATTACATTTGGGGGAGATTAATTAAGCCTTAAGTTGTGATTTCCACACAAATTTGAGTTTTAAAGGTAAAAAATTTGGTCAAAAATCTAATTTTCAGGTAAAAAAAAACCCTCAAATTTGTCAAGATTTATTTTACTCTGGAAATAGATCAAAGGCAAAAATACTCCATCTAAAACCAGTTCAGGTCATGTAAGAGTCAATGGCAGAGGTCCCTTGAATCAACTGAAAATGTTAATAGCCTTTGCCCAAAATCAGTTCAAGCAATTCAAGTTTTTTTTCACAGAAAACTCGATTGATTCTAGTTTTCATGTTGTTACAAAAAAAACTCTAAAATTCAACCTTTGACAAATAACCCCATAAAATGAATTTGAATGCTTTTTAATGAGCTCTTGTAGTCCAACATGCATAGTAGAACAATATACTTTGTTGGATATGTCTCTGGCCATCCAGTTTTTAATTCATTCAGAAAAGGGCAACTTGTTTATACCTGATGTAATCTAGTGCAATTTAGATAATGAATCTAAGGAAGCTTTTTCTTTCTCTGAAAACACACAATGCACTCAACTATTAGTTCACCTCATTGGTGACACCTGATTGTCCCAGACTGATTGTCCCAGACTGACCTTTTTGTAGCTAAGATTTGTCAATAATCCAATGATGCCATGCAAACCCTATAATTATTACAATTTTCTTTTGCCTTCATTATTACTCTATTATTATTATTATTATTACTTATGTGAGATATAGAATGATATTTTTTTAGTCTCGGACCACTAATCAACTAAGAACCCAGCATTACACATCTGCAATCTGCAAATGCAGAACAGTGCTGATATGTGTGTGACAGGCTGAAGGCAGAATTTTAATTAAACTATGGAGCATAGCTTTGGGTTTTGATGATGAGCTAAGTGGCAACTCAGATCACACAACTTTAGCACCTCCATTAAAACAATAAACAGAACTAGAAGACTTCAGATACATTGACAGTGAATATATAGAAATACTTCAGGAGCTGAAGAACCTGTTTTACTAATTGATATGTAAAATACGGCCACACTGCAGTATATAGTAGGGTTTCAGGAATAGTCCATCATGAAAATTATTTCAATCTCATTTTTGTGAAATTGAGACATGCTCCAGTTTCTACAGTGTGCAATGGGCTGTTGAATATCTCTATTTAAAGGGGTTGTAAATTCTGCTGCACAGCACTGCTCAACCAAAAATGATGCAGTTGTTGCTGGACTCCCAGAATAAAATATATTGAAATTTGAGGCATGCTGGGAGTGGTAATCCAGCAACATCAGGGTTGTATTCTTAAATAAATAAGTTTATAAATAAATACGTTTAATATTGCGCAATAAAACTTCACAAAATCTCCACAACCAGCGACTGCTTTGAAATGCATAAAATCCTCCAATGAAATCCATGACTTTTATCTGTCTGGCTCCCTGTTCTTGTTCCTGCAACTGTAGTTGGAAGCTTAAAGCCCAGTTTCCCAGAACATTTCCTTTGTCCCCATGCTTGATTCCAGTGTAATATAATGAAGAAAAAATGCCATTGTTTTCTCTGTTTGTAAGATAACAGCAAGATGCCAGACAGTGCTGGCAGTCAGTGTTATCACTGGTCAATTCTTTTTCATGTATAATGAACTTTTTGATCAGCAGAGTTGTTGTGTTTGGTAGCCGAGGATGAGGAGGGTATAACAATGGTTATAAGCAGGTTCATGCAGCCATTACATAACAGCAGTGAGTCTTACTTTCACTTTCAAGTTGTACAGAAAGTCCTATGTATGCATAGTGCCACCTGCAGGCCATTTGTATAAACACCACATATTCCCCCTATAGTAGGAAAGCATTTAGACAAATATATAAACAGTAACAATTAAACCGTATGTATCTTAAAGCAATATATACATTCTTTACATGACATAGTCCTTGGTCCATGCAGGTAGTTTCCTGATTCTCTCAGTATGCCTTATAGGTTCACTTTCCTCTGCCCTATTGCAGTTGACATCAGGAGTTGGGAAATGTCCTTCATCAAAGGGAACATCTCCAAAGTCATATCTAGCAGGAGCAAGACGACTTGCATTCCATATGCGTCCATCAGACAGTTTAAATGTGTATGGTCCTCGCACACCACAAGAGTCTCACTGGTGAAATTTCTTGCACCTGTAGTTTTTCAGCATCTTCTATAGAAAACTAGGGGGTGCCATGGGACGAAGTAATGGCTGGGTTTCGGTTTCACAAGGTTGAAATGCCAGTTAGTGGGAAATAATTATACATTAACATATTAAAGGGGTGGTTCAATTTAGTAAGTCATAGAATGACTAATTCTAAGCAACTATTCAACTGGCTTTCTTTTTATTTTTTATAGTTTTTGAATTATTTGCCTTCTTCTTCTGACTGTTTCCAGTATTCAAATGGCGGTCACTGCCTCCATCTGAATACAAATCCTCTGTAAGGCTATAAAAGTATTGTTGTTCTACTTTTTATTACTCATCTTTTTAGTCAGTCCCTCTCCTAGTCATATTCCAGTCTCTTATTCAGATCAGTGTATGGCTGCTAAGGTAACTTGGACCCAAGCAACCAGATTTCTGAAATTGCAAACTGAAGAGCTGCTGAATAAAAAACTAAATAACAACCACAAATAATACAAAATGAAAAAACAATTGAAAATTGTTTCAGAATATCCCTTTCCTACATAAGGACAAAAGACAAACATATAGGGGCAGATTTATCAAGGGTTGGAGGGAAACTTTAGAATTTTTCAGTACTTTGACTATTGAAGAGGCCAAAATTTGATTTGAATTGAAAAAATTTGTTTCGAATGAAAAAATTTGACCATTTCTCTAATTTGACCCTTTGCCACCTTAAACCTGCAGAAATGCTGTTTTAGCCTATGGGGGACCTTCTATAGCCTTCATGGAGGCTTTTCAAATTTCTTTTAAATGAAATCGAATTGAACAATTCAATAAAACGATTCAAACTATTTTAATTGGGTTGAAAACGGAGACCTATTTGATCGATAACTTTCCATTTTCGATCTAAAAAACTCTTTGAATAAAATTCGATGGTTGAATTTTGAAGTATTTTCACTTTGAAATTCAACCCTTGATAAAACTGCCCTGTAGTGACAGTTTAAAAATACTAGGCAGAACAGATTCATAGGACCAGATTCTATTAGATACTTATCATCTTATTCAATTCCAGATTGTCCCATGCAGCCAGATGCAATTCAGTGAGAAAAGCTTCTCATTGTTTATCACATGCCTATTGACATCACTGTTTGTCAATGGGCAAAACTAGAACTGGATCAGGAGAAAAATCTTTACTTCTCAAATGATCTCTCACCTATAAGTATTTACATAATTCATTATATATATAATATATATATAAAATAAACATATACATATATATAATAAATATAACATATAATTTTCTCATTGATTTAAAAACAGCCATAAGCCATAAGCGCAAAGGTCTTTGCTTTGGATAAACATATTTCCATAAAAATAATAAATATGTTGATTTTATTGTTTGCCAACTTTTTTCTGATTTTCTTTTTTTACAGACTGATGTGATGCCCTGTACAATTTAGTATGAGTCATTCAATCAGTTTTTTGACCATTGTTCCTTTAAATCAGCAGAATGCAAGTACAATTGCCAATATCAACATGGGAGTCCTTCCATCTTACTGCACCAACTATGCCCCCAGTTCCTGTCTGGCAGCAGCCCTTTGTCAAAACATTTCAGAAGTTATACTCTGTATTGTTACATTTACGCTTACTGTAATTTATTAACTCATTCAAATTCAAAGCCACAAATGCATTGTACACAATTTCTACATAAATAATACCATTAAATATAATTATTCTATTATTCTATTACTGTACAGTGAAACCCAGGACAGTGCATGCTGGCAAAAGGGTATATGACAGCTACTAGGCAGGTGTAGTTGGGTTTAGAGACGTAGTTGAGGGGGTGGAGTTTTATAAGGGGTTTATGGGACTAACCGATAAAGAGGGCATCCATTTTGGAAAGGAAAAAAGGAGCCCACCTACCCATGTATTAACCCTTTGTACTAGTTGTCACAACTGTGGCCTGGGTTAGTGAGGCACAGGTTAAGTCAATGTGGAACGGTGAGTATTGGAGCTGACTAACTAGGATAGGATGTGAGGGGATAGTCCACTCTGTTGTCACAGCCGGGCGGGAGGTCCCTGGCAATAGGGAGAATAAATTGAGAAGCTGAAGTTTTTTTACCAAGTCCCAAGTTGGTTAATGGGACTTTTATTATGTTGTATTGGTTGTTGCGTGCAATCTGGGGTACCCACCATGCTGGAAGGCACAAGCAGCTGGTGGCTGGTATGATTGTAGGCACCTAATTGTGGCCATTGCCAGGGGCCTTGCAGAGGATCATAAGTTAATGGTACATCACTGTTCTTATTTGTATGTTTACAGTGTTGTTAATTTAAATTGTTATGGATATATGCATTATCTATTGCTAAATTATGTTTAGTGCAATAAAGCTATGGCAAAAAGATTCCAACAAAATAAGTGGATGGTGAGTGAGTTGGTTATTTCTAGGTCATATTATTTATAAATAATATGATGGTATATCCTGACTTAAATATCCACAATGTGAACAAATACATACATATGTCTGGCAGGCCCTTTGAGACTTGGAATAGCCATAATGCCAACATCTAAAATATTTAATGCAATCACTGTAAATTTATCACACAGGGCAACGGCCAACATTTGCAAACCTGATGTACGGGGCCCTCTGATTATATATAATAATAAAAAATATGTATTTTAGCTATTTCCAAGCATGTAAAATTGGATCTTTCCAAACATTTTTGTGAAATAAGAACTTGAAATCCCAGTACTATGCCATCCATTGTTGTTAACCACAGACCATATGAACAGTGATGTAACAGAAAAATATAAAATGGAAATCTTGTTTTTTGTAATACAATAACTTTGTAAAAGAAGATCTGAAGTCTTTGTTCTTTAAATAAAAAAAATGTAAAACTGACTGAAACCATGTTTTAACAATGTATATGGTATCTCATTTAACACCATTATATGTACAGTAAATTGTGACAGCTCTAGTACTCAGTGCACGCAAATGTCTTGCTGCATGCCACCACTTACTTTACATTGTTGTGGCTGATAGTGATTGCAATGTAGTTAAACAAAAAGGTGAATTGCACCATTCTGTTTTGCAGTTTGCATAAGTGTCTTTATAAGTACAAAAACAAGCACTGGTGTGTAGTTGCAGCACCTGATGCCCTACAGATAGTGATGGGCGGGCGAATTCGCGGCGAATTCCCGCGATTCGCCCATCACTATCTGTAGGGCATCAGGTGCTGCAACTACACACCAGTGCTTGTTTTTGTACTTATAAAGACACTTATGCAAACTGCAAAACAGAATGGTGCAATTCACCTTTTTGTTTAACTACATTGCAATCACTATCAGCCACAACATTGTAAAGTAAGTGGTGGCATGCAGCAAGACATTTGCGTGCACTGAGTACTACAGCTGCCACAATTTACTGCAGCTGCAAATCAGCAGCGAAATTTCGCCAGAAAAATGAGTCGCGCGACGCGCGCCGAAAACGACACGACGCGCATCGGAAACGACGCGACACGCCAAAGTTGACGTGAATTTTTCGCCAATTCTCTGGAAATTCGCTAATTTTTTGGCGAAGCGAATCTCGGGAGATTCGCCCATCACTACCTACAGAATCTACAGGCAATCATTAATTTGGAACCTCTATATGTCAGTAGTATCACCACCCAGAAGTTGGCAGGTACATTTGGCTCTGTGCTGCAAATAACATCTGGTATGTGTGTCAATGCTGCAGGTATGCTATCAGTCAGGCACAGCTGCTATAAATGCAGCTTGCGTGGCTGCTTAAGTAACTATATGCTCTTGGGGTCCCACTCTCATTATACGTTTCTATTTTTAGATGGTTATTCACATAGGTATATTTAAATCTATATTTCCAGGGTATTTATTTCAGTGCACCAAGACATGTTTCTCAGAAGAAGTGGCTTAGACCAGTTTCTTTCAAAAAGTTATACTGTGTCTAGAGACAGGAGTGGACCAAGCTGTTGCACAAACCCCTGTTGCTAGACTATTTACAAAATAACTTGAACAAGCTGCTAATACGGAAAGAACCAATACCTTCCTTCCTCTGCATTAATAGGGAACTATTATGTTGTTATAAGTAAATGTATTTATACTTATGGCTTATATTGCATTTCCCTATATATCTGTTGTGCAGATATCCACAAAGGGCCAGTAAATTAAAATTTTTATTGGTTTTGCTTTGTTTTGTGTGCTAAATCTACTCTACAGTGGTACAAAAGATATCAGGGGTAATTTACTAATGCCAAGAAAAAAATTACTCCATTTTGTGCTTAACTAAGCTCTTGCACCTGGGGCATCAATGTTTTTTAATCTTTCACCAGATTAAAAACAGGCTCCTTTGTACCAGGTCATATATTAATGAGCGGGCTGGCCTGAAACTGAGACTGGCCTGGCCTGAGACCACGGATTTACCTTGTGCCCTGCCCATTGTTGTTAAATGACCCCCCTTTCAAAATGTAAGTTAATTAAATGGGCCCAAAACTACAATCACCAAAACATATTATATACAGA
This sequence comes from Xenopus borealis, assembly GCA_024363595.1. Taxonomy (NCBI): domain Eukaryota; kingdom Metazoa; phylum Chordata; class Amphibia; order Anura; family Pipidae; genus Xenopus; species Xenopus borealis. The sequence continues at coordinate 84,013,613 of CM044437.1, forward strand.
GATGTCAAGATAACATATATGCACAAACACTGCAATATTAGCAATACATTGTTATTTAGTCCAGAAAAGTCTTGGATAATAGGTAAATCATGCAACACACCACATATCTGTGTTCAGAATTACAATTATTATTATTATTACTGATATTAACATATTTATAGAGCACCAACACATTCCAGTGGTGTACAATCCAAGAGTATATACACCAAACATACAAAACATGGATAAAATAATGATGTTGTACTTAAAGGGAAACTGTCATGGGAAAACATGTTTTTTTTAAAAAAAAACGCACTAGTTAATAGTGCTGCTCCAGTAGACTTCTGCACTGAAATCCATTTCTCAAAAGAGGAAACAGATTTTTTTATATTCAGTTTTGAAATCTGACATGGGGCTTGCCATTTTGTCAATTTCCCAGCTTCCCCGGTCATGTGACTTGTGCCAGCACTTTAGGAGGGAACTGCTTTTCTGGCAGGCTGTTCTCAATGTAACTGAATAATATGCAGTGGGACATGGGTTTACTATTGAGTGCTCTTCTTGTATCTACCAGGCAGCTGTTATCTTGTGTTAGGGAGCTATTATCTGGTTACCTTCTCATTGTTCTGTTGTTAGGCTGCTGGGTGGGGGAAAGGGAGGGGGTGATATCACTTCTGCAGTACAGAAGTAAAGAGTGATTGAAGTTTATCAGAGCACAAGTCACATGACTTGGAGCAGCTGGGATATTGACAATATGTCTAGCCCCATGTCAGATTTCAAATGAAATATATAAAAATCTGTTTGCTCTTTTGAGAAATTAATTTCAGTGCAAAATTCTTCTGGAACAGCACTAATAAATGATGCCTTTTGAAAAAAAAAACGTTTTTTTCCCATGACAGGATCCCTTTAAGACTTTGGACAGCCTGGGGCAAAAATGCTTTGTCGGGGAACATATAAACTCACACCCATCCAACTAGTCATAACTATAATCTAGGTTATAACATTTGAAAACTCTTTGTCAGTTACATATAGATATTGGTACAGTGTTTATATATGGAAGTGTTTATGTAGGTCTGGATAAATATGTGTAGATATGTGCACTGGAGTTTATTTGGAGGGACTGAACTTGATGAACTTAGGTCTCTTTTTAACCCAGCTTAACTTTGTAACCATGTTATTATATGAAGCAGCGAAGGCCAAGCCCAGGCAACACAGCTGGCAAACTCACCACCCACATGTGAGGGGGGCAAAGGGAGTTGGCAGTGGAGGGATGCTTGGCAGATGTACCCTATGCATGTGTTTCTTCTTCTTCTTTTCTTCTTTCTACTCCTAGTTAGATACCAAGCTAGTTATGTGCCTTACTGGGACTAGTTGCAACATATTAAGACACTAAGCAGAACTGCGGGAATCTAGGTCAATACATTTCCCGATGCACATCTAAAACTAAACTTTTGTGCCATTAGAATGAACCATTTGTAAATGGCATCAGGAAAAGGTACATTATCTTAAGATTTCCTGATGCATACTTTCATTTCTTGGCCCTGCAAGTAAAGTATTATATTTTAGCCTGTCACAACATCTCCACATTTTGCAGATCAAGAGAGAAGAGGCTGAACATTAGATTGGTAGTGGGGTGACTCAAAGTTGTTGTAAGCAGTACAAGCCCTGAGGAGATACTAGGGATGGGGGCCTCTCACCTGCACTGACATGTGAGCCGTTGTGTATAACTGAAACTGACTTCCCAAGACTGGAAATAAAAGTTGTTCCTTCTCTCAAGTAGTGGGCACCATTCCAGCCACAATTTTCTATGCATCATATACTGATACATACCCTTTGGCACGCAATGGGAACACATTGGAACATCTCTGTTTTTTGCTAACCTCTTTTTTCCCTTCACACGCATTCTCTGCTCAGAAGAAAAAGCCGTGTCAAGTCATAGCCTAAACCTTGTTTTAAAAATTTGGGTAACCACAAAAAAGGCATTAAAAATTTGAGACTAATGTCAAATGTGGCATTTTATATACTGGCATGAATATATTGGCAAAAATGGCATCTGCTCAATATTCCAGGAAGACTGACAGGCGCAGTATCCAACTGTTATTGTGTACAAGGGACAGATTTCAGGCCAAAAATGCCCATATTTTAGCAATAGTACCGTTTCATATCACTATTATAGTTAAGTAGTACCAAGCACAACTGGCATTTAATTATTCAGCACTTATTCAGCAATATAGACTGACTATATGAAGATAAAGGAACTAGGAGACCAACTGGGCCTTAACTAATAAGGTCTGACAAACTGAATTAATCTGGGACATACTACTTTCCAAAAGAGTAATAAATACTATTCTGATTTTAATATTTTAACATAATTCATACTTTTTAACTCAAATTTGTGGATTTAAAGGAGGAAAGTTGCCCGATGTGGGCACTGACAGGTGGATTGTGCAACTGGGGAGAATGGCAGTGTATTGGCATATTCTCTATCAGTGTTTTCCTCCAATGGAGAAAAATTTTCTTATGATATTAGCCTTAGTTCAGTTTTGGAAGCTATCATTTTATTTATTTATTTATTCAGTTATTTATTAATTAATTCATTCAGTAATTGTGGTTATATTAAGTGCGCCTTTGATAACATTTTTAACATATATTTTCAACAGCTTTGTCTGATTTTTAATCCATTGTGACCTGTTAAAGCTCTTTTTCTTCCATGAACCGAATTGTTCAGTGATTGCCCCTACATATGAACTAATCAGCAAAAAATCCCCAATGACTTGTCTTTGAACTTGGGTGACCATATTTTATCCCACCCCACCTCCTTGTTACTATCAGCAGATCATGGGCTGCTCAGGGATCTTGTCACTTACAAGGGCCTTACTGTATCTTCAAAGAAGGCATTGTACAGCTTTATATATATATATACACTCTAATTTTGCCAGTGGTTCTTAAACAAATCATTAATTTATTACAGTAACAGCCATGGGACAGATTTCAAAAACAAATTCCTTAAGCACATTAAATTCCAGGTACGGTTACGCCCTCCAAGGTGAACTCCAACTTTTTTACCCGCCAAGTCTATACACTGCAAACCCTTTCATGCAAACCATGCCTGGTTACTTAACTTCCCTCCCTTCTGCATAATATAAACTTACTCTAAAAATGAACTGGCCCAACATCCACCAGGGAGCTTTTTTAGTTCAGGGCTCCTTTGGTGAGGCCTTCTATGCCTTTTGTATCATTTATATTACCCAAGGAAGGCCAGCAGCTTACATCATATGCGACTAGGGGGAAAACCATCTGACAGAAGCAGCACCAAGAAGAATCTCCCCACCACCTGCAGGGTATGCCTACAACTGAAAGTGGACCCGTCACCCAGACACAAAAATCTGTATAATAAAAGTCCTTTTCAAATTAAACATGAAATCCAATTTAAAATTTTTATTAAAGCATTCATAGCTGTTTTAAGCTTGTTTAAAAATCTCAGCTGTCAATCAAATATTGTCTGCCACTCCTCTATGCCTTAGGCATAGAGGCGGGGCAGACAGTTACTTTCACTTTCCATTCAGCACTTCCTAGATGCCACTGCTCCCCACTGCTTCCCACACATTCCCCCAGTTCTCTTAACCATTTAATTGTGTAGCCAGGACATGGGGTTAGACATTGGGTCCTCCATTCTGTTGCACAAACAAGATTCTGAGAGGATACAAGACTTGCCTTAATAACAGTGTCCACAAAATGGCTCCTGCCTGCTTGCTATAATTATGAATTCCCAGACTGAAGAAGACAATATTAAAATAATTTATATAGTGTAATTAATGTTCATTTTGCTTGACTAATGTGATAAAATATGATTTTGAATATTTTTTTGGGGTGACGGGTCCACTTGAACAGACTTCTGCCTTCTACCTCTCAGGCTTAAAAAATTACTTCTAGTATGTTAGGAATTACTGTATTCAGCAACATTTCAACTGGACTTCATTTTTTCTTATTCTTCTTATTTTTTATTATAGTTTTTAAATTATTTGCCTTTATCTTTTGACTCTCTCCAGCTTTCAATTGAGGGTCACTGACCCCATGTAAAAACAAATGCTCTGTAAGGATACTAATATATTGTTATTGCTACCTTTTATTACCTTTTTATTATTATCAGTAAAACAATATATATTCTTTAGAGAAAAGGAGTAGCCTTACTTATTAATTTTTAGGCTCGCTGTGTATGAAAACATCATAAAGTCCCATGTGCATGTGTTTGTGATGTTATCAGCTTTTTACAACTAATAATGTAAGGAAGCATTGGGTTTGTATTCCATAGATACCATTCATGATTACATCATACTTCTATTTCTAGAAAATAAACCTGGTTATGGAAAAACTATGAATAGTTAATTATCAAGTCAAACAGAGAGAACAAATGGATTAATCTTTGAATAAAGAGCTTTTCCAACGCAACAATGTATAGTCACACCTCCAATTACTCACACCTATGTTCAATATATCACCCCTAACACACTTCAAATTGTCCTTTCTTCTCTTGCAGTTCCATCATTAATCTGACTATACCAATGGGCTCCCTTTCTTTGCGCTGATAAGGGGCAGTGTTTATGTTTGTTATGTTGCTATGTGGCAGGCAGTTCTGGGATGAGATTTTTGCAGGAGATTTTTTGCTGCTCAGCCTAAATGCAATGTGTGGGCTAAAGTAACACCCTATGCCAACCCATGGAAATTTCACACAGAATTTCTGTTTAGTAACTTATGTGAAAAATGAACTTGCACTGCGCTACAGACCACAAAAAGATACTTATACTATGTAACCAGTATATGCCAGCTCAATTAAGATGCTAATGCAATAATGAAGAATATTACATTGTGATATGCTTATTTTTATTCTTATTTGTTCGCTTTGCTAATTTTATTACATTTCCCCCTATGAATTCAGAAATAACTTAACACAAGAGAGCATACAAAATCCCTTCTTAGTTTATAGTAACCATGGGTCATTTTGCAACTGGTGGGTAAAGCAGCTTTAGAGGTACAAAGTCTTTTGCAAAAACAAGTTTCCATGCCCTATGTGTGGAAGAGGTGTGGATTACAATGCATATTTATTTAGAGAATACTAATTATATGAAGTGTCTTCCTGCATCTTTTGGATTTGATTATTAGAAAACAGAATGTACTTTTATTTATTTAGTCGAATGACTAAAGTTAATATTAACATCAGTCACAACCAGATGATTCTTTTGGCTTCATAGATTTCATTGCAGCCTAGGCTTACCAACACACCTTTTTAATTGGTATGTTGGGAACTCTAGTACCCTGACAACTGGTTTGATAAAAAAAAACAAACGTAAGGATTATTTATTAAACTATATCACTGAAATATACACAAAAATTGTTTGTCTATTTTTGTGTTTTATTATTTTTTACAGTATTGTAAGATGTGTATACTGGTATAAGCAGCGTGGCATTTTGTGGCATGCCTTCTTATAAAAGCAGTAGCACTTGGAATTCTGTTTATACAGGAATGCAAAAATTTTTTTTAAAAATTAAAAAAAATTAAAACTTACGTTTTTAACTTTCTTTGTAATAAAAAAACAGTACATTGTACTTGATTCTAACTAAGATATGATCCTTATTGCAGACAAAATAATCCTATTTGGTTTATTTGATGTTTAAATGATTTTTTAGTGGACAAAATATCAAGTCTGAATTACAGAAGGATCCCTTATCCAGAAAACCCCAGCTCACGGTTGACTTGATGTCTTTTTTTAGATAAATGCATGTTTTTCAAATCAAACTTTGTTATATATTCTATACATTTATCCCACTATTTACCAATATTCTGTCTCATTTACTTTTTCTGTAGCCTTATTACACCCAAAAGTGTTTGCCTTCTTGGATGTCCAGTGGGAAGACTGTTTGCATTATAACAGCTTTTTTTATTGAAAACATTGATTTGAAAAGTCACTGAAATTTACTAAGTATATGTTTGCACTTTATTGAGAGAGGGATCCCCAAATAAACCAATCCATATCATTGCACTGGATTTATAAATCCATTGTTGCTGCTGTGACGTTTTCTGGCACATTTTGTACTTAGCTCTGATGAGAGAATAAATTATGTGGCAGCAGCCAAAAAAACGCAACAAAGTTATAATAAGGGATTTAAAAGGTGCTGCAATTTAACATGTCTGGTGCATCTTTGCAGAATAATTTCCTTAATAATACTTACACAGAATTCACCCAAAATCCTCTTAAATAGTTACACATGATTTATAATTGTTTGTTTAGTTACTGTATGTACCTTTCCATAATTATTTGACGATTTTTATGATAACCAACTTAAAGATTAAACAAGGCTAAAAATGACTACATAATGCTGTCTGGCACATAGATCCCATTTGCTGCATCCTTGAGCCCCTCCCTTTAGCCCCAGCGAGTACTAATATTTAATTCTTGTTGTTGACAACCTCTGTAGGAAAACATATTGCTTCATTACATCTGAAGATGTCAATTAAACCTGTTATTGCTGCTTGGCTAGAAGTCACCCACGCACTAAATGAGTACCTGTAAAGAATTACAAGTGGTTCACTGCCATCTTCCCCTGATTATTCCAAATAAACCTGCTCTGTGCCAGCTGTTAGTTTCACCAGTGAGTTGCTTTAACATGTTTTCATTGTATGCATGCAACCTCTCTGCATTCTGCTTCTGTGACTATATCTTTCCCAGACCCAAAGACAGCCATACATCATGTAATGACCACAATATACATAGCCAATAAACAAATATATAATTATATGTTGTCTTCAGAAGTATTTACCAACAACATGTAACATAGAGGGTTGCCAATTGATGATGATGATCATGATTATTAGAGCTGGAGTTTGCCACATTGTAAAAAAACCTATGGAGCCTTGTATTAAGTATTCATAGACACAGAAAGATCAGTCTTTTCAGTGGATACATATTGCATAGCTGCATCGATTTAGTTCTGTTTGCACTTCATATTGTAGCATTTGATAATTAGCCATGAAGCATGTGCTTTTGTAATAATCAGGTTAAAATGGGTCATTAGACAATCTTTCATAGTAGCATTAATCCATAAGAAAAATGCATCAAGCCTATAATGCAGTTCCAGATTGGGCATGACCTATAGTTTTGTGCATACCAATCAAAACAACAAATAATCATTTACCTTCGAATTTCACTTTAATTGACCTTGAGCCTGTGCATCCCATTCAACTACTTTTGACCACCGGGGGGGGGCAGACACAGTTTGGGAACGTAATTCCTTTGGACAGGTCCACATTAAGGAGTGGCTGATGGGAGAGATGAAATCTCTAAAGCCGTTTAAACATATAATTATCACTCTTAATATTTTGCAGTCAAAGGGGCATATTTATCAAACAGTGAAGTTAGAGATTACTAAAGTCTACTACTGTGGAATTCCTCAACTCTATTCATTTCTATGGGATTTTTAAAAAGAGTACATATCAATAAGTGAAAGTTCTCCTTTTGATAAATATGCCTTTAGAAATGCTATAGAAATGAATGGTGATCTCTAACTTCACTCTTTGATAAACATACCCCATAGTATAGCAGACGTTTATTTTACAAGTTATATTATTACCCTCATTGCCCTTCTCCACCACTCAAGTGCAGGTGGATGTAGGATTGACTACATTCCCTACATTTTTCCTACTTTCCTCTCCTCTACTGGTAGTGGCTTGGTTAAAATTAAATAAGATTAATTAAGATTGTGTAACTAAACTAGTAGACGGTAAAACCTATATTGAACTTGAAAGCGCTACATGATGGTGCACACATTTCACAGGTCAGAGTCAGATTTCAGCAGCACTTTGATACTGATGCATAACCATACCCATGGCTCGCAAGTTTGTCAGTTCTACAGTATACGACCTGGATTATACAGAAGGTCGGCTGTTGTAGGTAATTGTTCCCAGCAAGTGAGTCCATCAGGTTTATATTAATAGTTTGACAAGATTTCCTCATAGAGTACACTTTTCTTTTTAAGCTCTGTAATGAGAAATTGAAAGGTAAATAACAACAATTATTATAATCGTGTTTATGACACTCCACCTATGTTGCAGGACCAACCCTGTTTGAGTCACGTTTCTCAGGACTAAAGGCAGATGGAATGATGAGGGGTTAAAGGAAATCCGGAATCTGAAAATAATAGCAGGGAGAGATAAATGTTAAGGTGGCATGTGACTGCACAACCATTGATATCAACATAATCACTTGTGGTATTAACAGTAATAATATCCATCACCTTACTATTGTTTTATAACAAACATGGTGAGTCCAGTAATATTTATTATAACAGTTGTCACCAACTCACTATATCTCTATCATAACATAGTGTGAATAAATACTTCTGCAGTGTGTTGTGTGTTCCAAAGCAATTTTCCTCCTTCTAACGGTCATTGTTGAATGCATACTGTAGTGATTTATTTATATTTGGAAGTAAAATGAGGTTACACTATTTATGTATACTTACACATATTTTGCCATGTCCTTAACTGAAATGATTATTTCTAAAATATTTGAATGCAATTGTGTTGTGTTTGGTAGCCGAGGATTAGGAGAGTAGAACAGTGCTTTATTAGCAGGTTCATGCAGCCATTACATACCAGCAGTAAGTCTTACTTTCACTTTCAAGTTGTACAGAAAGTCCTATGTATGCATAGTGCCACCTGCAGGCCATTTGTATAAACACCACATATTCCCCCTATAGTAGGAAAGCATTTGGACAAATATATAAACAGTAACAATTAAACCGTATGTATCTTAAAGCAATATATACATTCTTTACATGACATAGTCCTTGGTCCATGCAGGTAGTTAACTGATTCTCTCAGTATGCCTTATAGGTTCACTTTCTTCTGCCCTATTGTGGTTGGCATTAGGAGTAGAAAAATGTCCTTCATCAAATGGAACATCTCCAAAGTCATATCTAGCAGGAGCAAGACGACTTGCATTCCATATGCGTCCATCAGACAGTTCATATGTGTATGGTTCTCGCTGACGTCTCACTTCAAGTGGTGTAGTAAATTTAGATTGACCTTGTTTCAGTATTCCTGGTTTCTTAATTCTGACTAAAGATCCAGGCTGAAAGTGCATTTCTCTTGCACCACGGTTTCTATCTGTATAAGCCTTGCATTTGGCTTGGTGATGTTTCACAATGTCAGCAGTAGATGATTTTGTAGGAATAGTCTTTGGTAGTGATGGGCGAATCTCCCGAGATTCGCTTCGGCGAAAAATTAGCGAAACGAGTCGCGGGACGCTTTTGACGCACGTCGCGTCAAATCACGTTGCGTCAAATCGCGTCGCGTCAAAAAACGTTGTGCGACTCGTTTTTTCGGCGAATTTTCGCCAAGCGAAATTTCGCTGGTGATTCGCGAATTTATTCGCCATTTATTCACCGCAAATTCGCCACCACTAGTCTTTGGTGGAAGTTTGACGTCTGCAACATGTAACTTAGTGCGCATCTGCCATGTAATAATTCAGCTGGAGATGATGGGTTGTTGCATGGCATGTTGCTCTGTAGTTATGTCGTTCCTGTGAAACAGTCTCCCTTTTATAGTAGGGCAATCGCCTCAATTTGTGGCATACTGGTTTTACATCTGGTCTTAGCTTAACTTTGTGCACAACCCAGTAATGTGTTGCTTTGTGGTGAAATTTTAGACACAGCTTGTGTGGCATGCACTGATGCTGTAATAATAAGACCATCAACTACTTGTAGGTTTAATGCAGCAAAGAGATCCCTTCCAAGTATAGCAGTACCTTTATTCACAATGTAAAAGTCACATTTTGCAGTATTTGATTTAAATTGTACAGTCACTGGCAAGCAGGCCCGGACTGGCCATTTGTGGGTTAGGGCAAATGCCAGAGGGGCTGCTATAAGGTCCCATAGAAAGTCAATGTTTAGTGGGCTGGTGGGGGCTGTTTGGGCCTCTATGTGGGCTGATGGGCCTCTTGTGTACCTGAAATGCCAGGGCCTATTTTAATTCTCAGTCCAGTCCTGCTGGCAAGCAACCAAGCACAGGGATTGGATCCTTTAAGTAACTGACCAGTCTCAGGGCAGGTGCACCAAGCGTATCTTTTGCAAAGTATTTCAAGAAAATATCCTTTGTTAGTATAGAAACAGCTGAACCTGTATCAAGCATCAGGTTAATGGAGTGTCCCTTGTCAGCAGAAGCAGTACTGACATTGACAGTGCATATAAACTTGTCTGGAAGACATGTACCAGCTTTATCCACACTTAAGACTGTAACATTTGTAGTAGTGAGTTCATGAACATCTTTAACAGAACTACGGCAGACCCCAGAAAATTGACCTGGTTTCAAACATTTGCGGCACTGTATAGCTTTGGCAGGGCATTTAGTATAGTTTGCAAGGTGTTGTGTTGAACCACAGCGAAAGCAGTATTTTTTATTTGTATTTCCTGCACGGTTTTGCAGTGAATCGCTTTCCTTAGCACTTTATTTTTCCTGTGATTGTGTATTATTAGGCCACAGTTTTGAATTCACAATCTGTACATTCCCAGCAGTTCCCTGACTGAGAGTTTTAGCCTCTGCCACAGCTGTTTCAATATGGCAAGCAACTGTAATAGCCTTTGCAAGGGTTAAATCTTGCTCTAGGAGCAGTCTCTCTCTAATACGTGGTGAGTTTGTTTTTTCCACTATTTGGTCTCTTAGCATTTCATCTGTTAGAATCCCAAACTCACAGGTAACAACCAGCTCTCTCAAAGCTGCTACAAAATGTTCTGTGGATTCGCCATTACGTTGTCCACGTTGGCGGAATATATATCTTTCAGCAACCACATTTACTTCTGGCACAAAAAAATTCTTTATAGCAGTAAGAGAAGTTTCATAAGTATCATCAGGTAATGGTAATGTATAGAATATACGCTGTCCCTCTGCCCCCAGGCAGTGAATAAGTAAAGCACGCTTTCTAGCTGCAGAAATCTCCCCTTGGTCAGCAGCAATAATGTAATTATCAAACATACGGATCCAAGCAGTAAAAGGTATGGTAGGCTCACCAAGGTTTGGAAGAAAAGGTTCAGGCTGCTGCAGAGGTAGAAAAGACATCCTTGTTGCCATTTGTTGTGTTTGGTAGCCGAGGATTAGGAGAGTAGAACAGTGCTTTATTAGCAGGTTCACGCAGCCATTACATAACAGCAGTAAGTCTTACTTTCACTTTCAAGTTGTACAGAAAGTCCTATGTATGCATAGTGCCACCTGCAGGCCATTTGTATAAACACCACAAATTGTTTTTGAAAAATCTAAATGTGTGTTTATTAATTTTATAAGATGTTACCATGATTACCCGATGAGAAGCTCATCCAAATATGTTCATGCCCAAGCAATAACTTTGCAGCTAAACATCTATGAAACAACAAATGGCATACATGAAATATGCATGATGTTTCCATAATTTGTTGGTATAATGCTCCTTTAAAATGGGTTATCAGAGGGTATTAACTAGTGTTTTTTCACTAGTCTTGTAAACATGATTCATCACAAAAATGCTATGGAATTAAGTGTCAAATCTGTAAATAATATTACTTGACTTTTAGTAGAGCTTTCTGGGCTCTTTTCCAAGGGAGAGGCCACCATCTCTTACAAAGTCTATGATTAGAAAGTGACTGGACCAGAATGGGAAGGAAGTAAATGCAATTTCATATAGAGTAAAAGGTATAGTCAGGATGACAAGCCCAAAGATCCCTTTCAAAAATAATGTCCGATTGCTCATTGCTGGGTAAACATGTGAGCAGGTTTCATAGTGCCACAGTGTTTGTTAGCAAGGATTCACAACTGATCGTGCATTTCTTTATTAGATGTGTGTCTTTTCTATGCCATTGCAAAAGGAACTAGTTTTGGGAATGCAACTCTCTTTCTCTTTTGTTGACAATAAAATGGCTTCACAAAACGCCTCATGTACATGTTTACATTTTAAGCATATTTGCTTGCCTTGAAATCCTCAGTAGGCAACAACAGCATAAACCATTAAAAAAGAACTAGGGAAACAGCTGAAATTGCAGTCTTGAGTAGTACAGCTTGCTGCTTAAGCACAGGCCGAGTGCACAGATCCTCACATACACCTGTATAGCCACCTTATGTTCCATTTAAGTAATAAATGACAATAAAACTTTGCTTGCTGTCCCAGTAAACTTCCCTTTGGAACAATAGGTTTTCAAGTGGGCTGAAAAGCCTTATATAAATGGTACTAATACCCATGCTGTTCAATTGAAAGGTAGAGAACATACAGTGTGGGGGAACCCACCACAGTGGACAACACACTGGGATCATTGAAACATTTTTGTTCATATGTAGGAGACCAGAAGTTGTTTATACTCAGGTGAATCCCTGGACATATACCACCTTAACTTTGTATCTCTGAAACTGGAATGCTGTTTACTTGTTGAACTTCTCGATCCATTCCCTCGGAGTCAGAAGGGTGAAAGATTTCCATAGCCAGGGAATAAGTAACTTTGCTGAGAAGATTTATACAAGGCCCAGTAATGTACATCCCAACCTAAAGCCTTTTAAAATATATTACACATTTTTTACACACGCAATTCTATACACATGAAATGATAAAAAGTGACAGAATGCTCTCAGAGAAATATACAACAGGAGCAAGCCAATAAAACAAGCTGTTGTGGCCAATGCTTTGATTACATCACCGCAGATTAAAATTCCTTAGCCACCTGTTCATTTATTTCTAAACCATTTTCATAATTTCTTTGTTTTTATGTGTATATCATATTTCTCATTAATTCTGACAGGGCGGGTAAAATGGACTAGTAAAAGCTTAGTGTAGTTTTGTTTTCTCAGAGCAACATGACAACATAATGAAGTTTGTCAAAATGACCACCCTTAGTTGGACACACCTTAACTTGACTGACTCATGACATAAACTACTCTGTCAAGGTTGGCTGCCCAAATAGCTACTTTTACTGAACTAGTCCCTCCAGGCATCTGTTCATTTTTGTGTGTCAAGCGCGTGTCCCTGAAGAGCTTTCTTGTGACAGTGCTATGTATGTGATAGCACTAAAGACTTTTTTTGGGTTGGGTCAGAGCCTCTCCCATGCAGGAGCCAATAGATGGAAGGATCAGAGAGGTGACACACGCACTCCAGCACACACGTGGGAGTACTAAGAGTACTTATTTTCTTATGCCATCTCATAAGCCTTTTGATCTCACACCACAATTTGTTGGCACTCTTTAACTTACTTAAAGATGAAAGGCTTGTCCCACAAGTTGTTACTAGCCTGCTTGGCACATGAGTTGCCAAATACTTTTAAACCCATTTAGAGCTCCCCATAATAAATATGGTTATGAATATGTATAGTCTGGTAGAAACCATTATCATATTTCTGCCACAGAACATGATATACAAACATTCATATGATACAAAAGCTTATAGATATACAGTTTTGCCAATCAATTTATATATGTATGGGCTATGTCTAAATGCTAGCATTAGGTACCTTGTAATTTCGAATACTTATAATTCATACAATATTTCTGATTTGCTGAATTAATCTTCTTTATTGTTAAAGAATTGATTTTAATAATGTTCTTTACAACAAACCAAATACATGCAATGCTATTTCAGTGATCATTCTTGTGCTATGCATTTTAACAGTGGTAATTATATTCTTGTATTTAATATTTAATCTGTACTATACAGCCATTTTCTACCTTCCCTTAAATATTTTGCAATTTCTTTTAAATGTCACAGCTCTTGAAGTGTACTTAGTGCTCTGTGTAACTGACAGCTTAGCTACTAATTTGACAGCTTGTAAGCAGTTTGTAGAATGGCGTCAACTACATTGTTTTGATCCCTAAAATTGTTATGTATAATATGAGCTGCTTAGTTCAATAAAAGCCAGACTGCTATATTTAATCTTTTATGAGTCTTTGTTGTCTGGCATATAGACAAAGATTGGAGGAGAGCAGGCATCCTACCATTGGCTTAGAAAAACATGTCAGACTGGAAGCTATAAACTGGTTGCTTGAATTCTATAGGGCAACAACATTTAAAAAAATTATGAATGAGAAGTAAAGCTTTAAACCAATCTTGAAATTACCATAAATAGATGTGTGTGCATGTATTGTTAATGAAGGCTGGGAACCCTGGATCCACTGCAGCGCCTACATGCAATGATAGGCTGAGAATCCAAGAGGACAGCAGAGAATCTGACTTCCATTCATACTCTGCAGCAATGAGAAATAGATATTATTATTAACATGTATTTCTATAGCGCCAACTTGTTGCGTAGCGCTGTAGATAGAGCTAAATGCTATAGGAATTGTATAGAACAATGCCTAAAATAAAAAATGGCTAATAAGAATGGTGCTTGGCCAGAGCCTGTTGGGACTTTGGTCCACTGGGAGATCCTCTGATACTCTGGCAGATCATTCCAACCCTGCCTACAGGTAGATGTACACATGAAGATGTTAAACATATGATGATGACTAAAAGCCCTAAATTGGTAGACACAAAGGCCCATTTTCAATGCCTCATGCAGTGTGCAAAAGTGCAAACAAGCTTTGCATGTTTTTTCCTGCTAAATTTTTTTTTGAATACGTTCTTTCCTATTTCCAAGACAAACTTTAATCAGAAAATATTGCTTAGTTGAGCCAGGCAAGCATTGTTCCCAAAATAACTTGGTCTCAGGGTGGAGGATGCTTTTTTCCCATTTCTATTAACAAATCTTTAGATCAGGGATCCCCAACCTTTTGAACCTGTGAGCAACATTCAGAAGTAAAAGGAGTTGGGGAGCAACACAAGCATGAAAAATGTTCTTGGGGCGCCAAAAAAAGTGCTGTGAATGGCCATTTGGTAGCCCCTATGTGGATTGTCAACCCACATTGAGGTTCTGTTTGGCAGTACATCTGGTTTTATACAACTAAACCTTGCCTCCAAGCTTGGAATTAAAAAATAATCACCTGATTTGAGGCCACTGGGAGCAACATCCACAGGGTTGGAGAGCAACATTTTGCTCAAGAGCTACTGGTTGGGGATCACTGCTTTAGACAAACATTTTCTATTTAGAATAACCTATATACTTTTCAATAACTAAATTTATTTCTGAAAACGGTAATGGCTGTCTGGTTACCTTCCAAGCACAAATATTCTAATAGGGGAGAAAATCTTATGTGAAATTGAAGCGAAAATCTTACATTGAGCTCGCTCCCTGTTGAAAGCTCAGAAATTGCTTGCAGGTTACTATATACATATCTAGGTTACTCCATGGCAACCTACAGCTGTTGAAGAGTTACAGCTCATAGCACCCAATACCACTATCCTGAGGAGCATGAAGAACATTTAGCCCCACCCACATAATGTGAAACACAATTCATAGTTATTAGCTCCACCTACTTGTAACAGCTGTTATCTTACCACTGAAAAGGTGAAATGGGAGAGCTCAGGCATTGTTTATGGGTACACAGTTGGCCAAAGGTTTTCCTATTTTTGCTGCCTATATTTATATACAGTGTACCATCGAGACTTGAAATGAAACTTCAGCTATTGTGGAGGTACAACTAACAGCACCCAACTTACCAACCATAGCAACATTGTGATACTCAACTGATATATTACTGCAGCTCCTAGATTGCCCCAACCATATGCCAGGTGTAGGTGCTGATGAGAGTTTTTACTTTTATAATTAATGATTACTGGGGTGTTGGGGAGTCTAGTTTCACAACAACTAGAGTTAACTTGCCATTCATTGGTTATTAGGGCTTAGCGGTGGTGAACCCTGTGACATGCAGTTGTCCATTTCATTTTGAATAATCTAAGCTAATTTACCAAGAACTCAACTGTGGAAACCACACAAGATAAGAAAGTTTTTTATCGACCATGGAGCAGACATCATATGGCAAAATATGATATAAAAACTTAAAAAGTGTATAACACTGGAAGGAATGTACCAGTATATTTAATAAAGGTGTATTAATAAAGTCTTTTTTTCTTACATTTTTATCTGTGTTTTGAAGAGGCCAGAAACAATGAATAGTTGTTATAATATATATAATAATATATATATATTAACTGTTTATTTGCTTGTCAGTTAATTGGCCTTGACTATAAGAAAGGAATATTTAACTAGTCATACACACTGAATGTAGGGTACCGGCCTTCTTATATATTTATATTTTTTCCCTATTAATAACATTGGGATCAACCATCATTTTAGTTAGGTGACAACCCTAACTTAATTCTGTAAAAAATGCAAATGTACCAGTATCTGTTATTGGTGGCTTTGAATTAGGCCAGTGCGTATATTCATCACACTGCACCCATTACATTATGTGTACATATTGGCCACTACGTCAAGCTTCCTAAAGGTAGCCATACATAGCAATCAATGTGGATGATGTCGCCAAACGAGCATTCTCTCCCCGATATGCCCACATTAAGGTGGGCAATATCAGGCTGATCTGGTCATGGGCCCTAGGACCCAGCGATCGGATAATAATGCAGGAGAACTGGGACCACATCAACGAACAGATGCGTCCACAATCCAACATGATTTTTTACCCTGCCTGATCAAAATCTGTCCGACTTTCAGCCAGATATCGATCGGGGAAGCCCGTCGGAGGGCCACAAGCACAGGCTAATAATTTGCCAACACTGTCTGTAGGCAGCATTTATCACCTCGTTTATGGGGGCCTTTAGGTGCAAGACACAAATTATTTGCTTTTCAGCAGATTTATACTGTGCAATTGCACAGATGTAATTAGTATTTGCCTTCCACATCAACCAAAGGAATTGTTGCCATCCCCAGCCATCGCCTTGTCTAAAGAGCTGTCTGACACCATGTTCGGAAAAAAGTGGAAAGATGGGAGCCTTTTGTTCTATAGAACAGTTTTAGTAGTGTTTAAACTCTGTATTGTACATTGCAAAACTGTTACTTTAAGGTTTTATTAACACCTGTAGCTCCAATGCAAGGTAGTTTGGAAATACTAAATAGTATGCAAAGAGTAGATGAGTCAGAGAATGCCCACAAAATACCACCAACTAAGCTGTTTGTACAAACGTTGTGCCTACATTGATACTGGGGTGGATTGCACCAATTTTTCACATATATGTATAGATTTTCACACCTTTCATGAATAATCCCCAATATTTTATATTCACAAACACATGTAGGACAAGCACACATCAGGACACTTTATTGAGTTTTTAGATTTTAGGCAACTGATTCCCTTATGGAACTAGGAGAATGGTGCTGCTTGTATATCCATGCATCTGAAATGCACAATTAATGGATTCCACAAAAGTAGGCAGACTCGTGACCTCTGCAATGTAGCACCTTAGAATTTCACAATCTTTCTTGAAACTATATCCCTACTGTAAGATTTTTTATATTTCAAGCAGAGTCCTCACCACTTTATAATTAAATACTATACACAACTAAGGTCATTTTATGATATATTTTACTAGCTGCTTTTCTGGATTTGCAACATTGCCACACCCTGTTCATCATGGGGTGAAATAATTAGGCAAGGAACCATTATATGGGGTGTGTGGAAGCGTTAGAACTCAGTGTCATTGCCATATCTGTTTCAGATTTGTTATCCCCAGCCCTAATTTGCAAAACATTAGGCATTTAGTACTGTCCCATCTAAGAGTTTGAAGTGTTTACTGTATACAAGTAAGATATCCTGAATAGACTAGCCATGTTCATTCAAGCCTGCACACAGACACACACAAGATTGCTCAGTATTTGCCAGTAATTACCAGCCAGACATACTGCCACACAGGTAATCAGGGCTTTTAATGGTGGAAGAGTTCCCATGAACAATAGGAAACTTACCCCTGTGTTTCAGGCTATGAGCCTACTGGAACAGGTGAAACTTTCCATGACAAATGACACAGCTTGGCCCCAGTTAATTAATCCTCTGCAAATATTTGGAGTATTCTAAGCGCCACTGCTGGGCCATTCTATATAAACTGCCTTCTCTTTGCAGTGGATTCATGTCTCCACTTTACAGAACCAGTGGACCATCAACTGACCTTTGAATGATTGATCTAATTAGTAGAAGTATTTTTAAGGAGCTGAATGTGACCATGTTAGTTCCTATCATTGATGTAAATCAGTGAAAGGCACAGACTATAAACTATATATATATATATATATATATATATATATAAGTAGTGGTAACTTTTATTTTTTTTTCCTATTGATGTAAATCAAGTGGATTAATTTATTAAACAAAAAAATTTATATTTACTACATAATTATAAATATTTTGATAATATGTATTTTTCCGCAATGAGACAGGCAAAATTAATATCACTCACAGACTCCAATCAAAACAGTTTACTAATAATGGACTAATTTGCACCTGGGTAGTAGCCAATCAGTGAGTAGTTATATTGTTCGAAACATTGCGAAAGCTGGAAAAAATTAGTAATACCTTTTGAAATAATCTCAGACTTGGAAGTTCGAAGTTTTAACCACCACGAGAAGCCATAAACACCTTCATTTTGTATAAAGTGCCTGTACATATATCTCCATACTGTTGTTTTTGCACATAGGAAATTGTGCATCACACCTAACTATAACACTAACTGGCACATGACAGGGAGTACAGTAGCATACCTCCCAACATTCAAAAAGTGTAAAGAGTTGTGCTGAGTGTAGTGTGTTGAAATTTTGACCATGCCCATTTTATGACCATACTCTTAATTTCCACGTCCATTTTACAAAATATGGCAGGTTCTGGGAGTTTTAGCGCAATGCTGTATGTGTTATATCTTATATGTTAACAGTTTTGTACATAAAAGTGAATTGCCCTTTAGGCTAGGGACAGACAGGGAGATTCGGGGAGATTCTGTCGCCTGGCGTTTTTAGCAGGCGACAATCTCCCCGAATTTCCTTCTCCCTGTCTGCCGCTAGTATTAATGACAAAGCGCCAGCGCCTGTGCACACGCGGCGCGGCGATTTCCGGAATCGCCCGAAGTTTCCTCACGAAGTATCTTCGGGCGATTCCGGAAATCGCCGCGCTGTGTGTGCACAGGCGCTGGCGCTTTGTCATTAATACTAGCGGCAGACAGGGAGAAGGAAATTCGGGGAGATTGTCGCCTGCTAAAAACGCCAGGCGACAGAATCTCCCCGAATCTCCCTGTCTGTCCCCAGCCTTAAGCTGCTAGTCTCAGTTCTCCCATGAGACCTGCTTATCTTAAATAGTTACATTTGTATCCTTTCTTATCTTAAATAGTTAATAAAGTATCCAAATGCAGCTAATGTTCTGGGCTTTCTGCCAAAAAAGCTTCTTATTTTGATTAAGTTTTGGAAACGTATCTTTTTCTAGCATCAGTGCAGGAGATCAGTCCGGACATTTCAGTAATAAACCCGAACTGCAGGCTGAGCCCAAAAGAACTACTGACTACCAAGAGGTTATTTCTAGCAATAATCTTCAGAAGCAAAATTATGGGTGTTCTTCAATATTTTATTCTTTTCCTGAGTATTTTATTCTTAATTTAGTGGTCATTGATGAGGAAATGATCACTTTACACTATAATTTGCACTACACCTATATATTAACTTATTAGTGCAGCATAAGATGCAAAGATGCATGAAAATAGTATATGTATACTTTTTATTAGTACTGCTGGTGTGTGTGTGTGCGTGCCATACAGGTTTGTCTTCTGTTATTATTAACATGCCCTGTTCTAACCATTGCTAGTAATAGATAAAGACATAGGGGCAGATTTACTAAGGTTCGAATTAGGTCGAAGTGAAAATTCTAATTAAATTTGAATTTTACAAATTCCAATTTCGAAGTAATTTTGGGCTACTTCGACTATCGAATAGCACAAAATTCGATTTGAATTGTTAAAATTCAAAAATTCGAATTCGAAGTACTGGCCCTTTAAAAAAATTTTAAAAACATGATAAAGGTCCCTGTGGGTACCGAAACGTCAATCCAATAAAGACAAGTTATGCTTTTGAACAATCCCAGTGTGCTTCAACCATTTTTTTATGGATATAGATTTTTTTCTGAATTGCACCGGGGTCATTGCTCTAGTAAGTGTGTACCACAGCCTTCATTATACCTACATATATAGCTATATATATATATATATATATATCCCTCCAATGCGTCCGCACTCGCTTCCAATAAGGTTGTTGCTTTCTGGGTGCTGTGTCTTTTGTTGAAGTTTAGATAAAGTCCGAGTCGACACGCACTCCAATCCGAAAGCAGCAAGTAAGTTGCGGATTGGAGTGCGTGTCGACTCGGACTTTATATATATATATATATTTATATTTATATATATATATCAGTGCTGGTCCAGGCAGACCAGGAGCCTTAGGTAAGATCACATGACCCTCCTTCCAGTACAGGGGGGAGAGTGCACATGAGGGAACAGGCACAGACAAAATTTGTAACGTAAGTGAGGGGGAATGGTCTGGACTAGGGGTAGGCGACAGAAGAGGTAAGTGCCTGGCCTTTCCCCAGGGTTGAGCCCTAGGCATGTGCCTCTTCTACTTAACACTAGTTCTGGCCCTGAAATAGATATACAGCTGATAATAGAGTGTAAGAAATAAAATTCAACACTAAATAGAAGTCTTGACACCATGGAGTATTATTTGGACAGTATAAATTACAATTAAAGATACCAGTGGAATATAATCTATTTAAAATGTTGATGTGCTTGTCTCTGTTCTATTACATGTGAATTTTTGCCTGGATTGGCCTGTCAGAGGCTTATAGCACCCTACTACAACTGCAGCAGAGCTACAAGTTACAAGTCTTGTAAGTTTATTTTGAAAGAAAATTTTTCTACATGATTCCCCCATAAGTGTTGTTTCTCTTTGTGAGCTAGACTTTGGGCCAGATTCATTTTAGTGAAAAACTGTTATCTCATAGTTTATCACATGAAAACTCATGAACGAGGTTCAATTTGAGGAGAAAAAAACTTTTCTCCTAATTTACTTGCATAGACTTCAAAAGAGCTTTGATGTGATAAATCACGAGAAAATATTTTCTCTCTGAATCTTGCTCTTTATGCACTCCTTTACCTTTTGTATGGGTTGTATTTTGGTATGTAATATGCATGAATCTATCACTGCAGAATATGTTTTATAATGAGCTTTTTAAATAAGTAAATATTAATATGGTACTGTACAACATGTGTGCACACATATTTAAACATTGCAGTCACTGCCTTTTCTTTACTATATGCAAAAACAATGGTTGTTTTATAATTGGAGATTACTTATATGATTCCCCCAGACTTCCAGGTTTAACTGCAAAGCCTGGGGACACATCTAGGCATTTTAGATTTATTTCTTCAGTCATAAGGTCAGTATAACTCCACCCCCACCAGTGAGAGATGGTCTGAAAGTAGGTGTACAATGCAAAGGTCCAGGTCACCTCTCCACTTTCACAGACAGATCACTATCAGTATTGTTTACTTCAAATAAACTGTTGTTAAAAAGTCACTTCAACTTTATAATCTCAAAAACAATCACAGAACTTAATTAATATAACCTGGTATGGGTCCTGTTATCCAGAATGCTGGGGACCTGGAGTGTTCTAGATAAGGGATCTTTCTGTAATTTGTATCACCATACCTTAAATCTACTAAAACATTATTTAAACATTAAATAAACCCATAGAATTGTTCTACCACCAGGAAGGATTAATAATATCTTAGTTAGGAAAAAGTACAAGGCGGTGTTTTATTATTAGAGAGACTAAGGATATAATTTTTTGAAATATCAATTATTTGATTAATATGGAGTCTATGGTGCAAATTCACTAAAGCGCGAAACGTTTAACGCTAGTGCTAAATCACCAGCGTGACGACAATTCGCAACTTCGCCGATTCACTGACAGTGTCCTTGTCCGAAATTCGTAGACCTGGCGAAGTTCAATACAATAGATAGGAGTTTTAAAAAAAAAACTTGAATTTTTTTTCTATGTCCAAAAAAACACTGGCGTCTTTTACCTTTTGTAGGGTGATAGTCTGAAAAATAGCAAAACATTTTTTGGGGTTACCCTCTTTCCCCCCTACATTTCCTAACATATGGCAACTCAACTATACAGTGGGAACATGTTTAGGGCAATAGGACAACTTTATTTGATTTATTAAAAGTTTCCTGGGCTTGTGTAGTATAATGTAGTGGCTGTAACATACACCTCTATTGTACTTTCAACTTCGTGCTGTATGCAAATTAGGCATCGCTAGCCTAAATGAGCTGTGCCTGGTGAAGTAAAGGTAGAGCTAGTTCGCTACCGTTTGCCGCCCTGAGCGCAAATTCGCATCTTAGTGAATTTGCGTAGCGCTGGCGAAAACTAGTGCATTTTCACGCCTTAGTGAATCTGCCTCTATGGAAGGTGGCCTTCCCGCAATATGGAGCTTGCTGGACAACAGGATTCCAGATAATGGATCCCATACCTGTATAAGTCTCAGTAATAGCCTAGTTAATTGTTGCTAATAGACTTAAAACAATGTTTGATGTAGGACTTTTGATTCCTGCAGAAGAATCTTTTTGCACATACATTTTGGGGCAGATTTACTAAGGGCCAAATTTTCAAAGTGAAAAAACTTCGAAATTCGACCCTGAAAGTTTTTTTAAAGGGCTTTTTCGATCAAAAATTTACCTAATTCGATCGAATAGGTCTATTTTGTTCGAATCGATCGATTGCATCGTTCAAATCGAACGATTCTAAGGATTTCGCACAAATCGTTGAATTTTCAGGACAGGTTCCATGAGGTCCCCCATAGCCTAAAATGGCAATTCGCAGCTTTAAGGTGGCAAAGTGTCGAAGTCCAAGGATTTTAAAGGGCCAGTATTCTGAAAATTTGACGTTCAAATTTTTTCAATTCGAATCGGATTTTGGGCTATTCGATAACCGAAGTAGCCCAAAATTACTTTGAAATTCAAATTTTATTTGAATATTCAGTTCACTTAGTAAATGTGCCCTCACTGTCTGCAGGTTGGTGTAGCTTTATAAATACCATCCTCACAAAGTAACTTCGGGTGATTCCGGAAATCGCCGCACCGCGTGTGCACAGAGCCGGCACTTTTACATTTCAACTAGCGACGGACAGGGAGAAGGACGTTCGGGGAGATTGTCACCTGCTATTAAACGCCAGGCGACTGAATCCCCCCGAATCTCCCTGTCTGTCCCCAGCCTAAAGGGGCACTTGTACAACCCCTCAAGCAGAAGCTCAAAGCTATGGGTTGAAAGGCAGAAAGAGAGTGTGATTGCTACTGGTGGATATTAGGCTTTGGTGTTTTGGCAACATGACAGAGTATACATTTTCCCTTAAATAAAATACCCTAAACAAAGACTGACATAGTAGTGAAAAACACAGGAATTAATATCTTTTTAATAAACCATAAAAAGGCATAAGTGTGTATACTGCATATCTTTTCCTACTGTAAATCTTGATTGTTACATAGTTAAGACAACTATATATATAACAATGAGATGCATTCAGAATTTTGTGAAATAACCTACCAACAAAGAAAGATTTATCAAAATTAGAAATTCTTCTGGATATTTTTTTCTGAACCTCATAAGTGAAAAATGTCATGTAGCTTTTGCCAACTCTTTTCACTCTCAGGAATTTATAACTCGTTGCTTGAATTAATTTTGATGCAAAAGTACCAGATCATTTTTTTTTTGCATATTGCTAGTTCTAGGGCTAGATTGACTTTAAAGGAGACATATAGGATAGTTAAAATATTGTAGGTAATAATGAATTATACACAGTGCTAGTTTTACTTGGGGCTAAAAATTTATATTATCTTCAAAATTGCCCCCTTTATTGGAGCGCTCTATTGATATGCTACAGTTGCTGTCTTTGCTCCAAAGGAGGGGTTGGTGTGTCCTAATGGATCCTGCCAGAAGCAGAGTAGGAGGGAATGCCCAATCAAAGCCCTGTAGTCACCCAAGCAAAGACAAATTTCAGTTCCCTACTAGGTCAGCCTAGCTGCTGATTAGTTCCTATTCTACAGTGCAGTGTGATGAGTGCCTGCGACTCCCCTGCACAGCCAGAGAATTCAGTGGGCAGGAAGTGGAACAGATGGGCAGGGCTAGTTTGGGTTTTTGCAGGAATTATCAGCAGCAGCAATAAATCAGTCCCAAACATGTTTTTAAGCACATTCCTTCTACAGTTAGAGGAATATAATGCACTAGCAGATTTCTGTTTTATACAATATGTCTCCTTTAATGATAAAGCAAAATATTAATTCTTAACAACTTTTGAGAATTCTCAAGAAAGTAAGTTTACATCTGCATCCAAAGATACAATGATGTGCCTCTTATTTTGAATAGATCTATAGTAGCTTTGAGTTACAACATTATTTAATGGAAAAAGCAGCAGAGAGAAAAACTAATAAAAAATTGTTTCTGCAGGAAAATGTAATAATTTCCCTGTAGTGATTTACATTACTGGCAAAAACATGCCATTTCAGTCCTTTTGTCACCCCCACTTTAACACGGGTGACAAAACAACCCATGTCATTGCCCTAAGCCTTCCAACTGTGGTGCCATTCTATCACATTTGTATCATCCAAACAGATCGTTAAAGGGGCAGTCATGACTAAATTGTATATGTGTGTCTGTAGTAGAGATCAAGCATAAGTTCTGGATTTAGCAACATATGATAAGATATGGCTCGATAGCAAACTGGATCCAAACCCTAATTTGCTTATTCATTTATTTATAAAAGAACTGTGTGAATACATTTTTTTAATGTACTATGTTACGTTGTCAGAGCTGTAAAGCTAGCATTCAGCCAAATCTGAATTTAAAAAGTGTTGAGATTCAGTTGAATTCCAAACTGATGCCTGGATTCAGTTTATACTCAGCCTGTGGTCAGCCTTAAGGCTGGCAAAAATGGTTAAAATGAAAAGCTGCAAATTTTGTTTTCTACAGACAAAACATATAAAATTATGTAATCATAAAAATACCATCCAAGGTGATTACTCAGTTTTCTAAAGATGTACATGATAGCAAGAATAGAGCTCAGAAAAGGATTAGAGTACATCCTGGAACAGAACATTTTTGCTTCTGTATAGCGTCAGAGCTGCAATCAGCTTATTAGAACAGTGCAATTTGTTGTTCTGAAAACACCTCTCAGACAGGGGATCATGTTTAATGCACCTGTCACTCTTTTAGTAACCTTCAGGGTAAGGCCACACGGGAAGATTTCGGGGAGATTTATCGCCTGGCGACTAATCACCGTGACTAATCTCCCTGAATTGCTTGCTAGTATCTTGCACTCGAAAGCGCTAAAGTCGACCGGCGATGTGTTTTTTTAAAGTAGCTCGAAATTGCCCCGTGAATAGGCACAGGCGACTTTAGTACAAGAGACTAGCAAGCCATTCGGGGAGATTAGTCGCGGCAATTAGTCGCCAGGCGACAAATCTCCCCGAAATCTTCCTGTGTGGTCTTACCCTAAGGGTAGGGACAGACAGGGAGATTCGGGGAGATTCTGTCACCTGGCGTTTTTAGCAGGCGACAATCTCCCCGAATTTCCTTCTCCCTGTCTGCCGATCGTAAAAGGGACAAAGCGCCAGCGCCTGTGCACACGCTGCACGTCGATTTCCGGAATCGCCCGAAGTTTCCTCACGAGGTATCTTCGGGCGATTCCGGGAATCGCCACGCAGCGTGTGCACAGGTGCTGGCGCTTTGTCCCTTTTACGATCGGCAGACAGGGAGAAGGAAATTCGGGGAGATTGTCGCCTGCTAAAAACGCCAGGCGACAGAATCTCCCCGAATCTCCCTGTCTGTCCCTACCCTAAATGGTACAGTCAAGATATAATCTGTGTGTCTAAACCATCATTGCATGATGAAAGTACATGCTTTTTTACTTTGATATTGATTTATTAGCCAAAAATTTAGATAACCCTTGTGACCATATCGAATATGATTTGCTGTAATTAGAAGCAAGTTGCATTTACTGCTGTACCAGCAGAGGCTGATTGGCTGATCCCATGGAAAATCTCTACTGCCAATTTTACTTAAACAAGTTTTTGGCACTTGTGCACTATGTCATAAACATGCTTCCTTATTAGATCAGACCAAAAAAGTACCTGCTGAGTCAAAATATCACGTGAATAAGACTAATGAACTTGCATAACCTTAAATAAATACTTTGGTGCTATAGTGCTTTACTCTCTCCCAGGAAACTAAATGATGTATCAGTTATGTGCAACAGATTTTCTTTGAGCCTTTCATCCACTAATTTTGCAACATTACCTGTTGTTTCATTCATTTTCTTCCTTCCTTCGTTTGCCTTGTTGCTATGCACAAAAGAGATTTGGACTGTACTTGCTGAAATTACACATCAGTTCCAATATATTAGATGTTGAGAAAAAACTCTTTATGGACTTGGGTTCACTAGATATAATATCATATCAGAAATCAGAAATTGGCTTAGACTCCATGTCAGCGTATATTTGCGCAAACAGAAATAGCTGCAATCCATGCCAACTAATCTAAAGCACAATAGCTGCACCAGTGTCATTAGATCAAATATTACACCCTTGTGCGTGCCATAATGAAGTGAAAAACATTTTTTTCTGATACAGAAATTGAGATAAGTAGCAGGTTTAGTTTCACGTTGGCATCTACATTGCAGCAATGCTGAATACAGATATGGAGAACTGGGTGCGGGCAGTGGCGTAACTGCCAGAGATGCAGCCATCACACCTGGGCCTTTGATGCTGCGGTGGGGGACCTTTGGTGCTGAAGCCCCCAATACAATGCTTTTTACAAATCTAGGTTTACTTGCATTGAATTACAAATAGCCCAAAATTCGATTCAAATTGGTTAAATTCGAAAATTCAAATTTGATTGTCTGAGTACAGGCCCTTTAAAAAAAAAAAAAAAAATTGAATTGTTCGATTCGAACGATTTTATCGATCGATCGAATTTTTTATATGCGATCGTTCAATAATTCGAATTGCGTTAAAACATTTGAGGTCGAATTTGAGGGTTATTCAACTCTCGAAATGCGATCCTTAGTAAATCTGCCATTTAATGTCACACGAGGTGCTTGAGGAACACCAGTCTACTTTGATCAAACCAGTGGTCTCTTTACATTTACAGGAACTGCATTCAACTGCCATTGCTCACATGGGATGTTTATGGGCCTAAAGTGAGCATTAATAGACAAATGTATTTTCACTACTGCTGACCTGTGTGATGGGAAACATGAATCAGTCTTGTCTGCCTCTTAGATAACAGAAATACAAAAACATATTTGTAACCCTTCTGCAGAGAGTATATTTCTTCAACTATTAGGGCAAGGACAGACTAGCGTATTGAATACTCTTTAAACTCTGCCTCATTAATATGCATTAGGTGGAGAGAATGCGCTGCAATCATTGGCTTCCTGTACCTGCATTTAGAATGATATTTCCGCCTGCGTGCATTTACAATGATCAGAGTGGAGTGGAGAATTAATTTAAAATGCCTGCTTTCGTGTTTTTCAAGCCAATCGCCACTCCGCTCTGTGTTGCCACACACAAGCATAAATCCAGGAACAGGAAGAGCATTCGCTTCTCTCCATCTCATTAATATTCTTCAGGTGGAGAAAAGTGTTTAACACGCTAGTTTGCCCTTAGCCTTAAGCCAACTGTGATCTGCTTCAGGATAATAAAATAAGAAGTGCAAGGTTTGCTACTAGTCTATTATCTCCTTTCAAACAGCAATGTCTTATCTAAAGCATAAATCAGAGCTGGTGGTGCTGTTTTGTTGTTGAATGCCAAAATTCAAAAGTGATACTGCAAGTTGCAAAAATCCCAAGCAATGCTTTAGCTACAATATATGTACAAAAATGTATGTATGTATAACTTTGTACTGCATGAGAAGGCAACGGTGTACAATTTTACAGAGTAGACTAGTACACACAGAGAGGACAAGCATATAAATAATAAAAAACAAGCATAATATTAAGTATAAATATACAGAGTTTAAGTGCCATGTGCTTAAAGACACAGTAGAAAGGAGGCCCTCGTCCCACAGAACTTACAATCTACCCTTAGATACCAAAGCAATGCTTGTCTGATGGTCTTTGTAGGCCCCACTGGATTAGCTGATTGTTGGCCCTAAGCATGTGTTGGGTCAAACAGGGCCCAGAATGCTTGCCAAACAAGTGGATCTGGTTGTGTATGGCCAAACTCATAATACCTGAGTAAGCATCTCTTTCACGGAATGGTGAAACAAACCTTTACTGATTTAAACATCTAAAATTCATCAATATCCATTTAGCACTTCAGCTGAACAAGATCAGCTACCTTTATTGCACTTACCTGTGTCTCAGTTAAATGCCCCTCATAAAACAGAAAAATATTTACATTATAAACAGCCCTTCCATAAACCATTGTCTCTTTCCCAGCCAAATCCTAGTATTTTAGAAAGCTAATGAAAATGGCAACCACAAAATGCTTTGGGGCAATATGTTTCCCTGGACTTCACAGACTCTGAATGACATTTCATCAGTCATGTTATCAGTCTTTCACTAACAAAAGGGTCTGCTATACTGATGGCTCCATTTCTGCCCATTGCTGTAATGTCTAGTCCCTGGTTGGGCTGCAGGGGCCTTCAAAGCTTCAGTTTCCTTTGATCTTCCGTTAAAGGGGCAAGTTTATCAGATCATTACTCCATCTCTAATGCAGCATTATTGTTCACCTCCTAACTGTATCAGTAGAACATGCTGATTCGAATATTCTGTGCTGAGATTATATTTGACGTACATGAAAACTGAATTCTAACCAGTATCAAAGACCAAAAAGTATCAAAGACCACTTCAGTGTCTCAGTAAATGAAAAACAAAATATTCAGGTTCACCTAGTATGGTAAGCATTGAAAAACTAGAACTATTTATTTACTTATTTTATGGAAAATATTTTGTATATTAATTTTAAAAAAATGTGTTTACTTTGTTTTACTTATATAATTTATCTTGAATACTGAAAGGATGTGGGCAGAACACATAATTAAAGAAAAACCCCTTTAGGGGACTTGATTAAAATAAATGTGTATATACTGTATATTCAAGTATTATATATTGTAAAACTTTAAACTTCCTGCTTAGATAATAACATCAGATTTGTCATAACCACAGTAATTATGAAACCAAGGAAGGCAAAATATTCTGGCATCTCCAGGGGCAAAAGTCTACTAAACTGATATTGATTTGGTTGGACAGTGTTATTTCTGTTTTTGTTTTGTTCAGGTCTACGCTGAGGGGCAGATAAGATCATTATGTACAAAAAGAAAACTAGACTAAGAAATCATTTATTACTGAACACCTCAAAGTGGATATAAAAAATAGGGCAAACAAGCTCCCTTTCATTTTAATTAAACTATTCAAATTTTTCTAAATGATTTCCTTTTTCCCTCTAATAATAAAACAGTACATTGTGCTTTATCCTAACAGAGTAAACTATACCATTTGCATGCTTTTTACAGGTGGATAGAATGCTTATTCTTTCCATGAATTACTCGTATTAGTGATTTACTAGTGATTGCAGAAACTACGAGTGAGTACTATAACTTACCTGTGTTTTCTGCAGGCTTGCTTTGACTTTGCTGAATTTTTTCATTTTTTCAAATACAATTATCCCCCCAAAGGGTGTTTTTGACTACATTAAGAAACCTGCCAGGTTTTATTTGTAGATTCTGCAGTCACTTGACTGAACCTGGAGGGGCTAAGATTCATAAATTTGGTTTAGAAATGATACAGTAAAATAATGATTTTTGCACTTATAGTAGACGTTACTGACAAACTAAAACCTCTGCTCTTGCTCTACATAAAATAAATACCGATGTCTAACATTGCATGGTGCAAAAGCTAGCTAGCAATCTTCATGTAAATTAAAAAAAAATCTTCATAAATGTTGCCTGCTGAACACAGGTGCAAAATGACTTGCTAAATATTATTTATGTGTTGAGTGCAATGACTACTGCCATGTTAAGTGCAAAGTGATTACTGTATGAAGTGGTTTCCATATAAAGGGATATCCAAGTGGAATTCATTGCTTACCTTACCAAGAACCGTATATATCAGGCCAAGCTCTTCACTCTGCAACAAATGGGTCCATGGTGATTGAAGCAAAGGGCACAGAACAAAGACTATATTCTATGTCTTACTTGAGCAGGAAGGAGAGTTAATAAAACATGGGTGTTGGCGAAGCAAATTTCTATTAAACATCAAAATACAAAAAGAAATAGCAAAACAATAGCTATGTTATTGAATTGCTATTTTAGCTGAGGATAATTCCAAAATGATTTTGAAATTACAAGGTGCTGTTGGGGATGCAGGCACAGTCTCACTCTTAGAACGAATAATAGAAATAAAGAAAGAAAAGGCTTGTGCTGATGATGGCTCTGTATAAATAGAGTTTACATTAGATGAAATCAAAAGCTCTAGGCAACAAGCACTTCTTCAGCACAAGCAAACCTCTCAATGGACCCACCTGAGGCTCAGCACAGTGGCCATCTTGATTAACTGATATCGGTTAGAGACAGCTTCTGCCTCAGCACTTTCATACTAATTTGCAAATTAAAGCTACTGTATAGAATCATACTGTTAGCAGAGGCTGATTCAAATGTTGGGCAAGGTCTATATTTTACAAGTATGGAACAATGAGCAGTCCAAACAGGTTCAGATCTTGATGTAAAGATGTAAAAATATTATGATTAATTTTATGTGTACTGAAAACAAAAAAAGTGATAAAATAATTTCATGTGCCATTATTAGGGTTGCCACCTTTTACTGAAAAAAATACCGGCCTTCCTACATATTTATCTTTTTTTCTTATTAATAACATTGGGATCAAACATTAAAAATACCGGCCAGACCGCAACCCTAGCCATTATACATATTTGATCACATACATCAATTATAGTTGATATATCTTGTCATTCATATGTCTATTTGTATCATACTGGGTTCCTCTACTGCCAATGTCACCTTAATATAATGGCTCCAAAGTTATATATATTTATATATGTCTGTGCAAATTAAGAGACCATTCTTAGGCCATAAAACTTGGATAGATGTTCATCAGTTCTTCAATTATTCCTTCTCTGCTTGATATATGTATATAATGACAGTTTAACTTAATGAATGAGATTTCTCACTGAACCCTCAGACCACTTCTTTAAATAGCTGTTTCATGTCCTGCTTATGGAGTTCTGTATGCTAAGTGAGTCAGCAATGGGGTGTTATGTTTTGATAATCAAGGATGATCAGAATATAACAGTGCTTTATTAGCAAGGTCATGCAGCCATTACACTTCAACAGTAACTTGAACTCTAACCCTTTTAACAGTATGGAAAGTACAGTGCTTGCACAGTCTACAGGTTCACTTTCTTTAGGCCTATTGCAGTTGGCATCAGGTGTAGGGAAATGTCCTTCATCAAATGGAACTTCTCCAAAGTCATATCTAGCAGGAGCAAGATGACTTGCATTCCATATGCGTCCATCAGACAGTTCATATGTGTATGGTCCTTGCTGGTGTCTCACTTCAAGTGGTGTAGTAAATTTAGATTGTCCTTGTTTCAGTAGTCTTGATTTCTTAATTCTGACTAAAGATCCAGGCTGAAAGTGCACTTCTCTTGCACCAGTCAGTATAAGCCTTGCATTTGGCTTGTTGACGTTTTACAATTTCGGCAGTAGATTATTTTGTAGGAACAGTATTTTTGACGTCTGCAACATGTAACTTAGTGCGCATCTGTCTGCCATGTAATAATTCAGCTGGAGATGCTTGGGTTGTTGCATGGCATGTTGCTCTGTAGTTATGTAGGAACTCTGTTGTAAACACTTTCCAAGATTACTTACTTTCCAGTAAGATATGCTGTATGTAGTGCTTCTATCAGACTTCTGTTGAATTACTAAATTTCTCAATTTGCTTGTGGGTAATACACTGAAGATTTCCTATGCACAATATTCCTCTCTCTCAGAAAGATTTCAGACTCAGATTAAACAAACTGTGGTCCATTGGATTACCTTCTCTGCTGAAGACTGTAGACAGAAATGTTATTACTGTAACTGATGTTATATGAGAAACAAATGCAATTTCAGGCCATTTACTTTAATAGTCTATCAGAGTTATAGCAAATCTGCAGTCTATAGGAGCATCTGCAAAAGGACCCACAATATCAATAGCAAGTTTTTCCCATACTGAATCAGGGAATGGTATTGGCTGAAGTAGTGGTGTATGTGTGATAGCTGTTTTGTCATGATTCTGACAAGTAAAAAAGAATGAATGGCAGTTGCCACATCGGCATACATTGCTGGCCACCAGTACAGTTCTCATAGTCTTTGTTTTGTACATACAATTCCTTGATGACTCTCATGTGCAAGTTGTATGAGCTTTTCTCTCAAGGTCTCTGGTACCAGTAAGAGGTGATTTCCAGGAACAACATAACCATCTACTCAGGACAGTTTGTGTCTAATTCTGTAGTAAGGTTGAAGATTAGGACTGAGTTTCTTCTCAGCATTTGGCCATTTGCTTTGTAATATGTCCTGTAGTTTTACATGAATTGGACATGTGAGGCAAGCTTGCTTAAAATCAGCAGCTGTAATTCTAGAAGATAATATATCAGTCAGATCTACAACTTCTATGTCCTCATCCAGTGTATCAGAAGCTGCAGGTAAATGTAAACGTGACAAACAATAAGCAGTAACATTTCCAAACCTGGATTGTATTGCATTTTGTGGTTGAAATTCAGTAGCCTTGCTGACCATCTAGCTATAGGCATTCCAGCTCTTCCTAGTCCCTTTGTTGTAAGCAGCGTAGTGAAAGGGCTATGATCTGTGCATAAGGTAAATTCTCTACCCCATAGGTAGGTTCTCCATTTTTCTGTTGCCCAAACACACGCTAGAGTTTCTTTTTCAACAGTTGAATACTTACACTCTGCTTAAGTAAATGTTCTGGATGCAAATGCAACAGTTTTCTCTTTATGACATGGATCTGTGTGAGAACTTCACCAATAGTGATGGGCGAATTTATTCGCTAGGGGCGAATTCGCGGAGAATTACCGCAATTCACCGCCGGTGAATAAATTCGCGAAGCGCCAGCGAAAATTCACCTGTGTGAAAATTCACTGGCGTAAGTATTTTTTGCCGAAAACGACGTGCTGCACACCGAAAATGACGCGACGTGTCGAAGTCGACGTGACGCGCGTCAAAAACGTGCTGCGACTCGTTACGCGAATTTTTTTCGCTGGAAATTTGCAAATTTTTTGGCGAAGCGAAACGGGGTAGATTCGCCCATCGCTATCATCAACCCCATAGTCTGAAGCCTCTGTAGTAACCATAGTGGGTAGTACAGGATCAAATAAAGGTAGCGCTGGATTGTTCACAATTAACTGTTCACTATTTCAAAGCTATGTTGAGCAGTTTTTGACCAAACTAGACTTGAAGTTCTGCATAGTAGTGCACTAAGTGGCTCCAGAACTGAAGCATAGTTTTGAATCAACTTAGAATACCATAAAATAAGACCTAAGAAAGCTCTTAAGGTCTGAAAATCAGATGGAGCTTGTGTAACAGTGTTGACATGGTCAGGGAGTAATCAATTATATCATCCAAGTAGCATCGTACACCAGGTATGTCATGGAGTATAGAAGACCTCAGTCTTTGAAAACAACTCGGTGCTGAAGTCAGTCCATAAGGTAGGCACTTAAACTGAAACAAACCATCACGGGTGATAAATGCAGTGAGGTCTCTGCTTTCTTCATGCAGTAATACTTGATGATAATCATAATTTTGTATCAAGCATCAGGTTAATGGAGTGTCCCTTGTCAGCAGAAGCAGTATTGACATTGACAGTGCATATAAACTTGTCTGGAATAAATGTATCAGCTGTATCCATACTTAATACAGTAACATTTGGAGCAGTAACTTCATGAAAATGTTTAGCAGAACTACGCCAGATTTTAGCATTTTGCATTTGCAGCACTTTACAGCTTTTGCAGGACATGTAGCATAAATTTCAGTGTGTTGTGTTGAACCACTGCAGAAGCAATATTTTTTATTTGTATTTGCTGCTTGGTTTTACATTGTAGGTGAATCCCGTTCCTTATCACTGTATTTTGCCTGTGACTGTGAATAATTAGGCCCCAGTGCTGATTTCAAAGTCTGTAAATTCCTAGCATTTCTCTGACTGAGAGTTTTAGCCTCTGCCACTGTTATTTCAATTTGACAAACAACTGTAATAGCCTTTACAAGGGTTAAATCCTGCTCTAGGAGCAGTCTCTCTCATGTTAGGGGAATTTGTTTTTTCCACTATTTGGTCTCTTAGCATTTCATCTGTTAGATTCCCAAACTCAAAGGTAACAACCAGTTTTCTCAAAGCTTCTAGAAATTGTTCTGTGGATTCGCCATTACACTGTCTACGTTGATGGAATTTATATCTTTCAGCAACCACATTTACTCTTGGCACGAAAAAGTTATTTATAGCATTAAGAGCAGTTTCATTAGTCTCATCAGGTAATGGTAATGTATAGAATATATTCGGTCCCTTTGCTCCCAGGCAGTGAATAAGTAAAACACAAATCTTCCCTTGGCCAGCACCAATAATGTAATTGTCACACATACAGATCCAAGCAGTAAATGTATGGTAGGCTCACCAGGGTTTGGTAGAAAAGCTGCAGGCTGCTTCAGAGGTAGAAGAGACATCTCGTCTGCTTTATTAGCAGGTTCATGCAGCCATTACACTTCAACAGTAGCTTGAACTCTAACCCTTTTAAAGGAACAGTTCAGTGTAAAAATAAAAACTGGATAAATAGATAGGTTGTACAAAATATAAAATGTTTATAATATAGTTGGTTAGCCAAAAATGTAATGAATAAAGTCTGGAGTGACTGGATGTCTAACATAATAGCCAGAACACGACTTCCTGCTTTTCAGCTCTCTAACGCTGAGTTAGTCACGACTTGAAGGGGGGGTCACATGGTAAATAACTGTTCAGTGAGTTTGTAATTGATTCTCAGCATTCAGCTCAGATTCAAAAGCAACAGTTATGACCCATGTGGCCTCCCCTCAAGTCACTGATTGGTTACTGCCTGATCACCAGGATAACCAGTCAGTGGAAAACAAGCGAGCTGAATAGCAGGTAGTGTTCTGTCATGTTACACATCCAGTCACTCCAGCCTTTATACATTACATTTTTGGCTAACTAACTATATTGAAAAGTTTTTTTATTTTGCACAGCCTATATATTTACCCAGTTTTTATTTTTATACTGAACAATTCCTTTAAGCAGTATGGAAAGTACAGTGTATGCCACAGAATGCATGCAGTATTTCTGTTCCCTCCTTGCATAACCCCCAAACTATTTATTTCTTGTCCCTATATTAAATTATACCCCCCTTAAAAAACTGACAGCATAAAAATACTAACTGTCGGAGTGCCCAACACAGTGTCGGACTGGGACACCAGGGGCACACCCAAAAACCTTAGACCAAGGGCCCACCCAAAACCTTAGACCAGGGGCCCACACAAAACCTTAGACCAGGGGCCCACCCAAAAACCTTAGACTAGGGGCCCAACCAAAAACCTAAGACCAGTGGCCAACTCTCAGTACTATTATCATTCCTCTCCTCACTCATCCTCTATTCTCCTGGTCTCTTTTCTGTACATGCTATAATCTATTATTCCATCTATTTAGCCTCTTTGTTCCTGGAATCCCGGTGGGCCAGTCCGACACTGGCCCAACCGGTGCACATGCATGCATGGAAAAATGTGCACACGCCTTTACAGAAAACCTTGCGCATGCGCAAGAAAATACACAGGTGGAACAAAAAGATGCTGCATAAAAAGGACGGCGGCACACACCAGCCGGACTAGGGGGTAGAAGAGGCAGAAATGTGTGTGCCTGGCTCTCCAAAGCTTTGCACCCTAGGCACGTGCCTACTCTGCTTACCCCTCGTTGGGGAACTGCCCTCTGGCATTTGCCAGATCCCACAGATTGCCAGTCCGGCCCTGCTTCCTGCATTTCTGCTGCCTTTGCATCTCTGTCATGTTGTTAGAGGACATT
The DNA here is from genome assembly GCA_024363595.1 of Xenopus borealis. Lineage (NCBI taxonomy): Eukaryota > Metazoa > Chordata > Amphibia > Anura > Pipidae > Xenopus > Xenopus borealis. Next base: position 84,049,652 of record CM044437.1, read on the forward strand.
CAGTGCAGAGAGCATTGGAGTCAGTGAGAAAATGGCGCGATTCAGCTTTCTATGAGATGAGTGGGAGCAGATAACAGGCTGCTGAGCATACATCTCCCACACTATCAGTCCAGTACACACTGTTGTTATCATCACTATATGAGCAGCAAGAAGACCTGCTGGGGCATCTTTCCACTAACAGCCTGCTGCTTCTTTTGGCAACAAAACAATCCCCAGATCCTACTTGCAGGGCACTATTTCTTATCCAAGCCAACCGGCTCTGCAGATGCTCCTTTTATCATAACTGCTGGTTATAGCTGTGATCTTAACAGTATCTGACTATAAGTTGCACTATTCATGTGTAAATTATTACACTTATCACCTACTTGTCTGCCACCTTATTCAGTATTTTGCTATTATGAATATAAAGATGACCAGGCCTCTACTTTATTGCAGTAAACTTATGTATTGTAACATTTCACACAGGCCTAAAAATATGTTTTGTGTTTTCTTTCCATAACCATCTCACATGCCATTTGGCTATATTGTCAATTATTTTGTATGGCTGAGCAGAAATCAGTGCAGTCTGCAGCATGTATCTACATTTATTTGTTTAAGACAGGGATCCTCAACCAGTGGTTCATGAGAAACATGTTGCTCATCAACTCCTTGGATGTTGCTCCCAATGGTACTTTTATTGAATTCCTGGCTTGGAGGCAAGTTTTGGTTGAATAAAAATCAGGTGTACTGCTAAACAGAGCTTCTGGTAGGCTGCCAGTTAGGTCTGGACTGAGAATTAAAATAGGCCTTGGCATTTCAGGTAAACAGAGGCCCACTCACCCCTCATAGAGGCCCAAACAGCCAGCACCAGCCCACTAAATAGTGACTTTCTATGGGACCTTATAGCAGCCCCTCTGGCATTTGCCAGAACCCACAGATTGCCAGTCCGGGCCTGCTGCCAGTCCACATAGGGGCTACCAAATAACCAATAACATCACATATTTTGCAACACAGAGAAATATTTTTAAAGCTTGCATTGCTCCCTAACTCTTTTTACATTGGAATGTTGCTTGTGGGTATATGAGGGGGCCATTGGGGGACCCTTGATTAAGGGGTAATATTGCGAAATTAAACATTTAAAAAAAATATTTTGTCTTACATAAATGAGAATATTTATAAATATAATCAATTAAAAGTTCTGTACTGTTTCTGAAATAATTACTCTTCCCTACAATCCTCTTATGAATCTGTCGCTCTCTCCATTGTTATGCTCCCCATAGACGCAACGATATTTCCCTGCCGAACGACCGATTTTAGGGAAGTCCGACCAATCTGTCAAATTATCGTGCGGTTAGTGAGATACAAATGATTGTACATCTTACGATTTTTCGTCCAACATTGGTCTGATGATTGATCGGCCAGGTTAGAAAATCTTTATCGGTCCCCATGCAATCTACCTATGTTTGCAGCGCAAGCAGGCTGCGATCCTTCAGTTTTTGCAAGCAATATCGCCTGAAATGGTCTTTTTAGTTGATGGACACATTGGACATTTAAACGATCGTTTTGAGACAATCGTGGTCTCACGATAATTATTGGATCTTTCAAAAATCTTTACGTCTATGGCCACTTTTAGAGTTGGTCATGATGAATGAATTATATCTAATACATTGTCTAGGCAAGGGGAGCACATACCAGTGTATTTGTTCTAAATGTCTATTAAAATCCGACTCCTGTATGAAAAGAGACAGATTGCTTAGAGGGGGATGCATAGAACCATGCAGCCAAAAGTTATGTGATTATAAGGGTTCCTTTTCATTTCTGTCAGGCACTTGGAATTGGCAGAATCCAAAATCGAACCCAGGATTCTGTGCATTGCTAGTAAATATATATATATATATTCAGCTTTTATCTATTGCCTATTTGTACATATATAATGTATATACAGTATATATTATATATATATATATATACACAGATATGGGACCTGTTATCCAGAATGCTTGGTACAGGTATGGGACCTATTATCGAGAATATTCGGGACCTGGGGTTTGCCGGATGATGGATCTTTCCGTAATTTGGATCTTCATACCTTAAGTCTAGTAGAAAATCATGTAAACATTAAATAAACCCAATAGGCTGGTTTTGCTTCCAATAAGGATGAATTATATCTTAGTTGGGATCAAGTACAAGCTACGGTTTTATTATTACACAGAAAAAATGTGGATTATTTTATTATTATGGAGTCTATTATTTCCGTACGGTTTCTGGATAAGGGATCCCATACCTGTACCTGTGGTTTTCTGGATAACGGATCTTTCTTTAATTTGGATCTTCATACCTTAAGTCTACTAGTAAAAGTGTGTAAACATTACATAAATAGGCTGGTTTTGCTTCCACTAGGGATTAATTATATCTTATTATGAAACAAATACAAGGTACTGTTTTATTATTATAGAGAAAAATAATTAAAAAAAATTTGGATTATCAGAATAAAAGGAAGTCTATGGGAGATGGCCATTCCATAAGTTGGAGCTTTCTGTATAACGGATCCCATATATATATATATATATATATATATATATAT
>CM044437.1:84057043-84079923 GCA_024363595.1 Xenopus borealis
AAACTGTACATTTTAAGTGGAAATGTTGGGGGGTCGTCTTATAAGCCCAGTCGTCTTATACGCCGGCAAATACGGGTATTCTATGCCTGCACCTATTACAATACCCAGTTTTTTTTCAAAGGTGTCACCAATATATTAATCACTTAAATGGTTAAACAGGAAGTTGGCTTCCAGCAGTATGAACCACAGCTATGCACTTGGGTGAATGAATGCCAAAACTGTAGGAAAAAGCTAAATACTTAATCTGCCTTACTGTGTCAAATATTAAAGGCAGAAAAGGAAAAAATGGCAGGTGTATTAAAGGTCTGGGTGTCCCGTCCATGTGACAAAGAGAAAACAGTTTTCAAATATTGCGCTTGCAACTTGTAAAAAATCTACAGACAGCATCTTTACCCAAAATGCAGTCTAAGGAGCTTAAATCTTTTTGTTAAATAAGCAGTTCATTTGTTTCCCTTATCTCTCCTAATTATAAGACACAAATGGACAGGCTAATAGCAGGTTCCTCCAAGCAACTGCCAATTCTAGTTAAGGCCTAGGGCCTGTTTTAAACACCTGGGTCTGCACAAGCCTTAAGCAGGGAATAAATACCTTTGTGATTAGAGCAACAAAGTCTACAAGCCTTAATCAGAAGGTCTCCCTCCATATCCTTTGTTGTGGTGGATCATCATTGCTATCTATATATCCTATCTGTATATTATGCTATAAAATCCCATGTCTGCTGCCTTTTTTAAACCAGTGTTATCTGTCTGCTTGATGGGGTTGTTTAGTTGTTTAATGCTACAGTTTCTCTTGCTCTGCATAGCATGAACTGCAGTAATTGCCCTATAAAACAATATGTACTCAATTCACAAATTATATCAGCATTGGCTTGCTGTATATATGGAATGTTAATTTACTTTATGTCATCAATATCCATGATTCATGGTAACATTTTTTAGAATTCCTAATACAGGTATAGGATCTATTATCCAGAATGCTTGCGGCCTGGGGTTTGATGGATAACATATCTTTCCATAAATTGGATCTTCATACCTTAAATCTACTAGAAAGTAATGTAAACATTAAATAAACCCAATAGGCTGATTTTGCTTCCAGTAAGGATTCATTATATCGTAGTTGGCATAATATACCTGCTACTGTTTTATTATTACTGGAAAAAGGAAATCATTTTTATGGGGGACAGCATTATGTAATTCTGGATAGCAGGTTTCTGGATAATGGGTTTCTGGATAAGGGATCCAATACCTTAATGTGTCTTAAAGTATCTCATATTAATATGCAAATGATTGTAAAGGACAGATAAGTCCATTCAAAATAACCAGCAACATGTATATTTTTCATTAAAGGTGGCTATACACGGAGAGATCTGCTTTTTTTGCGATGTTGCCAAACGAGCAGATCTCTCCCAGATATGCTAACCTTGAGGTGGGCTGATCCTGGGATTTTTAGTCCCGACGGAATTTTTAGTCCTGTCCGATCAACATCTGCCAGACTTTCGGCCAGATATCGATCGGGGAAGCCCGTCGGAGGGCCCCATACACGAGCTAATAAGCTGCGGATTCGGTCTGTCGGCAGCTTTTATCGGCTGGTGTATAGCCACCTTTACATAACTAGCTTTGCTTTCATTAGTGCCATTTTGTTGGATTCCTGCAGCTTTCCATCTTTTGCTACAGTTTATCTCTACAGTGACTCGGGATTTTACAGTGATCACGGTGCTTCTTTTGAAGATGTGTTGCAGACAACACTACTTTCTAGATATTTCTGATGGATTGTCTGCAAATGGCATTCTTTTTTATAAAGATTAAGTTAAAAATATCAATCTATCCCAGCACTGGTAGAATATTCAAAAGTTACCCCTACCACAAAGACATCACCATGTTCCTATTAGGTACAAATTATAAAATCATGGAAAAAATCTTTTCAAACAGCACCATCAAATTTTTCTTCAAATTAAAAAGCCTTTATTTGTGGTCATGTGGGCATCTACCCGAACTTCCTTCTCCCTGTCTGTCCCCAGCCTTAAAGGAATTGTTCAGTATAAAAGTAAAAACTGGGTAAACAGATAGATTGTGCAAAATAAAACATGTTTTCAATATAGTTAGTTAGGCAAAAATGTAATGTATAAAGGCTGGAGTGACTGTAAGTCTAACCTAACAGAACAGAACACGACTTCTTGCTTTTCAGCTCTCTTTTGTTTACACTGACTGGTTACCCTGGTTACCAGGCAGTAACCAATCAATGACTTGAGGGAGGGCCACAAGGGTCATAACTGTTGCTTTTTAATCTGAGCTGTATGCTGAGGATCAATTGCAAACTCACTGAACAGTTATGTCCCATGTGGCCCCCCCTCAAGTCGCTGACTTACTCAGATTTAGAGAGCTGAAAAGCAGGATGTTGTGTTGTATTCTGTTATGTGACACATCCACTCACTCCAGCTTTTATACATTACATTTTTGGCTAACTAACTATATTAGAAACATTTTTTATTTTGCACAGCCTATCTATTTACCCAGTTTTTATTTTTTCCCTGAACTGTTCCTTTAAGGGTAGGGGCAGACAGGGAGATTCGGGGAGATTTTGTCGCCTGGCGTTTTTAGCAGGCGACAATCTCCCCGAATTTCCTTCTCCCTGTCTGCCGATCGTAAAGGCACAAAGCGCCAGCGCCTGTGCAGACGCGGCGTGGCGATTTCAGGAATCGCCCGAAGTTTCCTCACGAGGTATCTTCGGGCGATTCCGGAAATCGCCGCGCCGCGTCTGCACAGGCGCTGGCGCTTTGTGCCTTTACGATTGGCAGACAGGGAGAAGGAAATTCGGGGAGATTGTCTCCTGCTAAAAACGCCAGGCGACAAAATCTCCCCAAATCTCCCTGTCTGTCCCTACCCTAAGCAACATAATAAACTGATAAAGGTGCTACTGGCACAGGTAGTTTTACAACTAATTGTATCTCTCATAGTAGATTTGGGGTCTTACTCCTTGTTCTGTGGTCCTAAACCAGTCGCTGGCCAAAACACTCTCATATGCGGAGTCACGTCTGAGGCCAAAAGAAGAACAGGGATTATTTGTGAAAACAAACAATCCATCTGTAATTGCTTTTCCATTCAGATTCCATCATCTACATTTCTTAGTCAGAAAGAAAACCTGATTTCAGTTTCAGGGAAAAAAAGCCTTTTATGAGAGGTAAACTTGTATAGAGTATCATGCAGACTTTATGAAGCCTCAAGCATGGGGTCCTGATAATGAGCAATTTGTGGTCTCTGAACATGTGCATAACTCTAGTACACGTATAGGTACTTTGCATAAAATTCATCATTCCAAAATCATAGATTTTCTAATCATAACCATTACTTTTTACCCCTAAATTTCTCTTTAAAGAGGAAGATTGTAGATGATGTTTTTGAAGTTCAGTAAAGTATTTTTCCAAATAGTTTGGCCTCACTTGACCTTTCTTATTTACATATCAATAAACCATTACAATGGGCCAATAGTGAAAATTAGCATCCAAAGCTGCTTGTCTAGATTGACATACTTGTGCAAAACAGTAGAATACAATTAAAAAACTGGAAATACCTCTATTGATGGGCAACTGGAATGTGAAAATAATTCCTAAGTTATATTGCAATGTATGAAATACTTTTATTTTCTAGATGCTGTTCTATCAGTCAGGGGAACTAGAGTTATCTATGTTACAGAATGCTTTGAGTAAGAATAAAACAAGTATATAAAAATGTATAATATAGGCTATCCAGGTAGTATGATCAGACGATTACACTGTTTCACATTTGTCACACATGACATACCCTTGTTGTATGGTTAAGTGGCTTTCTTGCAATCTTGCCATACAACTTAATGTGTGACTACTGTGTCCTTTGGTGTATTCATTGTGTACTTGTCTACATTGTAATGGTAATGGTATAGCCTGGCATATCCTAGCAGAACTAAATAAATAAAATTACAGAAAACCCATTATCCAGAGAGCTCCAAATTACAGAAGGCTGTCTCCCACAGATTCCATTTTATTAAAATAATCCAATTTAAAAAAAAAACAATTTCCCTTTTCTCTATAATAATAACGCAGTACTTTATACAAACTAAGATATATTTACTCCTTAATGGGAACAAAACCAGACTATTTGGTTTATTTAATATTTAAATTATTTTTGGTAGATTAAGGTATGAAGATCCAAAGTATATAAAGATACATTATCTAGTATTAAAAGTGTTGTAGTAAACTTGCATAGAAATCAGTAAAGTTAATAAAACTACCTAAGACGTACATACAGTATCTCTGGACTTTGCCGAGTATATTGATGTAAATTCTGCCAAATGATGTGTTTAGTTTTAGTGACCTTTATTGTGTTGCATGGACCCCACCCCCCCACAATGCCCAATGGATTTTTGCATGTGGTTCATCAAAGTGGTTACTAATGGATTTCAAACAGGTACTCAGGTGTGAAAATGTCAGCCTCTCACAATGAATAGCTATGTGTGTTTATTTTTATTTACTGCATTGTATTCACCGTTTTTTCTATAGATGTTAACTGTTTCTTTGATCAGGTAATAATAATGTGATAATTTAGTTTGTTAGTCTAGTTAGCATGCGTTTTACTTGTGTAAAAAATGGTACTTATCTTCATGGGGACTTTTCAAGTAACAAGTGGTTACCAGGTGACAACAACAAATACATGTCACCTAATTAAAATATCACACGCCAAATGATTGCTTATCAACTGATATAACCACCTCTTATCAGAGCCATTTTTGGTGAAAGTTCTAACCATGTTGTCACTCCCTAGTCACCTGGGAATGTCAGAGACATCTGCTGGTTGCAGAATAATTGGAAAATAACTGTGGTGCATGTGGTGCCTTTTGTTCTCAGTATGTTTTGAAACAAAATACATTTTGTGAAATAAATTATTCAAACATTTCATTTTTATTAACAATTTCACAAGTAAAAAAATGGTTTTGTGCTAATAGAAAGTGAGATTGAGAAAAAATAAATATTTTCATTAAAAAGAAAAGGTACTTTTGTATAAACAGGGCTGGATTGTAAGAAGCGGCGCCCTCGAGGCCACACTTGCCCCCCACCTCCGTGCCTACATGGTCCTAGCGCTAGACCCTTAAAGGAACACTAAAATCATTTTTTTTAGTTAATTTTTTTAAGGAAAATAAATAAAAACAGAGCTAAATCTTTAAAAGAAATTACCTAAAGAAGGCAGGTGTAACGTACTAGTTAGTTGGAACCTTAGTGAAAATGGATACTCAGATTTACAGGGCACGCCTACGCAGAGGAAGACGGGGAGAGACGCCGGGAGGTAAGAGACCGGAGCAGTCTCCCAGCGCTCCTTACAGCAGGGAGGAGAAATCAAGTGCCGCACGTTGGATCGTCGCCATATCGCCATCTCAGAAGAGGAGCGTATGAAGAGAATCAGTTAGTAATATCTTATTAAAAACTTAGCGATTTTAAAGATTAAGCTCTGTTTTTGTTTATTTTCGTAGAAAAAAAACAAATTGAAAAAAAAAAAAAGATGTTAGTGTTCCCTTAAGGAAGCAAAGCCCCCAGTGTATGCGCAAGCACACTCTCCAGCAGAGGAGCACTGGCACTTTGAGTCCTCAGGATACATCTGGGTATCTGGGTAGTGTCTAAAGACACTCCTGGCATTTCTGCATTTTATCAAAAAGTGCCAATGGTCCCTGTCAGTCTATTCTGATGAATTGATGCTGTGTTTATCATTTGTCATTTATCAACACTGGGCAAATTTGCCCATGGTCAGTAACCCGTGGCAACTAATCAAATTGTTGCAGTCATTGTTCTACCTGCAGCTGGCTGAAAAAACATCCACCAATTGGTTGCTATAGGTTACTGCCTATTGACACTCAAATTGTGCGCTTTTTAATGCAGTGGATGCAATGCTGCATTGCAGGTACTAAACATTGCAATTTGAGCCAGAAATTGCACTTTCCTCATTGTACTTTGGTTCATAAATGAGCCATATTTGTAAAGAAAACTTTAATAGAACTTGCCACATTTTCATAGCATTTTCTCTATTTGCACCCTTTGATAAACATGCCCCTAAGAATTCTATGTGAATTTATAAAGTAACCACACCGTGAACTCTAATGAAGTATATTTTGACTCTAGATTCACAACATATATTTTTTGTCCTAAATATATACATATATGTATATATATATATATTATAAAAACATTTTTGTTTTGTTGCTAAGACATGTGAGTGCTGCATTCATTTTTAAAATGTTTACAATGCTTAACCAGCACCCAGGCATTTCATTTATATATATCGGCACTCTCGATAAAAGGTACAAAAGGTACAAAAATGCCTGGGTGCAGTGTCCAAATTCAATATCACTTACTTTATCCACAGCTGGTGCACTCAAACTCCACACTCGGCAATACCTGGGTGTTAGGTTATATAATACACATCCAAAAACAATAGAAAACCGCACTCTCAGGTCTTGTATGAAAAAACAAAAAAGAAATTTTATTTCAACGTTTAGGCTCTTAAACACAAGCCTTCATCAGGAAGTGATGAAGGCTCGTGTTTAAGAGCTGAAACATTGAAATAAAATGTATTTATTTGTTTTTTCATACAAGACCTGAGAGTGCAGTTTTCTATTGTTTTTGTATATATATATATATATATATATATATATATATATATATATATATATATATAATTCAACCTAAACAAAAAATGTTTATTCCGATGTTTTGGCACTCCTGAAGAAGGCTCGAGTGTAAGAGCCAAAAATTTTTTGCTTGTTTTTCACTAAAGTTAAGTCCTGGAGTGCAGTTTTTTCATAGGTTGGATTACAATTATTTTTGACCAGCACCCAGGCAGTTGCTGCTTTTTCGTATGAGTGCTAAATGCTTTAAGCATAGTATTATATATATATATATTGAATCTTAATAGGGAGTGAACCAGAAATTCCTTAAGCCATTGTTCTAGTGCAAAATTAATCATTTTTAAAATTAATATTTGTCTCACAATCTGTTTGTTTTTCAGTTTTTTTCCAGTTTTTATTGGAATGTTAAATATACCCCATTTATAAGTAACGTTTAATGTTATTTTGTCTATGGCTTCATGAGATACGTGAAAATGAAAATATGTGTTATTTATGATCTATAGCTTCCATATTCTCACTTCTATACCCTCTAGTGTAGTCTAATAAAAGGTAATTTAATTTATATTTCTGTTCTAGAAAGCAATGTATATAAGGCTGATCAACAGATCAACAGATGACCCAATGGTAACAATAAATTAAATGATGATATTTGCTGGCCTACAATGGAGCTGTTTAGCCATAATTATACTCTGTGCATCATTTGCAATGCTTTTTTTTTGTTTCTTATTTTTTAAAAACCTCAGACGGAAGCCTAAAACAGTGTCCATGAATACAGATGGAATGCACCATAGTTGATGCTGATGATTCTGTCCCTTCATAAATTCCAGCAAAGACAATGCATCTGTATTCCTTTGGTCTTGGCCACATAAAGGCTTTAAGATACCAATCAGGAGAGCTGTGCATGTCAGATGAGAGAGAGGATAAGAAGATCACACAAAATACACAGCTCTGTTTGTACCAAAAAATTACCAATTTTTACTAGTTTTTTTTTTTAACTTCAGGCAGCAATCTCTTTATTACCTGATCTTGGAAGCTTTTGCATGTCCCTTTGCTATTGGGGACAGGCAGCCCAGCTGCTAACCTACTTCTCCACCACTCTGTACTCCTTCACAAATGACGAAACAATAATCCAGGCCATTTTCTTGCAGTGTTCTGTCACTAGTGCAGTGAAACCACCATGCAGAAAGAGAAAATCTTTCAGTGTTACCTGCCAAGAGACCTTCTCACCAGGTAAATGTCTGTACCAATATAGAATGAAGGGCATTTTTTGTAACCTACAACAAGGCAGCCATGTGGCTTTGGCTTTCTGAAGTTGCTGAAGTTTCCTTGTGAGGCAACTTCGGGCAACTCTGGAAAACAAAGCGATCCAAGTGCCACTCCACCGGTGATTCATATTCACAATCTGGCGGGAAGTCATTTCAGGGAGATTAGTTGCCAGAAGAAGAGGAGATTTGTCGCAGGGTGAACTATCCCCCCCCTGAATCTGAGCGTGTGCCACAAGCCTAAAAGAGAAGGTTGAAACATCAAGTTATGTTCTTATTACGTATGTGGCTAACAAGACAAGACTTGTTAAAAAAATTGGGAAAAATTACATTATGGGCCCATTTATAAAACCTTGAATTTATCCGGTCAAGTTTTTTAAGGGTAACATTTTTCATTAAAAAAAAACCTGCACATTTTTAGAGATTTATTATACCCCAAATACTCCATCTCAAACCTGTCAAGGTCATGTAGAAGCCAATGGCAGATGTCCCTGAAGATGATAATCCGATAAAGTCAGGGTTTTTGTCCAATAATTCAACATTAAAATCAAGTTTTTGGAGCATCAATCGTACAATACAAATTGACAATTGATTTTGTTGCAAAGTTTTTTGGCTCCAATTTTTTTGAGAAAAATTATTGATAAATGAATTCAATTTGTGGAAGAGTTTGGTTCGACATTGTTTTAGTAAAAAATGAGATAACCCCCTAAATCTTTTCTCATTGTTTCGTTATTGGGTGCCTATATTTTGAATAAAACTATACCAATCTGCATAAGTATTTAATTAATTTTATAAGAGTCACGTATGTATCCCCAGGAATCTGTTATAACTAACTATAAATGGATCCATCTCTCATAAGCCACAATGTGGATATACTGTATATACTTTAGAAGAATATTACTATCTCTGTAGAAGTAAACGTATTGTATTGTGCCAAGCAGTAAAAAAAAACTTTAATGAAACTAAGAAATAAATCTAAGAAATGCAATGAAATTAGTATGGATTGTGGACAATGGTATATCATTATACTGAAATTATCAGGGTGTTGCAAACTCCTTGCCTCACATATGCACACGTTTGCTGTTAAACAGAACTTACATTCTTATTTTGCTTGAACACATTTAAGGTCTCTGTTCTTTACTCAGAAGAAGATCCCTATATTTGCATGAAATGTTTAAAAAATAAACAAGATATTCAGAGGATTGTGTAATCAAGGTGTTTTTGCCTAGAACTGAGTACATCTGAATAATTTTGTTAACAAAGGTTATCTGTACTATAAACAAAGTATATTCTTTTTGCAGCACTTTTGTATTTTGTGTAAAGTGAATAATACACAGGTTCTCAGAAGGGCCTTTTCAGACTTGCTTAGTCTGAAATCTAATGAGGCTGAGATTTGTGGGTCATTGCTTCATTGTTGTCCTCAGAACTCCTGAAACTACAAGATTGCGATATTTGTATCCATCCCTATCCTATCCTTGCAATACATTAAGGGGGCACTAAACACATTTTGGGTATCAGAGAATGGCAAAAAAACCTAAATTACTTTGTAAATGTTTGTTTTCAATTCAATGCATCATATTGATGGTCCCCATATCGAGCAGATAAAAGTTGACAAATGACTGGCCCCAACTGATATCTGTATGAAAAATGGCCAGATATTAGTCAGACAGGTTTCAAAATCCAGTTGGAATAAGGACCACATTGGTTCATTAAAGTATTCCTCGCCAGGCCCGGATTTGTGGAGAGGCCACCTAGGCCCGGGCCAAGGGCGGCGGGATTTTAGGGGGCGGCATGCTGCCCAACCACACCCACATTGGTTCAGAAATGTAAATTTCCTGTGTGCCAATTCCCATTGCTCTGTCCTGATAATGAAAATTTGAGCAAATAACAGGGAGGGGACAGGGGTGACAAATGACAGTGGGCGTAGGGGTGCCCACTAGGTAAATCCGGCCCTGATTCTCGCTCCCACCACCTGTATTCCCATTGTTGTAATCCAATTGTTCTCTCTTCTGGCCCATTGATCAGATCAGCCTGGTATCACCCACCTCAAAGTTGGCATATCAGGGAAAGATCTATTAATTTGGTGACCACACTAAATGATCTGACCATCAAGTGTATGGCCAGCTTTTTTTGTTCATCATTTATTCATCAAAGTAAAATTTCCCAAAGACTTAATAAATGCCTACTTGTATTATTCTGTTTGTTTTGGCTACATTGCAATATTAGGGTGACACCTATGATGTTTTATAAAACTGGACAGTGACATTGATGGGGGGAGATGGCAACAGCAGGGTGTTTGGACCATATTGCAATAATTTTTTTCATGCAAAACATTTTTTATGAACAACAAGTATTTTGCAAAGTGAATTGTTTTGTCAAATTGGAAGCTTCACCTTCATAAACAGGCTACTTCAAAAGATTTTGGAAAAAATTGACATTCCAAATAATTCTTTGATTATTTTTGAAGAAATTATATTAATAAGATATTCCTGTCAATATGATGACCCAGATCATAAGTTAGAGTAATGTTTCTCCCTTCATTACCTGGAAGTAGGGTTGCCACCTTTTCTTGAAAAAAATACCGGCCTTCCTATATATTTATCTTTTTTTTCTATTAGCAACATTGGGATCAACCATCAAAAATACTTGCCAGGCAGGTAAAATACCAGCCAGGTGGCAACCCTACCTGGAAGATGCAAAGAACGAATTTGATGAGTGTTAATGATTATGTCTGTATCAGGCACTTCATAGCAGGGGTCAGGAGCCAAGAACTCCAAATCACTGTCTGACCCACAAGCTACACACTTTCCCAGATCAGGATAAGCAAACTGTATCACCTGGAGAAAGTGGTTTCCACTGAAACTGCTTATTGAAATGGTCTTCTTCTGGGAGCCGAACGATAAAAGAAGGATTGCTAAACCTGTTTGGGCAACACTGCTCCTTCTTGCATGCAAATGGTGGTAGACCTCAGAGCGTGGGAGAGAGACCTTTGTCTGGGAATCCCCCCAAACTTAGTTTTTCAATAAAGCATAAGCAATGAATATGAATCACTTCTACAAATTGATCTCACCTGCAAGCAATGTTTTGCTTTAATCAAAACAACTAAGGACCTGGGGCAAATCACCCCATGGGAATCAAAACAGCTTAGGGATGAAAGACCTTCTTACACTTTCAAGGCTTTGTCTGACTTTAATCATGACAACTAATGCACCTTGTGCTGATGAAGCAGGGATGAAAAGGAGGGGGATTCCAGCAGCTAATTGGTCTCATTAGAGAGAGCCTATCCAGATATGATAAACCAAAAAGATCCAATATGCTGTTGTGTGCTGGGCCAGATGGTGAGGGGGGAAAATTGTTATCAGCATCTAGAATTCCAATACAGAGAGGAAATGGAGTGTATGTAAAGTTGTCACATTCACTGATAATGGCCTTTTTATCTCAGTTATCTTTCACCTATAATAATAACAATAGCTGGTGCATCATTTTATTAGATGGGACTGAGATATACTGTCAGGTTCAGAATCACTGGCTTAGGTTAATATTTAATTATAAATTCACTATATTGTAGAGTAACAGACAAATTAGGTGGATCTGTGTTTATGCAGATATACTGTATAAACATTTTGCTGGAGGTATATCAATTGATAGGTCCATTATGTGACTCCATGCTAAGAAAATATCCTAAAAAAGTATGTAAGTTTAAAAGAATGTGTATGTTTTGATCAAGTGCAGTGCCACTAACCTGGATATTATCACCATATACATAATATAATAAAATGCTTTATTTCATAATATTTGGGTCCAACCTAGCCAAAAGTAATTTTGCTTGTGCACATCTCTTTTTATAATGCATAATTTATATTTGCTACTATAAGGGCACTGGTCTGACACAGTGGCAGCAGCTTCTTGTATCAGCTAAACCAGGGGTCCCCAACCTTTTTGACCCGTGAGCCACATTCAAATGTAAAAAGAGTTGGGGAGCAACAAAAGCATGAAATAAATTTGGGACTGGCAGCCTACAGGAGGCTCTGCTTGGTACTATACTTAGTTTTTATGCAATTAAAACTTGCTTCCTAGCCTGGAATTCAAATATAAGCACCTGCTATGAGGACAATGAGAGCAACATCCAAGGGGTTGGAGAGCAACATGTTGCTCGCGAGCTACTGGTTGGGGATCACTGAGCTAAACTAATGGAAAACAAGGGTACCTCTTACTAGTACTAACTGTAAAATATCAGCCAATGCTGGGACTGGTATCACAAATTTATTGGCATTGTACTTGCTCATGGAATTGTAATTTCTTGTCAAAGGGATCCTGAGGAAGTGATAAAATATGTTTTGTAAGCAGCAAGCATGCAACGGAATAAGTTATTTTAATTGGTAACTTTACATTTTGTAGATTACAGCTTTGTTAATGCAGCCCTGATTTATTATTACAATCTATTGTTCTAGGATTACTTGTTGGAAACAGGTCCGGATTTATATAGCGGGTGCCCCTCGGCCTGCTGTCATTTGTCCAGTGTCGGACTGGGATTCCAGGGGCCCACCAGAAAACCTTAGACCAGGGGCCCACCAGAAAAACCTTAGACCAGGGGCCCACCAGAAAAACCTTAGACCAGTGGCCCACCAGAAAAACCTTAGACCAGGGGCCCATCAGAAAAAAACTTAGATCAGGGGCCCAACTTTCCAAACTATTATTCCTTCTCTCCTCACTTAACCTCTTTATTCTCCTATTCTTTTAGATCTACCTACTATACTCTATTCTTCCATTATCAATCCTCTTTTTCCACATAAAGAAATAGGGAATGAACATGAAATAGGCCAAATTGTTAGAAGCAAGAGGGCCCACTGACACCTGGGCCCACCGGGAGTTTTCCCTGTAGGCTAGTGCAACACTGCATTTGTCACACCTGTCCCCTCCCTTTTATTTGCTCAAATTTTCATCATCGGGATGGAACAATGACAATTGGCATGTGGAAAATTAAATTTTCTGAACCAATGTGGGTGTGGTTGGGCAGCATGCAGCCCCCCTAAAATCCTGCCGCCCTAGGCCTGGGCCTAGGTGGCCTCTCCACAAATCCGGGCCTGGTTGGAATCTTTCCCATGTCACCTTGCTATGGGGGAAATATAGCTAAACTATTCCTTAGTCACTCTGATTTTCTTCCCAAATGATGAATGAAAACTGCAGCCCAAATATAAAAATCGGTATACAGCATATATTATATCACCGCAACAGAATTACTATGCTACATTGTCAGACTGTTAATATGGTATACAAATAAAAAGTTTAGAAAACTGCAGCCCATTCTCTAGCAGAGAAAATCAGGTGGATCTAGGGCAAGGTTCGGGGGCTCACTGGAAGCAGGGCTCCATGATTCCTGATGACAACCCTACACATGGTATGGTACATGGGACAGTTTCTAGTTCTGCCCCCTCCCATTTACTTTAATGACAAACTGTTGACAGAGCTGTACTGGGGTTTTCTGTAAAAATGAATAAGCGACAGCAGGGGTACCTCTTATTAGTCGAAATAAAACATAAAGCATAAACACCTGGTGTGTCATAAGCCTAATATGCCATTCAGTTAAAGGAGAATTAAACCCTAAAAATTAATATGGCTAAAAATACCATATTTTATATAATCACCTTTTAGCACCAGACTTCTCAATAGCAGCAATGATGCAGGATTTCAAACTTGTCACAGGGGGTCACCATCTTGGAAACTATCTGCAGCACTCATATGCTCAGTGGACTCTGAGCAGCTGTTGAGAAGCTATGAGAAGCTATGCTTAGGAGTTGTCGCAAATTATGAAGCAGAAAATGATGTTGGCCTGTAATAAAAACTGATACTACAGGACTGATTATTAAATTCTGATGCTAGTTGCACTGGTTTCTGTGCTGCCATGTAGTAATTAACTGTATTCCTTACTATTCAGCCTTATATTACGACATTTGTATTCTATGTGTACTGTATATTTTGAGTCGGTCAGTAAGTGACAGCAGCACATAACATCAGCAGAAAAGAAGATGGGGAGCTACTGGGGCATCTTTGGAGGGACAGATCTTTACTTTTAAGGCTGGGGACAGACAGGGAGATTCGGGGAGATTCTGTCGCCTGGCGTTTTTAGCAGGCGACAATCTCCCCGAAATTCCTTCTCCCTGTCTGCCGCTAGTATAAATGACAAAGCGCCAGCGCCTGTGCACACGCGGCGCGGCGATTTCCGGAATTGCCCGAAGTTTCCTCACGAAGTATCTTCGGGCGATTCCGGAAATCGCCGCGCTGTGTGTGCACAGGCGCTGGCGCTTTGTCATTAATACTAGCGGCAGACAGGAAGAAGGAAATTCGGGGAGATTGTCGCCTGCTATTAAACGCCAGGCGACAGAATCTCCCCGAATCTCCCTGTCTGTCCCCAGCCTAAAAGGCTGTGATTGCCTTGGGCCAGTAACCCAAAATATAATGAACAACATTTCTAGCTACATCTTCAGGTAAAACTTTGTTCTCCTTTAAGGCTTGTGACACACGGGCAGATTTGGGGAGATTAATTTGAATAATTGCCTCTTATTCTGGGCAACAATCTCCCTGAACTGCCTTCCCGTGTCTTCCCATCTGCTACAATGTAAGTAATCTAAAGTTGCCTCACGAGGAGGCAATTTACTGCTAATTTATTGTTTTGCTGTACAGTGCTTTGCCCTCAAGGAGTGCTATACAAATAAAAATATACCAACATACAAATTTGGATTACCATTCTTTAAGTCTACTAAAAAATAATTCAATAAACCTAACAGGATTGTTTTGCGGCCAAGAAGGATTAATTTATCTTAGTTAGGATCAAGTACAAGGTACTTTTCTTTCATTACAGAGAAAAGGGACACGTTTGTTAAATGTGAATTATTTGAGATGGCCTTCCCATAATTTGGAGCTTTCTGAATAAGGAGTTTCCGGGACAGGGATTCCATACCTGTAACATATAGTATGAGCAGGAACTGTTAATCAGTATACTTCAGTGTCATTTATTTTGCTGGTAGAGCATGGCAGATTAACATTCATGTACAGTATGTATGTACAGTATATAACATTTATATAATATATATATATGACAGTTTATATAATACCGTTTAAATAGTAGAAAACTAAAGTATTGTAGAATGCAGCATTACTCTCCCCAGGTGCAGTGTTTACTAGAAGAATGCTCTTCAGACTCCAAGTGCTTACTTTCTTTGTTCTCAGGATCAGTCTCCAAAGTATCACTATAGTATACCTGTTATTGTATTTTTTTCTCTCTCTCATGCATCAGTTCTAGGATTCACCACAACTTTCATTTTTACCAGGATGTTTTTATTCTGCAGGAAGCATCAGGAAAATCTATATCTGTGTGGGGGATTTATAAATTCTACCTCTGAGGCAGTTTTTCTTTATTATACCCCCCATTCCATTTCCCTTTGTTCGTCTGCCTTTGTTGATCAATGCCATTCAGGCTATTAAATTGTGGATATCACCCAAGCCTCATGAGACAGCCAAACTTTTTGAACTGAATGAGCCACTTGGAAAT
This sequence comes from Xenopus borealis, assembly GCA_024363595.1. NCBI lineage: Eukaryota > Metazoa > Chordata > Amphibia > Anura > Pipidae > Xenopus > Xenopus borealis. The sequence goes on from CM044437.1 coordinate 84,072,500, forward strand.
TGGATCTATTCTCAGTGGGATGTAGGTCAGTTTCTGGGGCCTTTACCATTGTGGTGCTGGTGCTGTAGGGATAACCTGTAACTGTATCTTGTAGACTTCTTTAGAACAAAGAGGATGAGGTAACATGGAAAGGGGAGTGTAAGGTGCAAAGGAGGGAGAATGCCATCCTTCCTTTCCCTTAGAGAGCTGCTCTTCTAAGGGACACATAAAAATGTAGACTTGTATATTTGGACAATGTCCAATCAATAGTAAAGTGTTGGGGTAAAAATGATCTCAAATAAATAACTTTTGTTCTTTGAAAACAGTATTTACTTGCTTTTACTTTGTTTTGTAGTTGTGTCTTCTTTATGGTCTGCAAAAAGAGAGGTTTTACTATGCTTTAAGATTATGATGAGGGACCTTGATTCTGGGATGGCAGTGGATGTGCTTCATTTAGACTTGGCGAAAGCATTTGATACAGTGTCACACAGAAGGTTACTTGTTAAATTAAGGAATGTTGGCCTGGAACACAGTATTTGTACCTGGATAGAGAATTGTCTAAAAGATAGACTACAAAGAGTGGTGGTAAATGGAACATTTTATAATTTGACCAGTATTGATAGTGGGTACCGCAGGGGTCTATACTTGATCCTTTGCTTTTTAACTTGCTTGGAGGTGGGCATTGAAAATACTGTTTCTATTTTTGCTGATACAAAATTGTGCAGAACTACATATATATTCTATGCAGGATGCTGCCACTTTACAGAGTGATTTGACTAAATTGGAAAACTGGGCAGTATACTGGAAAATTAGGTTTAGTGCTGATAAATGCAAGGTTATGCACTTTGGCAAAATTATATAAATACAAATTATACACTAAATCCCGATGTGTTGGGATTTTCCTTAACTGAGAAGGATTTAGGGTTTTTTGTAGATAACACATTGTCTAATATCGGGCAGCTTCATTCTGTGGCCACTAAAGCAAATAAAGACTATCTTGCATAAATCATAAACTCAAGGGATGAAAACAGAATTTTGTCTCTTTTATAGGTCCCTGGTAAAGCCTCGCCTGTAGTATGCAGTGCAGGTTTGGGCTCCAGTCCTTAAGTGGGATATAAATGAGATGGAGAGAGTGCAGAGACGTGCAACTAAACTGGTTAGAGAGATGGAAGACTTAAATTATGAGGGGAGACTGTCCAGGTTGTGGTTGTTTTCTCTGGAAAAAAGGTGCTTGCGAGGGGACATGATTACACTTTACAAATACATTAGAAGACATTATAGACAAATATCAGGGGACCTTTTACCCATAAGGCTGGGGACAGACAGGGAGATTCAGGGAGATTCTGTTGCCTGGCGTTTAATAGCAGGCGACAATCTCCCCGAACGTCCTTCTCCCTGTCCGTCGCTAGTTGAAATGACAAAGCGCCAGCGCCTGTGCACACGCGGCGCGGCGATTTCCGGAATCGTCCGAAGTTACTTCGTGAGGAAACTTCGGGCGATCCCGGAAATCGCCGCGCCGCTTGTGCACAGCGCTGGTGCTTTGTCATTTCAACTAGCGACTGACAGGGAGAAGGAAGTTCTGGGAGATTGTCGCCTGCTATTAAACACCAGGCGACAGAATCTCCCCGAATCTCCCTGTCTGTCCCCAGCCTAAAGAGGATCACCGTACCAGAGGCCACCCCTTCAGACTAGAAGAAAGGACTTTCATTTGAAGCAGTGTAGGTGTTTTTACACAGTGCGGTTGTGGAATGCACTGCTGGGTGATGTTGTGATGGATGATTCTGTTAATGCTTTTAAGAGTGGCTTGGATGATTTCTTGGACAAGCTTAATAAACAAGGCTATTGTGATACTAAAATCTTAGTTAGTATAGATATGTATATATATTATTTATGTGAGGGCATGGAGCAGTCAGTGTGTATGTATAGATGCTGGGTTTCATTTGGAGGGTTTGAACTTGATGGACTTTGGTCTTTTTTCAACCCAATTTAACTACTGTATGTAACTATCTATATAACATTCAAGCTATATTGTTGAACATTCTGTAGTAAATATTGTAGCCTTTAAGCCCCCAAGCTATACATGGCTAGATTTGGTCAGGCAGTTTATCCAATTTAACCACATTGCCCATCAATCATAGATCATGGGCAACTCACACAATAGTGATGATGGACATCAATGCATTTAGCCTGTGTATGGACCACTTTGAAGTGAGCCATTTTGAGACTTTTTAGGTTGGAAAAAAAAGCATGAATACATTGTCAGAACAATCACACTGTTATAGTTCAAGTATCTACACCAGAAAATAAACGTTCACCCAAAAGTCCACTCCAGAATCTCTAGAATATCCTGAAAAGCAAACATTCATGCCAAATGTCTCTCTTTGGTCCCCTATACACTGTGTTGTATCATCATAGAGGTCTAGCATTGCATTCTGCTTTAATATGTAAATATTACATTTTTAAAAATGATTTTTTAAGGTAAACCTTTTTAATAAAGTAAGCCAGGATTTTAGTGGTTATACTGATACACTGGGCTTTTGGCTTAGCAGCTGACATCAATGTGATAGAGAGGACAATATGCAAAGTTGTAGGCATCCCCAAGTGACTGTAATGGCATGAGATCTTCTCGTTATTGAATAATTAGTCACAGTACACTGAATATCTGTGGCCCTCCTGTTGGGACTGTTGGTGTATTCTGCACATTGCAGTTAAGCTTTATCTATCTGGACATCCCTGAAGTCAATGAATGTTAAAATGCATGTTTGTGTGTATCCCTATATGTCCAGATTCCTCTATGTACTGTGTTGCATACAAATACAGTAGCTATTTTTGCTAAGGACCACTATATTGTCTCATTCCTAGTGTTATAACATACAGTAGTGCAAGGAATCGGCTATGCCTATCTTTCAGCAATATTTCATTGCATGTCTGTATGGAACAGTATCTTTCCTGGTCTTGTTTTTGTGAAAGATATTTCCTAACCCTACTGTCCCCTAGTTGACTTTGAGTTTTTAAGCAAATGATTTCCATATCAGCTCATCTGAACATTTGCAAATGCTACAATATACACAAATCAGCTGACAAATAAGCACCACTTGTATTGAATCTACAGTGTTTCTCTGATTCATTGGCTGTGGCATTAGCTCATTGATATGTTAATGTCAAGCTTGCTATATGACAAGATGCCAGTTACTTACTGTGGGCTTGTCCCCTCTAACATCAATAAGAAGTGCCGCTAGTTTTCCTAAGATGATAATTAGACAAAAAAAATGCTATCAATGATTTTCTTTGCTGGGATATGTCTGGCACTTTGCATGCCAGTGGGAAGCAAAAATTGGTTAATATCAGGAGTTATGGTTATGTACTCTTTCTTTTAAAAGGTAGTCACAATCCTGTAATGAATGTTAATATCAGGAGTTATGTTCTCTTTCTTTTAAAAGAGATTCAGAATCCTGTAATGAAGGACATGGTCCTACAACCTAGAGTTAGTCAGCCAGTTTGCTCGATATTGACCACATTGGCATGTATGGCACCTGGCACCTTGATACAGAACCATTGTGTTTATATTGTTTTGTAGGAGGACCCTACAAAATGCTCCAGTGTAAGGATGTTAATCTAAAGACCTCTGTTTTAAAATTTCAGATAAGCACATTTCAGGTTGTTTAAATGATACTGGATAATGCAAATAAGCTTTAGTTTCAAGTGCCAACAGCAACAATTATGCTTTTGCAGGGAATTTCTTTTCAAAACAGGAATAACCCTTAGGGGAAATCAATTTGCAAATGTGATTAGACCCTTCATGAAAGATCACGGTTAGGTGAAATGTTGCTGTTGTGAACTGACACTCCCAGCATCCTCAGATATCCAATTTCCAAGAAACATCAACTTCCCAGATCACATTTTCATTAGGGTTTGGCCAAATTTGACATGTGAATATATAAGACTTGTACAAAATATGGGAGGATTTTTGCGATGTTATTGTAATATTTTATTTTGGGATCAGAATAGTGCTGCTACTAACTGGGGGAGTGATGTTCATAACTGGAAGACTCCTATAAATCCTGGGAGAGTTGAAGTCTGAATTGCATGCTAGAAATTGTTATATGACATGACAAGGGAGACCAGTGCAATACAGGAAGGCTAGATGAACACATTTCCAATTAACAGTCCAGACCATATCTTTGGGAAGATGGTCTGTTTTGCAGAAATAAAGTGAAATTGCCTTTTAGTCAGAATGGCCACTGGTCCCCCACATAAATATAAGCATCCCCTGCAGCTGCTAAGCTAAAGTGCTGATCAGAATGATATCCATCTGGGGCAGTGATATTTTTTATCTGCCCTCTCATTGCAATACAAGAATTAAGAACACATTTGTGTTTTTACACCTACGCATCCAGCAACTGACACTTGTGGCTCAATCTCCTCCTGTCAACACAACTATCTCTTAACTGCTCTCACTTGAGGCCTTACCTGCTATTTCACTCAGTTCATGCCTTTATAGTGGATGGCAAGAAAACTGTGCAGTGCTACAGCAAAAGAGTGAAATAATGAACATTTGTTTTTTTTTTTTGTACTGCGTAATATACAAAAACACACACAAAAACACAACTGGGTACAGGGCTCCTTAGGGAGGAAATATAGTTGGGGCAATGATGATAGAAAGCAGAGTTAAAAGTTTTCTGTGCATACATAATTTGTTTTGAAGTGAACCATGCTTGTGTTATTGAGTAGAAGGTAAAAAAGAGCTGCAGTTGGAATACTACGTGCCTGCAGGAGGAAATGCACACATGTAAAGTGCTGTTACTACTGTTTGCTGTACAGTGTCCAATATTATATCTCTGTTCATTATCAGGCCTACTTAACATTCCCGGCCCATGAAAGAAGCTGATATGTAGCCAAGTGTTACTGAGAACACACTAATTACAGTACAGGCCAGGCCCTCCAGCGCAAATAGTTAACAACTTGCAGCACAAACCCTATCTAGCACTTTGTCTTATTGTACTGACACTTTCATTTTCCCTCCAAGGCCTGGTAAACAACTGCTGTTCCTCTCCAATAGACATAAACATGTAGTTGGGGCCACTGGCAGACCAGGATGCAGCTGATAAAAAGATTTTTTGGCTGTACAAGTCAGCGACTCTAGAGTTAATATCAAATCAAGCTTGCTTTCTGGTCACTGTTACAGCCCAAAAGGAATAATGTCTTCAGCTCAATAGTTCAAACTCTGCTAAGTAAAATGGTATTTTGAAGATTGTGCTCTCTTTAATATTACAGGAGTTTCATGGTTTGATAAAGCTAAATGGTGCTTATCTGTGTCACCCAGAACAATGCAGATTTGTCCTCCAGCTTAATACTGACACTCAGACACTAATATTACTTCAATGAAACAACAAATGACCATGGAAGAGAAACACTAACTCAAAGTCACTCAAAGGCATTGGTATAGTCTACAGTCCCAACATTTGGTTTACCAAATTTGGTATAGTCCAAAAAATTGCCTGTGGGTCAGCTGCAGGTAGGGTTGCCACCTGGCCGGTTTTTTACCGGCCTGACCGGTATTTATGATGGCTGATCCCAATGTTATTAATAGGAAAAAGAGATAAATATATAGGAAGGCCAGTATTTTTTTTCAGAAAAGGTGGCAACCCTAGCTGCAGGTAGCACAGGCAATGCTTCAGTTTTATTGGTTGCCCCCAGTGTCTTGTTTGTGGATTTTCTTAGACACTTGCAATTTGCATAGCTGGGGGAAACAGACCTTGACACTACTGAGGACTCATGAAGAAAAAAGTGCACAGAGTACTGAGGGGTAATTTTTTATAGATATTTTTTTCACACATTTTAGCTGCCTTATAATAGCAGTATACCTCTACTGTCATGGGAAAACAGTTAATAGTGCTACTCTAGTAGACTTCTGCACTGAAATCCATTCCTCAAAAGAGCAAACAGATTTGTTTACATTCATTACATTAAGTAGGAGAAATAACATCCTACCAGAAAGTAGTTCCATCCTAAAGTTCAAGCACAAGTCACACGGCTGGGGCAGCTGGGAAACTGACAATATGTCTAGCCCCATGTCAGATTTAAAAATTCAATATAATTTTGAGAAATGGATTTCAATGCAGAATTCTGCTGGAGTAGCACAATTAACTGATGCATTTTGAAAAAAAACATGTTTTCCCATAACAGTATCCCTTTAATGTGACTCAGATAATCAATGGAAATAGAGTAATTATGTAAGAAAAATAATATGATCTGTTACTGCTTTATAAAAAATAACAAAAACATTTTTTTAACGTAAAAAGAATAGGCAGAACATATTCTTAGCCTGCCCTTTTGGCCCTTCACCTTATATATATTTAACAAAGCAATAACAAACCAATGGTAAGGAATAAGGCATGGAATTACCCTGTCATTACAGTTTCACAGAAGCTAGTCATGGACATGGCCAGTGCTCTATGGGCAAATTACTCAAATGTGCCAAATGTACAATGTGTTTAGCAACTTTGGCTTTTAAGGTATGTGTGTGTGGTTAGGGTTGGTTGCAGCCCGTCAGTGGTTTTCAGAGTTAATAAATTGTCCCCAGTAAAATGTTTTATTTTCTCAACGTCCATCAGCAGATACAGTATGTAGCATTGCAAGTGCATCAGAAAACAGAGATGGAGAAAACACTCGCTGCAGCATAAAACCAACTGAGAGATGCTTCAGTATCTATTAGTATCCCCCATCCCCTTTGTTTGTTTTGTAAACAAAAAGCAAATGTGCAGCATCAATCCGAAGAAATGGTTTAAGTGGTGCAATGTTATATTAACCTGGCACCATGATAAATCACCACCCGTAGCAGTCTCCCATCTAGAATGTCTGCTCCTTTCTCTCCCCTCTCTAAATTAATATTACAAAGGTGAAGGTCACTCGTTAGCACTCAACTTTGACCATAGCAAACATTACCTTGCCATGTTGGATAGAGTAATTTGTCTGCACCTGAGACTGACATGTGGGAGTCAGTTTACCTTGTCTTTGTTGCTCCCAAGGCGTGTTGTAACTGTCTGTGACAGTCCATACACCGAGGCCTCTCTCTCACTTGCTCATGTTTATCTGCTTTCCTATGAAGTTGTATCTAGCTTTCTCCTGGAACAGAGATGTTTGCATTTTAAGCATTTGCCATTAGATTTGATGGCTGTTTGTTAAGGTGAAACCATGAAAGCTCTGCAGGTCTCTGTCACACATGTACCTTCCAACGTCTATACTATAAACAGGATAGTAAAGGGATACTGTCATGGGAAATTTTTTTTCAAAATACATCAGTTAATAGTGCTGCTCCAGCAGAATTCTGCATTGAAATCCATTTCTCAAAAGAGCAAACAGATTTATTTATACTGAATTTTGAAATGGGACTAGACATATTGTCAATTTCCCAGTTGCCCCAAGTCATGTGACTTGTGCTCTGA
>CM044437.1:84079962-84097888 GCA_024363595.1 Xenopus borealis
CCTAACAACAGAACAATGTCCCTAACACAACATAACAGCTGCCTGGTAGATTTAAGAAAAATGTTGTTTAGGAGGAGACATAAAAAGTGATTAAAATCACTGGGTGATTACAGTGATTTCAGCTTTTGCATTTTCTATTATTTGAACTTTTGTAACAAACTGAATGTGTAACAGATTGTATTTTATGTGTAGCAAATTGAAGATGTGCAAAAATAAATTATACACATTTGCACTGGTAAATGACCCCTCATAATTCATAGTCTGTGAATCAGACACCTGCAAGTGCACCTTCCTCTAGAGCTGTGAATTTATGTGTTTAAGGTGATGGTTCAAGTGAAGTTCCCTTTACTCTCACATTGCTATCTGTAACATGCATGGAATGTCATAGGGAAACTTGCTGTGCCAAAGAAAAGTTGCAAAAAGTCAGTTTCTGGCTTTAGATTGATTTGTCCTGTTTCCCAGGATTCATTTTAGATTTTAGTCTAATATTATAGCATCATTTATATTATAAAAAAAAACCCAGCCATGGTCTTCCTTTGATTTCATATAATGGACACATCGTAAATCCTTGTTCCTTAGAAGATCTGCACCTCACCTTATACCTGTTAATCTACACCACCTATTCTCCAGCATCACACAGCACCAGTTATTTTCAGGGCCCTCTAGGAATAGTAATGGTTACAAATGATCCCTAACTATGCCCTCCACTGGGGTCAAACAGTTACTAACAAATCAGTTATGTTGGGCCAATAAGGATATTGTAAACTACAATTTAATTATATATGCTGAAAGTCATTCTGCATAGGTGTATTGAAAATACTTACTATTTTTATGTATGTATTTGCAGATACAACTAAAGCTCTCCCAAATTTACTTCCATAATTAAATGGAAAGGTGACCACACTTTATAAAGTGCCTTGAAACAGAGGGTTTAGGAAAATCCACTTTGGGAGACTCTTCCCTGTAATGTTTAGAATTAGATTGGAGCATGAATTGAAAAATGTAAGATGGCTAGAGTGGAAATTAGGAGAAAAAAAAACAAAAAAAGATGTGTGTATGTAAAACACTGACATATACGCTGAGCATGGTTTGTACAACAGAGAAAACAGATGGTGCTATGGAGAATGGTGCATCCAGTGCTAAGTCATGATGACAAGGATTTCATAGAAGTTTCTGCATAATTCTGCTGAAGCTAAACTTCAGAAAGGCGGTTAGAAAAGTGAAGTATTAATTGGTATGGCTTAGGGTGATAGGAACTCTAGTTTTTAACAGTTAGAACACTATAGATCAGAGACCCCTGGAATAATGTGGGTTTTTTTAATCCCCTGGCCTCAAATGTTTTCTTTTGATACTCTATAGGCCCCTGCCACCAAAAAAAAAAAAATATTTTATGGGGCTCCAATTTTTTTAAATCTTGTTAAAGGGGGCCCTGCCACCAATGTTTTTAAAAAAAATATTTTTTGGGGCCCCAATTTTTTTTAACTTGTAAGGGGGGCCCTGGCGCCAATGTTTTTTTTTTTTTTTTAATTATTTTTTGGGGCCCCAATTTTTTTTAACTTTTTTAACTTTTATGGGGGGGGGAGGGCCTGGCACCAATTTTTTTTAACTTATAAGGGAGCCCTTGGGTGGGGGGTTATTTTTTAGCGCTGATGTCTGTGTGGTCTTTTTAACTTTGATGTGGGATTGGGGCGGGGCTTGGGTGCCTGGGTGGGTGGAGCCCAGGGGGCCCCGACAATTTTGTTGTGCAGGGCCCCGTGATTTCTAATGGCGGCCCTGCACTGGCCTAAATATCAATTTCAATATGCAAACATCTTTCTACTTAAACATTATTATATGGAACCAAGTGATATCATTTGATATATTAAGATGTTACTGTCATTATTTGTAAATTCATTGATTGAATGATTTCCTGTAGGTATTAATGCACAAAAACTGTGTTAGGGTTGAGAAACATCCCAGCAGCATATGTGACCAGACTGAATATCATAGCTAATAATGCATTACACAAATATGGTTCTCAATAGGAGCTTGTTTTGAATCTAAAACTAGGCCAGGGATCAAGTTAGGTATTTCAGTTTAACAGGGCTAGACACACACAAAAGAAAAAAATTCCAACAAGGTGTGCAAGAAGTCACCATCTGTCAGATCCTTCATCTCATCACAGCAGCTTCCACGGAAACAGCAAAACATCTATAGATGTGAAAATGACAGGAGTCAAAGGAGTTTGTAGAACAGAAGACAATACTGCTGGGACAATGTAGAGTGCTTTAGCATTGTAAGGACATTATCTGTAGCTTGAGAAAGCATTTGGTTAGACTGATCAAGGGGAAACCAACCCAAATATGTTATTGTTGCATAACAATAGAAAATTTTATTTTAAAGGAAAACTATACCCCCAAAATGAATACTTGAGCAACAGATAGTTTACATCAAATTAAGTGGCATATTAAAGAATCTTACCACAATGGAATATATATTTAATTAAGAATTGACCTTTTACATCTCTTGCCTTGAACCACCATTTCGTGATGGTCTGTGTGCTGCCTCAGAGATCACCTGACCAGAAATATTTCAACTCTAAGGGGCAGATTTACTAAATTCACATGTATTCATGTGAATAAAATTGAATTTGATGGAATATTTGATCGTAGGATCTATTCGATTGGGCATATTCGATCATCGAATAATGATCGAATGATCGAATAGATTCGAATGAACGAATATTCGATCAGCGAATAAAATAAAATTTTTAAAATATTCGACTGGCAACTTCGCCAGATTGGACCTACCAAATTGCTATAGAAGCCTATGGGAACCCTCCCATAGGCTTCTGAGTCTAAGTCCTGATTAGTGATGGGCGAATCTCCCGAGTTTCGCTTCGCCGAAAAATTCGCGAATTTCCAAAGAAAATCAGGAATTGGCGAAACGAGTTTTTTGACCCTTGTGACGCGCATCGCATCAACTTTGGCGCGTCGCTTCGTTTTCGTCGCGCGTCGGGTCGTTTTCGTTGCGTGATCAAATATCGAATAAAAGGTAGATCGAATGCTAATCGAATATCGAATTTGGTCGAGCTAATTATGGGGAATAATAGTAAATTTGCCCCTATCTGTAACAGGAAGAAGTGTTGAAGCAAAAGACACAACTCTGTCTGTTAATTGGCTCGTGTGACCTAACTTTATAGTTTGTTTGGTATGTTTGTGTGCACCGTTGAATCATACAATCCCAGGAGGCTGTGCTTATTTTTTAAAATAGCTATTTTCTATTTATGATGACCCAATGGCACATGTTATTGAAAAAGTATATTATTATGAAAATGGTTTATTTACACGAAGCAGGGTTTTACATATGAGTTGTTTTATGCAATATCTTTTTATAGAGACCTAAATTGTTTGGGGGTATAGTAACGTTCCACTATACATTTACAAAAAAAAAAATTGTGTAAGAGTTATTTGTAAATGTAGTTGCTTCTGAAAAGCAGTATTGATCTGTCATTTTCTATTATCTGTCCTGTTGGTTCTGACTTTTGAAACAATTTTTGAGAAGCCAGCTAAATAAGAAGCATGCAAAATATTGCGGGAACTGAATTCTTGACATGAGAAAAGGGGGCTTCTGTTATATTGTTTCAAGAGTCAGAACCAGCAGTGCAGATAGATTCAACAAATTGTTTTTTCAATTGCAATTATTTTAACACATGACTGAAAATATTTACTTTATACCTATGGGAATGACAGCATAAAACCATGGTCAGTAAAATAAAATTTCTACTTCATAGTACAGGGGGCCTAGTACTTTCCCATGTGTTTATAATCCCTCTAGTGTTTGCTTTTGGAATTGTGCAGGATTATTCAAACATGAAATAAAAATGATTTCCCCGACCATCCTTCCTGTAGTGTGTGTGTGTATCTAGAGATGACAGCTTTAAAAACCAAGAGTTCTTAAAAGAGTTTTTTTTCCTTTCTGAATTGGTAAAAGTCAGTCATTGTCTACTATAAGGTATTTTTGTGGGAATACAAAATGCTATATTAAAGGGATTTTCTAAGGTATACTGCACTAAAATATTATACCTTGGTCTTATATAACGCGCAAAAGAACAATATGTAGTATGGGTATGGCACATGTTATGCAGATCACTTGGGATCTGGAGGTTTTTGGATAAGTGATCTTTCCCTAATTTGGATCTCCATAAATTAAGTCTATTTACAATGAAAGATTAAAGGAAAACTATACCCCGAAAATGAATATTTGAGCAACAGATAGTTTATGACTAATAAAGAATCTTATCAAACTGGAATATATATTTAAGTAAATATTGCCCTTTTACATCTCTTGCTTTGAACCACCATTTCGTGATGGTCTGTGTGCTGCCTCAGAGATCACCTGACCAGAAATATTTCAACTCTAACAGGAAGAAGTGTGGAAGTAAAAGACACAACTCTGTCTGTTAATTGGCTCATGTGACCTAACTATATAGTTTGTTTGGTATGTTTGTGTGCACCGTGAATCATACGATCCCAGGAGGCTGTCCTTATTTTTTTAAATGGCAACTTTCTATATAGGATTACCCAATGGCACATGCTACTAAAAAAGTATATTATTATGAAAATGGTTTATTTACATGAAGTAAGGTTGTATATTTGAGTTGTTTTATGCAATATCTTTTTATAGAGTCCTACATTGTTTTGGGGGGTATAGTTTTCCTTAAAATAAGCCCAAAAGGAATATTTTCCCCCCAATAAGGATTCAAGGTACTGTTTTAATATTACAGAGAAAAAGAAAATCAGTTTTAAAAAGCTGAATTCAATTTGGCACATTTAAATTTGAAACAAGCACGAGTTACACAGCACTGTAGTCTGCAATCACCTTTATTTGGTGTAGTTCCACAACATGGACATGTTGTGGACCTACACCAAATAAAGGTGATTGCATAAATGTGCCAAATTGAAATTACGAGGTGGATGGAACATGTTTGGAAACAGCGGGTAAAGCCATTGTCTTGATTCCTCGCTCTGCTACTTCTTGAATTAAAAATCTGAATTGTATGATTAAATGTAGTCTATGGGAGACTTCCTGTAATTCACAGCTTTCTGGATAATAGGTTTCTGGGATAACAGGTACCATATGTTACTTAAAAAGGGAGTTCATCTTCATAAAAAAAATTGGTTTCAAATAGTACAATAACATAATGACTTTTTAGCTGCTTTTTATTTTTTATATAATTGTAGTTACTGTTTTTCTAAAATATATATTATTTAATATATTAAAGAAGAACAAAAGGCTTAGTTGAAAGGTTGTGTCCTTGCACAGCCCCCCAACAACACAAACTATATGGGATGTACGAGTTGCCCTTGGGTGGCAGGTATAAACACCTACTTGGTTTACCACGCAATATCTTTTTAAATGAGCATTTTTCATTGACAAGAAAGGTCTCCAACAGATATTGTTTTACAAAACCGTAAGTGCTCATTATAGTGCCTATTAATAAGGAAACAAGTGTCAACGCTGGCAGTTTCTTAAGTGTAAATGTGTCTGTTACTTACAAATATTAAAGGGTAAACATGGTTATCAGCTGTAATACATGATAAGGTGTAAAATTAAGTGGTGGCTCTAACACTTATTTCCTGAAAGAGTAAATGTAGAAGTCTATTTTTGTTACAGAGCTGATGGGATTGTCAGGTTCAATACCAGCTCTTTACTGGTTAAAGGGAAAGTATCAGATTGAAGGCGAATAATTGATAATGCTTGTGCAGCTGATGATTGTCAGAGGTATCTGAATTGCAGCACTGCTGTACACCTCTAGCAGAGGTCAGCCCACCTCCAGCCAGCTGGCTAGTTCTACATTCTTTCAAAAGTCAGAACCACCAATGCATTGGACACCAATGGTAACTGAAAGGCTTCTTACCGTCATTCTGATAGGATGTCAGGCTCTGTGTGTTCCAGTGGGCAAGTAGTTACTCACAAGTGGCGTGCGCAAGTGTGCGCCTTGATGCACGCGCGCCTTGTCGTGCGTGTATCTTGTCGCGTGCGCGTGCATTCGTGCGTGCCATGCGTCGCCCTGTGTAACTGCGCCTGCGAATTGACACTGGGCCTATATCAATACCGTTGATACTCAGACAAGTTGCTAGGTTATCTTAGTTTGAAGCCAAGAGACCCCAGCATTACTATATCTGATTTCCTGTGTTTTGACCCAGCTATTCCTGACCGCTTGAACGCTGCCTGTACCTGACCTCGGCCTGAATCACTTCGAACCTGAGCTGCCTGCCTTTGACCGGACTCTCCGGCCTCTTTTTACAGAGCATTCTACCTGTCTCATCTTCAGGTTAGTCTGTCGCTTGTGAAAGCTGCTTGTGAGCCCTCCTCTACAACTTGATCCGCAAAAATAAACGAAAAAATACAAATGAATTGTATATATAGGGAAAGAAAAAGTTAGCAAGTCCTTTGGTTAGATTTCCTCCTGCCGATCCCTCCACAGTCTCCCCACTGGGTACGAAAATTCACAAAAGTCAGAATATGGATTAGCGCCTATGGCTGTGGGGAAATTAGGAAAAAGGAAAAAACAAGGCACTATATAGTGCAGTAAGTCAGATTTCTGTTGGAACACCCAGGTGTGTCAATTAACGTTAGTGGTTAAGGGAGGGGTTTCCTTTAGGCAATTACTGTAAGTTTAAGGGATGCACTTTGCACTCTCAAAATATATCCACCGGGTCTCCCAAAACCGTGTTTCACACAGTGCGGCAGAAATGCCTACTTACAAGACCAAGTCTGGAAAATGTTGCATATAATAGATCCTGGTTGCTCTCCTCCTTCAACACTTTACCTAGCTTAATGGAAAGAAAGCAGGCCTCCCATAATGTAGTTGATCGCAAAAAGCCTTATAGTAACTTTACAGATAATTTTATCACCATTAAACATGTTAATTAATGTATACTAGAATACTGATTAGTATTTCCTTTGATTAGGCAATATTTTTATTATTGGGTTTACATCCCTATTCATCATGTCGCAACAGAATAGTAAGAAAGTATTCATGCATATGCAGCATTGGTGTAAGTCCTTTCACCATTCACTCAGCTTATTATGGAGCAATGTAACTGGAAATGTATGAGCTACTTAAGCATCTGTGTTTTCCCTCTGGATGAAGTCTGTAATATCTCTTTGCTTTATTTCTATTTAAGCCCTTAGATGGGCGCATATCTCTCTTTACACATTCTCACAGAATACATTTATACTGCTTTTATTCTTCAGTCTGAACTGTGTCCCTGTAAATAAAAAGAGCATGGGCAGCTGAGAACATGTATCATTCCAATTAACTGTGTTGCTATTAGCTCATTGTGTGTGCCCCATTCATACCTGAGCTATTTCTTCAGTCTGCTAAGAAATAATATCTTGGATTAAATCCAATAACATCATCATGCAAGGTTCCTATTCTTAAACAAAAAGGTCACTGGAAAGTGTTTTACTGCTGTAGTTGAACGAGGAGAATTGTGTATACAATTATCTGAAAGAAATTGGTAATGGAATCACAATGTGATGGGAGGACTAATAACTGTATATCTTCCTGACATGGCTTCACCCAGGCCATAATTTCCCTAAAGGGACCCACATGCATTTGCACAGGCCCTACATTTTCCTAAAGGGACCCTGGCACGGCTTTGCCCATGCCAAATGTTTACCTGGAACAACTTCATCGAGACCCTTCATTTGCCTAAAGGAATCCTAAAACAACTCACCCAAGCCAAACAGGACCCTAATACAGCTTCACTCATGCCATACATTTCCCTAAAAGAATAATGGCAAAGCTTCACCCAGACCATGCATTTGCTTAAAAGAACACTGGCACAGCCTTAACCAAGCCATACATTTTCCTAGTATGACCTAATACATCTTCACTCATGCCATACATTCCAATAAGAGATCCAGACACTGCTTTTCCTGAAGGGACACAAATACAAATTCATCCAGGCCATACCATTTCCTAAAGGTACACTAACAACACAACAAAACAAAATGAAGCTGTTTTACAGATGTATGCTTAAGATAATATCTTGAAGAGAGATTTTTGATGCCACAGGTGAGCCTTTGAGCTCAACAGGGGGATCTTTTGTATTAAATCGCTCTGCAATGTCTCCACATTTGCTGCAGTCATACTTTCCTGGAAATATTGCAAGGGTTTCTATATGTGATGGTCTGCATGCCAAAGTGGTTGCATTCACTAACTGGCCATCGGTAAACATCAGACTGATTCACATTAAACTTAAAGGGGTTGTTCACCTTCCAAACAGTCTTTTCTGTTCAGTGGTTTCTCACTAAATAAAGACTTTATAATATTATTTATTTTTTACTGTTTTTACATAATCTAAGTATAAATTCGAATGTTGGTATCTCTGGTGTTTGAGTCTGGCAGCTCAGTAATTCAGGTGCAGACTCTAAACTGATACAATTTAGCAACATTTAATTGATACATTTCACAGCAACATCTCTGGAGTATTAGCAACTATTGTATCAATTCTAACAGCTGCCTGTAATAAAACCCAGAGATAAAGATAAGAAATGTATCCATTAAATGTATCAGTTTATAACAGTTGGGGGAGTCACCGACCCCCCCCCCCCCCCCCCCCCCCGAGCTGCTTTAGAAGGTTAATAATGACACTTTACACTTCAATATTAGAAAAACGGTTACAAATAGAAAATAGACAGTAATTGGAAAAAGTCATTATTTCTGGTGATCTATCTGAAAACAACTAGTTGTTTGAAGGTGGACAACCCAAAGAAGATGGACAACAAAGAAAAATCCTCCCATTTAAATTCAGGTATAAGCTTTGTAAAGCCCTCGCTATGTTGATTCAGGAAAAAAACAAACCCAGGACCCTCAACCACCCACCTAAAGTTGCCACCCTAGACATTGACCCTTAGGTGCTTTACATAGAAATACAGCCCTTTAATTGCTGTCATTTGTCACAAGCACCCCTGTAGACTTGGTACCAGCAACTGCATTTCAGAAGAGATCAGCGTTTCAGCTCAGTTTCAGCTGTCCATAGCAATAATATAGTACGATTAATGGGAACTGTATGCTGGCTCACTATTCCAAATGATATTCATGTACTATGAATGTTGGTCAGATACATGTGATAATATTACCAAACTGGAGGCTGCACCAGGAAACTTTGGTCTTTATATAAGAGATATTTCTTCACATGCTGTCATATGAATTAGCAAGTCCTATTGTTGTTATTTTCACTTTAGGGTTACCATTGCTACAAAGCTTCCTGCCCTGCCATGTTTCCTGATTTGTATCTAAAAGTTGTTTCCTCATTCTCAGGGAAAAGTTTACAATCAATTATTTTCTGGATTGTTATTATTATTGTTCTTTTTAAACTACCATCATTATGTAACTGTTAATGCACTGAAGGAAGTCTTTGCATAACCTTTTATCAATTAATGCAATGGAAAGATATCTGCTTTTTTGTGCTTAATTGCTGAGGGAGCAATGGCATGGGTTAAGGCTGTGGGCACATGGGCTCAAGGGCTCCGCTGTTCTCAGTCTGAAGTGGAGATCCGCTCTGTGTCTCAATTGA
Source organism: Xenopus borealis (assembly GCA_024363595.1). Lineage (NCBI taxonomy): Eukaryota > Metazoa > Chordata > Amphibia > Anura > Pipidae > Xenopus > Xenopus borealis. The sequence goes on from CM044437.1 coordinate 84,089,535, forward strand.
TTTGAATCTGATCCACCTGAGGGCACACACAGATGAGGTCAGGCCAAATATGCGAAAAGATCTCTGGGCTGACCTCCACTGTATGTGTGAGTGCATGTAGATGGCAGATCAGATTCAAGTCAATTGACCAGGGACATGGAGTGGATCCACTTCTCTCAACCTGCAAAAATAAGCAGGCTGAGAGCAGCAGAGCCCTTCAGCCTGTGTGCCCACAGCCATGGAGGCCTAATTATCAACAGTCTAATTTTTGTGGTTTTAGAGGTTTTTGAAACCATGACTAAACTCCAATAATTGGTCTTGAAGACTAACTGGCTTTGGTTTTTCTTGTGCATACTTTCAGAATTTTTTTTGACAAAAAATGTAGGAGTTCAAATCAGGTGGGATCCATGGCCAACTAAAAGCAAATCCACATCTTGACCACACATACTCACTGCCACTACAACCACCTACCTCCACTTGGAACCCCCTGCACACCAGATTTCCCACCACTCAACACTCTCACGCACCCGATCCAACTACAGCACTAGTACTACAATACCAGCCAGTTATAGAAGGCAGCAGATGAGCTTATTAAATATATATCTCAAATAGAACAATTTTATTATTTCATGGTGTCAGAACTGATTGTAAATTAAAGTTTTATTAAAATTGAATATGTCTCATTCTTTGCATTATTATGCTATGGAAAGTTGCTTATATTAAATAGATTAAAAATCATGCTAAAACACAACCATCATTTCCCCACAAATTGTGGCAAACTCACAGTCCTTTTTCCAAGATTTTGCATAATTTATTTAAAAAAAAAAAAAAAAAAAAAAATGACAATTACGCCATAAACACATATTGAAATGGTGTGGGAATCGTCATTTATGGAACAAACTGAAAATCATATTTTCTTTGTGCCATTCATGGTTTATCAGGTTGCTTGAATGAGCATGGTAGAATGCATTCACAATATGCCTATTTGTGATTTTCATAGGCGTGGGGAATGCAGAAAAAAAATTCTATATTTTTTGCATCATTTTCAGTAAATGTGCCCCTAGGTGATGGATGCCTCAATTACATCTAGAACTTGTTTTTGTAAGCAGTTGGTTTTTTTTTTTTATCTTGTATTTTCCTATAAATAGTCTAGTTACTCAACAACTAAGAGAGCTATTTCCAGGTATACCTCAGCTGGTATTATTAGAATCCAGAAAGTCCACACCTCACCTTACACACCACCATCATTAAGTTATAAGCATAAAACCATATCCTCAGCAGGGAAGCTCAACTGCCCTTGGCAGATAGGATTCTTTAAAAACCCTGACTCTGAAGTTAAATGTTATTGCTGGGGTTTTATGGAAGGGTTTCATGTACTTTTTTCATCCTACCAATAGAAATCGCAGGTGCTTAGGTGAGACTTGGACACATTACAGACCTGCCTTAGCCTGCAGCTTTATGTACCTCACCCCAACAGTCAAATGACCCCCTGCCTGGTGGAATGAGAGAAAACAGGACTTAATCAATAAACATTAACAGCATGAACATTAAGGTCCTTTATTCCTGTCTGATTGAGAAGCAGAAAATGTACTTACTGCAATGGATCATATAACCTGGCCTCTAATCTTCTGTAAGACCAAAGACCCTCCCAAACCCACTTTATGTATATTCTGTTTAATTATAGCTATGCCAATCAGTAGTGATTGCCACGCAGGCCCATATAACTGAGTTTCATGCCTGAGTGCCTGTAATGAATGATCCCATCAGTTACACTTGGGATCTTTAAGGCTTTGATTATCTTTGGAGACACCAAATGGAAAAAAAACATACATTTTAAATGATCAAAATTATCATAATTTAGTATACAAACACTTCCCTGATCCATATCATATTAAGGGGCACATAAATAATTATCTGTGGAAGTTGCTTGATGGAAAGCACAAATATAAATTGTTAGGTAGGAAGTAAATCACGAGGAATCCTTTGTGACCTAAATGTGCAGCGCACGCGGTGCAATTTCGGACGCAATCACCATGTTTTTTTTATCAAAAATGCAGTATTCCCCCCATTATTACAGCATGATTGTGCAGGATGCAGTTCTCGGCAAGATGGCACTCAGAGCACTCCATTTTCTGAAGTCATCTGAAGTTTCCTTGTGAGGCAATTTTGGGCCACTTCATAAAACGATGCGCTCCAAGTGCCATCCCACCGGTGATTTAGATTCTAGCCGGCGGGGAGGCAGCTCGGGGAGATTAGTTGCACGAGGGAGAGGTGATTTGTCGCCAGGCAACTAATCTCCCCCAAATAGCTATATTGATAAGAGATTGGTAACTTTTTGAAGTTCCTTCACATGTAAAGGGAGTAATACAACAACAGTTTATGTAACCAGTCACAATCCCCTCTTGGTTGTAATGTAGCTGCTGTTGACAGATGGGCAATGACAGATGGGACATTGTGTCACCTGCAGAAATCTCTTCTTCCTCAAGTGACAAAACACCTCAAAATACCTTGTGATCAAGAAGAATGGAGATCGGCACATGTGAAAACCATAAGCAATTAGGCGCCATTGTTTCAAAATGTCTTTATTAAATTTAGCCGCAATTACACCTGAGCGACACATGTGAAGTGTTTTACATGCAGCAATTTGCATTCTTCCAAATAGAACAGTATCTGGCATTTTGTTTCCTGCAGGAGAGGAGATTTTTACCTGCAGGAGAAGAGAGTGTATGTGCCTTTATTAAATGAAGCTGTTTGTGGAACAAATTATCCCTCTGTAATATTATTCAGTGTGAGAAAAATTATCTGCATTATTGGGGTGGTCAGCTATTCCAAATACATTCTATAAACAACATTTTTGTTGGTTGTAGTGATGAAGACTGTAAAAACGCTTGACTAGAAACTGATACTCTGCTCCATAAATATCCTAATTTGGTTTCAGTTTGCATTAGAATCCCACAGCAACAAAAGTGGGCTTTCTGGTGCTTTAATTTTCAGGCAGAGAAATGAAATTACAGGTTACAAGCTTGGTGTGGCCAGCTCTACCTGTCTCATCTTCAGGTGAGGAGAATATAAAAGGAAGGTATCCTATGGAGAAGCCCACTGGCTCTGTGTTCCCTGTTGTTAATAACTTGCTCTGACCAGGCAGGCCAAAGGCTAAGGCAGGTCTGTGATTTTAAACCCTGCTGTGCAGAATAAATAGCTGACTGCTGTGAATGGCTACAGAGAGGAGGCCTACAGCACCTTCACAATAGGCTCCCTGTGGAAGAGAATGGGAGCTATTACAAAGAGGAAGGCAGGTAGTAATGGACAAATGAAAAGCCTGTCACGTTTCAAAGCTGGAGACGGCTCCACTTGCAGGTTTCTCAGACTATCAAGCACCTTGCAACTTAAGGACTCTCACCAAACACAGTGTGGGTTTCAGTCATTCAAAAATGACCAAAGACAATCATATTTTTTTACATTCTAAGTATGTTTTGCATTTTAATAAAGTGAAACAAAGAAAGGTAGAGTGAAAGTCTGACTTCACATTCCATTGAGTAACACATATATGATGGGAAGGTAAGAAAAGCAGCTAAAAATCCCAACATTAAGGGTAAGGACACACGAGACGATTTGTCGCCAGCGTTTTTAAAAAGCAAATCGCGGCGACAAGGCGATCGTCTTTTTCGAACAGGCGATTCCCAGCGACAATTGGCACAGTATCCCATTGCTCTGTGCGGTACATGCTCCTGTCCGTATCAAAAAAGTGCTTCAAAAAAGGCATTTTCGAGCGTGTTTTCGTCCGAGTTTTGTTCGGCGTGTTGTCTCGGCGTCTCTCCTCGAGCGTTTGTGCTTCCCTCTGTAACCTAGCGTCTTTGTATTCCTGTGCCTTTACGTTCTTGCGTCATTGCGCAGTGTAATTTGAATACAATCGCTGCTACTTATCTGTATGTGTGTGCGTGTCTAGGAGATTTCAGTGCTTTTCTAAGTACATGCTATTTCTGATGAATCGCTCGGAAAAGGGTCTCAGTGCGTTTTGGAGCTACAGGCGATTCACAAACGCGCTGTGTGCACAGTAGCTGGCGACTTTCATATGGTTTTGTGCTGAGACAAAACGAGCGACATGTCGCCGCGATTTGCTTTTTAAAAACGCTGGCGATAAATCGCCTCGTGTGTCCTTACCCTAAAGAAAAGTGATCCTCACTGAAAGGGCATAGTAATGCAGAATGAGCATGCCTTATCTTTCATTTGTCAAGCTTTATGGCAGAGCACTCCAGATCTCGCAGACAGAAAGCCACCAAAGTCAAGACTCCCAAATTGGGAATCTTGACTTCGGTGGCTTTCTGTCTGCGAGATCTGGAGTGCGCTGCCATAAACATTGACTACTGACTAAACCGTTATCCCTTGGCGACGGACCTGGGGTGGCTGCACCCGGGTCAAAACATTGATCTGGTAAGAAAGCTTTCTACTGTGTTAATAAGTCCATTTTATTGGAGACTGCTCTCTTCCTTAAGCGTGGGGTTTGGGGCAGTATGCACCGCAATCAACAGATGTAACCGGTGAGCAGTATTTTGGAACTTGCTTATCGGTACCAGAAATTTAAGCTTATTATGAATAAGTAATAACCCCCTAATTTTTTCATGGATACAGAGCTGAATAGCATTTATCTTTCATTTGAACCTATGCCTAGCCTTTAGAAAAATAAATCTGTTCTAATTGCACAGATACAAGAAACCACCTGTAACTTTGTCTCATGCTTTCTATGTATAGGCATCAGTGGTATCAGTCTATAATCTGATTATCTGGGTCATAGCCCATGTCTTAAGAAAGGTGTTTTAAGAAAAGACATCTGCGATTGGTGCTGTCTATGATCTGAAATTCTGAAATTGTTTTTTTCAAAAGGCATCAGTTAATAGTGCTACTCCAGCAGAATTCTGCACTGAAATCCATTTCTCAAAAGAGCAAACATTGTTTTATATTACATTTTGAAATCTGACATGGGGCTAGACATATTGTCAGTTTCCCAGCAATCCCAAGTCATGTGACTTGTTCGCTAATAAACTTCAGTCACTCTTTACTGCTGTACTGCAAGTTGGAGTGAAATTGTCCCCTCCCTTTGCCACCCCCACAGGAGGCTAACAACAGAGCAATGGAAAGGCAATGAGATAGCAGTTCTAAGAAAAACACTCAGTAATAAAAGCCAAGCCCCACTGTGTCACATTCAATTACATTGAGTAGGAAAAACAACAGCCTGCCAGAAAGCAGTTCCATCCTAAAGTGCTAGCTCTTTCTGAAAGCACAAATAAAAACAAATAAACTTGCTGGTTCAGGAATTAAAGTTTATGTTGTAGAGTGAATTATTAGCAGTATAAACAGTGTAATTTAGATATAAAAAAATAATCATGACAGAATCCCTACAACCTTATCTGTTATGTGTTGAGTAACCTGACCCTTTTTCTCCTTTGAATGGGTGCCGCCATTGCTACACAGCAGATTATTAATATAAACAATAGTAGTGTTTCTGAAGTAAACACACCTGTTTTATCAGTGCAGGGCACTCAGTCCAGTGCTATCTTAAGTCACTGACATAATAATGTTCAATAATGTAGCTTCATTTTATCAATTCGCCAGGTATAACCTGGAGAAACAGATGCTGGCGAAAAGCGTAGCAGAAAGTTTGTACTTTGATAAGGCTGGGGACAGACAGGGAGATTCGGGGAGATTCTGTCGCCTGCTAAAATTCGCCTGGCACAAAACTTCCCTAACGCTGAGCTTTTTTGCTAGAGAATTGTCCTCTTAACCTTTTGGTAATTTGAAAATGTCCTGGCAAATTGTAATTTTGGAGCATTTTCGCAAAAAAAAACACTTTCCCCATTAGTAAATCTGCTCCATGGTAACCTAAAATACATATAAATGGCCCACCAGGGTTATGACTTTAAGCCCCCCTCATAATCTTCAGGGCCCCCTCCTGACTTGTGCGCGAGTGAGTGTGAGTGCAGCATCTCATAACTTTTACCTCTTTATTTGAAATCTTTGAAGGGGCGCAGCAGGCAGGGGAGTGGACCTGGGTTGGCGGGGCCCATGAGGGTCGGGCCAGGTTTTCTCCCATTGTCCTGCCATCCCAGTCTGAACATGAACATCTACTAAGGGCAGGGACACATGGTCAGCTATGGGGAGATTAATCACCTGACGAGGAAACTTCGTGTGACTTCGGAAAACGAAGCGCCGCTTGTGCTTAGTGCAGGTGCATTTTCATTACAGAGGAAGGGAAGACATGCAAAGGCAGTTCGGGGAGATTGTCGCCCAGAAGAACAGGTGATTAGTCGATAGGCTACTAAATCTCCCCAAATCTTCCCGTGTGTCACCACCCTTAGGGTAAGGCCACACGGGGAGTTTTCGGGGAGATCTGTCGCCTGGCGACTTATCGCCGCGACTAATCTTCCCGAATACCTTGGTAGCGCTGCGCACCCGCGCCAGGCAATTTTGAGCGACTTTTAAAATCGTGCAGCTGCATGTGAATAAGCGCAGGCGACTTTACGTGTTGCGGGTGGGCAGCGCTACCAAGGTATTTTCGGGGAGATTTGTCGCGGCGATAAGTCGCCAGGCGACAGATCTCCCCGAAAACTCCCCGTGTGGCCTTACCCTAAGAATAGCTTTCTCCTTCTGTTCCTTTATAGTCTCTCAGTTGTATATGTCATATAAAAAAGATAATGCGACTTCTGATTTCTTTTCCCATGACCCATACCTTTAATTTCCTCCAGCGTGGATCCCAAAACATCAGGACACATCTTTTGCATTGGTGTCAGTTGTACTTGATGGTTTAATATGTGATGGATAAAACTTAAAAAACACATTAAAATATATTTATGTTTCTCTAAGTTGATTGTTATTAACATTGTACAGTATATGTTTATATGATAAATAAATTAATGAATATCTTTTGTAAAAATTAAAAGGAATTTGTTGTAGTGTACATTTTATATTGGAAACGCAACAAACCTGTCTGATAAGTAATCTGCCCCCACCCCGTCACTACTGTATTCATGACAAAATAATCATACAGTACAAAATAAACAGGATGTGCACATTTTTTTAGTACATATCATGTTAGTTATGTATGCATGATTGTTTGGGTTTATGTCACCCCACATAACATTCTATTACTTGCTGTCCTGGAAGGGTTTTTGTGATTTGAATAAATGCTAGAAGGGGGCGGAGTATGTCATTTAAGGTTACTAGATTATTAAAAAAAAAAAAAAAACTAGGAGACTTATAGAAAATTCATCTAGAATGGCTGCACTGATAGCATTAAATATGTATATATTCAGGTAGCAAAACCCCTTTAGAAAAATATAACTATGAAGATTCTCATTCATCCAGGTCATGGTATATATATATATAAAAAGTAACTCAAAGCAACTGGACTTGCTGAGATATTTTAATGCTCATCCAAGCAGCTTCTTCAGTTCAACTGACTGGTGTAGGGGAGTTCTCGGCAAATAGACTCTTCCAACAATCCAATCACAATGACACACTGCAACTCTTCAGAGAGGTGACATCTGAAATTCACAGTGGTCTTGATTCTGTGTAGTTACAGTGATAGAATAACCAATGTGTCATGCAACTCCTAGACACAGGTGTTACCCTTGAGAAAAGTTCCTGATTTTAAGTTGTTATGGAAAGAGATATCCCTAAATTTTGTGACAGACTCTTGCTGTAGATTCCTTAGCCAAGTAGGCAAATAATAAGTTACTGTATGAAACAAGGAGGTGGGCACCTGCTGAATCAATGGACACATTTTACACAAAAATATTCAAAAGATGTTTATTAAAATCTTATTTGTTTTCTACTTAATCATTAAAATACCCATTGTTGCAGTTTAGTTGTGAGTGTAACCCATTTTACTTCACCGGAAAAAATTGCCAAACCCATTGAAGTCAAATTATTTCAAAACTCACAACATTTATTTAGAACACATTAGAGTCTATGGGTGTTTTTTTTGTGTTTTTTTGTCTAAATACTTTGCTCATTCCTAGTGACTGCCCCAAAAACTACAAGGTGTCCCATGGCATACTAAGCAGCTTCAATATATCTCCATGTCTTATTCCCAAAGTTTAGGGGCCCCATGCTGCTGCAGTGGGGCCCAATAACCAGTCATTCCATTTCAGAAACGTTCATGTAGGAAACACTCATATAATTCAGTAAATGGACCTAATATAAACAGAATATTTTGCTCTATAATAAGCAGTCCATATGAATTGTAAATAAAACAATTCATTAATTTGCTACTAAGTCAGGCATTTCATTGGGAGGGTCAGTGGAATTCACTCTTACAGGTAAATTTATCAAAGAGTGAAGTTCCGACACTAAAGTGAAATTCCGCAGCTCTCCATTCA
>CM044437.1:84097898-84113223 GCA_024363595.1 Xenopus borealis
AGTTTTTCACACCACTGTATACCCCTTAATTTCTATGGGGCAAATTCACTAAGATGCGAAAAATCACTAGCGTTGGCTTCGCTACCGGTTGCCGCACTTCGCCAGGCGAATTTTCCCCAGCACTACGCAAATTCACTAAGATGCGAATTTGCTCTCGGGACGGCGAACGTTAGCGAAGTAGCGCTACCGTTCGTTCGCCAGGCAAAGTGCAGTTACGCTAGCGCTGCCTAATTTGCATGCGGCGGGAACTTAAGCGTAAAATCGAAGTATATGTTACAGCCACTACATTCCAATACACAAGCCCAGGAAACCTTTAATAAATAAAATAAAGTTATCCTATTGCCCTACATGTGCCCCCTGTATAGTTGTGTTGCCATATGTTAGGAAATGTAGGGGGGAAGGAGGGTAACCCCCCCAAACAAATATCAATCTTTTTCAGATGATCACCCCACAATGGTAAAACACGCCAGTGTTTTTTTGGGACTTAGAAAAATTTTCCAATTTTTTTTTTTTCAAACTCCTATCTATTGTATTGAACTTTGCCAGGTCTGACCAGGCGAAGTAAAGTCTAGCGTAAGTGGTAACGTTCAGTAAAATTTTGATCTTAGTGAATTTGCGTAATTACGATCCTTCATCAGTGCACAACTTCGCCTGGCGTTCGGGTGCAAAGTTGCGCAAGTCTATCTACTTCGCTAGCGAAAATTCGCCAGAGTCGGTGTTAGTGAATTTCTGAAGTTGCGAAATGACGTCACGCTGGCGAATTAGCGCAAGCGTTAGACGCTTCGCGCTTTAGTGAATTTGGGCCTATATATTTCTGCCTGCCTCTGTTCTGTGCTGTCATTGCACAAGTTAAGATTTTGCATAAGTTGTAAACTGTGTTAAAGTTAAATTGTGTTAATTTAATGAACCAGTGATCTTGCTGTGGGGTCCATTAACTTGTCAGTAGTAGTTCATATAAATAGTAAAAATATTGTGCTGATAAGAAGCCATTCAGTTAATTGGGGAGGGGGACACCAGAGTTGCTGCCCTGTCACACTGATCAGCATAGGCATTGCTTGACACTTACGTGAGGGCATGGACACACCGCGGTAAATAAGTCTAAATAAGCTAAGAGGTTTCAAGTTTAGGCAATGGCACACTAGGCTAGCTTATTTACAAGGCAGCGTAAAAACACATGTGTGTCTATGCCCTAAGTCTCTTTGAAAGTAATGCAAGTTTGTGTAGGGGGCCCAATTATGTTGCCATGGGGTCCAGTAATTCAAAGGTTCATGTGGGAGATGTTGACATAATTCCATAAATAGACCCCAATATAAATATATATATATATATATATATATATAAAGTATATATGAAGTAGTTAAAATAAATTATTCATGAGCTAATAAGTCATTGGTGAGCAATGGGATTTTCCCCTGTCACTCTTCCCTGAACTGCCTGCATGAGATGTAACTTACACAAGCGTCTACATAAGTTACTTAAGTTTCTAGGCAAGTAAGGGCAGTTTTTGTGGAAGTAGGAATCAGACATTTGACTTTCATACACAGTAAAGCCTCATAAATGATGAGAGAATTTTTTTGTCAAGTTTCAACGCAAAAAATTACCCCATAGACTACAATGGGTGAAGAAAATTGTTGTGCAGCAAAAATTGTCACACATAGACCAATGCATTTTGGCATGTCTTTGCAGAAGATTTTGGCAAATTGAAACAGGTCAGATGCGCCCATCACTAAATCAGTTTTACATACCCCGGTTTTAAGTTTTCTGCCATTTTACATTACTTTGACTTTTTTATTGTCTCACCAATTCTTAATACATTTCAGTGGGTGCTTTTACAAAATCAATCAAACAACTGTTCAGTATAGGTGGATATTGATTTTTTTTGGGTAGGCTATGTTACATTAACAGTTTCTTCATCTGTGATTTTCCTCTGGTGGGAAAACAGTTAATTCAGTCCCATATTATAATTATTGGCAAAAGTTGTATTTTGCCTGTCAACACACAGGGTGGATTTGTGTCTAAAATGCACTACAATCTGAAATATTTGCCATACATGACTTATGTGCTGCTAACTGAAGGGCCCACACAATGCTTGATTTCACTTGAAATTAATGAAGCCCAGACTATATGAAAATAATATGCATAGCACTCTTTTATTATCATAATTATAGAAAAAGTTTAGTTAATTCACATTACTGGAAATTGGGGCTAATGATTGGCTTGTTTAAGATTAAAGCATGTTTATTGGTCTAATTTCACATGAAACACAAGTTTTTACTGCCATTTATGGGAGATCTTATACATTAGAGAGTATAATTCAGTTATATTTTGATCCTCTTGCTAAAAAACAGCAGCTGCCTTTTTACTGCAGTTTCAAAGTAATACAGTATAATAGTAGATGAGGTTGAAAAAAACTTGCATTCAACCATCAACACAACATTTGTATGTAAAAGAAGTAGCTGAACTGATCTGCTGACCCAGAGGAAGGAGAATTGAATTGATACAATAGTTGCTAATATTCCATATATACTGCAAATGAATGTTTTAGCTAATTGTATCAAACTAAATGTATTCAATTGTAACAGTTCAGATGCTCCTGGATCACTGAGCTTTTAGGCTGAAACCACAGAGACACAGACAATCAGGGCCAGAACTAGGGGTAGGCAGAGTAGGCACGTTCCTAAGGCGCAAAGCTTGGGGGGCGCCACGCATGTACCTTTCTCTGCTTCCTACCCCTAGTCTGGCTGAGTGCTCTCCTCTTCAGTCCTGCGTACTTTGTGCGTGTGAGCACGCGTACAGGACGATGCGTGTGTACAGGAGAGCATACCGGAAGGGGGTGAAGGGCCGGTCAGCGTGCAATATTATGAGCACAGAAGCGTGCGCTCTACACGAAGTCCTGAGGCAGAATGCGGAAGTGCCGAACAAATAAGAAGCCCTGAAGCTGCAAAAATACCCAAAGTCACGAAAGGAGCCGAAACTGATGTCCTGAAGCGGCGAAAAGAACCGAAGTCATGAAAACAGCTATAACTGAAGTCCTGAAGCCACAAGTTCAATTCTACTGACACCAATGTGGGTTTTTTTTTTTAATTCCCTGGCCACCAATGTTTTATTTTAATACTCTATAGGCCCCTGCACCAATATTTTTTTAAAATATTTTTTGGAGCCCAATTTTTTTTCAACTTGTAAAGGGGGACCTGGCGCCAATGTTTTTTTCAAAAATATTTTTTTGGGGCCCCAAATTTTTTTTAATTTGTGGGGGGGGCCAATGTTTTTTTAAAAAATATTTTTTTGGCGCCCCAAATTTTTTTTTTATTTGTAAGGAGGGTCGTGGCACCAATGTTTTAAAAAATATATATTTTTTGGGGCCCCAATTTTTTTTTAATTTGTAAAGAGGGTCCTGGCGCCAATGTTTTTGTAAAAATATTTTTTGGGGCCCAAATTTTTTTAATTTGTAACAGGAGCCCTGGTGCCAATGTTTTTTTAAAAAATATTCCTTGGGGCACCAATTTTTTTTAAGTTGTAAGGGGGGCCCTGGCGCCAATGGTTAAAAAAAAATATTATTTGGGGCTTGTATGGGGGGCCCTGGCACCAATGTTTTGTTTTTTTTAAATATTCTTTGGGGCCCCATTTTTTTAATTTACTAGGGGGGTCCTGGTGCCAATGTTTTTTTTTTAACTTATAAGGGAGCCGTGACCATCAATATGTGTGGGTGGGTTACTTTTTTAGTGCTGATATCTGTGTGGTGTTTGATGTGGAGTAGGCGGGATCAGGGGTGGGGCTTGGGTGTCATCGTGGGCGGTGCCCAGGGGGCCCCGAAAATGTTGTTGTGCGGGGCCCCATGATTTCTAATGGCGGCCCTGTGCGCCGCCATTCCTGCATGCATGGTGGAGGGACGCCACGGCTAGCAGGGTTGCCTGGGGCACCCGGCTGGCCTTGCCCGGCCCTGCGGACAATAAACTTTAAACTTCAATTTTAGGAACAACAAACTATTTTATGGTGAACAATCTGAAAACAACTCAACTGAAAACCCTTAAGGGAAACAGTCACTAACAACCAATCACAATAGTTCCATTTAACTATTCAGGTAGGTGTTCACACAGGTGTGAAAGTGATATCTGGTCACAATAGTACCATAATGACTGTATCACATCTTCACACTTTTCTCAGTTTCAGCTAACACCTACCTGAATAGATCAACGAAACTACAATTGACCATTAATGGTATTTATTTTTTGTGCTATGTAAGTATGCAATAATCCCCACATACCAGACAAGCAGGTGGAGGATGAACAGTTGCTTTGTCTCTCTGCCCTGATCTCCAGCACAAACAGCCATCCTGGATAAAGCTCAATCACACCTATTCCCTAACTGTACTTGACACACAGATCAGCATTTAAATCCCCTGGGATTTTCAGTGCAAAATCTCATGATGAAATCACTAGTCACCAGGTAGGGATTTTATTCCAAAGACAATAGTCATCAGTACCCCTTGCCCATCCCCCAGACAAGCTTAAATAAATACATTGATCAGTCAGAGGATTTATTTTTCTTTACATTTTTTTAGGCAAAAAAAATTTAATTAAAGATTAAATAAAGTAGTTAAAAAAAAGCAAATCAGACAATGTTCTGGCCATTAATTGACAGAGAGCAATTGTAAGAAAGTTATGTCTGACAAAGAGTAGTGACAGTCACCCATTGATATTGTCAGATAGGCAATACATGCAGAGATCTTATCAGTACCTGACATAAATCTTCTAATCTATCCAATCCGATTGATAATATGGTTCAATGTCAGAGTAGCAAGTAGCATACATTCCAACCAGGGAACATAATTTGATTTAAATCATGAGAATAATATACATTTTACTAACCCTTAAATTTTAAACTCTCATAGCGCTCTAATCCTACTATTAACCAGTAACCTTGTTATTATTGTATGTTTGCTATAAATCGATTGTGAAGTGATGTGCAACTTGTTGGCACTAGATTAATAAATAATGATGATGATGGTGATGAATACCACAGTACATGCAGCTGCCTTGTCAGGCTTGCTCAATATTTCTGCAGCAGATACTTACTTATTGATGCACAAAATTATCTTTGGTGAAAAGATCATTCATAAAGTATGACAAGCATAACATAATAGCACTGGCACTTTGCCCAAAAAATGGGTTTAGTGAGTCCTGAGTTCAATGCTAGCTTGAGCACTATCTGCAAGGAGTTTGTATGTTCTCTGTCACTCTTTGTCTATGACTATGTTGTTTCTTCTGGGCACGTCTCCCACACTCCAAAATAATACAGGCAGGTTAAACACACGTATTTAGAGAAGCCTACTCTCACTCTGTGCAGCTACCAAATGCAATGCAAAGGTTGCAGCTGGCACTGGCACACCCTCAAATTATCACACGATACCTGGTGCTCTATGGTAGAGGCTTGGCCACCTCAATTCAATGTAGAACGAAAGTACCCAAGGCAGGTTGTAGCAAGCAAGGAAAACCTTGCACATTTAATGCATGTCATGTCATGCTTGACAAAGGGGCGTGACCCCGAAACGTTGCTCACTTCCACATTGAACGTGCAAGGTTTTCCTTGCTTGCTACAACCTGCGTGCCTTGGATACTTTCGTGCTACCAAATGCAATACCATATACTACATATCTTACCTTGCTTATTTCTGATCTTGCCCACTCCTGCACCCTGTATCTCATTCCCTTACCCTTTAAATCATAAGCTCTTTTGCACAGGGCCTTCCCCACTTCTTAACTCTGTAAGTTCTATGTATGTAATTCATGTGATTTCTTTGCATAAACACATTTATTTTACAGAATATATGTCGAACATAATATTAAAGGGGAAGGAATGTAAAAAAAATAAATAGCCTTTTAAGTAAAGTCTTTGGCACATAGAACTTACAGAGAGTTCACATTCTTTTCTCCCTGGTCTGACGTTTAAGCAGTGACAATCTCCCAGGACAGCAGCGCATGACTTGGGTGACGTCACTGTTATCACAGGCATCTTCCTCTCTGGATGCGCATTAGGCAGAAGTTACTTGTATTGTGCACGTACTCTGGACGCAGCCTTACTCCCACTGTTGATGACGCTTATGCAAATGCAGCTCCGTGGGTCAATAGTTTTTTTGGTGCATGCGCAATAGGAAGAAAGAGGAAAAGGAAGCTGTCGCTACATAACAAACATGGTGCCTGCCTGAATATTTAAACAATGCGCACAAGGACATGGATTTAAGAGATCCGACTGGGATATGCACGTTTTTATCCTTGGTTTCAGGAGGTCTTGAGGAGAACAACACAAGGAGTTCCTTCTCCTTTGACTGGCTTCTGATAAATTTGAAGAACCAAAGAAAATCACCAGCACACAGGAATAGCTAGTGGTAAACCTTGCTTGTTTATTGCTAGTGCTGCAACAAGCAAGGTTTACCTGCTAGCTATTCCTGTGTGCTGGTGATTTTATTTGGATCTACTGATCTGGAGATGCCGAGTTCTCCTTTGCTGTGCACCAGGTGATCGTTGTTTGGAGGGCCAGGGTGTGTGAGTGGAACCATTGCTCTTCTGATGAATTTGGTCATACTCGACCTTTGATTGTAAGCTTAATTGAGCCAGGGACTGATGTATAATGTCTGTTAAGTGCCGCAGAAATGTGGCACTATATAAATAAAATACCATTTAGCTCTTCTTAAAAGGACTCGACTGGTAACAACAATGTATCAGTTTAAGGGGTTTCCCAATTTTTATAAATTATGTCTCCAAAAGGGGTATATTCTACCAATATAGTGGAAGTAGTTATTATATCAGAGGTTACACACACGCACACGCACAAGCGCGCGTCAGAAAAGAAGTCTTTCATCATAAGATATCATGTATGTGCTCTATATTTTGGCATAAAGATGTGGCATCTTTGGAAAACACCTTTGCTAAATGGGAAATAAAAATGCAGTGAACCATAATATTATAGTGATGGGCGAATCTCATCCATTTCACTTTGACGAAAATTTGCGAAACAGCGGAAAATGCTTTGAAGTCAATGTTTTATTCGACAATAGTTTTTTCACTCATTGGAGTCTTTTTCGCAGGAAAACCTGGAGTAAAATTTAGCTTATCACTAGATACTATTCAGAACAGAATTTGTATACACTACAGGAAATAACATTTGGACACTCTTTGTTAGGGACAATTTCATTTACAAGTAAGTATCTGTTAAATATCTATGCTGTATTACTGTACAACTATATGTAATTTGAAAACAGTATATGTGTGTACATAAGCAAAACAATCTTTGAAAATATGAATGTAATAAGAATGTAGAACTTCTAGATACTTCACAGTTTTCTGTATATTGTTACATGCTTATTCATACATAAACAACTGCCATACTTCAAATACATACATATATGTAATTTCTTTCGCAGGTCCACTTAGTCCATTCAGGAATTTCAACAAATAGCAGTTTTCATTGATACAGCAAACTGAAGTGAGTTTAGAGCATAGAAATTAAAACAGTCTTCGAAAAGGCAGCAAACCACCTTGTTTATGCCAAGTAAAAGCACCAGGGTTCCTGTCATCTGCTACATGAATGAGCTTTGCTTTTTTACAGATGGTTAATAAGAGATGTATGAGATGGTATGAGAAAGTCCAGCACTTTGGAATGCAATTTTCCAGGGTGAATGTATCCTCAATATCTGCAAGGTGTTTGGCAGCCATTCTGGAATAAGCAGCAAGTGGAGCGCAGTTGTCTCTTCCTTTGAAAGTGACAGACCTTTCATTCTGCCATTAGTACCTGCCATCCTCTCTGTTATATCCCTCATTCTCTTCCCCAGGGAGCCTATTGTGGAGATGCCGTAGGCCTCCTCTCCTTTAGCTACTCACAGCAGTCAGAGGAGGGCAGCTATTTACTTGCACAGCAGGGTTTAGAATCACAGACCTGCCTTAGCCTTTGGCCTGCCTGGTCGGAGCAAGTTATAAAGCAGCAGGGAACTAAACACAGAGCCAGTGGACTTCTCCACAGGAGATCTTCCTTTTATACCCCTCACACCTGAGGACAGGTAGTCTGAGCCACACCAAGCCTGAAACCTGTAATTTCATGTTTTTGCTTCAGGTATTAAATTCTTAGAAATTTCTCATTTGATGCAGTGGAATTCCAGTCCATCCTACAGAAGATTGTATGAGCAGCTTTCCTAAGATAATTTATCCCAAAAATGGAGAAAAAAAAAAAAAAAGAACAAAGTAGTCTTTCTTTCAATACACACATGGCACATTCCAGATGCAGTAAAAGCTATGAACCATATGTCATTCTGGGATGGATCCTGCAGCCCTTTCAATTATTTGTTCAAAACAAGAGGAGGTCTGTCTGTGTTTTTCTGTGAATATACATAAGGGGTTGTTAATCTTTAAATTAACTTTTACTATGATGTTATAGGACAATTTGCAATTGTTTTTCATTTTTTTTTTAATTATTATTTGTTTCTGAGATATTTAGCATTTTATACAGCAACTCTGGTTTGCAATTTTAGTAATCTGTTTTCTAGGTCCCAAATTACCCTAGCAACCGTGCATTCATTTAGACAAGAGACTGAAATATGAATCATCCAGATCATTATATACAGTACAGTATCTAGTAGAGTTACGTCTAAAGCAACTGGACTTTATAAGTTGAACTGAGTGGTAGGGAATTCCCCAGTTTAAACCTTTAAGAGTAGTAAAGCGTGGCTTTGCTTCCCAATAAGGGTTTTTACTTGCCAGGGATTTCTCTACCACTCTGCTGAACTGAAAAGTCAGATGAGGGGTGGAACATTTTCAAGAAAACCCCTGTTGCTTAACTGTACTAGTTACTGTGTCAATAGGTGCTACTGACTTGTGCCAAGTGGTTGCTAATGATGTAATTAATATAGCACACCAGAAGTAACACCATTCTAACACTAATGCAAAGGAAATTGTAATCTGTTTGGCAGATTGTAAGTGATTTACTAAACAGATGCTACTTTGCATCCTTATACCTGTTCCACTTTTAGATTACATTTATTATTATTATTATTATTGTTAATACCCCATATGTAATGAAAAAAACTGAATGTTCAATAAAAGTTTGGTACATGTTTTGTCCTGTTGGCCTTTTCTTGGTCACCACCAAGCAATCAAACACTCACTCAGGGGTAGTGTGTAACCAGCTCCAGAGAACGAAATAAAGACCAGATATAGTTTCATAGTGTATTATTATAATTACACATATATACACCAGTGTGTAATAGCATATGAGGCACATGGGAAAGTGCAGTCCCAGCAGGGAACTAAATATATAAACTATATAAAAAAAAGCAGAAAATGCAGGGCTCTGAGGATGGCGTGCAGTGTGTAGTGGTGACATGCTGTGACATAAGAGTTTGGGAGACCAGCTTGTTATCTGGCTGCGAGGTAACAAGGGACGTAGCAAAGATTCATTGGGGTCAGTGAAGAATTAAGGACATGTGAGGCCCCTAGGCCACACTTTCCATAGGGCCCCCTTATAGGGTAGGGCTTTATTTCTGTGCGGTACACGTCATGGTTTTTTTTTTTTTAGAAAAAGCCGACAGCCCTCTAAATATGCTAGTGGTTTACAGCTTAGGCAATGGCACATGCTGCTAACGTATTTATGCGGTGGTCAGCCTTTTTAAAAACCGTGGAGTGGACCATGCCGAATTCTCAAATCTGAAGGCGCATGCTGGCTCTGCCTCTACAGCTGTTACTGGGCCCGGCCGGGTGCACCCTCCCTGCTGCTTTGCTACCCGACCCCTCACCTGAAGTTTTTAATTTAAAAAAAATTCTCTGTCCACTGGCAATAACTGCAGCAGGACCGGTGATGCTACTGCCACCACCACAATGGCTGTCCCTGGCAGGCTTAGAGAAATTGGTTGCACTTGCACACACGCAGAGATGCACACCTGCCTACCTTCAGTGCCTTGCTGCTTAAATTGTTTCCCAGTCCCAGGCAGCAAGCATGGGGGGGCCCTGGACCCCAGACCTGGTGAACACCTGTAAAGACGAGAAGCATTTGGTCTAATAGCAATTGAAAGGTGGGCATATCGAGGAGAGATCCGCTCATTTGCAGATGTCGTCAAACAATCAGATCTTTCCCTGATATGCCCACCTTGGGCAATATCAGACTGATCTGATTGTGGACCCTAGGGTCCAATAATTGGATCATAATGCAAGGAATATGGGTGGTCAGATTGCGGGACTGCTTCAGATGGCATCAGACAGATGCGGTCTGTGATCCAATGGCATTTTTAGCCTTGCCTGATCGACAACTGTCTGATTCTTAACTGGATATTGATCTGGGAAGCCCATCGGAGGGCCCCACACATGGGCAAATAAGCTCAGTCTGTCTGCAGCTTTTATCGGTCCATGTATGGTTCCCTTAAGAACAGAGCTGGCTTTAGCCACACACATAGTAGGGCCACAGATGGCAGTTGGTACGAAGAGGCACACCTGTCCATTATTGCCACTTGGTGGTGATCAAAAAATCAACAACCTAGATTGCTTCCAATTGACTTACATACATGTTCACAATTGCCATGCCTCACAGAGTAGCTAACAATACTGCCCTCACATCTGGCTATACAGTTCAGCCTTATGACAAGCAGTCTTGGGGTTCATTAGTGGCACTCTACTTGCTTCCTTTACTTTGGCACCTTCAATCAAAAAGAGAAAAAAAGAGAACAACCATGTGCAAAATATCAATTTATTACACATTCTTTAAAATTAAAAAGAAAAACAATGAAAAAGATTCACATGGTGATTAAATTGCCTAGTTTAATACATTAAAAGTCCTTTAATCCTAATTCTTAATTAAGGTCAGTAAAAAGGGGAGATTGCTTTTTTCTTCTGTCTATGAGCTTCTGTTGACATGAAACATGACCAGAATAAGATAGTTTACAAGATAACCATAACCCCTCCCCCCCTTTCTTTTCTCTCCATCCCCCTTCATACAGCCAGAGGTCAGCTCTGGCCAAAAAGATTTCAAGTTAAGATAAGGAAGGAATGTATACAATAAAGGTGATAAAGTCCTTAACATTTTGTCAAATACAATGTAATCAACATTTGGCACTTTTTCTATTTGTAATTACAAAACAAACAGTTTTCTAAAAACTATTGACTAAATTCAAATTATGCAGATGGTCTATCTGCGATTTGGAAAGTTCTTCTTTTAAGATTAACATAAAGAGCAAGATTTAATTAAACCTTCTTGTTGGTAAATACACTGTTCATTCACAAAATACAGAGAGACCAATTGATCAATTTTTAATGTTCCGTCATGGGGTTACAACTAAACTCATGCAAATGTTTTTTAACATTGTAAAGTGTTAAATACAATCACGGTTAATTATTTTAAAAAACTATCACAAACAAAATCCACATCACATTTATTGTTGTTATTATGTTTTTACCAGTGCCAGGTCAAAATGTAAGGGAGCCCAAGACAATAATTTGCCCTCATTCTACATACCCCCTTTCCTCTCCCCTGCCTGTCTATGTGGGTGAGGTCACATAGGGTTTTTTACTTTGCAAAACACAAAATGATGCACTACTGAAATGAATGGAATACAGTATGTACTATAGCAATTCCCACGGGATGCTTGCCAGCCAAAATCTACCATTTACTGCCAGTGATTACATTTTTCATCAGAAAAGAATATTATTGAACTATGTTATTATTGAGGTACATGCCTGGCGCCCTCAAACTTTGCGCCCTACGCACGTGCCTCTTCTGCCTACCCCTAGTTCCGGCCCTGCTTTGCGTATTAAGTCCAGATACATTTTGCATGTAAAGAAAACAACAGATTGCATCCTGGTGCTCTTCCTACCTTTCTGACTGCTCCTCTGTTACTTTTGCAAACAAATCCTCTCCTCCTGTCCATGTTAATGTGGGGTGCCTCTGGGTTATGTACTTGGTCCTCCTTTGTTATCCTTGTACACTTTACTCTTTATGAGATCTTGGGGCAAATTTACTAAAGGGCAAAGTGACTAACGCTAGCGGAAATTCGTCAGCGCAACGTAATTTCATTACTTCGCCAATTTACTAACGAACTAAAGTTGCTTCACCAGGTGAATGTTCGCTCTGGTGAATGAACGTAACTAAGAAGCAGATTTTACTGAACGTTACCTCTTGCACAAGACTTGCCTTCTCCACCTCAGACCAGGTGAAGTGCAATAGAGTAGATAGGAGTTGGTAAAAAAATTGTTGAAAATTTTTCAGTCCCAAAAAACACTAGCGTCTTTTCCTTTTTACAGGGTGATAGGCTGCAAAAGATTGTAATTTTTTTTGCGGGTATCTGGCTTCCCCCCTACATTTCCTAACATTTCCTAACATATGGAACATAAACTATACAGTGGGCACATGTGTAGGGCAATATAACAATTCTATTTTCTTTTATTAAGGCTTCCTGGGCTTGTGTAATGTAATGTACTTGCTATTGAAATTTAAGTTTCCGCCATATGCAAATTATTTGTCCTGTCTTCTTCCTTGATCTGGCGGCATTTGGCAGCACATGAGCAGTAGGACGGATTTGCCGGTTGGTATTACTACATATGCACCCGAGGTAGGCCAGGGAGGAGGAGGGAGGAGGGCCTATGGGGGGAGGGGTTTTAGTGCCGGATGGGTTGACTTCCCCTTTAAAGGACCTCCAGACCCCCTGGCCCACTATTACTGCGGCAGGGCTGTCCCAACGGAGCCGCGCCGAAGTGCAAATGCAGACGGAGCCTTGGAGCACGCATGGGCAACCAGAGCAGCGGGCGCACATGTGCAACCAGGGCCTCCCTGTGCTCATGTGCAAAGTGCGCTATGCAGCGCTGCAAAAAAAATTTTTTTCAGAAAGGTCCAGGAGATTGGGAGAGAGGTCTGCCCCTATCAGGGGCCCATTAGTGCCAGGGACCATCGGGTTTTTAAAAAAAAAAAATTGATGTAACTGATCCTTTAAGCTCTTTGTTCTGATGTGATTCTGTATACATTTATTATGTGATTTGTCTTCCCCGTGTATACTTTAATACATTGTACTTTTATGTGGCTCCTTAACAGTGCTTTACAAATAAAGTTATACAAACATACATACAGGCCATATTATCATGTGTGTGTGTGGTTTCATTGGCGTATTTATGCTCATCCACTTGTTTTTAAAAATGAAGTGTAAAAATGCCTATCTTGGCCCTAAAGGTATGTGCCTATGGGCAGATTTAAGCTCCCCATAGATGCAACGATCATTCCCTGCAGAACGACCGATCTTAGGGAAGTCCGACCAATCTGTCAAATTATCGTGCGGTTAGTGGGATACCAACAATCGTTCATTTTACGATTTTTCGTCCGACATCGGTCTGAAGATTGATCGGCCAGGTTAGAAAATCTTTATCGGTCCCCATGCGATCTATCTATGTTTGCAGGGCCAAGCAGGCAACAACCTTTCAGTTTTGCTGGCAATATCTCCTGAAATGGTCTTTTTAGTTGATAGACACATCAGGCATTTAAACAATCGTTTTGAGACAATCGTGGTCTCACGATAACAATTTGATCTTTCAAAAATCTTTGCGTCTATGGCCAGCTTTAAGCTGCCAATTTGGCCCTCCCCAACATATAGCTGACCAGAAAGTGTTCAGATACCTATCAGGCAGGTTTGCAAATCCTGTCTGAGCAAATACCACAACAGCGCATTGATATGGTTCTCTCCCAACTTGCCTGCATTATGATATGATCACTGCTGCGTCTGGCTGATTTGGTACAGCACATAGGTGGCTATATTGGGCAACAGGATCGTCCACTTGCCAGACACAATCTGTTATGATTTTCGCTTTATGTACCTTAGTTACTAGTATATTATTTTATTACTCACATTGTGGAGATGTGAGCAGTTCATTAACTTTTTGCTTCCTTCTACCAGTACATAAATTATGACACCTAATATTTCTGCATCTCTGTCTATACCGTGTCCCCAGAGATGACATTCCATACTTTGCACAGTGCCAATGCATTTGTTATTACTGGCAATTTGAAGCATCTCTTCCAGCCTCCTCTTCTTAGTAATACCCTTGCAGGTATTACACAATGTAAATCTGCATAGTGGCATTCTTTGATGTTCTGACTAGGAATTCTTCTCTTTTATGGGACATGTTCCAGCTCAAACATTTCCTCTCAGTTGTGAGTCCAATGTCTGGGTAGCGGTCTACCACACCTCTGAACTGCTACAGGCTTGTAATCTCCTTGCCGACAAAGATGCCTTTTGATAAAGAAAGTAATAACAGCCATAATTAGAAATGCATTCCAAATTGGCCTTCAAGTAATATTAGATCATTAAAACATTTCAGGGAAGATCACGTTAGGTCCCTTGAAGCTCAAAGAATTCCAATAGATACCAGTACTGGCTATTTCGGAGCCCAAAACAACTGAATGGATAGAAGCAGATAATACATAGTTACGTAGTTATGTTGGGCTGAAAAAAGTAAAAAATCCATCAAGTTCAACCTCCGAATGAAACCCAGTGCCCATACATACACAACCACTCACACCAACCCCTTCATATACTGATATTCACATAAACCAATATCTATACTATTTGTAGATTTTAGTATTATAATAGCCTTGGATGTTATGCTTATCCAGGAAAACATCCATGCTCCTCTTAAAAGCATTGACAGAATCAGCCTTCACAACTTCATGGCAGTACACAACCTCACTGTCCGCACTGTGAAGAAGTTCTGTTCCTCTAGTCTAAAGGGGTAGCTTTAGACTAGAGGAAAACAAGAGATCATTAGGTCTTTTTTCCTGTTGTCCTTTGGAGTGGGGCCCTCAGTTTGCCATTATGCACAATTGTCATCTGCCACTGGTCCATTTATAAGACTTTTTTGTCCAAATGCGTTAAAGTCAATGGTGTTTTTTTCTTATGGCAACTTTTTTTGCCTTTGTGACGTTTTTGTTATGGCGACTTTTTTGCTGCAGCAAATAATTCCATAGGAAATGTTTGCAGTAGTTTTGAGAAAAAATTTAAGGATGGTGAAATGTGGAATTTCACATTGAATCAATGGCTGGGCAAAAAAATATCTCATCACTACATGCCAGGAATCAATTTGCTTTCTTTGATGTAGTCATGATCACGTTTGGCTATCCAGATATTGGTCCAAATCAAGCAGACACAATAGTTTTCCTCTTAGGCAAGTGGAGATTATAACAAAGCAGACAATAGACTTAAGAAGAAGTATATACAATGTAAATTTCCATGTATATATATATATATATAAATCTCCAACACAGGGCCAGCACTCTCGACATATAGAGCAACTTTGCCTGGGTGCAGTGTC
>CM044437.1:84113424-84245471 GCA_024363595.1 Xenopus borealis
CGAAACGTTGATAATTGGTGGCATTAATAAAAGGGGCACAATCCCCGACTGCAATACTGGGGCGTGCGGACCGTTTTTCTTACTACAAAGCAGTTTACTGGAAAACATCCCATTGGAGAACATAAGTTATAAGATATTACATAGATTCCAAATTATGTATATTCAATTAAACATCAGTTCGGTGCCATACTGAAGTGAACCTATTCAAGTGAACATGGTTTACAATCTCTTACCTGCTCAGCCCAACAGCTATAGGCACTAATGTGTGCCAAGTTTGGTCCTCTAAGTGACACATTAACTGCTTTGTGTATTTTCGATGAGGAACAGAGTTTTTTCTTCTTTTTGCAATGTATTTAATACATTAGCTAGTGTCACATAATTATCATTGGAGAAATACCTCTGCCTCTTCCAAAAGCCACCACTGATTTCAATAGGAAGCACATGGATGCACAGGTATGCCTTTGACATCAAAGAAGCCACAGGAGGGGTTCGCCACCAGGGAAAAAATGCCAGTGAAGAATGTACCTTATATGAAATTAGCCTAAATCTGATGTGAGCTCAAGGGGATAATTATCTTGTGATCACATATCATTTAAAAACAAAGTCAACCAATTGTGTTTATCAGTGTACCTATAGAATCATTGTCTGATGTCTCTCCAAACAAGTGAAATGGCATATCATCAGATTAATGGGATTGGTTCCTGCTTCTGTATGGCCAGCATGCATTTGCTTCAACTTGATCAGTGGGCAGAACAATCACATCTAAAAAGCAACTATTGTGTGTCCTGCTTATAATGCAGAGAAATTCATTATCATTGGTTTGTTCACTGTGCTAAATGAAAACATTGTTTAGCACAGTACAAATACATGCTATTGCATTCCCCTACCTAAAAATTGCAATTTAGAGTATGTTGGGTTCTGCAAAAATTAAACTTGACTGTGAGAATATTTGCTTCTTTACTGTTATTCCTGTAACACCTTAGCAAAATATTCTACATGGACCAATGCCCCACTGTAATATTCTAGTCATTCTTTAGATCCAACTCACACAAGGAGCCAAAGTATTTATTTCTTTATGCCTTTACCCACAAGAAACTACTGTTTGAAATGTTACCAGTTTTAACATAGCTGGCAATCAGACATATTTGCTGTTCCTAATCATGCATGGAACAAAGTATGAACCACTAAAACCAAGACAAATGAAGACTTCGGATACTATCCAGGAGCTGAATATATAGTACAGCTAATAAGTAATATAATTAACTTGGCTTCCATCTAATGCTTCTCTTGGCCAAGTCATGGTCCCACTGGACCCAACCCTATACCTCTGATACTAATCTATGTTCCCAGGACTGCTTTTAAAGGTTCTCACCAAATCAAGTGGAGACTTTCACCAGGTAAATAAATACCTGGCAAGACCATTAATCCAATATAAAGTGTTCCAACCACATCTAATCCTTTTCGTCATCACACGCCATAACACACTGTTGATTTAACATCATACCACCAACACAAAGAATAATAAAATGAGTGTTTCTCAAACATCAGAGCTGGAATACAAAAATGCATTTTAGTAAATGAATGTGTTGCTCAACACTAGTGTTCCATGATTCCAAATCAAGCTTTACCGTTCTTATCCTAAAACCATGGAGCAGATGATTTATTAAAGAAAAACTATACCCCCCGTACAATGTAGGTCTCTATAAAAAGAAATTGCATAAAAAAACTCATATGTAAAACCCTGCTTCATGTAAATAAACCATTTTCATAATAATATACTTTTTAGTAGCATGTGCCATTGGGTCATCCTAAATAGAAAATAGCCATTTTAAAAAATAAGGACAGCCTCCTGGGATCCTAGGATTCAATGGGGCGCACAAACATACCAAACAAACTACAAAGTTAGGTCACATGAGCCAATTAACAGACAGAGCTGTGTCTTTTGTTTCCACACTTCTTCCTGTTACAGTTAGGGGCCACTTTACTATATTCACCGGAAGGATTCGAAGTTCGATCGAATTCGATCGAATTTCGAACGTAGGATTTATTTGTTTGGTCGAATATGTGAATTTTCATATTCGATCATCGTAGAGGGAATGGTCGAATGATCGAATAAATTCGAATATAGTCGAATGGACGAATATTCGATCATTCAATCATTCGACCAGCGAAGGGTTTTAATTTTAAAGTTTATTCGATTGCCTACTTCGGCAGATTGGACCTACCAAATTGCAATAGAAGCCTACGGGAGCACTCCCATAGGCTTCTGGGGCTAAGTCCTGATCGAATAGGATTCGTACCATCGAAGTCTTCGATCGTTCGAATCGTACAAATTATTTCAATGATCGAATGATTTATTCGTTCAGTCGAATGATTTATTCGACTGATCGAATAAATTTGTATTCGATCGTCGAATGATCGAATATCGAATAAAAGGTAGCCTAGAACTATTCAATTAACATTCGAAAATCGAATGCTAATCAAATATCGAATAGAAATAAATTTTTGGGGGGAATAATAGTAAATTTGCCCCTCAGAGTTGAAATATTTCTGGTCAGGTGATCTCTGAGGCAGCACACAGACCATCACGAAATGGTGGCTCAAGGCCAGAGATGTAAAAGGGTGATATTTACTTAAATATATATACCAGTTTGGTAAGATTCTTTAAAGGAAAACTATACCCCCAAAATAAATACTTGAGCAACAGATAGTTTATATCAAATTAAGTGGCATATTAAAGAATCTTATCAAACTTGAATATATATTTAAGTAAATATTGCCCTTTTTCATCTCTTGCATTGATCCAACATATAGTGATGGTCTGTGTGCTGCCTCAGAGATCACCTGACCAGAAATATTTCAACTCACTTAATGTCACTTAATTTGAAATAAATCTGTTGCTCAAGTATTCAATTTGGGGGTATAGTTTTCCTTTAAAGGCTCAGGGGGAAATCCTTTACTTTCACCTTTTATGTTTTCAGGAATTGTATTATTTAGCATTCTTTCCTATTTGAAAAGATGTGAAAAAATGTACTATAGACTTGCATTGTGAAAAATTTCCCACAACATAAAGAACATTTCATGGTAAAAAAACTAATGGAGAAGTCAGGAAATTCTTTAATAAATGAGACATTTTTACAGTTCTAGACACATTTTTTAGAATGTTAGCACAAATGTGATATAAATTCAGTGTGAAAGATGTATATGTTTACCTTGAAAAGCAATTTAACTTTTATAATGTCACCCTTATAATTTAGGAATGGATGTACTAAATTATAATATTTGGAATATCAAACCCTAATAGCTAACCCTAATTTGCTTATTTAAATATGAGATAAATAAAAATAATTGCATTGTCTGTAAACAAAACATTGTCAGGCTCAGTTGTCCAGCACTCTAAAGTAGCATGTCTTTTAAGGTTCGGTTTCAGTTTGGCTGTAAATTTATTAAATTTGCTTTATTTATTTCATTATTAAAGTTGCTTGGCTTGATATAACTGATGGCTAAAATGTTGGTACATAATAATCCATTCTTTATTGCCACTTTATATGCTGCAATAACCATACTCTCCTAGGTACAGATATGCTGATTTCTCTAGTTCTTTTTGTAATTTAGCCAAACAAACATGCTCAGTCAGTCAGTAAAACCCAAATATAAATTCATAATTTGTTGAGATTTCTTATATTTTGCAGTTTTTAAACACACCCAATTTTTACAAAAAACCCCCAAAACTTTTAATAATATAAACTTAACCCCAACCTGACCCAACATAGAGGAATAATTTTACCAGTGGAATGATATGCACATTGTACAAGATGAATGAATAAAGATAAAAGAGGTCAATGAAAAGGCTAAGAAAAGACTTGACACCAATGGCGAGATATTGATGAATGGATATTACAGTTAAGATTAACATTTTCTGTGCAACTAGAATACACTGGCAGTTGTAAAACTAAAGATATTTGTGTTTTCATGCAATGCTGTAGCCAGTGGCTAAAAAAAAAAAAATCTTTTTTTTGTATCTATGGTTAGTGTAAAGTAAACATGCATTTGTCTAGTCAACCTGTTTCAGCAGAATGCAGTATTTGCCATATACATTAGCTGTCAGGTAAGTGAGGATAAAGTTCAAAGCAAGTCTCTTTCAAATTATAAAAATACTGCAAATTGATGTATTTCTAATGACAAAAAAGCCAAAGTTGACTTCCGTAAAGCAACATTAATCTGCTTGATATACCTGGAACTATAGTTTTATTATCCCATTACTGAGTCACCCATGACTGAAAAGAGTTTCAGGGTTGTCACTGCTACTCTGTTCAGTTACGATCCTGGTTATCTGCCATTAGAGGCTGAAATACTGAAATGTAGCATATAAGAAAACAAAAATGTTTCTATGTTCCCAATGTGTTTGCATGGGGTTCCTCCCACACTTAAATAATATATAAATACATAAACTTTTTGCCATCTGTAAAGTGCTAATCAATGTGTTGGTGCTATATAAATACATGATGATTATAATAATATTTATTATTATAGGGTACCCAAAAACTATTGTTTTGAAAAGTAATTTTCTGCTTACCATGCTTTGCACTCCTCAGCCCCCAGCAACTGCTTTAAATATCATTCACAGTAAGGATTCATTTCAACCTTTATGCCTGCTGATAAACACGGAGATAGAGCAGTATGTGTGGAGCAAGGGGTAGGAAGGAGAAATTTATTGGGTGCCTGGGGGACCGTCTATGCTATCTAAGACTCATCTAACATTAGCCAAAGAGCTATACTTTTTACAGATCTGGATTCCATTCATAGTGCTGAAACAAAAATATTTTTTTTGGCTTTGGACAGCCACCGTCACCCACACATTATAACCAGCTTTAAAATAACTTAAAACAGAAATGAAGAACCAAATCCATTCAGTTGTGTCCCCTCTTGGAAGACAGAGGGGTAGATTTACTATAGGGCAAAGTGGCCGTCGCTAGCGAAAATTTACAAGAAATCCCATTCGCAGGGACATATCCAGTTTACTTACAGGCGTAGATGACAATTTGCTAGGGAAAGAGACCATCGCTAGCGCAGTTTCCTTCGCCACCTTAGACCAGGCAAACTGATAAGATGAAGCTACGTCCTCCTCAGTATTATTTCAGTGGCATCATATTCTGTATTTTGTATGGGATTTCCTTCAAATGTCTATTAAAGATTTTTTTTAGCCAATTTGAGGGGCATGCCACATTTGTTTTAGGGTGGGCTCATGTCTAGGGCATTAGAGGATCTCTTTATTCTTTATTTTGCTTCCTTGGACATGTGTAATAATAAGTGGCCACTTCAAGCATTCACCAAGCATCAACATCTCTAATAAAGACATACAACCTATAATATTCAAATTGACCTAAGCGTAAGAGTACTAACAAAGTTTCGCTAGGCAGAATTTATGCCTGACAAAGTGTCAGAAAGAGTGGCGGAACGTTCACTGGTGAAAATTCACCCTTAAGTGAATTTGCCCCAGAGAGTGAATAAAAGGTTCCTTCCCAACTATCTACCAGTATTGGAAATGAAGGAGTCAAGAAAATTCGAACCATGAATACATTGCTTGCATATATATTTTTGTGATATAAGGGGCAGATTTACTAAGGGTCGAATTCGAGAGTCAAAAAACCCTCGAATTCGACCATCAAATTTTAAGGGAAGTAAAATCCTGAGAATTCGAATATCGAATTTGAAGGATTTTACCGCTATTCGATCGATAATAGTAAATATTCGATCGAACAATACATTTTTTTTTATTCAATCAAAAATAGTTAAAACCAATTCAGTAGTTCTAATCTGGCGAACTAGGCAGTCGAATAACAAATTAAAGGGCAAGTAATTCAACTTTCTATTATTCAAATAGAATTTTATTCGGATTATTATTATTCAAATCAAATCAAAATCAAATCATGGCCTTTAAAAATATTAAAAAATTTGAATCTTTTTGAAAATTCGATCGAATTTTGAATCATTCATGTGAATTTGATAAATCTGCCCCTATGTGTCATTAATAATAACTACATTGGTAATGTCAAAAGCTAATTTTCATCATCAGCATACTGTATATTTAAATAGCTCTCATTAGACATATATTGGCAAGTTGCACTAAAGGGTCCCTAAAGGCCTACATTAGGCATTTTGTAGCTGGATTCTATCATGTACAGAATATATTCACGTATAGCCCACATCCTTGAATAATCACTCTGGGATCAGAAAGTAACCTTTCGTGGTTGTCACCTTGAAAGCTTGCAATCAGATATGGTGTATTAAACTCATACTTGCATTGAGGACTGTGCTGCATCTAAATGAGCTGGAAAACACTAAACCATTTCGAGTCAAGGAAGAATTAATGCTTACAGTTCAGGATTTAAATGCTCACTCTGGATCCTCAAAGCAATTGTTTTAGTTCAACAAAGGGACTGCTCCTGGTAGACATCAAGCTTCAAGTAAGTAAAACAGATTCCCTATCAGAGGTGAAGTGTCCCACTGTGTCACACTCACCTGGAAATATTCAATGGTACTGTATGGGCTCCAAATTATGTCTGTTCAGGCTGTATAACATGCACTATTGGTTGCTATGGTGCATGTCCAATAACCTCAGCAGACATTATTGGAGCCCATGCAGTGATGTCCAATGGAATACTTTTATATACCCTATGTGATACAAGCTTCCTGGGTACTACCAACTGTTTTGCCTAGTAAATATTTTGCCTATACTTGGCACTGCCTGTTTTATGGACTAATATAATTTATTCCACATATTCAGCCTGTACACTATACATTATGGTTCAACAGAACCAAATACGTATGTTAAAAGCTTGAATCTGCAGTGAAATACACCTGTTAATCATGCCGCTTTATTCTTTTCATTCCTCGGAGTACCACACCCTGAAATAATTGAGTACAAAAAAACATCCATATAGTTCAGCAAGAAACAATTGACATCTGCAGTCGATGACGCACTCACCTAACCGGTCCTTTTAACCTGTTTTGCCTGAAGGGACCCTGATTTGCAAAGATACTGCTGGCATTCTAACACTGGAAATTTTACTTTATTAATGAAAAATCATGAAATTTCTGAATGAGCCAGAAATTGTGAGGAGATGTATGTTTTATATGGTATAGGAGATATTTGCAGAGCAAATTTTTATCAGTGAAGGTGGGTGTTAGGGTTAGACCACACAGGAAGATTTCAGGGAGATTAGTTGCCTTGCGACTAATCGGCACTTCTTTGGGGCAACTAATCTCCCTCAATTGCTTGCCCATGTCTCACACCCGCTAAACTGTAAGCAGCGCCGGGCCAAGTCGGCAGGGCGCCCAAGGCAACCCTGCCGACTATATCTCCCCCTTCTGGTGTGCGCTCACGCAGTGCGCGCTCTGCACTAGCGCCGTGGACTCCCCCTACCCCTGTCTGGCGCTCACTTTTGAGTGCCGTGGGGAAGGGGGGGGCGGCACTTTCAAGGCCGCCTCAGACGGCACGGAGCCTAGGATCGCCCCTGCCAAATAATGAGCAATTTCAATATCTAATGGTAGAACAGGACAACTCCTTGATGTGTTTGGGGCCCTGAAATTTACTTGTTGTGGGGCCCAGTAACAACTAGTTTTGCCCCTGAGCTATTCTCAGCAGCTTCTCAGTGAAAGCCTGTCATTCATATTCTAGCTAATTCTACCACCTATCAGTTGCAAGACTAACTGCTTTCTCTGTCGTTGCTCCTAATCTGAAACTCATATACAACATACTGTGAGACACATACGGACATTTCAATTTGCATAATTCCCAAGGTGATATTTCTTAATAATCATATGACAACAGGAGAGGAGTGGAAAGGAAAGTGGGTCAGCAGAAAAACATGGATAGGTTTGTGGTCCATGTGCATGTATAATTATAGGTTTATTGGCACTGTAACAACTGGTATGAGACCCATTCATGTTATGCATCTCTGGCAGGTTTATTATGTATAGTCATGAAGATATTTTTTAAGTTTTGGATATCTAAACATCTTTACAGAAGTCAATGAGATGACCCACTACAAAAGTATGCTGAAAATATGTCAACACTGCAGATTAGCCAGATTGTCTCAACAAAAAAGTTACATTGCTCTACAGAGATTACTATAATAATATTATTGTATTATTTTATACATTCCATTGGATATCCATTTTTATCCACCTTTGGTTGGGGATAATATATTTGCCCACCAGGTGCCCTTTATGTAAGTGCAGCTGAGTTTCTTACTAGTGTAGCTAGTCCAAGTTTGAATTGGCTTGGGTTGAAAAGAATATATAGCACCAAAATATTCTGCAGCGCTTTAAGACATTTTATACATCATTCATATCAGCCCCTACCCCAGTGGAGCTTATGATGAGCTCTATTTCTTTTTCCATAGTAGGGAGGACAAAATTCTAGGGTCATTTCCCAATGGGAAGCAAAACATGTGATACACTTCAGGTGATAATAAGAGGTCCAGTTTCCACCACATCACTACTTATAGTGGTCAGTGGAATGCAATACACAAGATACAACAATAGTAAAAAAGCAGAAGAGAAAAAGACATATCAATAAACTTTTATTGATTTTCTCTCCTTACTTTTTTACAAGATGTTCTATTTATTTTAACAAGGTTAATAATACTGGGAACCATAAAATTGTTCCTCCTATCATATTCCATATCTCTATAAGGATTTGATTTCTATTGCCAAGCAAAAATAAATTAAATGTACTCATTAGTGATGGGAGAATTTATTCACCTGGCTCGAATTTGAGCCTATACATAATACACTATATGGTCAAAAGTTGGTAGACACCTGTCTGCCTAGTCCAGAATCAAGCTTATTAATATGACTAGTTGCTGATTAAACAGCCATTTCCATCTACTCTTCTTGAAGGTTTTCCTTTAGACATTGGAACATTATTAGTGGGATTTGTGTCTATTCATACATAGAGGCTGGCCACCGATGATGGGCAATCAGTGCTCCGGGTCATCTCTTGGGAGGTGTTCATTTGAGTCAGGGCTCTGTAAAGGCCCAAGTATTTTCACTCTCAACTCTGCAATCCAGTTCTCTATGGACCATAATTTTTATCATCATGCTGAAGCAGGAAAAGGCCTAACCCAACGTAAGTCAGAAGCACAGAATTGTAGTGGCACTTGTGACCAGCAGCGGCATCTGGAAACTTCTGGCAAATATAATATATCTGCACATACATTGCACAAGTTGGGCAAGGAAGCCCTGCCAAGTAAAAGTAAAGGCAAAATGTAACCCTTAACTTGCTCCAGGTTTTGTTAAAACGCTTTGCGATTGCAACAAATTATTATATCCACTATGCATGATCACAAAAGCCATTTGTTTGCAAACTTTGCAAGGAAGTTTAAGAGGTCTGAAATCAGTCAGAAAGGATGCAAACGATAAAAAAAATCTTGGTCTGCAACGTTTGCTAGTTCCCCCATAAGAATCTATGGGTGAACTCCTTTCCTGTCTGACCCACAAATTATCAGTGTGTATTGAAAGGCTGGCCTTTGCCCTGTAATCAATATAGCTCTTGGATATGAATCCATGTATATGTATTTTGTAAATATGTGTTTTATGAACTTTTCCATTTCTCATATCCTTTTATTTTTTTCTCTTTGTTGCTGAATGGCTTTCCTCTCAGCTCTCAGTGTGTGTTTGGTATTCAGAGTAAATCCTTTTTTCGTGGTAGTTCTACACTTCTGGGAAAGTCCCAGAATCTGTTTGCACTTTGTATGGTTGGTAGGTTTCTAAAGAAAAGTTCAACCCAAACAAATACATTAAAATACACATTTCAGACTGGATGAAAAAATACAAACGTATGTCCCTTAGCGTGAAGACACACAGAGCTACTAGTACTACTAGCTACTTGTTGTGGCTACAAGCACATTAGCAAAGCCAATTATTACTATTGTCACTATTCCAACTCCAGTTGCATGGACAAAAAAACATGGAGTGAGATTGATACAGGTTAGCTGGATTTTCACTGGAGGTTTTTTTGTATTTTAAAGCACTCTCTGGCTGGGAGATTTCATATAATGTTTTGGAAAAAAAAATATTACTTTAAGAATACAACCCTGATGTTGCTGGAATACAGCTCCCAAAATGCTTCAAGCTTTATTATATGTTACATTATTCTGGGATTTGTGGTCCAGAAAAAACTAAGTGCAGTGCAGCAGCATTTACTACATCTTTAAGTTTAATTTTTTATTCTTTGTGGCTTTTGAGTTATTTAGCTTTTTATTCAGCAGCTCTCTAGTTTGCAATTACAGCAATCTGGTTGCTAGGGTCCAAACTATACTAGCAACCTTGCATTTCTTTGAATAAATGACTGGAATATAAATAGGAGAGGGTCTGAATAGAAAGATGAGCAGTATAAAGTAGCAATAACAATACATTTGTAGCTTAACAGAGCATAGGTTTTTTTTTAGATGGAGTCAGTAACCCCCATTTGAAAGCTGATAAGGCAAATAATTCCAAAACTATAAAAATTGAAAACCAATTGAAAATTTGCTTAGAATTAGCAACTCTATAACATACCAGATATTGACTGGAGCAACAGTACTGCCAGATCAATTAATGGGAATAAGTTTATAAACTTGTTGCAAGACAATTTTATGGCACAGGTTGTTGAGGAGCCTACTAGAAAAAATGCTATTCTCGATCTAGTGATCTCAAATGACCCAGAACTTATAGCAAATGTGCAAGTCATTGAACCCCTGGGTAATAGTGACCATAATGTTATTACATTTAATGTCTGGTGCAAAAAACAAATATATACTGGGGCAACAAAAACCATGAATTTTGGAAAAGCTAATTTTAGTGCCTTTAGGGCTGCCCTTCAGAGTATTGATTGGGGCATTATGTTTTCAGCTAAAACCACAGAACAGAAATGGTTGTCATTTAAAATGATATTAAATCATTACTGTTCTCAATTTATTCCCTTAAGGAGTAAATGTAGAAGCTCTATAAAAAAGATAATAGGAAAGAAGAAAAAGGCATTTAAAAACTACAAATCTGTTGGGACAGAAGCTGCATTTAATGAATATAAACATTGTAATAAATGTTGTAAATCGGCAATCCGGAAGGCAAAGAAAGGAAATGAAGAATTAATTGCGGCGCAGGCGAAAAGTAACCCTAAAAAGTTTTTTAAATATATCAATAGTAAAAAGATGCACGTTGAGAGTGTTGCTCCATTAAATAATGGCACCAGTATGGTAGTAACCGATACTGAAAAGGCAAATGTGCTAAATCAGTTTTTTTCTTCAGTGTATACAATAGAGTCTGAGTTCCCAGGCTCGCTTCATAGATGCACTGACTCCGCTCAATCTAGTCAGTGGCTGACTCAGGATATGATTAATAAAGCTTTAATTAAAATTAATGCAAACAAGGCGCCAGGGCCTGATGGTATACATCCACGGGTTCTAAGAGAGCTTAGTTCAGTTTTAGACCATCCCCTATTTCTGATTTTCTCAGATTCACTTTCATCTGGTATGGTGCCTATGGATTGGAGGAAAGCTGATGTCATCCAAATATTTAAAAAGGCCAGTAAGTTTGACATCTGTGGTGGGCAAATTATTTGAAGGCTTGTTAAGGGATCACATTCAAATTTTTTCCTAGGGAATGCCATTATGAGCAGCAATCAGCATGGCTTTATGAAGGATAGGTCATGCCAGACAAATTTGATTGCTTTTTATGAAGAGGTAAGTAAGATGCTGGACAGTGGGGGGGCAGTAGATGTGATATATTTGGATTTTGCCAAAGCGTTTGATACGTGCCCCACAAACGACTGCTTTCTAAACTAAGGTCTGTTGGGCTTAATGAAGTCGTTTGCACATGGATAGGGAACTGGCTACAGGATCGGGTACAGAGGGTGGTTGTTAATGGTACATTCTCTACTTGGAGTAAGGTTCTTAGTGGGGTCCCTCAGGGCTCGGTGTTGGGTCCACTTTTATTTAACTTGTTCATTAATGACTTAGGGGAGGGTGTTGTAAGTAATGTATATGTGTTTGCGGATGACACAAAACTACCCAGCCCAATTAATTCCATCCAGGATGTGGCATCCTTGCAACAGGATCTTGACAAACTGGCAATCTGGGCAGATAAGTGGCAAATGAGATTCAATATTGATAAATGTAAAGTCATGCACCTGGGTTGTAAGAATATTCAAGCCACTTATACCCTTAATGGGACTGCACTAGGCAAATCCATTATGGAAAAGGACCTTGGAGTCCTTGTAGAT
This sequence comes from Xenopus borealis, assembly GCA_024363595.1. Lineage (NCBI taxonomy): Eukaryota > Metazoa > Chordata > Amphibia > Anura > Pipidae > Xenopus > Xenopus borealis. Next base: position 84,125,693 of record CM044437.1, read on the forward strand.
GATAAACTTGGCTGTAGCAAGCAATGCCAGTCAGCAGCATCAAGGACCAATAAGGTCTTGAGTTGTATTAAAAGGGACATAGAGTCACGGGAGGAGGGGGTCAGTCTTCCACTTTATAGAGCACTTGTAAGGCCACATTTAGAATATGCCGTACAGTTTTGGGCTCCCTCACTCAAACAGGACATTATTGCATTAGAGAGGGTACAGAGAAGGGCAACTAAGCTGGTAAAAGGTATGGAAAATCTTAGCTATGAGGAAAGACTGGCCAAATTGGGGATGTTCACGCTGGAGAAGAGGCGCTTAAGGGGTGATATGATAACTATGTATAAATATATAAGGGGGTCATATAATAATCTCTCTAATGTTTTATTCACAAGTAGGTCCTTCCAGATGACATGAGGTCACCCATTCCATTTAGAAGAAAAGAGGTTTCGCTTAAATATTCGGAAGGGGTTTTTTACAGTGAGAGCTGTGAAGATGTGGAATTCTCTCCATGAAACTGTTGTACTGGCTGATACATTAGATAGCTTTAAGAAGGGGTTGGATGGCTTTTTAGCAAGTGAGGGAATACAGGGTTATGGAAGATAGCTCATTATACAAGTTGATCCAGGGACTAGTCCGATTGCCTTTTTGGAGTCAGGAAGGAATTTTTTCCCCCTCTGAGGCAAATTGGAGAGGCTTAGGATGGGGTTTTTGCCTTCCTCTGGATCAACTAGCAGTTAGGCAGTTAAAATTAATTAAAAAAAAAAAAAGATTGAACTTGATGGACGCGAGTCTTTTTTCAGCCTAACTTACTATGTTACTATGTTACAAATACTAAAAGTTAGTGTGAAGGTGAACCACCCCTTTAATGTTTTGTTGAAATTGAACATTATAACGCAGAAGGAGCAGACAAAAGGGTTTTATGACCAGGAATTAATTATTTCAAGTGATTTAATTTTTTGTACAGTTAATTTAGTTTGCAGTTGTGTCACATAGATCAAACCTCTCATTCAGTGGTTCTTTACCTGGACCAAATTGTGTGCATGAACAGCTTTACAGAGACAGGTGATTAGAAAAAAGAAACGAAAGTAATAACTAAGAAAACAGGATTGACTTAAATGACCTAAAACAGGGCTGGGCGGATAAAAGATTTTATGACAGATTTCATAAATTGCGTCAAAAAAGTTTTTCCATTACCACCAAGCTGCTGGATAGGGTGCAATAAAATGAGAATCTGAAATAGAAATGTATTTTGTTTAACTGTATGGTAGCCACCATTTAGATGATGTTGTTCAGTAAAGCTACTGTCAAAATGGTATGCACAACCATGCATTTTTCTGCACACATCAGTGTTTTATAATCATATTGTATTTCTGTCTGTCTTTAATCGAATGCTGAAATTTGTCTGTCTGTAACTAAGTGTGACTAAATAATCAGAGGCTATTGTTATTCTATGGGCTGGGATAGACAGGAAGATTCGGGGAGATTCTGTCAACTGGCTTTTAATCGCAGGTGACAATCTCCCCGAACTGCCTTCTCCCTGTCTGCCGCCTGTTAAAATGAAAAAACGCCAGCGCTAATCCACACGCATCGCGGTGATTTCCGGAATCGCCCGAAGTTTCCTCACAAAGTAACTTTGGCCGATTCCGGAAATCGCCGCGCTGCGTGTGGATTAGCGCTGGCGTTTTTTCATTTTAACAGGTGGCAGACAGGGAGAAGGCAGTTCAGGGAGATTGTCGCCTTGTGATTAAACGCCAGGCGACAGAATCTCCCCGAATCTCCCTGTCTGTCCCAATTTCACTCTGGCGTCACTCATAACTTATCTAACCATGTTACCACATTTTAAAAATGTTTTCAACCACACCATTTTTCTGTTTCAAAGTGTTTCAGGGAATTGGTTAACTGCAGCCACTTGGAAGTAAAACAACCAGAATGCAACTACCTGTACAAACATTCCCTTACTGCTGGAATTGGTAAATATTATTGCAAAGCAAACATTATGATTCAGAAGAGGGCTGCCCCATTGCAATGGGGCTATTGACAGCCGTGGCTTGTTATAGTGCTATTTAATGAGCTTAAACTTGTGTACCACAGAGCTATTTATTAACCTTGAACTACAGATGGGAAGGAGCACTTGGTACAGAAGATGAACAGTTTGTAGATAGGGACCTGTGGATAAGGCAGCTTTAACCTTTACATAGTGATAAAGATTTTTTCTGCTTTTGTTAAGGGTCATCACACCAGGTAATCACTCATTTAAATGTTTCCTGTAGCACAAATACTTGTCACTGAGGCTGGGGACAGACAGGGAGATTCGGGGAGATTCTGTCGCCTGGCGATTTCCGGAATTGCCCAAAGATACTTCGTGAGGAAACTTCGGGCGAATCCGGAAATCGCTGCGCAGCGTGTGCACAGGCGCTGGCGCTTTATCACTTATACTAGCGGCAGACAGGGAGAAGGAAATTCGGGGAGATTGTCGCCTGCTAAAAACGCCAGGCGACAGAATCTCCCCGAATCTCCCTGTCTGTCCCTACCCTAATTGTTCAGTGTTTTTAATGCCTTCTTGTGACATATTATACTACTATTTAATGAGCAGGTCCCCTCCAGTTCCATGAGCTGTACAGAAGCACTCTGTCTTTGGTCTTGTGTCTATATATATATGGTCATGAAACTCCTTGGTCACTGTTAATATCCTTATAATCTACAGTCTGGTCATTCCCTAATGGGACCAGACTGTAAATTATATCTTTGGAAATGGCGCTGGTGACCAGGATTTGACGCCAACCCCTCTGACCCCCACCCCCACAAACTGTAGATCAGGGATCCCAAACCTTTTTCACCTGTGAGCAACATTCAGATGTAAAAAGAGTTGGGGAGCAACACAAGCATGAAAAATGTTCCTGGGCAGTGCCAAACAAGGGCTGTGATTGGCTATTGGTAGCCCCTATGTGGACTGGCAGTCAACAGGAGCCTCTGTTTGGCAATACACATGTTTTTTATGCAAACAAAACTTGCCTCCAAGCCTGAAATTCAAAAAACATCCAAGGGGTTGGAGAGCAACATGTTGCTCATGAACTACTATTTGGGGATCACTGCTGTAGATTATAATGAAGTCAGAACTCGCCATTTATAACAGCGGTCCCCGGTCGATGAGCATCTGAATTGGATGCTGGCGTGTTCGAATTGGACACCGTCACGTCCAAAATGGGTGCCGTGCATCCAATTGGACACCAGCGCATCAGAAATAGATGCTGGCATGTCCGAAATGGACCAGAATTTGACGCCGACCCCTCTTACCCCCCCTCCCAAACCCTCCACAAGTTGGACCAGAATTTGACGCCGACCCCCCCTCCCACAAACTGTAGATTATAATGCATAACATATCCCCTACTGAAATTTATAAAGATATCAGTAGTCACCTCGGAGTTATGTGACCTGGTCAAATAACTCATCGGTCACAGTACTGCACTAGGCTATAATCTATGTTAAGCAATGCCTCCTGACTTATTAAACATTTCATATCATATGTATATTTATGAGTTCTGGAGCCTATTAATGCTGTTTATCCTGCAGAGTGCAAACATTGTACCCTCATTGTGACTTCAGGCCTGTCTGGTCCTTCCAAAGATTATATAGCACATCCACTGCCCAAGAGCTCCGCAAACATCAATGAATTTATAGCTATAGGCCACAGAAAATTTTGTTACCTACCCATAATATGAAAAATATTATAAAACATAGGTATACAAGAATATTTTCTAGTAAGTGTCTTAAGCCTGGATATAATTATAATTACTGTGTGTCTTAGTGTTGTTTATGTGTTTACATGATCAATACATTTCTGTAGAACAGTATACCTACTGAAGAAAGGGTTTCCACCTCAACCCTTTATTACCTACTACATATTGAATCCACTACCTGCATGGCTAGTTAACAATTCATTTAGATCTAAATTGCTAATTAGCCATGCAGGATGATGATTCAAAATATAGCTGGTATTAAAGGGGTGAGGTGGAAACCCTAACTAGAGGAAGCATAATTTTTATTACCATTCTGGTAGCATGTAGGTAGAGGCAGCATTCTGTAAAGGAAACACTAGACCCTCTGCACAATGCCCCACACAGTGCTCAAAGTGCAGGCTATGATGTGTGGGCCGGCCTAATATCTGTGGGACCCATTGGTTTACCAGTGAGCCGGGCGGGTTTGGACCAACCTCGCTGTGGAGTTTGCAGGTCGCGACTTTAGACTGCTGGCTTCCGACTTCTGGTTTTATGGGCGCACACCTGCCCGCACCACCCATTTTGTGACATCATTGTCGGGCGGCTTTGTTCTGTGAAAGGAGGAGGGAAGCAGGGTGCATGTGGCAGACGCGAGTTTGGGTTGGGTGCCGGCCGAGATTTTCTTGACCTTCACATCACTACTGCAGGCCTGTGACCTGAATATAATGGTGCTTGCATTAGGCAGCACTCCATTCAATAGAGGGAACTAGGGTAGGAGCATAGTAATCCCTGAGACAGGCAGTAAGGACAAGGCTGGAGAGATGGCTTGCCGCTGGTTTTTGCACCCTGACCTGCCATTTTTTAAATGAAAAAACACCTTTAAAAGTAGGAGCAAAAAGTCGTGTGCTTCCTTTCACTCCCTTTGCTGAGGCAGAGATTGGCAATTTAAAGGGGGAATGCCACAAAAAACATAATTTAAGCATAAACATAATTTAAAGGAACAGTTCAGTGTAAAAATAAAAACTGGAGAAATAGATAGGCTGTGCAAAATGAAAAATGTTTCTAATATAGTTAGCAAAAAATGTATAAAGGCTGGAGTGACTGGATGTCAAACATAACAGAATACAGCAGAACTTCCTGCTTTTCAGCTCCCTAAATCTGAGTTGGTCAGCAACTTGAAGCGGGGCCACATGGGACATAACTGTTCAGTGAGTTTGAAATTGATCCTCTGCATTCAGCTCAGATTTGAAAGCAACAGTTATGGCCTGTGTGGCCCCCCATGAAGTCACTGATTGGTTACTGCCTGGTAACCAGGGTAACCAGTCAGTGGAAAACAAAGAGAGCTGAAAAGCAGGAAGTAGTGTTCTGGCTATTATGTTACCCATCCAGTACTCCAGCCTTCATACATTACATTTTTGGCTAACTATATTAGAAACAATTTTATTTTGCACAGCCTATCTATTTACCCAGTTTTTATTTTTATACTGAACAATTCCTTTAAGCATAAACATAATTTCAAGCAACTTTGCAATATACATCAATTAAACAATATGCAGACTTTTCATGGGTTTTCATGGTTTCTGACTGTTCCCTAAGCCTAGCCCCCTGCTCTCCTGCTGATCTTTCTGACTACTTTGCTGATCTGGTTGGCTACTGTTAGATTGTATCAACACCTCAGCTTGCATCCTCCAAACCCCACAATTCCCTGCACACATGATTTCAATAAGGAAAGGGACATAACAGTGCAATGCATTGTGGGTTATGTAGTTCCTGCATGCTGTCTATAAGCTGTAGAGAAGTTGTTACAATTTGTAATTCAAATGATGCAGAAAGAGAACTGTTAAATAAGTGGATTTCGGCATAAAATGGCAATTTATTTATTTTAAAAAAATGGCATTTATTCATACTTTTTGAACTGTGATGGCTGTATTAGGGATTTCTGTGTTATGTGGGCCTCTTTATCAAATTTTGGTTTGGAAGTCAGAGTTCCCCTATAAGCATTCTATTGTAAATAATCTGCATGTTACAAGAACAGCAGAATGTAATTTTAAAATTGCAAAAGCAACAGTATATATATATATATATATATATATATATATATATATATACTCTGTCATGTAACATACTTACATATCTTACAGCACACACCCTGCTTTTTAAACCAACATCATTCTGCTTTTAAACAAACATCATTCTTTAAGTGCCATAGATTATGATATGAGCAACCCCACTGTGACTCATACCATGTGTCTGAATGACAGCCTGAAAATACAGTGTAATACAAACATGTACAGATGTTAGATAAAGAAGGGATTCCACGTACAGCTATTCTCATGTAGGTATCCCACAAACACTGTGTTTGCTTAAAGCATTTACAAAGAATTCAGTAAGAAAGGAGCACCATGCACAGCTCCATAGCTGTGTATAAACAGTCAGACTATTTACCTGGTTACCAGCAGCGTCATTATACTTGTAATGATATTTCTTTTGTTTCTCTAGTATAACAATGTGCAAAGTGTTTTGTGAATAAGGCAAAAGTAATGGTGGTAGGATATTCTCAGGTCCCCCGGTTAATGTTGATCTAGGCTGGAGTATTTGGATGGGATTAAATATAGGCTCCGAAATGGATTTTGATGAATTATTCCATTGTTTGGCACTGAAAACAATCACCTAGGTGACTGAGAGTCATACCCATCAAAATGATTATAAAATATTTGAATACTTTTCAGTGTTAGCCAACAGGTGTGTTATGATGGTATTTTGGGTGGGTGTGGTCATAAAATGAACAATCCTCTTAATTTCCTCATAGCTTGAACAGATAGGGAACATATCTTGCATGTGTATTATCCTGTAAAAGGTGCAAACCGTGCAATCAAGCAACAAATGGAAAAAAAAACACAAAGTTATTTCTCAACTGTTTTTCAGACATCACCTCATGTAACTGCAATGCAAATTGATAACACTTTTCTCCCTAAATGCCCTTTTGGCTGCTCATCTGCAGAACAAAGATTACATTCTAATCATCTTACACTCAGATTGTGCCCCCCTATATTTCCTGATTTTTATAATGGTGGGTACCAACAGGTAACTAGCCATTTAGTTACAATACACAACATCTGTTTTCTTCTTGTTATGCATCTCCAGTGGCAAACTAGTCCTGTTACTGACTAGGCTTGTTTACCATGCTCTTGGACATATCCTCTCTATTGCAACAGCCAATTCCTTTGTTAAAATGGGTGAGAAACTTTTGTCAATCTATCATATTGGCCTATTGGTGACTACTACTATACCTACACTGGGTCAGGCACTCAATGCTAGTATTCAGTATTTACATAAATGCAGATACTGTATGCTTTTTTGCCTACCTTTCTGCCTTCTGCCAACCCTTAGATTACTGAAAAGTTGCACTTACGGTGTTATGGTGGGTGGCAGGTAAGAATCTGGCTGTAGATAAAAAGGTTGTGGGTCGGTATGGGCAGCGGGAATTGATTGTTATGCAAACCTAGAATATACAGAATAATTAACAATAAACAGTATATTCTAGCTAAACTAGGCAAGGGCATTTCAGGACTTTATTCCAAGACAAAATCATCAAGAGCAGCTCCATGCCTGCATTTCAACATGGATTTACTGTCCCTGTCAAGCCCCAAGGTAGGTAGTCAAGGAACGATGCGCAAGAGTGGCAATCTGCAAAGGAATGCTCTTTAAGTACAGAGAGCACAACTGCATACATACAGCCCCTCACACAGGAGGTAAGGCACAGTGCCGTAACTACCAGGGGTGCAGAGGGTGCAATTGCACCAGGGCCCTACCCCCTTGGGGCCCATCGAAGCCAGAAAAATTATGGCAAGTGGTTATCTAGAGGGAGATTTTACAGCACACATGCTATGAACACTCCAGCATGGGATCTTTAGAGGTAAGGGCCCAACAGGGGGGCCCAGGTGCCCATCCTATACCGGGGCCCACCAGGGAGTAGTTACGCCACTGGTAAGGCAGCATCAGGCCCAGTAGCACTCTTGCAGGATTTTGTAACCATTCAGCATGCTAGATATACACCAATGGAGTAAGATATTACTTAATGCCAGTAGTGTGGACTGAGCACACAGTGAGTGAATGAGCCTCAGTACAGAAAAAGTAATATTTACTCCACAACCACCACTAATAGCACTTCAACAGAAAGAATCATAAATATAATAATCTCTTTTGACGCTTCAGAGTGGTTTGCTGACAGAAGCTGATTTCCAAAAAATTTTGAGAATGTACTTAATCCTCAAAACAGCAATAAGCCAGTGAGGCAAATGTTCATATATGACTGATTATTGTTTAAAAAATGTATTTCAAACCTAGATATTTCCTATTATCTCCATACATTTCTGAGAAGGTGCCTGTATATATATATATATATATATATATATAGCATAATAATAAATTATTTGTACAGGCAAAGACAAGAGATCCTCTGCATTTACCCATTATCAAAATGTTAAAGATATTAAAGGGGTGGTTCACCATTAAATGAACTTTTATTATTATATAGTATGGGCAATTCTTAGTAACTTTTTAATTGGCCTTCATTTTTTATTTTTTTTATAGTTTTTGAATTATTTGTCTTCTTCTTCTTAAGACTCTTTCCAGATTTCAAATTGGGGTCACTGACTCCATCAAAAAAGCAAATGCTCTGTAGGGCTACAAATTTATTCTTAATGCTACTTTTAAACTTTCACAGCATTCATGATTAGAGAAAAAGAGTTTATTTGTGGTTTCAAAAAGCCTCTAATACCACTAAAGTTTGACCTTTAGTAATTGGGTCTCCCCAAGTTAATTTAAAGGTGGACAAGCCCTTTAAGACATTTTGTATATTAGGCTACCAAAAAATGCCCTCCTCTTTAAACAAAACAGATATTGTCCGAAAAATGTGTGTTTGCATAAAATGTCATACTGGCCTTAATATATATTGTACCAGCAATAGTGAAGTGGAAATATGGGCAAACCCTGACTGAAATGCATTCTGTAAAGTTACAAATGGTAGTTTACCATCTGTCAATCTGACAGAAATGTCTGGGTTTGGTAGATACCTGGAGAACATTATCTGCCAGAATGCAAAATGCATAGTAAAGTTCAGTAATGGTGTAATGGTCTGGGACTGGCTCCATGGTTTGGGATACAACAAGCCTTTAGGTGGCCATACACAGAGAGATCCACTTGTTTGGCAATGTTGCCAAACTAGCGGATCTCTCTACAATATGCCCACCTTGAGTTGGGCAATGTCGTACTGTTACAATCGTGGGCCCTAGGGCCCAATTATCGGATCATAATGAATGAATATGGCCAGTCGGATTGTGCCCATGCACCTTCTCACTGCTAATGTCATGTAGAGGTACACACAGGTACACTTTGGGAGCTTCATTCTTGACCTAGCTCAGTGAACAGTGTTAAAGGGGAATGGCAACCCCTTTAATTCATGGGTACATGATAAACCAACCTGCCACACAGATGCAGATCAACACCTGTGTCAACAAGATACATCCAAAATTCCAAAATACACTGGATGGAGCACAAATTAGGCAGACTTAGCTGAAAATTATTTATTCAAGCCACTTGAAAATCCATCCAGTGTCTTTTGGAATTATACGTGACAGTCTAATAGTGTGGCTTCTTTGGAATGTGAGCACTCTACAAAGGGGAATGTGTTTTAAAGCCTTCTTTGCATCAAGAAGATACATCACCCCCCATATCCAAAATAAAATATATTTATTTTAGAGTACCATCTACCAGTTATGTGATTCCACTGTGTAGTCCACACATCTTTGTTCTCAAATATCACAAACTCTGCGGCCTATTTATTTTGTTTCACTCCATGTATAGTGACTTTCCAGGGGAGCTAACAGTGAATTAAAGGGGTATTGCATTATGGTGCAGTGCAAAGGTTAGGTCTTACAGCTCCTTTCTGCCTCTCCTATTCTCTTTCTCTTCTGCAATTATTTCTATGTTCACCATTTCTCTGATATTATGCCGTTCTTTCTCTTCTCCTTTTCCTTTACCCTCTTCCTCATATGTTCAGATATCTCCACTTTTATTTTTAAAGGTCCATAATATATAAAGTATATTCATTGTCTTTGTTGATCTTTGTTGTCAATTTCTGAAGGGACACAAAGTTTGGTTCTGCATATTAAGATATTACAAATATATGCCCAGTGTGTGCACAGTACTAATGTGTGAAGAGAGCTTACCGCTATGCAAGGTGGGTCTGGGTGCACAAGCCCCGAACCTTCAGCAGGGGGAGTAATCCAGTAGACTTGTAGATGAGGCTGGCACAAGCCTGGAACCCACGAAATTAGCGAAGCCACAGTCAGGTTCTAAAAGATTAAAAAAAGCTTACATTTATTTCCAAAATTAAATTTTAGGCTGATGGCTCTAAAATTTTGGAAATAAATGTAAGATTTTTTAATCTTTTACAACCTGACTCGGGCATCACTATTTTCGTGGGTTCCAGGCTTGTGCCAGCCTCATCTACAAGTCTTCTGCATATTAATAGTCCGCTGTTCTAACCTGGCAGACACGCTTTCTTTCGCTGTTGGGCCTAGTTTTATTGTTCTGCCAAATAGGCCTTTGCAAGTTATACAAGTTATGTTAGTAACTTTGATTATTAGAAGTTCAATCCTCCAACCCATTGTTCACCTGGCTTAAAGGGCAACTTAAGTCTAAAACAGAATAAAGTTAGAAATGCTGTATTTTGTATACTAAAAATAAACACGAACTGACTGCACCAGAAGCCCAATTAAACAAATGATTTATGCTTTCAAAGTTGGTACAGGGGGCTGTCATCCTGTAACTGTGTTAAACATCATTGCAAGACCAAGACCCTGCACACTCTCTGTGTGGCCTGGGCTTCATTTGGGAGGTTAAGCTTAGGGATTGTCATAAATTATCAAAACAGCCGAAAACGCAAAACTGATTAATACTCAGAATATACAGACTGCACTGGGTCTGTTGATACACAGTCTACACAGTCACCAGCTGCTCTACATGGAAACAAACAAATCAGCTTGCATTCTGGGAAGTAAGGTGGGGGGGCTCCCCCCTACCATTTGAAAGTATGATTGTTTCCCTGCAGAGCATTTAAGGACCGTCTGACGTTTCCTATCTGCATCTGTCAGAGCAAGTAAAATGAAGGGGGAATTTCACTGCATACAGTCAGGTTTATTATAAAAACGGTAGACATTTAGTAATTGGAGAATATTGGAGTATATTGGAGATAGATTTCTTTTTCATTAAAGAAAGTAAAAATGGTATTTTTTTTAATAGTTTTTTTAGAATATTAAGGACAGGGGTACAGAAAGAAAAGAAGGGGGGGGAGAAAAGGAACAGTCAAAATACGTACAACACAATAAAGAGAGCAGTTGGACATTTGCTAAGTTAGTTCTGGTTCAGGCCCCATCATTCCTCAGAAAAATTTGCAAATTCATTGAAGTCACAAGGGGCTCCATAGTCTGTACTTCCACTATGTAGGGTCCTGTGGGGTTTTTTTTTTATTGCATTCTTCTAGCAAGCTAGAGTGAGAATAGTGTTAAAGAAAAAGTAAACGTTTTTTTTTCTATCTGTAAATTTCCTCTAAACAGCCCCCCAGATTAATGTACGTTAGTCCAAGCTGCAAGTCTGCTCTGGTTTCTGTGTTATCAGAAGCTTGTTTCCTCTTCTTCCTGGTGCAGAGTGAAGCCCCGCCCCTTAGCTTACTGAGCTGACCTTATCTCTGTGACTAGTCATGGAGATCATTTGCATGCTGTGACATAGCAGAGACCAGAGAGGAAGGGAGAGCCAATGTGTGCAGCACCAGCAGCTTTTTTTTTCTCCTCATGTGCATTCCCTGCTCCTTCTGGTTCATTCCATATCACAGCAGCACTGAGAGGAATATTTCTCTGACACTGCTGATGTACTGTAGGTAAAGTAACAGCCCTTTCTCAATTTATAACACATTTTATAATGCTATTGATTGCTATGCCTGATCTTCTGTCTGGTTATGTAAAGAATAAAGCTGTTTTTTTACTGAGTTTGATTAACTCATTCATGTGTCCTTTTACTGATCAATTCATGTACAAAGCTATTTGATTTTTTTCTTTTTCCATTTCTGCATACTGACATAGATTAACTATGGTGGTTGTGCAAGTGATTGTTGATGAGGCTGGGGGAGCTGATTTATTATCAGTTAGAATGACAAGTGGAGATTTTATTTAGAATCAGAATGGCAGCCTGTTCTGGGAGTTGTTCATTACAGTCAATGTTCAGAATTGTAATTTATAGTAAAGGTTCAGGGATTTGTGGAGAGAGTGCACATGAAGAGGAAAAAAAAGCTGCTGGTGCTGCTCTGGCTCCCTCTTCCTCTCTATTGTGTAACAGCAGCAAATGGACAGCTCAGTAAGCTAAGGGGCGGGGCTTCACTCTGCACCAGGAAGAAGGGGAAACAAGCCGCTGATAACACAGAAACCAGAGCAGCAGGGACTAAGGTACATCAATCTGGGGGGCTGTTTAGAGGAAATTTACAGACAGAAAAAAAAACCCACAGGACCCTACATAGTGGAAGTACAGAATATGGAGCCCCTTGTGACTTCAATGAATTTGCAAATTTTTCTGAGGCATGATGGGGCCTCATACAAGGACCAAAACTAACTTAGCAAATCTCCAACTGCTCTCTTTATTGTGTTGTACGTATTTTTCCTTTAAGGTTATATCTGGATAGCCAACTAGGTATTTCCAGTTAATCACATTTCAGCAATCACAATTAATGTCAAGGTTTCTAGGAAATTGATCCATATTGGATCACATGGAGACAATTTATAACTCTGTCCAATTGAAATATGAAGGGGGTATGAGGGGTTGAGGATCATTTACACAGAACAGTAGTTGCCAACTTGGACAAAAAAGGCCAGTGTCTGCCTGTGCAAGGGCACAACTTTATTAATGTTCAAATGCAAATTGCTAATCCAGTCAAAGGTCTCTAAATTGAAATGTTGTGCAACCATTTCTATGTTTAATTTAATTTTAGGCTTGGAATGGTTACATTTCCATTTCCTTTATTTGAATGTAAGCTGAGCATTCCAAAGTCTGCGGCTTATTGTTCTATCTGAATGCTGAAAAGCAATGCTCTATTTGTTTTTCCTTTGGCTGCAGAACAGGAAGTACTTGAAGAGCACATAGCATTTTAGGTATTATCACCATTATGATTCTGCCCTCTTACTGTACAAATGTAAAGCACAAAGGAATTCTGCCAGGTTTTCATGACTTTGCAGTCTGAGGCAATGGAAAATACGAAGGAGAGTTAAAGCATAAAAAGTATAAATATAAAATGCTATATTTTATGTACTGTACCAGAGTTCCACCAGTCCACAGTGATGATCCATCAACATTTTTCTCAGCAGCTTACTATCTTGTATCTTGTTGGACCATCTATTGAATGTCAGCGGCACTGGCTCAGTGAGCTCTAGCTACATTTAACATGTTCATCAGAAAACATTAGCAACATTTACACTTTAAACATTCTGTGCATGAGTGGGCATGAACATTTCCAGCTTCTCTGCAGCTTGCTTATCCATAGACAAAGCCAATATTCCTTGTAACTGCTTTTGGCCTGTTTTTGTAATTCTGTTTTTTTTTTTTTAATAATTTGTATTGGGTGTTAATAAAATAACACAGTTGATGTGTCTTTACTTGGTTGACCCAATACAAAGGTACCACCCTTTTACCATTATCCTGCTCTGTGTTTGTTTTTGCCATTTAAAACTTGTATGTTTAAGCTAGTGAGTTGTGAAGAGTCTACTTATCTTTACTGACTCATTGGTGTAGGTGGCCCTAAGTCAGAGAAAACTAGAGAAAACATAAGCAGAGAGAGAAAGGCATATCTTGCTACATCCTAATTGTATTTGGCAAACATTTGTATACATTTATGAATTTTTTGATTTCCCAATACATGTGAATTATACTTGAAATCCTGAAGTATGTAATAAAAAAGACAATTTAAAAACTATAGAAGAAAAAGCAATGCAAAAATATCAATACAGCAGAGCCTTAGCCAATATTTACCCAGGCTAATGAAACAAGGCCAGCTTACAGTTTACTGTGTGCATTTACAGTTTCATGAGCAGCGCATATTTACATAACTTGTAAAAAAAAATTCTATTCCCTGTTTGCATTTCTGAAAATAAAAGAGACATGAATAAAGATCATTACTCTTTTAACCCCTTGTACAATTGGCTCCCTTGGATTAGTCTTGGCTTTCTGTTTTTTAAAAATGTATTTTGGGATTGCTGATAGTTTATATTAGTAGGATACAAACTTGTCTTGTCTTGTTACCACTACTTTTGCTGGGAAAAAAATGACAATGATCAAATTCAAAGAATTCTTGCTAGTCACTCCCCTTCATAGCTAGTAGTTTATTGTACTTCAGGACTACATAGGCTTTTTTTCTGGCAATGACATAGTTTTATTTTGGTTGTGCATGTGTGTTTGGGGTGGGTGATTTGGAGCAATAACTCCACCCCCGAACCTATCATTCAAGTGTTGCAATACCAGGCAACATGACATGACATGATCCATAATCAGTCATTAATATTTATTTGGGTCCCAATGTCAGAAAGACCTGTTATAAACCATATCAGATTCCCATATTTTAGACTAATGGTCCCACAAATACAGGTGGGCCTCCTCCTGCTAATCAACTGATAATTCAGCCTCTGGTTTGCGCTACTAAGTATAAATCTGAAAGATCTCACCTTTTTTTATTATTTATTTTGCAGGAAAAAAATAAATATTAATATTTTAATAATCTTTTATTTTTTAGCTCCAGTGGCCCTGCTCCATTGCTCCTGCTAATCAATGCATGGCTTCTAGGGTCATTCACACTGTAGAGCTGCAGAAAAAAAAGCGAAATAACTTGAAAAAACACAAATAATGAAAAATGAAAGCCAATTATAAATAGTCCAAGAATGTCATTCTCTACAAATTACTAAAAGTTAATTTAAAGGTGAACATCCCTTTTAATCTGATACTGAAGATGCTAGGTGAAAATGGAAAGGAGTAAAAGCCATTGCAGACTATATGCCTCCTGCACCTAAATGCACTGATGATCTCTTCTAGATAGGTTGAATACTCCTGTAAGAAAAATGTCTCCTCCTCCAAACAGCCAAGTGGTCTGTCTGACTATAGCGGAGGTATGCACCATGATAGGCTATGAAAACAAACAATAGTAATTGCAGTTGATCACCTAGCTGCTAGCAGTTAGAAGAGTCACAGTGTACTGAATACAATGCTGTCTCACCAAATCTTGCTAACACAACCTTTGGGATGTTATCTCTACTGGCATTGTCTAGGTTCAGTAGATACAGGGATAGATGAACATTCAGGTGTACTGTAGATTTTCAAGGAAATTGCAAATTTAGTATGGATTCACCAAATCTGTACATTTTGGATTAAGATCAAAAGCAATCCATCATCATCCAAAAACTAACCTTAAAAAATTCTACAGTTCTGTAAGGCTCAGAGGTTCAGATTTGATTGAGCCAGGGGCTCTGAAGTTGTCCAAATAAGAATGAAAAAAATGCAATATTGCTGTGATTTGCCCAAATCCTAAAGTAAATACTGGAAAATTTGGAAGTTTCTCTTGGCACCATTCCTATTGCATTGAGAAGACAGAAACTAATTAAAAGAATTACTCTACCAAATGAGTCACTTTCATAGCAATGAATACATGACACAGCTTGCATAGTCTCTTCTGCTGCCCAGAAACCATAGCGACAGACTTTGCAAGCATTGCAACTCCAAGGTACATGTGGCCTAGCAAAGATTTATATCATATCTTGGAAGATCTAGCAATATCCATTTTTAGGGGATAGCATAGTACTAACAAACAGTGGAGCGATAAGGAAATTTTGCTACCACGGGCTTGTAGCTAATATGAGGCACCAGGTTTGTTTTAGGTCTAGTACTCCATAAAAAATACTGAGATGTTTGTTTCTCATGTTCCTATGTTATACTTGTGCTCAAAATGCATTCATAGAGGGGCTAAATATTCTTCAGCCCACATAGAATGAAGACAAACAATAAGGAATGGCTCAATGTGTGTCCACTGAACTTTACTTTTAACTTGAAGATCTTATGATTACACTGAACTGTGTTCTCCAAGCTATTGTTTATGAACAATGGGTAATTTCAGGCACATTGATGTTATTCTAAAATAAGTGAATTCCCAAGAGGATAGTAAAATCATATGACTAGATTCCCTGCTTACACTTTGTGCAGAAGTTTTAGTCCTTCCAAAGACATTTATTTTGTTATGCATGGGGCATGGTTACATAGTCAGCAAAATGACATTCTGTTTATAAAAAAATAAGAACAGTCCATTAGAAAGTCTAGTGCTGCATTCTCACTCAATTACCTTTCAAAATGTGCAGACATCTTACATATTTGATTCACGTGTTCATGTTAGGCACCACACACTTGCCTTCATTTTGGAGCATGCACAGCACTCTGAGCCTATTGTTTATGTGTATCGGACATGGTGAGGGAAATCATCAAGACTGATTCTATAATACACATGCACTGGGGAACAAATTGGCACAATTTAAAAAAAATTAAAATATCAATGAATTGGGGTTATGTGAAGCAGCATATGGGATAGCATTTGTAAGTTTTTAATTAAGCAGATTGTGAGTGAGATGGGAATATACTATTTACTGGCAAGAGATGGATGGAATGCTTTGCATGTCCTTTATGAAACTTTTTAGTAGGCATATTTGAACTACTGCCTGGTTGCAAGGTAAGTTAAATCCTAGCAACCATTAAAATTCCAAACTGGAATCTAGGCAAAGCCAGTTTGCAGATTACATTGTAGTATAATTTCCTACCTTTGAAGTAAAAGTTATTTTTCAAAGCAAACATTAAAGGGAAACTAAACCCTAAAAATGAATATGGAAAGTGTCTGTGACACTCACATGCTTAGTGGGCTCTGAGCAGCTGTTGAGAAGCAAGCTTAAAGAACAAGTAAACGTTTTTTTTTCTATCTCTAAATTTGCTCTAAACAGCCCCTCAAATTAATGTACCTTAGTCCCTGCTGCAAGTCTGCTCTGGTTTCTGTGTTATCAGCAGCTTCTTTCCCTTCTTCCTGGTGCAGAGTGAAGCCCAGCCCCTTAGCTTTCTGAGCTGACCTTATCTCTCAGACTAGTCTTGGAGATCATTTGCATAATGTGACATAGCAGAGAGCAGTGTGTGTAGCAGCATTTGCTTGGGGAAACTAGCTTAGTAATGAAACACTGGCTCCCTCTTCCTCTCTATTGTGGAACAGCAGCAAATGGACTGCTCAGTAAGCTAAGGGGCTGGGCTTCACTCTGCACCAGGAAGAAGGGAAAGAAGCTGCTGATAACACAGAAACCAGAGCAGACTTGCAGCAGGGACTAAGGTACATTAATCTGGGGGGCTGTTTAGAGCAAATTTACAGAGAGATAAAGAAAAACATTTACTTTTCCTTTAAGGGTTGTCACAAATTATCAAGCAGAAAATTAGGTTAACCTGTAATACAAGCTGATACTACAGGGCTGATTATTAAATTCTGATGATAGCTGCACTGGCCTCTGTACTGCCGTGTAGTAATCAGTGGCGTAACTACTTCCTGGTGGGCCCCGGTACAGGATGGGCACCTGGGCCCCCCTGTCGGGCCCTTACCTCTATAAATCCCATGCTGGAGTGTTGATAGCATGTGTACTGTAAAATTTCACCCTAGATAACTGCCTGCTATAATCATTTTTGTGGCTCTGATGGGCCCCAAGGGGGTGGGGGCCCTGGTAAAATTGCACCCTCTGCACCCCTGGTAGTTACGCCACTGGTAGTAATTATTTGTATTAATTATCAATCAGCCTTGTATTGTGACCTTTATATTATATGTGTACTATGTATTTTGAGTCGGCCCCTAAGCTCAGTAAGTGACATCAGCACAGAGCATGTGCATTTAATTAGCAGAAAAGAAGATGGGGAGCCACTGGGGCATCTTTGGAGACACAGATTTCCCTACTAATAGACTGTGGTTGTCTTGGGCTGCTATATACAGTAAGTATTTCTCCTTTAAGAATCCAATGAGGCTATCTAAGCTAAGCTTACAGAAACAAGACCTATAGAGTTTCTATGAAACTCTGTCATCCAACATCTTGTGTATGATTTAAAATATACCAAGTGCACATGATAATAGATCTCCAGTGACATGTTAGGAGGACAGGTATTGTGTGTGTGTAAGTAATACTCACCCAGAGTAGCCAAATAAAAGCTCGGGTAAAGTTGAATAAAACAAAAAAAGTTATAAAGGCATTGACAAGGATAATTGATCAACTCTTTACAGAAATAACTCTTGTTATAAAGTATCAGTGCAGAACTGGCAAAATGTAAAATGTAAAGCTTTTAACAGAAATTTCACCTTTGGATAATTATTTTTCTGTAGAAAGAGAGGCAATTGAAAAAACCTTGCACTTTGGACTTTGTTTATTTAGTGACTCTCAATGCAAGGCTAGATTTTATTGCTACTAAAATACAAATGCTTTTCATTCACCCTCCAGTTCATCTTGCAGTCTGTTGTTTAACCCTTTCCATGACTGTGGTCAGCTCATTGAGCCATGCCATGTATTCTGCCAGCATAAAAATTGCACAACTCAAAGAGCAATCTTGAAATTGTAAAGTCCTAAAGCTGGCACAATAGTGCTTTTATGCTGGGGCTGTAGATACAGTATCCATGCAGTATCACTCTGGTCTAAAAATTATTATCTTTAAGAATGTCACCTTTATTGGAGCTTCGCATAGATTGCTACTGTTCCAAATAAATGATGGGTATGTTCTAATGCTCTTTGCCAGAAGCACAGTAGGAGGGGGATAGCCAATCACAGTCATGCACAAGCAAATTATAATTTATTTATATAGCACCAGCTAGCTACATAGTGTTTTATAATAATTTAAAACAAACATGGACATCAAACTGCTTTAAAATAGGGTCAGAGAGCTTACAATCTAAAGGGAGACTTCAGTTCTCTACCAGGTCCATCTAGATGCTGACTGGTTCCTATCCTACAGTGCAATGTTCTGAGTTCTGCCAACTCCACTGCATAGCCTGTGAAAAGAGGCAGTAGGAAGCTGAACAGATGGGTGGGACAGGTAGGGTTCTAGAGAAATTTTAAATAAATCAGCCTAAAACACACACTTTTTAAAAGAACATCCCTACTACATTTTAAATAGAACGACGCACTGGCACATTCTTGTTTTTACACATGCCCTGTTGAAAGAAAAGATTCATTTTAAAGGAGAATTTCCTTTTTCTGTAGGTGCGTTGCAAAGACTTTCAAACTGGTATAAATAGGAACTGAAACCTATTCTAATGATCCATTGACTGAGTTCCTTATTTCCACGTTGACGGCTCCTTTTCTGAAAGTGTGAGAATAATTACTCCCCTTCCTTGTCCCCAAATGTCTTCTGGCTGTGAGAGATATTCATATTCTTCAGTTGTGTTGTACCTTTGGCAGGAATTCATCCTGCTACCAAAAGTTAAATTTAATGAACAGAATAAGAACAAGGCTTATTGGCCAACTTTTTTGTGTGGATATGCAGTGCCCTCTGCTGGCAACTTACTTTCCCTTACATATGAACAGTATGATGTAGATTGGCTGCCAACTTTAAAATTGCCCTGGGCTTTGATATTCAGCACAGGCTGCTCCCAGCAAAGCAGATCATACTTACAGTACATAACAAACATAAAACACAGAGGGTGTGTTACGTGGGGTGGGGGGGATTAGGTCGCACCAGGACACCAGTTCTTCTTAAGATTATTTTTTTTTTGTTCTGCAATGCTAATAGACATGGAATTAGCTTTTGTGAACATGGAAATTACTATACAAAACAGAGTTCCTGGGTCAAAAGAAATAAACATCATCCTGTTGATAACAGCGTGTCTTCATGTACTTCCTTCAGGGAATGATACAAAAAGAGTTACTGAACGTTCAAACTGTTTAAGGGTTTGTTCACCTTCCAAACACTTTTTTCAGTTCACTTGTTTTTAGATTGTTTAACAGAAATACAGACTTTTTTTTAAATGCTTTCCATTTTTTATTTTTTACCATTTGTCCAAAATTGTTAGATAAAAAAACCTTAAAGTTTAATGTCCCCCCCTCTGGTGTTTCAAGTCCGGCAGCTCAGTAATTCAGGTGCAGATTCTGAACTGTTACAATTTGCTACAATAGTTGATACCTTTATCAGCAACATCTGTGGGCTATTGGCAACCATTGTATCAAGTCTCACAGCTGACTCGTAGATTCGATTCAGCAGGGCCAAAATGAAGAAATGTATTAACTAATGCATCTTTTAAGACAATTTACACAGTTCCTTAGTTTTAAAACATCTTATGCTGTGAGTTTCTGATGGGTGTAAACTCTTTTAACGCTAGACATATACGTATACCAACGATATCATGGCGCCAAAGTTTAAAAGTTGTGGGTCGGATGTACCTGATTGTAAAATGAAAAACTTCTAGAACTTTTGATTAACCGTTATTACTCAGAAAACTGTTTTATTACACAATCATTCTCCTTTGTTTTATGGCTTTTACAAACAGGCATTTATATATGTAATCCTGTGCAGTTGCTTTTTTGCATTCCACCAAAAGGTGAACAGAAAAGTAATCTAGCCTCATGCATCTTTATATGGGTAATCTACTCACAGGAAAGCATTGAATCTCAACATACAATGTGAAGAGCCAAAGCCTGTACCCTCCAAACCCTGCACTAACTACTTATCTGTCTGTTGGTGATATAGTTATATCATTCATATGCTGCCTGTATTTTGCATAATGCTATGTACAATGGCAGTTGTAGTGATGACTGTTTAAACTCAGTTATTCAATCTTGTTATTATCTTCTAGAAACATTTGCATTTAGGGTATTAGGGTAGTGGCAGATGGGAAGATTAGTCGCCCAGCGACAGATCTTTTCTTCTTCAGGTAAATACCTTCCCGCCAGCAAGAATACAAATTGCCGGAGGGATGGCATATGAAATGCTTCGGATTTCCAAAGTCGCCAAAGTTTCCTTGTGAGGCAACTTTTGGCAACTTCAGAAATGTATGCCATCCAGCCAGCCATTCATATCCGATGGGAAGGCATTTGAGAAGATTAGTCACCTGAAGTAGGGGATATATGTGCCTGGGTGGCTAATCTCCCCGTCTGCCACTACCCTTATGAAAATCAATGGTTTTATTCCATGTTCTACCCAATGGTCCTAACCAATTCCCTTATAACCTGATAAGGGTAGGCATTTATACTGAGCATAGATATTAGGGATTCTTCAATCAATATCACATAAAGATGCATAAATCAACACAGCGTGGGTTTTTTTCATTAACAAACAAGAAGCATGCAAAAAAAAAGTTCATCTTTACATTCAGTACATCCCATAATCTGAGCACACAGATAGCCTTAGGGACAGACAGGCCGGCAGCCAAGAAAGCTTTCTGTATGCCAGATAGTCTTTAGAATCAGCTGCAAACAACTAGTTTGAGGATCAGCAACTTGCCATACAGGTGCAGGAGACAGAGATGATATATAATCCCACAGATTGGCTACTCCAGTTTTCATTTGTCATTTTATGTTAATACCAATCAGTCAAAAAGAAACCCTAGAACACTGTAACATTATTTATTACATCTTTAAAATGTATTGCACAACTGTAATTATACTCTATTTTCCAATCACATGTGGGTCACAGCACAACAACATTAAATCAGTATTTATTACTAATTATGTAAAGCAGCAATTAAGATGCCAATGCATTGCACTGTCCTTCAGCAGATATTTTCCCATACTTAACTACTACTTTACAGTAAGGCTTCTTTTCACGTCCCATCCAGACTTACAATGCATAACTTTGTAGTGTAGGAAAGAAGAAAACCAAATCAGATATAACTGCAACGTATGTTTAGGCTGGTAAAATACTGGCCAGGTAGCAACCCTAGTTACTTCACGACCATTTACATCACATTCCTCCTCCTCTTGGACCTGCTCCCTCCTTGACCGGTAAAGTTTTGAAACCTCCCCTACACAGCAGGTGCAATTTGTACCCAAATGTGCTCTATTTACTACACCGAGCAAATCTGTGCCCATCTATTTTATATTCTATTCAGAATCAAGAAAGCATTCTTGGGATTTCCCATATTTTAATTAGTTCTATGTCTAGTTTTACAAATTGTGTAATTTACCTTGCCCCAGGATGCATGGTCAGTAAGGGGTGCAAAATGTTCATGAAAGTCAAACAAGGATTTTAATCTGCCTTGTTTCAAATAAATTGTTACAACTTTAACGCTTTTAATCAACCTGTTTTCTGTTTCATGTTGCAGGGAAAGGTACATTGTTATAACTATTCAATTGTTAAAATTTGTATTTCTGGATATTTACTTTTGTAGGTATTGCTATATGTGTTCACAGGAGAGAATCGATGTGGATCTAAATGTGGAATTAACACTGCACTTTGGACTGGTCACTTTTAAATAGGGATGCACCGAATCCAGGATTCGGTTCGGGATTCGGCCAGGATTCGGCCTTTATCAGCAGGATTCGGATTCGGCCGAATCCTTCTGCCTGGCCGAACCGAATCCGAATCCTAATTTGCATATGCAAATTAGGGCCAGGGAGCTAAATCACGTGACTTTTTGGCACAAAACAAGGAAGTAAAAATGTTTTCCCCTTCCCACCCATAATTTGCATATGCAAATTAGGGTTCGGATTCGGTTCGGTATTCGGCCAAATCTTTCGGGAAGGATTCGGGGGTTCGGCCGAATCCAAAATAGTGGATTCGGTGCATCCCTACTTTTAAATATGAATGTTTATTTACTTTGATTTAGTATTTAGACTGATATTTGACTTCTTGGCTGAAAGCACACAGGGCAGCCAGAGAGAAATGGAGCTCCCATGTGTAGCTGCACTGCACAGCATTGGCCTGAGTTCAGCTCATAGTAGCAGAAATGAGCCCCTCCAAAAAAACAGTAGCATGCATTTTTGGGCTGGGTCTCCACTCGTGTCAGTGAAGCTAAACATGGGGAGGTAAAGGTGCAAAATGCAGGTGGAGACAAGCAGACCATACAAGCTGTGTGCACTCAGACTTAGAAAAACATTACATTTACTGTATTTACTTTTTCATTAGGGGACTTGCAGTATTTACTGATACTCAAATTTTTCTGGCCAGGGTTTTTGTGGCTAAAATCAAAAATTTTGGTGAAAGAAAATACAATTTTTCAAGATTTACTATACCGCGATGTTGCAAAAAGCATAAATTTGAAAAAAACCCTCTCAAACCTGTCAAGGTCATGTACAAGTCCCCCATCCCAATTTGAATTTATTGTGGCTTGCGCTGGGTTTAGCCTGATTTGGTGTTTTCGTGCAACAATCTGATTTATTCAACTTATTTTAATGCTAATAAGGCAAAATCATCAATGCCTAAGATGAGAACTTGGTCAAGTACGTGTAAGTATAAAGTATGGTGCATTTCCTCGGTAGCAGTTAGGCTGGGCCGAGGAGGGAAGGGGGTCTACGTGGGGTGGGGGGTATGGTTATTCTTTACAGGGTTGAATTCTCTTTTTTTTTACAGGGTTGAATTCTCCTTTAATTATAGCTTGCCTTTAAATTGTGTTGCCCTTGCTGTGGAATGCAATGAGACACACTTACCTAGCTTTGAATAATGAATGTGTTTGTCCTTACCAGTCATAATTCTTTATACCACAAAGCAACATATCACATATCAGTGCAGGCTTCATTTATGGTTTACTCAGACCTTACCACGCCAAAGTTCTAAACCCACTACAGATCAAACCTATAATGCTGCTGAACGTAACACATCTGCTCTTTGTTTCAAATGTAGAAGCACTTTCAGTGTTTTCCAAGAAAATAACATGCAGTGGTTCTTCCATTTTATCATGTAAATGAGCTGTAGCTTTTTTTTAACTCTAAAATTCACCAGTGTCTGGAAATGGTTAAAAAAAGATGGATCCATTGGCTGGCCTGGGAACCAGAGCTTAGCATAGACTCCACCACCTAGACAAGGTAGTGATGAACAAAGAAAGGTTTTAAAGATACTACTTAATAGCAAAAAGCATACTAATAACTCTGTATCTTGCAATATATATTAGGAGCCATGGGGCAAATCAGCAAGGTAACACACAGTGGCAAATCTCTTGTTCTCTGCTTCCTACAAACAGCAGAGCTGCAAATAATCATTTCAGTATCACGTTAAATCTGCGTGTGCCCCAATTCACAGAAATATTTGAAGTCCTTGCATAACAGCTGTGGCTTTTAATAGCGCCATTATTACATAATTAACCTTCTTGCCATTACTGAGGAAGTCAGATTATCAAATGTGGGAATGTTGCTCTCCTGCATGTTTTCAATTTGGACAATTATATATATACAGGTATGGGACCTATTATCCAGAATGCTCAGGACCTGGAGATTTCTGTAATTTGGATCTTCACACGTTAAGACTACTAGAAAATAATGTAAACATTAAATAAACCCAATAAGCTGGTTTTACTTCCAATAATTATATCTTAGTTGGGATCAAGTACAAGCTACTGTTTTATTATTACAGAGAAAAAGGAAATCATTTTTAAACATTTGGATTAATTGATAACAGGGATGGCGCGAACCGCGGCAAAAAAGTTCGCGAACACGTTCGCGAACTTGCGCAAGATCGCGAACGGTTCGCGAACGGTTCGCGAACCCCATAGACTTCAATGGGAAGGCGAACTTTAAATGCTAAAAAAGACATTTCTGGCCAGAAAAATGATTTTAAAGTTGTTTAAAGGGTGCAACGACCTGGACAGTGGCATGCCAGAGGGGGATCAAGGCAAAAGAAAAATCCATTATTTTCTTATGTCAAAAGTGTTACAAAGTATCTTATCTGCACCTGTTAGCTGTTCTGGACTCTCTGCCAAAAGCCAATTAAGTTCAAATCTTTGCTTCTTTTTCTGGCTGTTCAGTGCAGAGAAAAGAGGGACTTTCCAGTACAAATGAGGGACAGCGGGTTGAGCTCTCAAAAGAGGGACTGTCCCTCCAAAAAAGGGACTCTTATCTCAAAAGTGTTACAAAGTATCTTACCTGCACCTGTTAGCTGTTCTGGACTCTCTGCCAAAAGCCAATTAAGTTCAAATCTTTGCTTCTTTTTCTGGCTGTTCAGTGCAGAGAAAAGAGGGACTTTCCAGTACAAATGAGGGACAGCGGGTTGAGCTCTCAAAAGAGGGACTGTCCCTCCAAAAAAGGGACTCTTATCTCAAAAGTGTTACAAAGTATCTTACCTGCACCTGTTAGCTGTTCTGGACTCTCTGCCAAAAGCCAATTAAGTTCAAATCTTTGCTTCTTTTTCTGGCTGTTCAGTGCAGAGAAAAGAGGGACTTTCCAGTACAAATGAGGGACAGAGGGTTGAGCTCTCAAAAGAGGGACTGTCCCTCCAAAAAAGGGAGAGTTGGGAGGTATGCACATTTTTTTTTTTTTGGTCCAGGGGGTGTGTGGGGGTGGTCCAGGGAGATCTTCCTGATTGGCTGCCATGTATCTGCTGGTCTGGGGTGAGAGGGCAAAAAAAAAAGCGGCAAAAAAAATGCCGCTTTCGCGAACTTTTGGCGAGCACGAACAAGTTCGCCGGCGAACAGTTCGCGCCATCCCTAATTGATAATAATGGAGTCTATGGGATATGGCTTTTCCGTATTTCTGAACTTACTGGATAACGGATAATGCATACCATACCTGTACTTTATTGTTCATGCTCCAGGGAACTCTAAGTGCTCACACTGATGAAGCGCCCAATAGCGTGAAACGCATCAGGAGGGAGTGGCTAACGCAAGGTAGGCAGACGGGGGGGGTGACACTGCACTGTGGTGTTTTTTTATGTAAAAAATGTCTATGTGAATCTTTATAACATTTGAAAATGCACAAATAAATGTTTTTCAGTGTTTTCAGCTTTATAATTTACATATAGTATTGAAAGTGGACCTGAGCATGGCTTCTATTGTAGAGATCGCTGTTTGCCCCAATATTTTTTAATTGTTAACTCTAAGTGCTCAAAGAATTTTTGCAGCATAGTGTGACCTAATTATCTTGCAGTTATGTCCTACAATCCTAAAGGTGCACAAAACCTGCACAATGAAACAGACGTCAACTGCACAATATGTGGGTACTTATTTATACCTTCTTTGCAGGTACAACAGGGTACTACACACTGTGTTTGTCCTCAGTTTTTGCTAAACTACAGCAATATGCAGGGTTGGATCTAGGGTATGTAGAAGAGGCACATGCCTAGGGAGCAAAGCTCTGGTGGCACCAGGAACATAACTTCTTTGACGCCCACCCCTAGTGCAGTCCCCGCCTTCACTCTCCTCCCCGAGCCTATAGTGAGACTGTGCATGTCTGTGTACATGTGTATGGTTGCGGGCGGTTTTTGGTGCTGCAGACCCCACAGTCCAGGCCCCCCGTTCCCCCCCCCCGCTCGCGAGACTGCGGGGTCTGCTTCCTCTATAGTTACGCATCTGTATATAAATATATATATACATATGTATTCTATAATACACCATTAAAGTTGCTAGAAAAATGTCACATTCTATTCACATTATATATGTTGTAATGATCTTTTTGTATTAGAATAAAACAATTAGAGAGCAATATTATAATTATGTTTAGTTACAAAAAGGAAAACCTGTATATGTATATTTATAGCAAAATGTCTTCAAGTAGTGCAACACAGAGTATTCTTGCAATTGCAGGAATTGTTTTGGTCAAGCAGGTATTATAATACTTCACAAACAGGGTAATTGTTCGTTCCTGTAGCTACAGCACTCTCTTCTGGCAAGAAGCAGCAATGATCTAACTAGACTACAATGTGCAATTTATATGGAAAACCACAGAGATAAATATAGTATTAACCAAAAATTATTTTTCTTTTGAAAACGAGTTTTATTGACGAATTCTGGATACAATCTATGCTTTGTACAGGTATGAGACCTACTATCCAGAATGCTCAAGACCTGGGGGTTTCCAGATAATGGATCTATGCGTAATTTGGATCTTTTAACCTTAAGACTACTAGAAAATCATGTAAACATTAAATAAACTCAATAGAATAGGTTTTCTTACTATAAGGGTTAATTATATCTTAGTTTAAAACGAGTAAAAAGTACTGTTTTATCATCAGGGCTGCTCAGGCGGCACGGAGCGGCCTGTGACGGAAATTTGCCTCTTCTAGTGCAACAATCGCAATAGTGCTCGCTGCACTAGAGATGCGGCCCCTCCTCCACCCACTTGATGCTAGAAGTTAGAACCGTGGAGTGGGGGGGCGGCATTGGGCGGCAGCAGCTCCTAAAACGCCCTTGTTTATCATTAGAGAGAAAACATTTAAAAAGTTGGATTGTTTAAATAGAATGGTGCAGAAACGTAAGTAGAGGAAGGCGGGCCCTGGTGCAGGACGTGCAGCCTCCGGAAGAGATTTTCCTGCCTGCATCAGTGGTGCGCGAGCTGCAAAGGGGGCCTTGAGGGGGTGAGGGCCCTGGCCCAATGGCACCCCTGCTCCCCTGGTAGCTCTGCCACTGGAATGGAGTCTATGGGAGGCAGCCTTTCCATAATTTGTAGCTTTGTGTATAATGGATTTCCAGATATCAGATCCCATACTTGCATTAATATTACTTTGTAGAAGAAGGCTGCTAAACCAACTTTAGAGTCACATTGTGCAGACGTTTCCATAGGCCCCCATCTGGATCCTGTGCATTCTTATGTTTCCCCCCAATGGCACCTTGTCCCTATTGCAATAGTAGCGAATGAGGGTAATATTAATGGAGGTGTATAAGAATGTGCAAAACATTTGTCATTGTAAAGAAAGGGGCCACAAAATCATTACCCTGCCTAGGGCCTTCACTGCAGATCTGTCTTTTTGCCTAGTTTCTTATGTCCCATAGCCTTATTTCAAAGAACATTTCCACATATGAAACCTGACAGTGCTGCCTGAGTGCAGATATTCATTTTGTTCCTCTAACAGCTACGCTGATTACAATACCAAGGATTTCCTTCTTCATGAATACCTATTGTTCTTTTCATTTTCTTCTCCGCCTTTGATTGTTGGCATAAAAGGTCAGATGTAATCTAGTATAAAAAACAGAAGCCTCTAGATTTCATTTATGTATATCATTTATCTGTGTTGTAAATCCTTTAATGTTCTATTCTAAAATGGCAATTTTCATTATTCCCAAAAGGTTACATTTATAGTATTGTCTGTGCCGTTTCACATGCTAAAAAGAGAGCATAGTGTCTTAAAGTGGTTGTTCCCCTTTAAACTAACTTTTAGTATGATGCAGTGAGTGATATTCTGACACAATTTGTTATTATTTGTGGTTTTTGAGTTATTTAGCTTTTTATTAAGCAGCTCTCTAGTTTGCAATTTAAAATCGGTAATTTGGACCCTAGCAACGATGCACTGATTGGAATAAGAGACTGGAATATGAATAGGAGAGATCCTGGACAGAAAGATGAGCAATACATAAATAATTAATAGCAATAACAATACATTTGTAGCCAAATGCATGTGGCAAATGCACTTCAAGACGCGGACCAGAAAAAAACATCACTATTATTGTAATTTAGAACCAGTACAGACAATTATGCTATAAATCTTTTAAAGTAGCAGATATTAATTAGGGCCACACTATTCCTGGCAGGTTAAAGCATTTGGTTACACAGGACCCTGAAGGCTCAGATGCTATGCTTTGTGGGAGAAGACAGATGGGATTATTCAGGAATCTTTAGGAACCTCATTATTTATAATTGCTATAAAATATAATTTAACACTATTATTTTTTCATACTGCAGGTAGGGGATCCATTATCTGGAAACCTGTTATCCAGAAAGCTCTAAATTACAGGAAGGCCATCATCCATAGACTACATATAAATAAAATAAATGGATTACTTTTTTGTCAGTAGTAAAACTGTATCTTATACTTGATACCAACTAAGATATAATTAAACCTTATTGAGGGCAAACCTATTGGGTTTATTTATTTAATTATTTTATGTTTAAATTATTTTTAGTAGAATTAAAGTATGCTGATCCAAATAACAGAGAGATCCCTTATCCAGAAAACCCCAGGTCCTGATCATTTTGGAAACAGGCCCCATACCTGTAGCATTACCTCAGTCATTTATACATTTTAACTCAACCATAACATGGCTGAGAAAGTCTCTAACTTAAAGTAGCTGCATTACTATTTGCAGAATACCAGTATGGTATCCGTTATCCAAAAGCCCGTTATCCAGAAAATGCCGAATTACAGAAAGGCTGTCTCCCATAGACTCCATTATAATCGAATAATCCAAATTTTTAAAGATAATTTCCTTTTTCTCTATAATAACAAAACAGTACTTTGTACAAACTAAGATATAATGAATCCTTATTGGAAGCAAAACCAGCCTATTGGGCTTATTTAATGTTTATATGATTTTCTAGTAGTCTTAAGGTGTGAAGATCCAAATTACGGAAAGAGTCGTTATCTGAAAAACCCCAGGTCCCAAGGATTCTGTTTAATAATTCCTATACCTGTACTAAATGTGAGGCTGCAGATGTTTCAGGTTTCAGCCCTACACATAGCTTCATTTCAAAGCTGATTTTGGGTAATTTGGAATATTTTTTCAGCTGTAGCTGCATGAGCGAAAGACAAAATGCATATTATTGACATGATTGCCCTGGCAATTCAATGTGTATGGGGTAATCTGAAACCTCAGATGACTTTTCTCATGTCTTTCCCAAGAACAGATCTCCTTTTTACTTTGTGACATATTCTCCTGACAGTATTATTGTTGGGAAGAACTGACCAGTAGGTGATGCTGTTATTACAAGTTTCATTATATTAGCAGTATACATTTAACCACAACAGCATTTCTTCTTCCAAAGAACTTAATGTAAATGGCAAAAGTGCTTGGAATAGCACTCTGAGAAAATGTCCCTTTCATTTGTTTGAAAGTTTTCTATCTTACTAGGTTACAGGGTTTCCCTAATAAAATATTTTGTAATGCTAAGCATCTATGTATTATTTAAACATTTTCATTGGTCTTCTAAATGTAACTGCAATAAAAACAGTATTTATTTACAGCGTTCAACTTTCTGGTTCTGACTCCGCACTGACTCTAGTAAGAGTCTGTTTCCCTCCAGGTCTATGAATCAGCTGGCAGGGGTATAGAGAATATACATGGCCAGACAGATATGTCTTTAGTATTAATTAATTATACATATAAGGAGGAAGCCCAATTGGCTTAGTAATACTAGCCTGGCACTAAGTGGAGATCAAACAGAATAAGCCATGTGCTACCCACTTTTATATAAACCAGGGACAGAAAATAGTTGCACTACTCCTGGGTACTTAGTAAACCTTCCTGCACAGCAGTGCATAGGATAGAAACCAGGGCATTCCTGAGCAGCAGGGAAAGTTAAGCCCCCTGTATACACAAAAAAAAGTCCTTAAGGATTTCCACCAGGACTATCGTTTGGGTCTACAGCAGCTAATGGATCTGTTGTATCAGTTGTTATATTCCTAGAGTTAGCTGAGGCCTTGATGGTTCATGGTTACTTACCACTACTGAACTGTTACATTTGGTTCAGTTGTATACGTGAATTGCAAGGTTTTACTTCTATTAAAACTATCAGAAACCAATTCTAGCACTAGGTGGCAGTGATTCTACACCAAGTGCTTTTTCCATTTAAATTGCTGGGGGGGGGGGGGATGCTTCAAGGAACAATGTTTTTATTCACTTGGTATATACTTTACCTGTAGAATCTTATAGTAGCGTGTAGAATCTTCTAGTTTAACTGCAAAAGGTCTGAGAGGTTTCACATATTTACAGTTTCACATAGGTGCAAATATTTGAACTGTGATTTTTATCTAGATGTTATCTAACTTTATCCTGTAACTGATTCCAGTAAGAGAAATGGCACACAGTAAGATTTTTCAACAGCAGTTAAATCAGCACAACCATGGAGAACAAATATGCCATCCCCTTTGCTAACATTACAATCTCTGCTATTAATTTAATTCTCCCCAGCCTAATTGAAGGTAATACTTTCCATCATAAGGTTGGCGTAGACGGGCATATTCAGGGAGATTTAGTAGCTTGGCGACTAATTACTTAGTTAGTAAATAGTATTGCTGGCTGTTACAAATACAAACAATCTTTTTCACTACTAGGGTTCAGTCCCCTGCTTAGCCTCTACTTTGTAAACCAACAATTAAAGATGATATTCTGACGATTACATGATTATCCATCTTATCTTCCCCATCATTATCACTGGGGGGTGGGGACATGCTCATGACCATGGGTCTTCCAGATAACAGATCTTTCCGTAATTTGGACATTTATACCTTAAATGTACTAGCAAATCCTGCAAACATTTGATAACCCCAATAAGCTGATGTTTAGCTTATTATATTTTATGAGATGTTGCTGTGAAATGTATCAACTAAATGTTGCAAAATTGTATCATTTTAGAGTCTGCACCTGAATTACTGAGCAGCCAGACTCAAACACCAGAGACACCAACATTCAACTTTATACTTTTTTTGGATTTTGGAAAAACAGTAAAAAAATAAATAATGGAAAGTCATTGAAAAAAGTCTTTATTTATGGAGAACAATCTGAAAACCACTGAACAGAAAAAAGTGTTTGGAAGGTGAACAACCCCTTTAAGGATCAAGTATGGAAAATCTTTAAAGCAAGGAGTTTATTGTCCTTTAGTTAAAAAAAAATAAGTTATGTATCAAACTTATCTTGAAGCAAAAGACAGAACTCTGTCTGTTAATTGGCTCGTGTGACCTAATTTTATAGTTTGTTTGGTATGCTACTAAAAAAGTATATTATTATGAAAATGGTTTATTTACATGAAGCAGGGTTTTACATATGAATTGTTTTATGTAATATCTGTTTATAGAGACCCACATTGTTCAGGGGGGAATAGTTTTCCTTTAAGAACCAGTATGATGTAATGAATTTTAATTGGTCAATACCCCTTTATAAGGATTGTACTAAGGGGGGAGCACTAGCCTATGAGTAAGTGCCCACTTTAGGCACGAAACGTGCCAGGCTTACATGTGTCCTAATAAAGACGTTTCTAATTTTACTAAATACCTTTGGCTACAGCTTTACTACTCGATGATCTGTTCCTATATTTGAATGCTACAATGAGGTAGAACACTAGGATATGACCCAGATGGTGGACCCAGATGGTGCAGAGACTGCAGCAAAATCCTGGTTCCATTTATTTAAGGGGTGGTTACCTAAAATAACAGGAACAGTTATGCTGAACTGACTTTGGGATTTAATATAGGTGCCAGGGCTAGAGTGGCATCCACACAGGGGCCAAAGCCTTTTGGTGAAGAGAAAAGGGAGTTTCAATGCTTGCAGATTGCTCTGATCACCTAAATACAGGTAAAAAGATCAATACACTGGCACTTGGTGATATGCTTTGATTTGGACTACACAATTCAATTTAGAATAAGCTTTGAGAAAGAGAGTTTACCATGAGAAAGAATGGCTGTCTTAAAACATTAAGTTTTTCTAAATTAAAAGAATCACAGATTATTTATTGATATTTTGAACTGCATGTTTTTAATTTTCTCTTTAGTAAGTAAATAGTATTATCTAAACAAGAGCTGTTGAGACTCTATGAAATGGCAACATTACAGTAAGTTGGCATTATTCATGCATGCCTCACAGTTTTCAGGAATTGAGTCTACTCGTATGAAGAGAAATCCTGCGTTGATGTGAACACAAACTCTGTTATGTATCTACTGAGCAGGTTTCTGCTCCATTTTGTTTTCATGCCACTCTGAGCCATATGCTAATCCCCTGAAGGCTACAGATAACCCTCCACCCCCAACCTCAACTAACTGTGCAGGCGCAATGGAAATTAATGGGGAATCAGGGCAGAAAGTACATGTTTCAGCACTCTGCCCTTTGCAAATAATAAACTCTAACAAACAATTAACCCTGTAATTGATTTTCAGTTACCTTTACTGGCACTGAAAATTTATTTTTCTTTTAATTACCTCAATTATCTAATTAACATAGAACTCACATGCTACAAAAATAATTAGACTGTTTGTGTATTGTGCCATATTCAGCTTATACCACATTTATACTTCTCTATACTTCTCTGCCTTACAATCTTTTATCTGGAAACATATGTTACGTGCCATATTTAAATTATAAATATTTTATTTATATAGAGCTACTTATGCACATAATACTGTACAGCTGAAAAAATATTAATTGAACAGGGTCAGTACAATAATAAATACATAGCACACTTTAAAGATTATTGAGGGAATGTAAAATTTGGCACTAACACAAAAATCGTTTTGCAATGCATATAAATGTCTGCAATGTGAACAATTTTGCCTTTTCAAAAGTTTTCCCCTCACATGACATTAGTATAGCGATTGCAAATTTTATAGTTTTTGCAGTTTATGTAATAAAACTTCTTGATACAATCAGTTCCTAAAGTCTCTAAAGAGGTGGCTTCTTGTTCTTTGATCTTTTATGAAACAATATCCTAGGGTTGCCACCTTTTCCTGTGGCTGAACCCGGACAGGGGGGGCGGGCCCATGACGTCGGTGGGCAGGCCCGTGACATCAGTGGGGGGAGCTATGACGGCGCGATCGCCAATTGGCCGATCGCTGCGTCAATCAAGCTAATCCCGCACGGTTTTCCTTATTTGGAAAACTGGGCAGGAAGTATTGACCCGGGCAGCCCTTCAAAATACCGGGCTGTCCGGGTCAAAACCGGACAGGTGGCAACCCTACAATATCCCCTGCTATCTGTCTATAGTGTCCTCTAATGTACTTGCAGATGTGCTTGCATATTTTCTGCTACACATGTGCCTGTCTAGTTTCTTCCAGTCATGTGATTTTAGCTCACTCACCAAAAAGTGGTATCATGTTTCTCTGTTATATCCCTAAATAGCAGTCTGATGATGTCTATACCCAGGTGCTCCAGGAAAATACAGGTATTAGATGCCGGTGCACACAGGGAATTTCTTCAAACAAATCATCCTTTATTAAATTGACGTTTCGGTCCTCAATTGGGACCTTTCTCAAGATAACAACAAGAAAATCTTTACAAACATTTAAACACTCACCCCCCCTGTGCAACACTCCCACACTCCGCCGCCTTTTTTTCATAGGCCCAAATGGGTAATAGAGGCAAAACTTAATAGTGTGTGGATACAACCTAAGACAAACACAAGAAAGAAAAGAACAAACCATTAAAATCAATGTTATATTTATATACATATTTAAAATATTAATAAATATTAAAAAACAAGGATTCATCTAGATTCAAGAAATAGCACAAATGAACAATATTCATTAATAAAGGATAATTTGTTTGAAGAAATTCCCCGTGTGCACCGGCATCTACTTACCTCTATATATATATATATATATATATATATATATATATATATATATATATATATATATAATTTTTTTTAAATGCACATTATTTAACTAACAGAAATCTTTATATCGCTATGTAACTGCATACTGAATATACTATTAATAATAATAAAGGATGCCACATGGAATTATAGTACTTCTTTATAGGTTTGGCAAATCAATAATTTGTTTTTTGTGCCTCCTTTGCATTAATGATATGCCAGGTGCAGAATCTCTGCACTCTGATTGACTTGTACATATTAAAAATATCAACATCTTATTGTGCCAATGTTTCAGCACCACATTGGATGTCTTCATCAGAACAATATGTGATGTCAAAATGCCCTAGGCAACCTGGCCGGCTGTGACGCAGACTGAGCGTGCACATGCGTGAAGTGATGCTGGCTGGATATATACATACATCTATATATATATATATATATATAAATCAAAATGTATTGAAATAAAAAAAAAAGAATAGCCACATCACCTAAAATGATCATTTCTCTAGAATCATTTTCAAGTTTTGAGTCACATCATCAGTATAGCATTATATTTTTCAGTAGGTTCTGCTTATTCACAAGCTGTTTCGCTGCTTTTGACAAAGCAGTAGTGATGGGCAAATTTATTTGCCAGTCGCAAATTCGCGGGGAATCACCAGGTGCGAAACGTGGCTGGCTAATAAATTCGCCCATCAAATGTCCTGTTTCGTGAATTTTTTCGTCCATTTCACGAATTTCATGGGAAATGCGCAAATTTTTCAGCAAAATGAAGCAGGACAAATTTGCCCATCACTATAAAGCAGCCATAGTGAATTATTCTAATTAATCGATTAATCAATTCGGTCGAATTTGGAACTTTTCGATGGTCGTAGTGCCCTCATTTGCATATTCAAAATTTGAAATCAAATTTTTTTTTTAAATTCTATCGATTTTCGAATCCTTCATGTGAATTTAGTAAATGGGCCCCTTAATAAATCTAAAATAAATAACCCAACAACTGCAACTTGATTTTAATGATTTTCCATTACTTGCTGCATCTACAGTTATCGTTTGCTTTAATTTTTTTCATTCTTTTACTTGAACTATTCTTTGTTAGGCTGTTTTTTTGTTTTTCACTCCCAATCTGGGTTTCTATGGTAATTAATTGAATTCCTGTTTGGTGCCATGTTTTGCACAGGGGGAGGGTTCTTAAGGGTTGCACTGCTTACACTCTTATTAGTTTTTTTTTTCCTGAGGAAGATCACTATGATGTGATCGAAACGTTGGAATATCTTTTGTTTTTCTATTAAAATCAGTTATCCTAACTGAGCCTGTTGAGTGCGGTATTTTTTTCCCCTATTCTGTACACATTTTACCTGCACCCAGGCAAGCTGTGGTTTTTATTTGGTGAGTGCTCCTCCATGTTCCATATGTTTATGCCTCTGAGGCTTAACTAGGCAGTACCCCCATTTGTTAACACTGTGCTACAAGTGTTACAACTATTTTTGGACTTCCTCATGTGTGATGGCAAGCAGCGTTACTGATTTCCTGGCTGATGTAGACATTTCAGGGGAATTATCCTACAGTGCTGACAACGCAGAGAAACTCTATTTTGCTGATCCTGCTACTACTGGAAAATGCGGTAAGACCCCCCTGGAGGTTTATCACCAACTCTTGTCACTTAAGAAAAGGGAGGTAGATTTGCTGTTACATGGCACTTATCTTTCTTCTTACCATAAACAGAATTTTATTCCCAGGGGTTTTCACATTAGGAACATTCCTACCATTGGTAGGAACAATCCTGAATTTTTGAGCAAATGGTGTAAAATTCTAAATAGGTTCTCTCTAGATCTAATACTTTTGGTCATTGAACAAGTGGGTAAGGATTTAACTACAGTTAGGCAGGATATCTCCAAGACAGAGCCAGACAATCACACTGTTTTATCTCAAGACAAAGAAGAATCCAAGGCACTCAGGATATATCAAGCAAGGAACACCTTGCTTGACAAAGGGGTGTGACCCCGAAACGTTGCTCACTTCCGCAATAAACGTGCAACGTGTTCCTTGATTGATATATCCTGAGTGCCTTGGATTCCTCTACGTCTACACAGCATTGAGGTGGCCGTGCCTCTACCAAAGAGCACCAGGTATCGTGTTTTCCTTTCAGGGTGTGCTAGTGCCCATACTAACTTTATCTCAAGACAAGTCAGGGGACTAACTTAGAAAACTTGATGACAACATAAAAAAATACAGGGATGACTTGATTGCATTTAAGGAAAGGAAACTGACTACGGTCAAAAGGGACTACTAGGACAGGCGGTTTATGGTTGGCTACTAGGTTTGACTGATCGCAGGCGACATCCTAGACATAGGTCACTATCCTCCAAAAAGCCATATTCCCTCACCACCATCGATAGTTCAGGTCACTCATCTGAATCTGACACTTCTTCTACACCGAGCCCTAGCATCCCATCTTTTTTAGGGGTAAGCACTCGTTCCCAAATAGGACCAGACAAACGCCACACCGACTAACCAGAAGGTGGGGTGGTATAGTTGTAAAAGGACGCCCTCCAAGTAGGGTTGCCACCTTTTCTGGAAAAAGATACCGGCCTTCCTATATATTTACCTTTTTTACTATTAATAACATTGGGATAAACCATCAAATATACCGGCCAGGCCGGTAAAATACCGGCTAGGTGGCAACCCTACCTCCAAGGCATCCCAGCAGGAAACGGTAATCTTTAATCTATCTAAACACAGGATGACAGACCAGGAAATGTCCCTTCTCTCTAAGGGTCTCTCTTTTGTTCCTACTCACCAGTTTGATCATTTTGAGACCATGCAAGACGTATACAAGTTTACCCTTATCCGGAAGTTGAAGGATCACTTTAAACACACCACTGACCAGGTAGCCTCGAAATTTCGATCCAAAAGCACCTTTATCCCTCCTAACACCCCTGCATCCATTGCTTCCTTTTCACGTCTCCTTATGCAAGATTGCTGCAAGTTATCCAAACAAAGGTGTACTAAGCTGAAATCTTACAGCAACTTATCTAAAGCTGAATGGGAGGCAATCAGATCCCTTAGATCTGATGATTCAATTGTGATCAGACAAGCAGACATGGGTGGGGCCATAGTGCTTCTTGATAAGGATTACTATAACAGAGATGCTCAGTCAATTAGCAGATACTAATACCTATCAAAGACTACCACGAGATTCCACGAGTAGCTTTAAAGCAGAATTTGACTCGCTTCTCTCTACTGGTCTTCAATCTGGCTGGCTTAATAACTCCGCTTTTCTTTAACTTTGCACTTAATTTCCAAAGATTCCTTTCATCTACACTATACCTAAAATACATAAATCTCTCACTTGTCCTCCGGGGCACCCTATCATTTCTGCAGTAGGATCTTTATTTCAACCTGTGGCAACTTTCTTAGATCACTTTTTACCACCACTGGTACAATCAATGGAATTCTTTTTACAGGATAGCACACATTTGATTAAACTGCTCAGTGACCTCACTGTCCCTCCTACACTCTGCTGGTTTCCCTTGATGTGAGCAGTCTATACACTATCATCCCACACAACACTGGTATTGCCTCAGTCAGACAGGCATTAATTAATGCTAAACACCAACACCCTCCAATATAGTTCCTTTGCACCTTACTAGATTTAACTCTGTCTCCCAATTATTTTTTGTTTCAGGATAGGTTTTTCTTACAAATAGCTGGGGCAGCAATGGGTTCAAATGTCACACCTTCCTTTGCCAACCTCTATATGTGGCAATATGAACAATCTCACATATACCCACATATTGGTGAGATCACCTTTTATAAGCGATACATTGACGATTGCTTTCTACTATGGCTGAGTTAGCTGACTTTGTTCAAACTCTCAATTACCTCCTCATACCAGTTATATTCACAATGGAGTTAAGTGACAGCTCCTTACATTTCCTTGATTTAGAGATTTTCAAGAATGGAGACAGATTAGGTACTACACACGACATTCACTGCCCCAATTTCGCCACATGATCATTGATCACGTCCCCCCTCCTAGGAGGGGTGGCAATAGGGACTTGGCCCTTTTAAAATTGGAGTCTTCTTGGATACACAGACTGGACACTGTTGCACCAAGGGGATTAAATGAGCTCCTCCCCTTAGCGGTGTTTATTTGATTCTCATAGAACAGTTTTTGCCCTACCACAAATGGTAATGAATTGACTTTTTGGACATGGAAAAGTGTGCTCAATAACAGCAGCTAGTATGCACTCATCCTATGAGTCTGCTCCAGGATGAATCGGATGTGATATCCAGCACACCCATTGATTTTTGTTTACTCAGTCCTGCCTTTGACTTTCTCCCACTATTAATTGTTGAATTTTTTCATATGATGATAATTTTTTTCTATAGGTTGAATCTTGTTTTTTGGTTTCCAACAATCCCTGAAGGAGTGATACATTTTCTATTGAGATCAATTTGCTTGGGTCTTACCCTTGAATATTTAGATTTAGCTTTTTGACTTGTTTTTGGGTCCCGTATTGGACTGCTTTTCAATCTACACTCCTTACGTGGTGGTTCACTCTTAGTTTTGTCTGTTTCTCCTTGCTCCTTTCTCCCCCCCATTCTTTTATTTTGTTTTTTTTTCTGGCTCTTTCAAGGCTTCCTTTTTCCCTTTGGGTCTTTTAACTGTAGTCTCTGTCTATACAACCAACTAGGCCCCCTGGAAATTCCCAAGTCTTTACAAGCCACTTCAGTATGGCCCTATCTTTTATTCTGGGTTTGGGCTGTCCCTGTGTGGCCAATTTTCAACTTCCACAGCTAAATTTATGTGGTAATTAGGTGCCTTTACTGTACATTAAATCTATGTGTTCCCACAATTGTGCGATCTGTCTTCCGACTGCTTTAATGAGCATTTGAAAGCTGCCATATATACAGCATTATATCTTTTTGAGTTTCACTAAACAGTATTGACTAGCAGTCTGACGATCAGCCAGGGTTCACCCATAACTACACTAAGTGTTCCCATAATGGTGCGGTCTGTCCATTGACTGCAGTTGAGGGCAAAGAAAACCGCCATTTACACAGTGCTGCTTATGCCTGTATTCTATCATGTTTTTGACAAGGAGTCTGATGGTCTGCCAGGGTTCACTTATTACCAGTTTTTGCCTAATATTGTGTTTTGGTGCACACATTACACCTTTGGGACTATGCCCTACTCCTCCATAATGAGACTACATAATTTTTTTCAAAATTTTCAATATTCTTATGCCAAGGGTTCTGAGAGGTATAGATCAACCGAGTCCCATTTCTTATTGGGTTTAGGAAGCCTGACCCTTAGAGGCTACAATTCTTATTACTGCTCTCTCTGACATTTGTTTCTGCACTGTTCCCTGCTATTTGTGATAAGGGGCCTCTAATCTCTGAGCCTCATGCAGTCATGTCACTTCTATGTTCGGGTGGTGCAGTCCACTTAGGCCATTTTTTATAGTTTAGCACTTTTGAATCTGTGCTCAGTTTGGATATAACTCTTCTGCCTTTATTTTTGTCATTTTTGGACCCAGTGCTTGGGCAACAATCCTCAACCTGCTATGAGATATCTAGTTAATTCTATTTGCCCCACTTGGATCTTTGTATATTCCCAAGAAACTGCATCCATTACTTTGTTTCTTTGTATTATGCTATGAATAACCCAACAACTGCAACTTGATTTTAATGATTTTCCATTACTTGCTGCATCTACAGTTATCGTTTGCTTTAATTTTTTCATTCATTTACTTGAACTATTCTTTGTTAGGCTGTTTTTTTTGTTTTTCACTCCCAATCTGGGTTTCTATGGTAATTATCAGCTATTATCCTGGCTTTAGCTTGAAAACCCAGTGGGTGAGCTTAAGCCAATAGGATAAACCCATGCAAATGGGATTTTCTTGGAGCACATTTGGAATTCATTCCCAGAATTCCTTTTGTTTATCTATGGTAATTAATTGAATTCCTGTTTGGTTCCATGTTTTGCACAGGCGGAGGGTTCTTAAGGGTTGCACTGCTTACACTCTTGTTGTTTTTTTTCCCTGAGGAAGATCACTATGATGTGATTGAAACATTGGAATACGTTTTGTTTTTCTATTAAAATCAGTTATCCTAACTGAGCCTGTTGAGTGCGGTATTTTTTTCCCTATTATATATATATATTTATACAGTGCAATTTCTATACACAGTGTTGTACATTAAAACTATACATATACAGACAGGGAACTATACAATAACAGAATATAAATACACTGCACAGTTTTTAAAGGGATACTGTCATGGGAAAACTTTTTTTTTTCCCAAAACGTATCATTTAATAGTGCTCCAGCAGAATTCCTGCACTGAAATCCATTTTTCAAAAGAGCAAACATATTTTCTTTATATTTAATTTTGAAATCTGACATGGGCTAGACTTGTGACTTGTGCTCTGATAAACTTGCTGTACTACAAGTTGGAGTGATATCACCCCCTCCCTCCCAGCAGCCTAACAAAATAACAGTGGAAAAGTAACCAGATATCAGCTCCCTAACAAAAGATAACAGCACCCTGGTAGATCTAATAACAACATCTTAATAATAAAAGCCAAGTCTCACTGAGACTGACAGTTCCATTAAGTAGAAGAAATAACAGCCTGCCAGAATGTAGTTCCATTATAAAGTGCAGGCACAAGTCACATGACTGGGGGCAGCTGGGAAACTGATAATATGTCTAGCCCCATGTCAGATTTCAAAACTGAATATAAAAAAATCTGTTTGCTTTTTTGAAAAATGGAGCAGCACTATTAACTGATGTGTTTTGAAAAAAACATGTTTTCCCATGACAGTAACCCTTTTAGATTATGAGCTAAGAAGGAGGTCCCTGTCAGTAATTCTTATAATGTAAACGTGATTAAAAACTCTAACATCTGAATTTACAATATAGCACATAAATATGGTTGTAAACAGAATTTTAAGACAATTAGAGCCCAGTTTATCAACATTTTAATTTGTGAGTTGTTATACATTTAAAAAGAAGACTTGAACAAAACCTTGAACATAATGAAATCACATTCTATTAATTCAAACCATGATTTAATAAATCATTTTCAATGAGCAACTTGAAAAAAAAATACAAAAACTCAAAATGAAAAAAATGCTTGATTGCCTAAGAAAAATAGGCAGCTTTTAGATGCAGAATTTCTACATTTCATTTTTTTGCACTTAATAGGTTTTGATCAAGTTCGAGTTTGTGAGTTTTAACACAAAAAAACTTGAATTGAGGTAAAACGTGAAATTTGAACCTTGATAAATATGCCCCTTAGGTTTATTTTTTTGATTATTGTTTTTGCAGTGCTTTCTGCTTTTTTTCCTATTTGACTTTCAAGGTTTGTTATTTGACTGCTATCTGGTTTCTAGGCCTTAATTACCCTAGCAACTGAGCAGTAGTTTTGAGTTTGGAAGTCAGAATGGAAAATCAGTAGGAAAGGTCCTTTATTTTTTTGTATCTTAGGAATTTAGGCAAAATATCAGTTTCAACAGATATAATCTGATAAATATGATACAACAGAAGATGTTTTCAATGAGTGCACAGTTTTACATTTGTATGATTTACCCCAGAAGTGCCAATAAAACATCTTCTCGAGGAAAACTGCAAATACTGTGAGTGGTAGCATTATCATACATTTAATATAGATAAAGCTTTGAGGGAATACCTAAAGTGTGATCATGGGTTGAATGTAATTGAGATGAATCCATATTGATGAATCCTAGATGAATCCATATTGTGGGAGTGAGAGACTTGGACACTCTTTATGTATATCACTTACTGAACTAGTTAGGGCTAGAAGTTAATGTATATTGAGTAATTAATGTTGTGCTTAATTACAGTAAAATGTCAAAGTTTATAAACAATGATGAATTTTAGGGAGAGGTTTACTTGTAGTGTATGTGGAAACATGGATTTTGTAATCTATGAAGGCTGAGATACATTTTGGAATTAAATATTCTCAACCAAAGCACACAAACAAATGTGAATTCACCTCCTATTGTTAGATGAAAAGTCCCCCCTATAGGGGTTTCCTATACCACCCTGCCAGGCTCTTTCATGTCTTTCCAACGCTCTATAGACCATGTCAAAGAAAAAAAAGAGTCTTAGATCTATAGTTTAGAAAATACTGTCCTGCAAAGTTTATGAAATTTGGGATCTGTTCTTGGGATCTATTCTTATATGGGGTGATATAAATAGGGATGCACCAAATCCCCTATTTTGAATTCAGCCAAATCCCCTAATCCTTCGGCAGAATACTTAACTGAATTAGAACCCTTATTAGCATATGCAAATCATCTAGAAGGAGGGAAAAAGAGAGCCATGTGCGCAGCTAAAAATTTCCTTCTTTTGTGCCAAAAAGTCACATGATTTTAAGGATTCAGATTTGGTTCAGCAAGGCACAAGGATTCCGCTGAATCCTTCTAAAAATGGCCATATCTTGACCGAATACCGAACTGAATCCTGCATTCGGTGCATCCCTAGATATAACACGATTCCCATTCAACAGGACACAGTGGTGCTTTCTGGATCTTCTCTGCAGTAAATATATGCTGATGGAGAATACAATCCCATTTGACATAGCCCTTATACAAATGAAATAGATGAAAAACAGCTGACAATATGCAGTTATCAACCTGCAAAACACCTTTATATATCAGACTGTTAGCATTTTACAGAAAATTCGTTGAGATATTGTGCTTCACCTCATGTCCGTGTTTTTCTAATAGGGACAGAGTTAATTAGGGTCAAACTTTCTGATATACCTATGATGTTCTCCAATGCGGGACTTTACTGCACGTGATGTTTGCCCTATATATATACTTTAACATGTAAACTGTATGGGGCAGATTTACTAAATTCACATGAATTCACATGAGTGATTTGAATATTCGTTCGAATTTTCAAAAAGATTTGAATTCGAATTTTGAATATGCAAATTAGACAAATTCGACAATCGAATATTCGAATTCGAATAATTCGAATATTCAAATAGAATTAAATTCTAAAATTTGATGGTTGAATACTTCCCCTTTAAATTTTAATTCGACCACCTACTTTGCCAGATCAAAGCTACCGAATTGGGGATCATTCCCTTAGATCGAATACAAAAAATTCAATTGATCGATTAAAATTGGTCAAATATTTTCTATATTCGATCGTTCAATTGATCAAATTGCGGTAAAATCCTTCAAATTCGAAGGATTTTACTTCCCACCTATTCCCCACTATTCCCTGGTCAAATTTCTAATTTTTTTTTCATTCGAAATTCGACCCTTAGTAAATCTGCCCCTATGTGTAGTATAGCAGGTTGCAAACACTTTCACTGGAATGTTTTTTTCGGTGTGTGGATAATTCACTTTATCCCCCTTTATGATTGAATTACACCACTACAACTTAAACATGGGGAGATGCCATATTTTGTTTACCGAAAAATCTCTTAACTTTATGTCTGAATAACACAGCCCCAAACAACAAATCCCTCATTGACACACCTTTTTTTGTAAGAGAAGA
The DNA here is from genome assembly GCA_024363595.1 of Xenopus borealis. NCBI lineage: Eukaryota > Metazoa > Chordata > Amphibia > Anura > Pipidae > Xenopus > Xenopus borealis. The sequence continues at coordinate 84,169,452 of CM044437.1, forward strand.
AAAGTTTTTTCCTGTAAGCCTTATCACTGATCAACCATTTCTCTTAGCAAATCTACTGTCTGAGCTCTCTATTGTAAATATATTACTCTCATGACCCTTAGTTGCTTTATCAACCACTTCGCTTAGCAAATCTACTGGCCCTGTTCATAGAATAAGGATAAAGTCCACAATCCGGTAATATCCCCCAATAAATTGATTATATGGGGATTTATTTAGAAAAAAATTTAACATTTTCAAGTTTGTGGACTACTATATTGACAAAGGAGGGTGCTACAGCTGCACTGATGAACGTCTCTTATTGTTCCAGCAGCAAAAGGAAATTTTCCTATATAGAAAACAGCGCCTAGGGCAATGGAAATTTTTAGAAAAAAACAATATAGTGTAGTATGCTCAGGAATATGGAGGTCACCCTGTGTTTCAAAACCGAAAAATTATGGAACTAGTGAGGACCCATATATAGTCATGTGCATATGCATACATGTATATGTGTTTCCTCAAAATATAACACTGTGCGACTCCCAGTGGTAAAAAACTTTATAGAAATATTCTAAGGTGACTATTCTTAGATTCAATCTGCAGGTGTATTTCTCCTTCAAGAATATTGTGGCTGAAATGCCTACTTACAAACCACTTTCGTGGTAGGCCGCATGTAATTGGTTTTCTCCCGGCAGTTCCCCTCCTGATCTCCCGGTGTGTCCACAGTTTCGATATATGATCGTAAAAGTAATAAAAACAAGAAATAGTGTAATCCTATTTTAATATAAAAAAAGTATAAAAATCAATCAGTGCACTCACAGTTTCCCCTTAGGGAATTTGCATATAGTCTGCTGTTAAGTCCGTGGGTTCTTTGCCTTGGCTTCCCCTTTGGATCCTTGTAGCAGTCCCAGTGAGTGTCCTCTCTTATCCTAACGCGTTTCGCTGTATAGTGTCAGCTTCATCAGAGGCTTAAAAATCATATATCGTTTGTTCGTTTCTTTTAAGTGGTAGCGTTCATTGAAATGAGGTTTCTTCCGGTTTCCTTGCGGTTCAGCGCTATGCGTTCCACCGTATCACTTCCTTCCGGCTGTACGTTTTAGCGCTTTTGCGTTCCAGCACGATTCTCCTCTACTGCCGATTCTTTCGAGATCTTTTGGGCATTTCTAATATCCACGAATCCGTATACTGTTTGTAGGTTATGTCAATTGATACTTAGTCCGATTGTGGTCACATATTACAATTTAAAAGAATATTATTCCTACATATCCTGTTTCAATTTTTGAAATAGTAAAAGTGACAGCTTGTGTTTCGCTGTTATCTCACTTCATTGGATGGAGGTGCAAATTTACCCCAAATACATACATCAATAAATATATAAATACTGGAATAAATACATTAAATACATTAAATACATTAGAAAAGTTACTAGTTGTGTCATATGATTCATTTAAATTTTGTGTCAATAAGTGCCTTATGGGAGTCGCACAGTGTTATATTTTGAGGAAACACATATACATGTATGCATATGCACATGACTATATATGTGTCCTCACTAGTTCCATAATTTTTCGGTTTTGAAACACAGGGTGACCTCCATATTCCTGAGCATACTACACCATATTGTTTTTTTCTAAAAATTTCCATTGCCCTAGGCGCTGTTTTCTATATAGGAAAATTTCCTTTTGCTGCTGGGACTTATACGCGCAGGGGAGAGACTGCGGAGAAAACGGCAGGAAATCTTTTCGGACCAAAACTGTAACTTTGGGACACTTAGCAATAAGTTGTTTCTAATTTTCTAATTTTATTTGGTCTCTTATTGTTGCCAGTAGAATTTATTGTTAAACCTAAAATAGTTTTTATTAACACCAAATTTAAACAGTCTAATAAAAAATAGGCTATATGATTTGATTGTGCAAGTGGCAGGTATAGGCTCAGTACCTCAGACAGTTGCACAATATATAGACAAATATCTACAGCCTATAATAGCCACAATTTCTTTCTTGGCAGGTTTCCGTGACTCAGGGTCAGAACTGTAAGGGGTTTATTTAACAATTCTCCTTATTTTTATTAGTGGTAACTATAATTAATGTCCATATAAAAAAATAAATAGTGTTTCATATTCAAAAACAATTTTGTAGAAATGTGGAAAATGATTATTACTGGTTCAGAAAGCATCCATTGGTGAGCATTGCATTACATCAACAAAACTCTTGTTGCTTTATAGGCACTTGCTTTTTAGGTGTTCACCATGATTGAAGTCAACTGCTCAAAACTGTAGCATTGATCTGATGTTTGCAGGGCCGGATTTACATAGTGGGCACCCCTAGGCCCACTGCCGTTAGTCGCCCCCAATTAGGGTTGCCACCTGTCCGGTTTTGAACCGGACAGCCCGGTATTTTGAAGGGCTGCCCGGTTCAATTCCTCCTGCCCGGTTTTCCATATAAGGAAAACCGGGCGGGATTAGCTTGATTGACGCCGCGATCGGCCAATCGGCGATCGCGGTGTCATAGCTCCGCCCCGTGACGTCATGGGACCGCCCACTGACGTCACGGGACCGCCCACTGACGTCACGGGACCGCCCCCGTGACGTCACGGGACCACCCCCTGCCCGGCTTCAGCAGCAGGGAAAGGTGGCAACCCTACCCCCAATACTCTGTCCTTTATTCACAAATTTTCATCATCAGGGCCGGAGCAAAGGGGATTGGTGCATGGGAAATTAAAAAAACTATAGTATCTCCTACATATCCCCAGTGTTTCTGAACCAATGTGGATGTGGTTGGGCAGCATGCCGCCCCCTAAAATCCTGTCACCCTAGGCCCGGGCCTAGGTGGCCTTTCCACAAATCCGGGCCTGGATGTTTGATAAATGTATTGACACTGTTAGGGATCTTTTCCTGACAGTCAGGAAAGGAAAGCCCTGGAGCTATAAACGCAGGGGCTGCATGAATGACCAACAGCCAGATTACACTGGTTTATATTTAAATATTGACAGAATCTGATTTAGCTATGATTTGGAATGAGTTAAGGCAGGGGAAAGCCAAGCGCGGGGCAGAGAAAGACAGGGATGTGATGTCAGGGGAAGAAGTAGTTCACTTCCTTATCTTCTGAGCAGGTAGAAACATCCCATGCACCCTCCCCTTTTTTCATATTGTGTGAACTGCCAGGAGTTTCTCTTTAAGTTCTCGTATTATCTATTCATAAGCAAATGTGGATGTATTCCTGCATGTACGGTTATATTGTGGTGTTGGTACAGTTATACAGTATAACCAGTAGATAACTTGCATGTTATTATTCAGGTTAAATGAATGTCAATGAGGAATAATTTGCAATGGCTTCAGGCTTGGTTTTTGCCTTCCTCTGGATCAAAGCAGTGGATGTATGACAATATATTTTAAATTGTATTTGTCACAGCAGCGGTAGGACCTTGCCAGAGTACTGCACAGATAAATTTAGAGGAGGGAGAAAGGAGGTTCTCTCCTGTGATTGCACAGTGGGTTGATTAATACCGATGCTACTACTGCTTGTGCTAGGTGACAGCCTGCTTGGATTTCCTATCATCAACACACTGCAGATTCAGGACCAACAGCAGAGCTGCTGAACGTCTCCCATGGTGCGAGATGCAGTTCCCGCTGGTAGCACTGCAGAGTTCAGACCATCCTTTCTGTAGGTAGGCAACTTCGCACCCTTACGCCAGGCGAAGTTGCGCACTGGCGAAGGGACATAACTACGCTAATTCACTAAGATGAACATTTTTCTGAACGTTACCTCTTACACTAGACGTTACTTCGCCAGGTCAGACCTGGCAAAGTTCAATACAAGAGATAGGAGTTTGAAAAAAAAAGAAAAACTTAAAATTTTTTCTAAGTCCCAAAAAACTCTGGCGTCTTTTACCTTTTGTAGGGTGATAGTCTGAAAAATAGCGAAAATTATTTTGGGGTTACCCTCCTTCCCCCCCCTACATTTCCTAACATATGGCAACTCAACTATAGAGTGGGCACATGTTTAGGGCAATAGAACAACTTTATTTTATTTATTAAAGGTTTCCTGGGCTTGTGTAATGTAGTGGCTGTAACATACACCTCTATTAAATGTTTAAGTTTGCGCCGTATGCAAATTAGGCGTTGCTAGAGTAAATGCGCATTGTTTGGCGAAGTAACGGTAGCGCTACTTTGCTACTGTTCGCCACCCTGAGTTAAAATACGCATCTTAGTGAATTTGCATAGCAATTGTGAAAATTCACCTGGTGAAGTGCGGAGAATGCCCACGAAGCTGACGCTATCGCATTTCTGCGCTTTACTGAATTTACCCCAATGACGTACCACTGCCATTTGGTAAAATGCCTATTTCTGTCTGTCAAGATACTGCTATTAGTCAATGGAAAGCATCATACTGGACTTACTCTATGTGAAACACTAACTGGATCTCAAGCAAGTGGTTTTTATTTTGCATTTTATAACAACAAACAAAAATACAGTAAAACTTGCAACGTTCCATCATTATTGTAGTCATCACGGCACAGCATATACATTTAACATTTTTTAATACTGTACATTTGTATACATTTCATTTCAATTATGGGTCTGTATCCATTACCCCTAGACCAATGAGTATGTGTAGCTTTGCTCTTACTAGCTTGTTATCCCTTACATTAAGGCTCCTCTGTGGCTTTCAGACAATCTTGCCACACCAGGTCGTATTTCTGGGGACAACCTCTTGTTATAAGTGAGTTGTATTAGGGGGGGTGTTACTTTTAGCAGGTTAAGCCAGCCACTGAGTGTGGGAGTTTGGGGGATATCCAGTTCAGGAGGATTAATTTTCTGTTATAAAGTAATAATGTACAGAAAATTATTCTTATGGCTGCCCTTGGGGTGCCCTCATTTATTACACCAAGGAGGCATAACTTAGGGGTTATTAGCTTTGGTAGTGCTGTTTCGTCCTGAATATAATTGAGAACCTGGGACCAGAAGGTTTGTATTCTGGGCATGACCAGATGAGTTGTAGATATGGTGCCTCTGAGGCCCTCCACTTGGGACTCTGTGGTTAGTCGAGTTTGTTCATACGGAGCAGCCTAGTTGGGGTTATGTGGAGTCTATGTAGGACAAACAGAGGTTTCGGCTCCAACGTGATTTTCAAAGCAATTCAAGTAGCTGTAAATATTCCAAGGGGCTGTGCAACCCCAAAAGTAGTCCAAGGATTTGGTGAAGAATGGAATAAACAGCCAGACTTGGAAGATGATGACTGGGAACAAGCAATTGACAGGGCCTATGACTACCTAGCGTCAACCAGAGATAGACTGATCCAATTCAAAATCCTACATAGACTCAAGGATTTGGTGAAGAATGGAAAAAACAGCTTAAGGCAGTCCTTATTAACTGCAGAACATCTTTTTATTTTAGCAGTGTACAGCACACTACATGTTTCGGGTAAAACCCTTTATCAAGTGTACAATGTGCAAGGTATTATGGGTATATATACCCCATTTCCAAGAACCTCCCTCAATCCCCTTCAATTTAAAATGAATACCACCTTTTAAAGTGACAGTGTATACAATTACAACATCAATCTTATAGTGAAAATTCATTGGTTTATCACAATCCAGTTCATTCATTGAGTCCATCGTTTCAAGTCCTGTTAAGTCCATATCAGGGAAACTACCCTTTCAAGGTCTATCCCTGATGAATCCAAGTATTGCTAAAAAAGCCTACTTAAGGGTTAATACTCTGATTATGTAGTATACAAATAGACACAAGTATTATTCATAGATCAGCAAAAATATATCCACTATTTAGGTCACCAGCATTAATAAACTTGTAAATAAACAGTCTATCTCTGGTTGACGCTAGGTAGTCATAGGCCCTGTCAATTGCTTGTTCCCAGTCATCATCTTCCAAGTCTGGCTGTACCTGCTGTATTAAAAGGAGGTTTAATAGTAGTTAGGAGAAGAGTATAGTCTGGTGACAAGTTTTCTGGTAGAGGTGGCTCTAAGGGCTCTTTTTATCTTAGAATTTGTAAGGTTCATAGTGTCCCTTGAGATTGGGCATTGGTGGCCTGTCTCTCAAGCAAGAGTTTTGATGCCAAGGTTCAGCTGTCACTACTCCATATGCAACCAATACAGCAATTTACATTTAGTGCTATCAGTAGATGTGACAAGTAAACAGGAGAGTTTTGAGAACCAGAGCAGTGGTAGTCAAAACAGCCATGTCCCATTGCCCTAAGAGGATTTCTAAAATATTGAACTCATAATGAGCAATAAGATAAGATGTACGCTATATTTTAAATAGTTTTTTTGCAGTTATTTGCTACAAAGTTTAATTGCTAACCAGCTACACATCATGGGAATTTGGGAACATGCACCAAAGCTGATATTTCATTTCTTCAGATGTATAACGCAAAACCACTGTATTCAACAGTTGCTAGTATGCTTCCAAATTCAGGGGCTACAGCTTAGTAGCAGATTAACAAGTGAACTTTTACGTATATGCATTAGAGGGATTCTGTTATGATTTTTATGATGATGTTTTTCTTTGTAGTTTACACTGCAAACACTAATTATGCAATTTAATATTTTTTATTCCTGAATAGTTATAATATTGGTATGTACGCATCCATCTCAGGTAATTTTGCCTGGTCATGTGCTTTCAGACAGGCTATTGTTTCTCATACTCAATGTAATCAGGGCCACTCCGGCCATGAGGCAAGGTGAGAACCTTGCCTCATGCATGGAGCAGCCGCTTACTAAGGGTGGCAAAAAGCTGAATTTCTGGATTTTAACCTTGAAATTCAGCTCCGCTAGTGCAGAGAGCGCAATTGCGCTCAATGCACTAGGGATACTGACCCCTTTTGACCCACTCCGACGCTGATTTTTAAGCGCGGAGCGGGAAGGGGGGGTGGCATCGGAGCTGCTGCCTCAGGTGGACTTTTACTATTGAGTGCTAATGATCTACCAGGGAGCTGTTATGTGGTTATGTTCCCATTGTTCTGTCGATAGGTTGCTGTGGGGGTGGAAGGGAAGGGGTGATATAACTTCAACTTGCAGTACAGCAGTAAAGATTCAGTTCAACTTGCAGTACAGCAGTAAAGAGTGACTAAGGTTTATCAGAGCACAAGTCACATGACTGAGGTCACTTTGGAAACTGGCAACATGTCTAGCACCATTAAATATAAAAAAATCTAATTTCTCATTTGAAAGACTGATTTCATTGCAGAAGTCTGCTTGAATTACCAGTTTAACTCTTTCAAAACAATATCAAGAATGCCAAAAACCAACTTCAAAATACTCAAACCTGTCCTTAGAGGTAAGCAATGTGTCTGGTGTGAATTTGTTCTTGAAAGTTATTAAATTCACTTACATAAAAGTACGTAAATCAAATTGTTCAGAAAATGGTGTAAGGCTTTAGTGAATTTGACACTTGATATAAGCAAAGCAAAAACCCAATTTTGATCTATTTAGATAATACATTTGATAATTGGGTTATTTCAGCAAGAGGGAAACATCTGGTGAAATTAAAAAAATGTGCATGTAATATACAGTTATCTGTTATCCAGAATTATTTGGACCTGGCGTTTGTTGGATAAGGGATCTTTCCATAATTTGCATTGCCATGCCATGTCTACTAAAGATTATTTCAACAGTTTAAACACAATAGGATTGTTTGGCCTCCAGAAAGGATTAATTATATCTTATTTGAGATCAGATACAAGGTACTATCCTATTATTACAGTAAAAATGGAAATCGTTGTTAAAAACGTTAATGATTTTATTAAAATGAGTCTTTCCTGTAATATGGAGCTCTCTGGTTAACGTATTTCAGAATACTGGATCCCATACATTTTCTTAATGGCAGGCCTGGACTGAGAGTCTAAATAGGCCCTGGCATTTCAGGTACACAGAGGCCCAATCAGCCCCCACCAGTCCACCTTATACTGACTTTCTATGGGACCTTATAGCAGCCCATCTGGCATTTGCCAGAACCCACAGATTGGGCCTGCTAAAAGGGGAACTCTGACTTCCAAACCAAAATTTTATAAAGAGGCACACATAACACAGAAACCCCTAATATACTCATGACAGTTACCTTTTTCTTCAAAAAGTATGAATACATGCAATTTTCTATGCTGATATCCAGCTGGTTAACAGTTCTTCTCTTTCTGCATTATTTGAAATCCTGGCAGGGAAGGAGAGACTAAAACACTGATGATACACTGATGTACAATTTGTAACAACTTCTCCACAGCTTACAGACAGCATGCAGGAACTACATAACCCACAATGCATTGCACAGTGATGTGCCTTTCCTTATTGAAATCACGTGTGAATGGAATCATGGGGTTTGGAGGATGCAGGCTAAGGACAGCTGTTTGCTGATACAAAGTAACAATAGACAGACAGCTCGGCAAAGTAGTCAGACAGCTCAGCAGGATAGCATGGGGGCTAGGCTTAGGGAACGGTCAGAAACTTTTAAAAATCATGAAAAGTCTGCATATTATTTAATGTATATTGCAATGTTGCTGGAAATTATGTTTGCTTTTCAGAAAGCTTAAGTCATGTTTTTGTGGTGTTCCCCTTTAACTGGTACTAGTGAGCTTTTGAGGTCCTGGGTGAATAAGGTCCAAATTACTAATAGCAAAGAGATAATTAGATGCCCAGGCAAGATTTTATAGGAAATATTCAGTTTTAATATTTATTTTGAGTCTGTGTGCATTTATTTCTCATAGTCTACCTAATGTACAGTGGAACCTCAATTTTACATCCCCTGATTTTAGGTTTCCCCTCATTTTCCATTATTGTTTTGTGGTCGCACCTATATATTATGCATAATACATTTCCGTGATTTTACACCATCTTTTTCTGGTCCTCTGAAGAATGGGGGTTCTACTGTATATCCTTAAGCACATCCCTCCCTCCAAAAAATGCTTGCTCTCCTCCATTAGAGCAGCTGTCCAACAGGATCTGACATGCTTTCTTTCTGCCTTTGCAGTCTCTCCTCACTTGCGCATGTATAAACAGCAAATACTATGGTTATTATTGCTATCAACACATACAGCTTGAATTACAATTTGTTTACATTTATAACACTGATACATTGATTACATCGATGATCATTAAACAACAAATTCACAATTGTATTAATGGCTTTTCTTTATATTTGCCACCCTACTTAAAATTGATTTTTTTTTTTACATCAATTTCATCAGTTTAACTCTGCCTTTCTGAATCTGCCGTTACTACTGCCAGCAAAATTTTACAAACAGTGCCAAAACACATATAGTACATCAACTTCAGTTTTACTAAATTGTTCTCCAGGTGAGTGTAAAGTATTTCATGCCAGTGGCAGTCTGTAATGACAATTTAACGCCAAAGCATACAAAGCCACTGTATTCCAGAATATAGAAAGACTGTTAGGAATTTTAAATTTTTTAAATTACAATTTAACCCAAATAATTCTGACTCCAATTTCAATTGAACCACTTTTATGAATTCATGGTCCAGTTTGCTTTTGAGTATAAATAATCAAGGGGGTGGTTTTGGTATCCAGGCTTGGTGGACATATTTTTGTGTTACTGCAGAAATTGTTTTTGAAAATTAAATTTCCAAGGACATTTCCACATGAACCAATATTTTTGCCTTGTAGCACTATGAGCATTCACAGCCGTTGTTTTGTTCTGCTAATGATCTGTTCTGCTCCATTCCTTCTGCATGCGCCCCATTAACCCCAGTTATGGCTGATGCCATTCGTGCGAATGTGTCCCCACAATAAAAACAAGTAATGGGGGACTGCATTAATTACAGCATGTACAGCTGACAATTGCCAGATGGGTTGGTAGTTGTTGTTCATGAGTTACTGGAGGACCAGAAGACTGTGCATTTGCAGATGTAGTTTGTAGATGCTTGCTTTTCTACTTTTTTTTTACTATTTTCCTGCTGCAAGGGTTATAGTAAAACAGCACTGAACGAAACTCCATAAAATGCACTATGCTCTAGTCATCTCTCCTCATCCCTAAACAACTTTGGCTTCCAAAAGCTTTAGCTAAATGAACAAGACATGGAAAGCCATAGGGTTGTGCATTCTGTTTCAAGTGTGCCCATAATAAAATGTTGTTACATTGAAGATTAGTGATGGGCGAATTTATTCGCCTAGGTCGAATTCGCGGCGAATTCCCGCGATTCGCAGCTGGCGAATAAATTCGCGAATCACCAGCGAAATTTTGCTTGGCGAAATTTCGCCGAAAAACGACACGACGCGCAACGTAAACGTCGCGACGCGCGACGAAAACGACGCGACGCGTCAAAGTTGACAGTACATTTACATTTCTAAAGTGATTGGCTCATTTACATATTGAAGAGAGACCAAATTTGCATTTTTAGGTGAGCAGCCCATTAAAATTTAAAGAAAGCTTCCCATCGGGCATTTGCCTGAAAGCACAGATTGCCAGTCCGGGCCTGTATAAAATGTTAGCAGCTAAGGTTGTCAGGGTATTCTGGGAGTTGTAGATCAAGAAGTGGTACATTACTCTCCTCATCCCTAAACACCTTTGGCTTCCAAAAGCTTTATTTTTTTTGAACATGACATGGAAAGCCACAGGGGTGTGCATTCTGTTTCAAGTGTGCCCATAATAAACTGTTGTTAGGTACAGGATGTTAGCAGTTACATTTCTCCCAACAACATTTTGGAAGTAAAAAACTGTTACAATAACATATTTTCTTATCTCAGAATTTTTACAAAGTATCTTATTTGCACCTGTTAGCTGTTATGTGCTCTCTGCCAACAGCCAATTAAGTTAGAAACTTTGTATCTTTTTCTGGCTGTTCAGTGCAGGGAAAAGCAGGACTTTCCAGTACAAATGAGGGACTGCAGGTTGAGCTGTCAAAAGAGGGACTGTCCCATTGAAAAAGGGATAATTGGGTGGTATGCAGCTAAGGTTGTCAGGGTATTCTGGGAGTTGTAGACCAATAAGTGGAACATTACAATTCATCACTGTAATTCACAACCCTGCAGTTTCCTGTAGCTGCCCTTGAACTACAACTCCCACAATCCCTAGACAGCGTTCAGTCAATCTCTCAGTGGTTGCAAATATGCGGAGAACTAATACAACGAAGTACTAATATAAGTACATGGGATGATCCAATTGAGTACGATTAGTTGGGCCGTGCTATAAAGGATGAATACAGCAGTTCAGCACTATTTTGCTAATATTTCAAAACCTGAAGGAACAAAATTCGGGGAAGGAGCGTGGAACAGCCTGGGGGGAATGGGGAGGAACAGTGAGTGAGTGGGCGGCTCTGGGCCGGATGATGCAACCGCAGGCTCAAGAAAACCCTCTCACGCTGACAGGTCAGGGCTACTGAAAGTACTACAGCCTTCCAGGAGTGCGGGGTCCCAACGGCTCAGCAGCATGGTAAGGGGCTTACATAATGTTACACTATTCTATATGTGTGTGGTGCATGTTGTCACGATGTAGGTGATATAGTAACCACATGCTGCAGCAGCTCTGCCTCTTTCTCTCCTCAAACTTCTGCTTCTATTGATTTTTCTGTGCTACAGGCTTGGTGGCTTCAGCTGCTCCAGCACAAACTGCAACTCTGTGTGAAACTCTTTTAAACTCACATAACAACAATTGGAGAGTCTGGAAACTCTCAACCTTCTGTATGGAGGACTCATCCTTGAAAAATAAATAAGATTTACTTTTTTTGCAATAATATGACCAATTGAAGTCAGTGTGTTGTTGTGTGTGTGGCAGATGTATTTGACATTGTAAGAACTGCAAGTATGGCCTCCCATTCACACACACAAATACACACACACACACTGCTAAATGAAAATGTATAGTTACATACACATTTGTATAAAAGATGTGTGTGTTTAGAGTAGTATAAAGTTAAATTTTAAAGATAAAATCAATTCTATCTAGAAAGGTAGGAGAATTGTGTACATGGGGTTTACTTTGCCACTGGAACTATTATGGATCACCTTTGTGTGCAGGTAAGAGATGTACGTTTCTGCTGTTCTTACTTTTCAGCAATACCTGACAAGACAAGGGTTGACAAAGGGCTTAGATATGAATGTCAGCAGTTCAGCGCTGTGCATTTGGTGCTACCCTTCCAACCTGTGGGTTACAGCTGTGCTGTGCTGCAGATAAGAAGCGACAGTGACCTGTATTGACAAGTATAATTAGCAGCATTCCAAATACTGGGTGGAGCTTGGTGTGTCCTACTATTTGGTTTCCCCTGATACCATTCAGGAATATTTAGCATTTTGTAACCCTCCAGCTGCTGATGAACTCATGGCAAGTGCTGGAGGGCTGCTGGATGTTTAATATCACTAAATCCTGACAGAAGGGGCTGGGGTTGCGAAAATGGTATTTTGTATCTCTACATCCAGAAATATGAAACCTATTAACCATTTGTGGTACATTGTGTGGCACCAGGTCTGGCTCTTGTGCGATATAAGGTTGCATTCCCAAGGCATAGAATTTTTGTTAAATAAACTTTATTTTTGCATGTATACTATGCAAATGTAAACCTCATCTGACAAAACATGTGCTTGCTGCTCTAGCTACAGTTCCTCAAGAGCTCCAGGGTGCCTGTAAGTTTAGCTCAGTGTGCAGCACTTCGAGGAAAATGTTACTTAGAATGTGCCTCTAAAATTAGCTTGCAGTCCAGTGCATTTAGAAATAAAGTCACATTATGTTATAATGTGTAACTACAACATCATGGAAGTGATTGTTATATTGTTTATTACTGACAGAGCAGCATGTGGCACAAGGATGCCTCTTTCTGTACATTTCCATAACATGAGTGGGCGGGGCTACTGGAAGAACACGTGGCAGCTGATGTAACTGACACTACAACAGGCTAAAGCACTGCAGTTTAAAGGGGTAGTGAAAGTATCACTAGATCACTGTGTGTGCGTTTGTTTCTGATGGGGAGCAGTATATTGCTAAGAAAATGTAGTATTTCCTTAAAAAAACATTGTTTTTATCAAATTAATATCAAATCACTAGTTAGGATATAGCAACCATGGTTTAAATGACAAGCCTCCTTTATAAACTATATATATTAGGATATAGCAACAATGGCTTAAATGACAAGCCTCCTTTATAAACTATATATATGCTTGTCATTTAAGCCATGGTTGCTATATCCTAATTAGTGATTTGATATTAACAAATCAAATCGAAGTGGCATATACATGTCAGTAAATATAGTTCTTTTACTTTATTTATGTTGAGGCCCCTATTTGTGATACTTTGAGTGTCACTCGCTGATCACCTGACAGGGAACAACTGCAGGTTGTAACTGTAACAGGAAGTGTTGGGAGTAAAAGACAGAGCTCTGTGCGTTTACTGGCTGATGTAATATGTGCTCTTGGTTTGTGTTTGAGCCCAGTGCTGCATACAAGTCAGGTGGGCTTTTTATGTAATATATTTAAATAGATGTCTGCAATGTTCAGGGGTATAGTTTCTTTTTAACTTTGAAGTAAGAGATGAATTACACTTAGGGGCCTAACACATTCCACACAAATGACTTTCTGTGATATAAAAAATGATGTGTGACAAAGCATAACATTTCTCATCCTATTAAATACATTTGGTCATTTGATGTTAGAGGCTGTGGAAGTTTACACATGGATATATCACATCAGGAATGCACCAGATGCAGTGAACATAACAGTTTATTTTTTTTTCTTTTCTGCACTCTCTGCAGGCCATATTTATGACTCCATAACCAACCATTTGCTAATACGCCTGAAGGCAGCACTTGTGTAAAAATACATACATATATATATATATATATATATATATATATATATATATATATATATATATATATATATATATATATATATATATATATATATAAAAAGGCCTTTTTATTAGGGAATTATTGCTGGCATTTTCGGGAGATTTGTTGCCCACAGTAGTACCAATTTACTGAGAGTGCCAAGTCTACCCGTTGGACATTACCTGAAACCATTATAGCCATGCTGGTTGTGCCGAGATAGTCAAGCACCTAGTGAAAAAGTGCAAAGACATAAAGTACAGGTTTCCCAATTTCATTACGCATTTTCCCACAAAATAGCATGCAATTTGTCCTGCTTGCTATGTACTTGTGCGGGTTTATGAAATATATTTTGTATAGTTGTTATTTTGGCCAAAGATTTGCTACTCAATGCATATGAAGTATTTGGCATAGACAATATTCTATATAGAAATTTCCTAACTATGTTACAGAATCTAATGGAATTTGCAGTGAATTAAAAATAGCAGTACAATGCTTAATATGTACATAGCATATGCCCGGTTAAACTATGTGAGATAAAATGTTTAGATGCTTTGCTAAATGTTATTATAGGGAACTCAACAATGGGTAAATGAAGTGATATATTTCACTGGCAACAATAACAGCTGCATTGCACCATTAAGTTACAGATTATTAATTGCAGGAAAGCCTTCTCCGAAATAGCCATTAACCAGATACTATAGCTGGATGATCCCTATTGAGTCAACAGAGTCCAGTTTTAAGTTTTTTTGTTTTTATGTGTGTGTGTGCTTGTGAATATGCTTGTTACAAGCACTCCAAAAATGTGCCCATTGGCTGTATGTATCTAAAGAAAGTTATATACATATATCAGTGACGTTCATAAACTTATGGAACTACAACACACAGAATCCCTCAAATTGCCATGTCCTTTGTATTTGTATCAATTTTTTTTTCAAGGGGGGTTCAAGGTACTCTGTCCTGAGCAAAGGAAGATAAGATCAAGGAATTCCTTGCCTACAGATGTTTGGTGAGGTTTGTGTGATAAGTGGGACTAATTACTTGTTTTTCTCTGTTGATCCATTGATAAAGGTTTGTTATGTGAACCTAAAATTGCAATACCGGCACTTATAGTATAGTGTTTCAAATGCCGAAGTTGCGTATGTAAATGCTGCTTGTACAAATCCCCAGATGTGTGTAAGACACCTAGTGGTAATAAATGCAGTAGCAAAAAATTATGGGCCTAAGAGTAAGTGCCCATTTGGTACAAAACGCATTAGGCTATATGTCCTAATAAATAATTTTTAACTTTATAGTTAGTTTTGCTACTGCATTTATTACCACTGGGTCTCTTACACACATCTGGGGATTTGTATTCATAGCAACCCTTGGACTGGGTTTTAACATGTTGTTTTTGGGATTATACATTCACATTCAGAATTTTTTTGGAGCAGAGTTACACGCCACTATTCAAAATATGTAAATGCTGCCCTCTGAATGAAGTATAGTGAAATATTACTATACAGTATTATATTTGTCTTGCTAATGTGTAGTTCCTTCTGGTATTAACAGCACAATTAAAAGTAACACTGTATGACAGTGGAGGGGTTTAACTTTGATATGACCAGAGCAACATGTGTTATGCCCATGTCTCCATGGGATTTGATTTGGGTGCTTTGGTTTGGTAGCAATGTAAATGATCAAACCATATGTAAAAATGCTGCATAACATGCTATATCTATGTAAATAAGGATAATAAATAATTAAATCATAATAACTAAGTGCATTATACCAACATATTTATTAGCACTGGATTGAAAAGTTAGGTCAGGCATTAACGCCATAGGTATTTCTACAGCTGTTCTTTTTCTATAAGTAAATGCTCTGTTCATTTTTCTTTCATTCCTTCCATGCTATTATTTGTTGTACTGTACCTTGCTATTGTGTATATTGTATGCAGATTAGAATATTTATCATCTATATACTGTATGTAAGAAGCTTTCATAAATGAATATCGAGGTATCTTACAAAATTGCATGAACTGTTACATTTGGTGCAAAATAATTTACAGTGCTTTCAATATTCACTGCTCTTAAAATACTTACATTTGAATAGTTTTTATACTGTACAGCACCATAACAGAGACTTGGTTTGTTCTATTGTTAATTATTAATATTTACCTGTACCCCAAGACTTTTTGGTTAAAGGGTATCTCAAGGCATATTTATGGACTTTCCCAATTCCTCAATCCCAAACATAGTGTTTTTGTGTCAACTTGGATGTATATTAGCTCTGCTAAGCTACAGAAATGTTACTCAATAACATTTACTCCAAGTATAGCCACCCTTGTTGATGGTGTACACACCCATAGCACTCAAAGGGCTTCTCACACACGTACTAAATGCATATACTGGCCCTGTCTGGGGTTATGCTACAGAACAGTGTGCCAAGCAAGCAAATGGAGTCTATTTACCCTAGGTAAGGGGACACTTTTGGAATGTATTTGTGGTGTCATAAATGTGTTTTCACATTGCCCTGTAGATGAAAACAAACAGGGTTACATGCCTGCCCATGTGTACATCATAAAGGTACACTATCCAGATGGTGTTCACATTTAATAGCCAGTACAGTATGTGCTATCTTAAATAAGATCCTATTAAGTCAGAGCCTGCTCTCCACTTACAAGGAAAGGGTCCGCATCCAGCAAACAGTATCCAGTATTGAGCCTGGTATTGTATAGGGTCTGGCCAAAGCAACCTTTTGTGAAACACACCAGTGACTAATTTAACATGCTGCCGAATTAGGGTTGTGACCTGGACAGCTTGGCTTTTTGAAGGGCTGCCCTGTTCAAAACTGCATGCCCGTTTTTCCAAATTAGGAAAACCGAGCAGGATCCCTTATGATTGACACTGCTATCGGCCTGTCATAGCCCTGAAACACAAAGTGGATTGGATAATGACTCAGAAAAAAATGACCATTATTCTAAAGCTGGCCATAGACGCAAAGATCCGATCATAAGATGATTCCAACGATCGGATCTTTGCATCTCCCGACCTGTCACTAACCTTCAGATCAACTAAAGTAGTAAAAAGCACAGACAGCTGACGTTCTGCCCCTGACAAGGATCGTACGAAAGTTGTACGATTAAAAACCTAGTGACGGTCTCCCACTGAAAATCGTACGATCTGCAATAGACGCAAAGATATTATCGCCAGCCGACAAAAATTTTCTAACCTGGCCGATCGACCAAACGACCGATCGGCATGGCACGACAAATGTCGGAACACTCCACACACGATCCGAAAATCGTACGAATCGAGGATTCGTACGATCGGATCGTTGCGTCTATGGCCAGCTTAACAGACACACTTATCAGATTTGTAAAAATTTGGACTCCTTGGTTGGAATATAGAAACGGGCCTGACTGCCATTTAGCACTGCTTAGCATTTAACATACACAATATAATAAGAGGTGTCCCCCCTAGTAGGATTTATAGTAGATAGCAGATTTAAGTTTATTGTTTAATCTTTAGAGTAAATAATTCCTGGCAGTACATATATCGTCTGTCGTACAATTAATCACGATGTAAGAATGTTTTACTAAAGGAAAGAGGTTCATCTATGGTAAACTTAAAGGGGTTGTTCACCTTTGAGTTAACTTTTAGTATAATGTAGAGAGTGATATTCTGAGACAATTTGCAATTGGTTTTCATTTTTTATTATTTGTGGTTTTATAGTTAAATAGCTTTTTATTCAGCAGCTCTCTAGTTTGCAGTGTCAGCAATTTGGTTTCTAGGGTACAAATTACCCTAGCAACCCTGCAATGATTTGAATAAGAGACTGAAATATGAATAGGAGAGGGACTAAATAGAACGATAAGTAATAAAAAGTGGCAATAACAATACATTTGTAGCTTTACAGAGCATTTGTTTTTAGATAGTGTCAGCGACCCCCATTTGAAAGCTGCAAAGAAACAGAAGAAAATTGCAAATCATTAAAACACTATGAAAAATAAATAATGAAGATCAATTGAAAAGTTTCTTAGAATTGGCCCTTCTACAATATACTAAAAGTTTACTTGAAGGTGAACCACCCCTTTAAAGTGGCAAAATGTATAAACACAAAATTGCAATCTGTTACATTTATGATGTATAATCTGTACCTACAGTAACCTCTTTTTTTGGACTGACGACTGTTAATGTACATCCTGTGTATTTTGTAAAATGGAATAAAAATATTGACATTTAAAAAAAAAAAAATATTGAAAAGTTTGCATATTTTTAAATTGATGTATATTGCAAAGTTGCTTGATATTATGTTCACTTTTTTTTTTATAAAGCTTAAAGGGATTCTGTCATGGGAAAACATGTTTTTTTCAAAACGCATCAGTTAATAGTGCTGCTCCAGTAGACTTCTGCACGGAAATCAATTTCTCAAAAGAGCAAACAGATTTTTTTATATTCAGTTTTGAAATCTGACATGGGGCTAGACATTTTGTCAATTTCCCAGCTGCCCCGGTCATGTGACTGCATTTATGTCCCATGACAGTATCCCTAAGTAATGTTTTTGTGGAGTTCCCCCTTTAAGCAAGGCTTATGGAAATCAATATGATAATCATATCATGTATTGGTCCACCTTCTGAGGCAATAACCTCCTGTATGATTCATTTATCATGTATGAAACATTATGTGCTCCAAAATGGAGTGCAAGGATCTTCCCATGAAGCGATGCCTGGGCTTGAAACAAGTTCTACCGAATGAGCAATAAGGGCAGGGGTTTTCTACTCCTTAGTGCATTTCTATTTGGGCATATATCATACCTCCCAACATTTTGGAAGTAAAAAGAGTGACAAAAACAATTTTTGCACGCAGGATGGCAAATGTTTTGACCACGCCCCTTTCTGTTTGAGAATATTTCTCTTTATCTAAACTGTTACAATTACTTATTTTGTTATCTCAAAATTGTTACAAAGTACCTTATTTGCATTTGTTAGCTGTTCTGGGCTCTCTGCCAAAAGCCAATTAAGTTAGAAACTTTTAGGGATGCACCAAATCCAGGATTCGGTCCAGGATTCGTCCTTTTTCAGCAGGATTAGGATTCGGCCAAAACCTTCTGCCCAGCCGAACCAAATGCAAATTAGGGGCGAGGAGGGAAATTGCATGACTTTTTGTCACAAAACAAGGAAGTAAAAAATGTTTTCCCCTTCCCACCATATGCAAATTAGGGTTCGATTTGGTAATTGGCCAAATCTTTCTCGAAGGATTCGGGGGTTTGCCCGAATCCAAAATAGTGGATTAGGTGCATCCCTAGAATCTTTGGTTCTTTCTCTGGCTGTTCAGTGCAGAGAAAAGAGGGACTTTCCAGTAGAAATGAGGGACTGCGGGTTGACCTGTCAAAAGAAGGACTGTCCCTCCGAAAAAGGGACAGTTCGAAGGTATGATATATGTGTGCATTTGTTAGTTCCTGTCATTTTGTCACTGACAACTGACTAATTCTAGTTGTGGCTGCAGGTGAGCTAGCTTCTGATTCAGCTAAAAAGCAGAAAGGGACAGAAAAATACCGCTTTCAAGTTTACATACATTTACAAATAAAAGAACCACTGAAAGTGTCTGTCACTGTATGTGGAAAAGTTGCCTAGACATATGTGCAGTTTCTGTATACTTAGTCTAATGGTTTGCAGTCAAATGACACAAAACACGTGCACATTGCATTATATTAGTTTGATGTTACAGTATAAGTACTCAGACCTGTTTCTTAGAGACCCCTTGGGTTAACTAGCTTTTTCTACTTAAGTATTGGGTCAACATACCTTATGCAGCATTTCTGTTTTCTACTGTAAGAAGCAATTTTACCTTATTGAGAAGGATCAAGAAAACCCAACTTAAACAGCATGGGCCTCTTTTTGGGTCCCAGTTTATCACTAAAGAATTCCTGACTTAATCTTTCTTTTATATTTTGTTACTGCTTTGCTATGGCAAATCATTATAGTCATTGATTGTTTCTAAGCAGTGATTGTCATGTTATGTGATGACCATATCACACTCCACATACTGTACATCAGGGAATTCACTACCTTGCAATATGAGCTTGAAATGATATCCACTGGGATTTGTTTCTCAAAGTATTTCTACTCAGCCACCTCCAACAGAGTTGCACTAACTGTCCTCAACTTGGGTGACCCTTGCCCTAAATTATTCCCAGTCCAAGGGAGACAAAATGTTATATATATATAGAACCTACAGTTAGTCTTCCCACGAAATAGCATTGTGTAATGACATTTCATTAGAGCACTACAGTTGTTTTTGTAAGTCATAATATGCATCATAGAACAGTACAGAAAGCAACATCACACAATTAAGACTATATAATAATTTAAGCAAAAAGAAAAAAGACCCAATAATGAAACAGGATTTATCGAATTATTTAAGACCCTTTGCAGTAGCCACAGATAGATCACAGGCTGGAACATCAGGAAAAACAATCATACTGCTTTTGGGCAAAAACCTCCTACAAATATATTAATTAAAAGGAGAAATAAAGGATATAGTATCATGCAGAGTATCATTTAGCCCTATTTTAACTTAAATGCCCCCCCCCCATGGCTACACAATAGTTTATTTATTTCAAATAAAGCAAACACACCTGTTTTACACATGCTGCTAAAGGGATACTGTCATGGGATTTTTTTTTAAATGCATCCGTTAATAGTGCATTTCAAAAGGGGCAATAGTATGAAAACTAAAAACTTTATGACCCATTTCATATTGGCCCAACTTTATGACCCAGTTTATATTGACTTTACAAACACATTTTATATCAAGGTTGGACTACTAAAGATTAAAATCTTGTGATCATTTAAAATTTGTTTTGTATTTTCTTTTAAAAAATCCAGAATGGGAATTTCTCATTACTGTGCTACATATCACATCTCTGAATTAAGAGTTCTTAATCTCAGTTATGTGTTGACCTGTAAGGTCTTCAAGTAGAACAGTTTGCCACCTGTTTACAATGATAGATTTCTTCTCGGTTCCTAAAATGCATAGCACTTTTCAGTCTCAAGCTCCATTTATGTTCCAGCATGTTGCACGGACCCCTCCTTATCCCCTTATAAGGTGCATAACAAAATTCATTGTTGTGCTGTCATCCTGCAGGAATATGTACTGTAGGTCGGTAGCTAGCATTAGCTTTATTTGATGCTTACTGAGCTTCGGTGAACAACTAGTCATTGATTGCCTACTGACCAATATGGGAGCTCAAAGCAGGACGCAGTGTTCTGGCAATTATGTTAGACATGTAGTCACTATAGTCCTTATAGATTACTTTTTTGGCTAACTATATTGAAAACATTTTCTATCTTGCACAGGCTACCTATTTACCCAGTTTTTATTTTTACACTGAATAATTCCTTTAACATCCAGCTGTATGTCATCCCAGTTTGTATTTATTTTCAGCCACTGATCTTCAGTCATTCCATCTGTCCTCAGCCTGTGGCATATAATTATCAAGGTCAATGCATTTTATTTTGCCTGGAAGGGGGCAATACCCTTCTTCTGTCAGTGATTTTATTTTCTATTTTACTATATGAATTTATAAAGCTTGCCACACACTCTTGTGCCTTGTGACCTACAGGCCGCAGCTTTTCCATGATGTGCTAGTGGTCACACTTTACTAGGCAAATGAATATACTATTTATTGAAATAGCCATTATATATGTAGAGCTTTACAAAGGTTGGTGAAATAAAGTGTTTACGTATCAGAGGTTCAAAAAAATCCACATACAGAAGATATAAACACTGCCATGCCTAACTTCTTTTCACTCTACAGCTCAGAAATCTACAAGACTGAAAACAAACTGGCAGCCAATACAAGCTCAAGAAGAACACCCAGTACAAGGGAAATAGGACCACTGTTTCTTCCTGTCCAGTATTATACAGCCCACCAACGACCATGAGTGAAAAATGCGGAGAGGGGCTCCTGGTAAGCATGTATATCACATAAAGAATATCTGTGGGGCATTTTACGTGTAAAATTCTTTTTATGTACAGGTATGGGACCTGTTATCCAGAATGCCCTCGACTTAGGGTATTCCAGATAGCGGATCTTTCCATAATTTGGATCATCATACCTTAAGTCTACTAGAAAGTCATGTAAATGTTAAATAAACCCAATAGGCTGATTTTCCTTCAATAAGGATTAATTATATCTTAGTTAGGATCAAGTGGAGGGTACTGTTTTATTATTATAGAGAAAAAGGAAATAATTAAAAAAAAATTTGATTATTTGGATAAAATGTAGTCTTTCTGTATATTAATGCATTCTGGATAACAGGTTGTTGGATGACAGGTCCCATGACTTTTATATTATCCCTGTGAACCTGTACTGTATGATGTGTGATGTACCAAGAGGGTTTTCATATTGTTTTAATTTTTACAGCAGTCATGCTGTATTATATAATTTAATTTACATTATCCTCGCTCAGCCTTCTAGTTACAGGTTTTTACTTGTAATGGATGTTTATTGGATTTCATAAATAAAAAAATGTCAGCAGTTAAATAAGGCCACATATCCAATAAAACATAGAAATGTAGGAAGTAATTGTATGAAATAGGAAACAAAATTATATCCTGCTGGTTGTGTTTCTAAAAAAATAGCACTGCCAAACTTAGTATCATTAGTTCAGGAGTGTCCTGTGCAGAGGTTATGTGCTGTTGAGGGACAGGATGTTTCTTCAGTTTATTACTGAACAGTAGGGGAGAGAGCATGTAGGGGCTGGGCACTTAACTGTATTATTTTACACCTACAGACATAGTTTAGATTCTCATAAGACATCGTATTTCAGGGGCAGTGTTACGAAAAACTAGATTAGATTAGACTAGAACAATTTTTTCTTATAAATTATCTCCAGAAACTGTGTTATTTTTATTAATTTACATAGACAGAGCTATTGCATAACAAAAAATGTAGATACTTAAATATCCACAAAACATCAAATACAAACCGCAAATCAACTTAAACTACCACTGCTTACATCATGTGCACATTAAATTTAAGGTAAACCACCACTTTAGTATATTCAGTTTCTCAGGTGCTTTCCATACTATAATTCACCTGATAAGGTGCTAAATGAATATTCAGGCAACTTCACCAGTGACAAGCTGCTCTGCATATGCAGCTCTTGCCTTGTCTGCAGTGCTGACAGGTAGAGAAAGGAACTAATTCCTTCCAGTAGCATAGCTGTGTAAGTGACCCTCTGACTTTAATTTGCATCCTGTCAGCAACTCATATTTACCTTCACTTACCTCATAAAAAAATATTCTGTTAAACTCTCAGATGAGCTGCTGCGTAGAAGCAGCACAGTAACAGTAACAGAAAATGGTACATACCTAGAAAAGAACTTCTGCTCTGAGCAGAAGCGCTCAGATGAACACTTAGGGGCAAATTTACTATTATTCCCCAAAATAAATTTGACCAAATTCGCAATTCGATAAGTATTCGACCATCGAATGCTTATCGAATTGTTTTAGGATATAATTTTGCTCGATATCCGATTTCTCGATGAATTTGTACGATCGGATGACGATTGTTCGATTTCACGAAAAAATCGTGAAATTTCATTCGATCGTCTGAAAAATTCGTACAATTTGAACGATCGAACGCTACAATCGTACGAATGATATTCGAGCAGGACTTAGCCTCAGAAGCCTATGGGCAGCTTCCCATAGGCTTCTGTTACAATTCGGTAGGTTCAATCTGGCGGTCGGCAGTCGAATAACTTTAAAATTTTTATTTCTTCGATCATCGAATTATCATTCGATCTATTCGATATTCGATGATCGAAGAGGCCAAATTTCACTTTCCATGAAAAATTCATTTCATGTATAATATCAATAGTTAATTGTTGTTAAGATGTATGCCTCTTTTTGTAAACAGCCGTCTGCTAAGAATGTCTCTCTTTTTAATACTGGCCATTCTGCTTTTTATGTTAATATTGCCCTTGTATAAAAACAGCAGGATGGAAAATTCCTACACATTCTCCTTTATGCTTTGTCTTTGGGCATTAAAATAAGCCTCTGACCAGGAAGGGAAATGAACAAGGTAACGTGTTTTAGCATAATTATTAAAAAAAATTTTCAGATTTCCCTTTTTTCATATCTCCCAAATTCTATCCTTCCTAAAGGGCACTTTAAAGTGTCAGGCTGCTGCGTTCTTCCATATAAACAACCCATCTACCAGTGCTCTGTAGTGATATGGCCCAGAAGTTCTGTATCCCCCAAATTAGGGAAAATTGAAAACAATAGTAATACCAGCCTTATTGCCATGCTTCAGCAACTGTGAGATGAAAGTTGTACAAGAGCAGCAGATAAAACGTGTTCCATTTTTGTGTAGTTGCTTTAATGAAAATTATAGATAAATTAATAGAATAATATATTATAATGAGCATGACACAAAAAATAATGGGTTTAAAGCCATTAGTGAAAAATAATTACATACATAAAAACATAACTCTATTAGTGAGTGGTGCGCACTGCCATATTAAAAAATACCCTTAAATCCATATTGCCCTTTGGATAACACAGCACCCCAGCACATGATTAAACACCTTAGGGGCCCCTAACAATAATTCATTTTCAAATGCTAACAAACCTCCAGAACAAATACCAGGCTTATGTTCCACATACAGAGCAGGGCACACACAGGCAGAGTATGTCACACACAGGCAGAGTATGTCACACACAGGCAGAGTATGTCACACACAGGCAGAGTATGTCACACACAGGCAGAGTATGTCAAACACAGGCAGAGCAGGACACACAGGCAGAGCAGGGCACATTCAGGCAGAGCAGGACACACACAGGCAGTGTAGGGCACACGCAGGCAGAGCAGGGCACACACAGGCAGAGCAGGGCACACACAGGCAGTGTAGGGCACACACAGGCAGTGTAGGGCACACACAGGCAGTGTAGGGCACACACAGGCAGTGTAGGGCACACACAGGCAGAGCAGGGCACACACAGGCAGAGCAGGGCACACACAGGCAGAGCAGGGCACACACAGGCAGTGAAGGGCACACACAGGCAGAGCAGGGCACACACAGGCAGAGCAGGGCACACACAGGCAGAGCAGGGCAGACACAGACAGAGCAGGGCACACACAGGCAGAGCAGGGCACACACAGGCAGAGCAGGGCACACACAGGCAGAATAGGGCACACACAGGCAGAATAGGGCACACACAAGCAGAGCAGGGCACAAAGGGAGGATAGGGAAGGCAGAATAGAGCAGGAGACAGGGAAACCCATCAGGACCACTCTAAGATGTACTAGATACAGTGACACAGTGCTGGTGCTCCATTAGCATTTTGTATAAAGTGTGAACAGGTGAGCAATGTGGTAGTAATACCATTTGAAGCTTACACATGGTAAGCTAACAGCAGGTAGGGGGCCACAGAAGGGGGGATCATTGGGAGATGAGAATCAAGGATGGGCATTGAAGGGTAATAGCAGAATAATTGAATAATCAGCATCCAGCCTTGTTGTAGCCAACATTTGGTCTTGGAATAATTTATTGGAATCAACAACCTTTCGCTGAGAAAAAAAGTATTTTACTTCATTGTAAAATGCAGAAGGGGACCTGTCAGTATCTGTAGCATGCCCAGACATGGTAGATGTATTTAGAGGCAGTCTGAGTTCTACCACCTGAGGCATTATTACCCAGCCTCCCCTCATACTGCAGGTGCGTGTGTGAATTTTGTGCTAAATACACACCAGTCAACCTTGCTGCTTAAACACACCTTTCTGAAAACGATGGTATGTCATCCCTAGACCTATTGGGAATGACACTTTAAAAAAGAAAAACAAAAACAAACCTATTGCTGTTACTACTACACTATTTCCAGAGCTACAACAGTCTGAAATACCTTGTTCAATTCATAAGTAGCACTGAGGAGGTAGGGCTGCTGTGTGCTTTTATAAAGAAACATGGTCAGCAACATTGTTTCCTGTATCTTTATTGAGTAGTATATACATTTTTGAAACAAGGTAGCTTGGAAAAAAAAATGTTGCTTCCGTGATATAATTGCATGAAGATGATATTTAATTTATAGTGTCAGTATCCCTTTAATTTACACAAGGTGTATTCACTGATCATTAGCTCCTTATATATAGCATGAACTTGATATCACATTCTTAATGATCTGGTTAACAGTCCTACTTTCACTGTGCATGCTCTTGTTCGGCGATTTTTACTAGGAAGACTAATACCACATAGGATGCATTTGAAGATGGCAGTCGGCAACTATTATGTTTAATTCTGCATTCAAACAGCAAGTATTGAGGGGGGGGGGCTGGATTATTAAGTGTGCCCATCGATGCAATTGAGGGAGGGTCTGGGGTGGGTTGGTATCGGTTTAAAACATGTGTTGAACTTTTTTTACTTAAATGACCTACACATAAACATGTAAATAACGACACAATGGTTATTTTGGAGCATATCAGTTTGTGCCACTAGAATAGACGTCACTGGAGTGTTACAAGAAAGATTCATTCACAAGCTGCAAGACTTTTCTCGTGAAAAGTGCAAATCCAGCGCTTTCTGCTGCTCCCTTCCTTTATCAGTGTAAGCAGACGCAAAGTTCGCACTAGTGTAACTGGAAAGCCAATGTGATAACTTAGAAATGTGACACCACCCTAAGTACGCACGCATGTAACATGCTGACATGCTAAAACATTCACATTAATCTCTCAGTAACTGGGACATTGAATTTAGCACATTGCAGATAAGGCTTTCTTTCAGAAATACTTGTGATGTTAAATACGAAAGGAGTCACTTACAAAATCCGCTGCTTCAAGTGCTACAGAAATAAGAGGTGCAAAATCTTCAGCATCTTTTGAATGAAAAAGCAACTGGGCTGTCTGAGAGACAAAGGACCTAATTTACTTTTTTGTGGGGGCAAAGAATTAACACAAGAAAGTAGTTATTAAATGGGTGGTTAACCTTTTAGTTAACTTATAGTATGTTAAAGAATGGTTAATTCTAAGCAACTGTTCAGTTGGTCTTCATGTTTTCTTTTTTTTTTTAATAGTTTTTGTATTTTGTGCCTTCTTCTATCTCTTTCCAGCTTTCAAACAGGGGTCCGTGACCCCATTTAAAAACATATACTCTGTAAGGCTACAAATGTATAGTTATTGCTTCTTTATTTTATCATATTTCTATTCAGGCCCTCTCCAAATCATATACCAGTCTCTCATTCAAATGGTGACTATGGTAATTTGAACCCTAGCAATCGGATTGCTGAAATTTGCAAACTGGAGAGTCGCTGAATAAAAAGTTAAATAATTCAAAAACCACAAAAAGTAAAGATAATTGCAAATTTTCTAAGAATATCACTCTCTACATCATACTAAAAGTTAATTTAGGTGAACAACACCTATAAAAACCTTAGGATACAGATGCAGGGAGGTTATAGATAAAAGTCTTGTTAGAATAGTAGAACCTATTTTTGACATTAGTCATTGTGTACTATCCATTTTGCATTATTAAATAAGCTGTAATTTTAATACATTTTGCCATATACATTCATTTTTTTAAAAAAAAGTTAATTGTTTGGAAGCCATCATGTGTTAACAGAGCACATAAAATATGTACAGTTAAGCAGTGAAAAGGACATATTTATTGAATTCAAGGAGTAGCAAGAACATATTAGATGAGATGGCAGCTACTATTTCCATATGTGGTTGTACTTCCACTGCAAGGAAGGGAACTACTAATTTAAATGTAAGAGCGCCTTTTGAGGGTAGTACTACATGGGGCTGATACTTGCCCTGCATATAAACACAGGGTGAAAATCAGCTGATCCTTTGGTGTTTACACTCACAGGCACTTTGCCAGAGCTGATTACTTCATTCAGGATGACACAGTGCCTATGAGTTCAGACAGACAAACGAGTGGAGGTCTGCAGATAAGATTTTCATTTATACCTATGCCAAGAATCAGCACTACTGTAATAATATATGCACTTTTAATACAATTATAAATACAAATACATAAAAGCATTAAATTCATAAAGCAGTAAATCATCTATCGGTGCCAGTAGACCAATGTATCTGTTGGCAGTGGAATTGTTTTATTTTATTTTTGGCACCATTGGATTTGTACTGTAGAAGAGGCAAAGGACAGATGGGAATTCCAGCAGAAGGGGCCGTGAGCCTTTTATCATTACAGCAGGCCTACTATATATGGAGAGTATTGTCACATGTAACGTAGTTGTGAAATCATTCTATACAGCAAATTATTTTACCTGCACTGATGGACTTATATATACATAGCATATTGCTACTCCATTATATAGAGAGACCATTATCCGATACAGATTGAGATTCAAATCTTGTAACAGTAACATTGGCTGACTTGCTCCTATATACTGTATGTTAAACACAGGGTTGCAATTAACAGTACTGGGGCTCATTTATAAACACTAGGGCAGATATCTTTGCACTTGGGCAGATATCTATGAAAACCAATTAAAATGTGTGCATTCATTGTTAAACCTGCAGCTGCTTGAAAAAGCCAGTCACTGATATGTTGCTATGGGATCCTGCACTGTGCAAATTTACACAGTGTTTTTAAATCTGAATATGTTTTCATGTGGACATGGGTGAGTCTTACATAAACAATCCTATTGGATTCTACTTGTTACAAACTGCAATGCCCGTGTGACTGTCTGAGAAGTCGCACACACAAGTGAACAAGCCACATTTTATCCCGTTGGGTATAAACAGTACTCCACATGTGAAAAGTCATATACATTCATTATGTATCCGATGTGGCTGTTTGGCAGTTCATATAAATGATCTTGCATACCTAGACGTCATATTGCATTTAGCCTAGTGGTGTCATAAGATGGTTCTATTGTATTGGTTTTAATGCTTTTATGCGATTTTACTAATTTTAATGAATATTAATTAATTTTATTAGAGGTACTCTTTCTCTTATAATAATTTATATAAATAAAGTTCTGATGCAGGTCTCTTTATCAGCTGATTACATACAGATGGAAACTGGTCAGTCTAGCTTTCTTGGCAACCCTGTCTGAAATTGAATGTTTCAGTGTGAGGCAATTCTTTGGCCTGTGCAGTGTGAGGCCTGAGCCAGCACTCAAGGTACTTATAAGTATTTGACAATTTTAGATTCAAAAGTGAAAAAGGACCTCCTCTGGACATCATGTTCACAGTAGCTGGGAGACTGTAGAAGCTTTTTACTCTGTTGTGGATTCAAAAGTAAGTATCTTGTATGTAAGGGAGCCTGAAACGCCTAAAGTGAAACTTTGGTTTGCTTCTAGAAACTAGCAAGAGTTACTAGAGTATTCATCAATGCAACCGGTAATGTCAGCTCCACCCACTAAGATAAAAAAAAATAAGCACGTTAATAAGGTTTCTAGTATGAATAACATATATCAACATATTGTTCTTAACATTTCTTTTAAATAATTCTAAATGCAAACTTTGCTTCTATTTAAGTTTATTATTTTCCTTTAAGGGAATGTTCACCGTCTAAAACTGTTTCCAGTTAGTTGTTTTAATATTGTTCCCCAGAAATAAAGACTTTATGCAATTACTTTCTATTTTTTATTTATTATCATTTTTCTAATACTGAAGTGTAAAGTCTGATACCTTCTAAAGCAGCTCGGGGCGGGGGATGCTGATACTTGAACTGTTCTAAATGGATACATTTAGTTGATACTTTTATCTTTGTCCCTGCTGAGCAAAATCCATGAGTTTCATTAAAAGGCAACTGTTAGAATTGATACAATTCTATTATTCAATATATACTGTTGATAAATGTATCAACTGATGTAGCCACTAAATGTATCCAATTGGAACAGTTCAGATTCTGCTCCTGGATCACTGGGCTGCTAGACAAGCTACAATTTTGGGGGGAAAAATGGAAAGCATTTGAAACGTCTTTATTTTTGGTGAACAAACTGAAAATAACTAAACTGAAAAAAGGTGTTTGTAAGGTGAATAACCCCTTAAAGGGGCTGTTCACCTTTGAGTTAACTTTTAGTATAATGCAGAGAGTGATATTCTGAGACAATTTGCAATTGGTTTTCATTTTTTATTGTTTGTGGTTTTTGAGTTATTTAGATTTTTGTTCAGCAGCTCTCTAGTTTGCTGTGTCAGCAATTTGGTTTCTAGGGTACAAATTACCCTAGCAACCCTGCATTAAATTGAATAAGAGACTGGAATATGAATAGGAGGAGGTGGACTGAATAGAATGGTCAGTAATAAAAAGTGGCAATAACAATACATTTGTAGCCTTACAGAGCATTTGTTTTTAGATGGTGTCAGTGACCCCCATTTGAAAGCTGCAAAGAAAAAGAAGAAAATTGCAAATCATTAAAAAACTATGAAAAATAAATAATGAAGACCAATTGAAAAGTTTCTTAGAATTGGCCCTTCTACAATACACTAAAAGTTAACTTAAAGGTGAACCACCCCTTTAAGTGTCTCAGTCTAAGCCATGTATCTACTGTATATGAAGAAGTCAGTAAGACCCTATAAAAGAACATATGTGTTCATTGTTTATAGCTGTTAAATGAGGTGATCTGTTTGAAACAGCCTAGCTGGCCAGCGGCCTATGGTTTTGCAATGCAGCCAGTCTTAGCAATGTTATTCCCTGAAATGGAATTGGTACAGACTGATTCTGGGGCAGAACATTTGAAACGATAATACAGTTTGTTTCTTTGCTCAGTTTTAGCTAAGCAGCATTATTAGCTCACTTGTTGCTAAAGGTCATTTATGTTAAATTGTGATTGGATTTGTCATCCCTATGCATGTGCTGGCTATAGAAATTACACACACTTGTGATCAGCTAGATGCCATGTTTGCTCACAATCTTTGTCCTTACTTCCAAGGTTTGTGACCTTCTGATTAATAATGTGTGATTGTAAGGTTCAGATAATTTATTTTTGGTAATTTTCTTTCACAAATTGTAAAGCTGACCGGAATAAAACACATCTGCAACTTTTGATCTGTAAGATCAATCATCCTTCTTCTTTCTTTGTGCGGGTGCGTATGCGCAGTAGTGCAAAAAGCTGAACTTTAACGAAGTTGCCTATTCCGTTGTACTCTTGGCATGTGTCTCTCTGAGGAAAAGACGAAGGAAGCTGATCACTCCATGGGGCTCGCTGGAAGAACCCCAGGCCGGTGCAGTTTTCTGCTGATAGCAGCAACAGCCCAGGGTGGTGGGGTTGCCTAACTTTTGGCACCTCTAATAAATAGACCTTTCCTTCTCCTTTAATGCCATCATATACAACAAGCTAAATTATAATACTAAAAAAGTTTCATAACTGGTAATGACAACTAAGCGACTCATTTATTTATGAAAAAAAACTTATGAACTTATTTATGAAAAAACTTAGAAATTCGACAATTGTTTTTTAGAAGCGGTTTTTCGATCAAAAATGGACAATTTTCGATCGAATCGGTCCAAGGAGGTCTCCCATTGGCTAAAACAGCAATTTAGCAGGTTTAAGGTGGCGAATTCAAATTTTTAAATTTAAATCTATTTTTTTCAGTTTGACTTGAATTTTGGCCTATTTGATAGTCGAAGTACCCAAAAATTACTTCGAAATTCGATGTTTTTCACTTCGACCCTTGATAAATCTGCCACCTAAGTACGCAAAGATGCTAGCAGGAAGGGACAGCAGCAGGATTCAAATTCATCTGTAATTAGTGCGAATACATGCCAGGTTTTTTCTAGAGTGAGCTTTTGTACCATCTGATTGCCTTCATGCTAACAGTGGTCAGTTAATTACAACTGAGCACCTGCAGTTTGTTTATACATTTTGTTCTCTCAGTTGGTCTGCCTTTATTTTCATGCCTGCTCCTCAGGACTGTCTCTGTTTTTGTTTCTGTTGGAGTCCAATGTTCTAGTTGAGCACAGTAGGTAAAAAATGTTCTCTCTTTTAAATGAGGTCATGCTTTCAAAATGACCTAACTTGCAGACCTCCTCTTGTGTACCCAGTTACAAGCATTCCCCTTTTATTCTGCTTCCTTTGTTTCATGAAGAAATACCCCGCTTATTATTATGTATACCCAGCAGCAATTTTTATTGTTTTCATTATCGGCAAACCTGTTATCCAGAAAGGCTGTCTCCCAAAGACTCCATTTAAATAAAATAATTCAAAAGATTACTTTTTTCTCTGAAATATTAAAATAGTACTTGTTCACTGGAAGCCAGTGTTGACCACTCACTGTTGTTAAAACCACACCCACTTTCAGGCCCTGATTTTTGGCGAGGCCACAAAGGCCCAGGCCTAGGGTGGCAAGAGCAGGCTTCCCAGCCACATCCGTAAGGAGCATTTGGGACTGAAGCTCCTCAGTGCTCAAAAGTGAGCTTATCGCACAGCCAGCACTAGGACCATGTGGCGGTAGCGTGCAGGTGGGTGCTGAAGTGTCCGGCGCTGGGACCATGTGGCCTTGGGTCGCCGCTACTCAGAAATACGGCCCTTCCCACTTTAAACCACACCCATGTTACCACAAGAACTTTTAAGACCATGTCCACATTAATGGTGTTAGCAAACCAAAAGACCTAATGGTTTGTGCTCACTGTAGGCATATCATCACTCATGTGTGAAACAAGTTTATCAAGTCATATTAAGACATACCTTTAAATCCATATGTCTCATCCTCCCATGTGGACTATACAGCAACCCCCAGCACATAATTAAACATCTTGGGGACCCCTTAAAAGTAATTTCAAATGCTAACAAACCCCCACCAGGTTCACCTTCCACGTACAAAGTATGGCATACAAAGGCAGATTAGGGCAGGCAGAGTATGACACACAAAGGATGCATAGACCAGGCAGAGTATGGCACACACATAAAACATAGGACAGGCAGATTATGGCACACACAGATTTCATAGAGCAGGCAGAGTATGGCACACATGGAGCACAGGGTAGGGAAGGCAGAGTATGGCACATACAAGGAGCATATGACAGGCAGAGTATAACACACACAAGGAAACTTATCAGGACCACTCTAAGTTTATACTTTACTATGCACAGTGACACAATGTAGGTGAACCTCCAGCAGTTTGTATAAGGTATGAACAGGTGAAAAACATTGGCATTTTCAATATGGGTCTGCGGTGTAAACAGAACAGGGTTTTAGGGGTGTGAACAATAGTAGTGTTACAGGTGTGAACAATGCAGGAATTTACAGTCTGAACTTGAGGTGTAAACAATGCAGGGGCCAGTTTATCTCAGTACTTTTAAACTTACACAAGGTAAGCAATCACAGTAGGCAGACTTTCATGTGGGGGACACACAAGGGGCTGCAGCTCACAGGCTGCCAGTTGGACAGCACTAGCCTAGGGGATAAAATGAAAAGCTACAGATGGGTACAGCTGCCAGCTCATGCTGAAGAGACACATGACCTGAAAAGTCAGCCTCTGGGGGGCACTGACGCAGCATTTATGTTCTCTTATATTTTGCCCTTCCCCACTAACAACAGTGTCTTTTTCTTTCATTCCTACTGCTTTACTGACTGACAGAAGTGCCAACTACCAGCATATAATGGAGAGTGGTGCTAGAATGTGCCTTTTAAAGCTTATTTTACACATGACTTTTTATTGCTGGGGCCACATTGCTTCCTGTCATAATACGTTTGAATTTTCATTAATATGGTATATGAGCAAAACTATCACCATATTCTTCACCATCCACACTCTTTATGGAGCAATAACTCTTCCTCGATGAACCATCTTAGCAATTCCCATAAAGTAAATGTCAGTTTCTTATTACTTTGTCAATGTAACTTCTAAACTAAAATCAGAGAGACAAAAACTGACAAGTTTTTTATGGCAAATAATGCAGAATGGCGATCAAAATAACACTAATGTGTATGAGCAGTAATGTGTGTGTGCAGTATTAAGGAGTGCACACATGGACAGACACGTGGCACTCATAAAGCCAGTGTGTATTTCTTGACTACTGTCAGGATCCCATATGTTACCCATGATCTATACCCCTACCTCCTCTCTTCTGTCCTCTTTGGATAGCTCGTTTGTGCTTCACTTGTCTTTTGGACGTGTTCTCCCATGAGGGCACTTTGTAGTTACGCACAAGGTAACAGCTGGGTCCCTCGAAGCCATATCCTACAAATGTGGAGAGTCAAAGACAGAGAGAGAGTCTGACAGTAAAAGGCAGAGCAAAAACACATGAAAATTAAGTCTTAAATGTAAACAGAATAGGATAGAAGCTGGATCCAGGAAACATTATTTTGTATTTTTGTTTTTTTTTATAACAAGCAAGGGTATAATCTTTTATCTGTTCTTCATGGACAGGATAGTGTTAAGCGTTCCTAATGGAAACACCATATTTGAGACTACAGTCTCAAAAGCATTGACATAAAATCTGGAACATTTTATCTCTGCCTGTTTAATTTTCTACATTTACGGTAACATGGACCTTGTTTGATCTTTGATATTTACTCTTATATACTGAATTGTTGACTTTGAGCTTAGATGTTGTTTTATTCGAGGGGGAGTTTATTTTAACTCTTCAGTTTATGTACTTCTTTTCCTCTATGCAAAGTGAAATAAAATTGCTAAAGTGTATACAAAATATTCTTAGATCTTTCAAGAACTATTTACAGTATTTTGAATTGGACATCCTATGCAATGCAATGTTTTGGTAAGACAGATGAATTTTACAATAATATAATAATACATTTTCATCACCATTAAATTTGTGCGTTGCCACAGTAAGACATGGTTATATTAAAAGGAATATGATCCTCATGTCTTGTGAGCATCAACAAACACATTTCTCATTAATATTTCACTTAAGTGAACAACTTGTTACTGAGGTCCTTATGGCTGGATGCCATTGAATCATGTTGTCGCATGGAAATTATATGTGGAACATTATAATAATAAACATAGCAGTGCAAAAAAGACAAAATGTTTTTTAGAGTTTACAAATTGGAATATTTTTTTTTCCCGAACCTACATATGTGCCACTGCTCTGAATGTTAGCCACTCAGCAAATTGCCATTTATTTTTACAAACAATGTAAAGTTTTCCCACACAATTCTAGTGTAATTGCGTCCAAGCACTGCATTGATGTGATGTGGCAATGAACAAACAAACACAATTGGATGAGCCTTTGTGATTCTGGTGCAAGTTGTAGCTGGAATTTTTGCCATGGGAGTGCACTTGCATAAATTGGCAAGTTGATCTTTGAACCTTGACCTCACCAACGGGGTTATTTGTTTAAAACTCATAAAACTAAAATTTATGGGGATTTATTAAAGCCCGATGCTACAAAAAGTCTGAATGCAAAAATCCGGACCTGTTATTGAGTTTGTCCCCAATCCAATTCAAATCTTGCTTTTTGAATAATACATTCGGATTTTAAGAAATAAGCCCTGTAGAGTGCAGTTTGGCAATCCATGTAAGTGGAGAAAATGTTCACAGCAATAATTTGCCTGGCTGAGGTCTAGTTCATCATCCAAAATATTTTTTGTACCTAGATCTATTTTGTTTCTATTTTTGCCTTTTGTGCAACACTGTTTTATTCTGCTGTCTTTTTACCGACCAGAGTAAATGACAAATACAGCCAGTATGCCCAACATGAGGCATTAATCAGGTGGCTTGTCTTACATTGTATCAACAGTCTCAGCCACCAGGGCAAAGAATAGATAATAGTGATGTATGAAAATCTCGACCCTAACTTGTCCTCCTTCAGCCAGCATTCGTCCGCACCCATGCTTCTGAGTTCCTTATATAGACATGCGCCACCCCGCCGATGACATCACAAAAGGGGCAGGGCAAGCAGGTATGTTGCTTTAAATCCAGAAGTCGTAAGCCGGCATTTGAAGGTGGCATGTGGGAAGAGCAGGAGACAAGAGCTCATCCCACACCCGCAAACAGCAGTGTGAGGTCGGCCCGAACCCACCGTGGATCCTGTGGGTATATCACTAATAAACAAATATTGCTTTCAATAGTTATACACATACAAATAACTTACTTAGCATTATGTTTTCTTTCACAAGGAAAAAATTTATTATTTGGGTTGACATTCCCTTTAACCTACAAGTATATTTTTGAAGTATAGGGAAAAGTAGTGTTGCAACTTCAAATATAAAGGACAAACAAACTTCTTGCAGAAAGTGCCTGTGTCAAAGTTAAACCCTGACACTACAAGGCAGCAGTCCTAACAACTGCATCATAGTTTGACTATTTTTTTAGTTTAAAGAGGTTAATCAAATTATCAGTATAGTTTAGATAATCATTCTCATATCTCATAAAAATGTAAAATTAAAACCATAGTGGTAACATGGAACACTGAAGTACAGAATTATTAATATCAAGCTTTACATTTAATTTTAAAGTGGTTTTACACCGTTGAGTTAACTTTTAGTAAGACGTAGAGAGCGATATTCTGAGACATTTTTGCAATTGGTTTTCACTTTCTATTATTTGTGGTTTTTGAGCAACTTTACAGTTTGCAGTTGCGCTAGGACCCAAATTACCCCAGCAACCATTCATTAATTTGAATAAGACAGTGGAATATTAATAGGAGAGGGCTTGAATAGAAAGGTAAGTAATA
The DNA here is from genome assembly GCA_024363595.1 of Xenopus borealis. Lineage (NCBI taxonomy): Eukaryota > Metazoa > Chordata > Amphibia > Anura > Pipidae > Xenopus > Xenopus borealis. Next base: position 84,205,804 of record CM044437.1, read on the forward strand.
AAAAGTATCAATAACATTTGTAGCTTTACAGAGCATTTGTTTTTAGATTGGGTCCGTGGCCCACATTTGGACAACTGGAAAGAGTCAGAAGAAACAGGCAAATAATGAAAAAAAAGATCAAAAATAAATAATGAATATCAAATGAAAAGTTGCTTAGAAATGGCCATCCCTGTAATAGAAAAAAAAGATAAGAAAATAAATAACAAAGATCAAATGAAAAGTTGCTTAGAAATGGCCATCGCTGTAATAGACAAAAGAAAACAGGCTATGCTAAGTAAGTCATACTGAGAACAAACAATTGTATTTTTGCCATGTTATTTTAAGAATGACTTAGCTAAAGTAAATATGTTTACCAGTTCTTTGAGCTGCTACACAGTTGCTGGTGTTTTTTTAACAGAATCTCATATATTCATATTTATTCAATAATAAACCCTTAAGTAAAGCTAGATATTGGGTGGCAGGGATAGTACAGGTAGCTATATAGCCAAGCAGAAGGGTGACCTGTAAGGAAAGCTATGGTTCTTATAACTATCGTCGTTGCAGCTTTTTCCACTTTTTATGCATTGCTTTCTTCATTTTGGAAGAATGTTTGTAATGCGAAGAAGAACACAGTTGATCTGTTCCTGTAGAGCATGCTTTTTTTGTATAATAATTTATTCTTAAAAATAATAACACAGGCCCATGATAATAGGTAACTTTTTCATTAAAAAATATATTTGTGCCTTAATAGCTGTAGTTATTAATTTGCAGGTATGCAGTTGCATATGTATCATATGTATTTTTACTTCATATTTATTAAAGCTAGTAAACATTGTATTTTGTTTTTAATTTGTGTTTGTGGAAATCAGTGGGTAATGTCCCTTTAATTTTCTTACTAATGCTGGCCATAGACGTAAAGTTTTTTGAAAGATCTAATGGTTATCGTGAGACCACCATTGTCCCAAAACGATCGTTTAAATGTCCGATGTGTCCATCAACTAAAAAGACCATTTCAGGCGATATTGCCAGCAAAACTGAAGGGTAGCTGCCTGCTTGGCCCTGCAAAAATAGGTAGATTGCAAGGGGACCGATAAAGATTTTCTAACCTGGCCGATCAATTTTCAGACTGATGTTGGACGAAAAATCGTAAGATATACAATCATTGGTATCCCACTAACTGCATGTTAATTTGACAGATTGGTCGCACTTCCCTAAGATCGTTCGTTCGGCAGAGAAAGATCCTTGCGTCTATGGGGACCTTAACTTCTAATATCTCTCAGACCAATATGCACTGTTCTGATTTATGGGTCAAAGGAATAAATTGTGTGAAAGGGAATGCAGCCTGTTTAAGGAGAGCTAAACCCTAACAGTGAATATAAATTCAAATGCCATTATGTCACATACTTATTGAACCAGTCTAAAGTATTAGCAACTCTATAGTAATAATGATCCAGGATTTTGTTAGGAGTGTCTACGATATGCACATGCTCAGTGTGCTTTGAGCAGCTGTTGAGAAGCTAAGCTTATGGGTTGTTGGAAATCATCAAACAGAAAATGAGGTTTGTCTGTCATAGAAGCTGATGCTACAGGGCTGATTATTAAATCATGATGCTAATTACAATGGTTTTTGAGCTGACATATACATTATCTGAATTATTTACTAGTTGTTAAATTCACATTATATATAAATGCAGTATCTTGTGAGTCGATTCCTAAGCTCAATAAGTAACAGCAGCACAGAGCATGTTTCGAGCCATTTGAGAGTCTTTGTCAAGTGTGACACAACAGTGTGGAAAACGTGATGTATTCTGAATAATTCATTTATAGCTTGACTATATAAGGAGGTTAAAATCTGAAAAATAAGCAAAGGAAAGCATTAGTACACCTTTTAAATGAAATTGTAAACACTACAGATGCAGCCACTTGGATTTGTGTGTTAAATGTGTCATCATGACTCAGGCTTAATTGAAGAAACTGTGTTATCTAAAGTTATCTTAAAGTTATCTTAACTCATTTAATGCATTTAACCTTTTCATTAGCATACCAAAGCACCATTGTTCACAATGATGAACACTTTAATTAGATGTGATGCTGTGACACAATTTTCTGTGTTAAGTGGGACAAATGGGAAATCTGAGTTTAGTTATTCTGTTTCAAACACACAATCCAAAGTGGCTTCATCAGTATAACGACTATAAAAAGCTCTTTACTCTCCATGAATCGTTTAATCCTTTTGTGTTTACAGTATTTAGTTTCTTAATCCAATACATTTCTCTTTGTGCCAGCTTACATTTAAGATCACCTCCTCTAGGGGGGTTTGATACAAAACGTTTCAGTGTAATGCCCTGTAATGTTCACCTTCCAAACACTTTCTTCAGTTTATTTGTTTTCAGATTGTTCCCCATAAATAAAGACTTGTTTTCAATTACTTGTTCCCCATAAATAAAGACTTTTTTCAATGGCTTTTAATTTTTTACCTTTTTTCAAAATCTTAGTCTAATGTTCATGTCTCTGGTGTTTGAGTCTGGCAGCTCAGTAATTTAGGTGCAGAATCTAAACTGTTACAATTTTGCAACATTTAGTTGATACATTTCTCAGCAGCATCTCTGGAATATTAGCAACAATTACAACAGCTGTCTTTAATGAAATTCAGGGGTTCTGCTTAGTGAGGCCAAAGATAAGAAATCTATCAACTAAATGTATAAATTTAGATCAGTTTACGGGGTTTACTTTACACTTCAATATTAGAAAAACGGTCATGTGTAGGTGCCTATACATGCCCTGATTTGATCAGTTAGTTTGATTGATTTTGCCCATGATGCCAGTCTAATTGGGCATAGGAAATTTTTCCACAGATCATCCCATGCTCTTATTGGAATATGATATGTCTATACAGAAACTGCTAACTTCTTGGTGTGTGGATAGGGCTCTGTCTGCTAAGAGGAGGGGCAGGCCCTCACATCCTCCTTCAACCCATGTGTTTGGTCAAATTGCACTGTATGTCAAACTTTGTCCCGCACATTATGGTCTTGTGTGGCTGAAGCAAAGGTAAATGTGCAGAAAATGAAATACTTGCACCGGATTTGACCTACCACTATAAATGACCTCCACTATTTGCCATGTGAAAGTATACTGCAGACTGTAACTGCTTACTCATAAAATTCCAACTTCTCTAAGAACCTACTCTTCAAGGTCACTTTTCCCATGAATACATTCTGCTCTCCTTATGCATCTGTTTAATTTCTTCTGAGTATTCACCCTACCTAATTTGTTATCAAGTAGAGAGAACAAAATTGCAAAACCAATTTTGCAATCTCAGCTTAAAGAGATACTGACACGTGAAATTAAACTCTTTTTTACATCCTTTATAGTATTGGCTTTGAAAGCAACTTCTAACTTCTGACCCCCATGTTCCTGTATGAGGGGGCTGTCATATTTGTGCATATTTGTGTTATCATTAGAAACTGTAACTAACAGGCTGAGATGGGACTGTTAGGTTGGCATAGTCAGAGTGTCAGAGAGTCAGGCTTAGAAATTTCAGCTAACAGTTATATACAAAAACAAAACTTTCAGCAAAAAATTATCAACATGACTTATAAGTAACAATTAATTTACATTCATATGTTAAAATTAATTTTTTAGTGACAGTATCACTTTAAGGATGCAAGCACCAGCGGTAAGTTCTAAAGTTCTAATCTGTTGGTTTACAAAAGATTGTGAGACAGTACTTCAAAACATTAAAGAATTTGCATACTATACATATATAATTAAACATAAAAAAATATTTCTTTTCCAGAGGCAAATTTACTAAAATTCACCCGAAAAATTTGTGCAATTCGAACGATCGAGGCGTTCGATTGTACGAATGGTATTCGAGCAGGTGTTTGCAAAAGAAGCCTATGGGGGGATTCCCATAGGCTTTTATTGGTATTCGTTAGGTTCAATCTGGCGAAGTAGGCATTCGAATACATTTTAAAGTTAAAAGTTAAAAATTATTTCTAAAGTTAAAATCCTTCGATCATCAAATGATCGAATATTCGATCTATTCGATAATTTGAATATTCGGTATTCGATGATTACCAAATTTGCATATTCGATCCTCCGAAAAAATCGTACGATTGGTATTCGAACGAATTCGATCGAACTTCGATCTCTTCACACGAATTTTGTAAATTTGCCCCTAAGAATGCATGAGCAATCTTCACTTAACAAGTCATTTCAGCAGAACTAGCCAAACTATTGGCTTAGGTAAATACTTATTTTCAGAGTTTACTCATATTGTATGGAATTATTTGCTAGAGTGAAAATCTTGTTATCACACCATGTGAGTTGACCAGGTACTATTGAATTTACTTCCTGATTTTATTATGGGCCGACAAAGGGAGAATTACATATGGTTTTAAATTTTCAAAGCAAGAACATTAACCAGTTGAGTTTCCACCTTTAAGTAAATGAAATGAAGACATTCTAATTCTTGTTCTTTGCGTCAGGTTGCTACTTGGTTGTAATTTTATTAAATTAACTTTATTACATCGTAAAAATGTAGAAGGAGTTCTTTGTATTCATTGAAAAAGAGCAAGGGTGCATTAAGCAGAGTTAAAATCTTTGCTTGTAAGTATGCAGTTTCCTTAGTGAACACAGATCTTCCTTTTAGGTGGGGGACAGCTGTGTAATCGGGTGAATAATGCATGCAGTGAGACAAGGAGTGAGAAGCAGCTGGATTCCTCTAATGAGACTTAATTAAAGGACACACTAAGCTGAGTTTGTGTAATTTGATGTTTCTATTATTTCTTTTACCATATGACTCCTTACCAAATAACCCCAGTTAATTATATTTACTGATAATTGGTCCCAGTAAATTCCAATCAATCTTTAAATCCCCCTACTCTATGCTTAATCAAAAGTAGAATTAAACACAGAACGCTTGAGTTATTGATGGATTTCCCCGAGGTGCCTGTTTGTCATATATTCAAAAGTTAGAACCTTTTGAATCAAGCAAAATTTTAAAGTAGTAGCTTAAAGACAACTTAAATTTCCCATGTAAAATTTGGTCAGGTCTCCATTTTGGCTGTGTCCCTAGTGCCATGCAATGTTAGCTGGTATATTACTGTCCGGGATGCTGATTTCATAAACCGCTTGTAGTTGTAGGTGCCAGACTTTTTGAAGGATATTAAAGGGCCTTTTTCATGGTGCATGATTTAGCAGTGGTAGTCAAGAGTGCAAAAGGACCCCCCCCCCCCCCAGAATTATCCCAATCTGTTCAGTTAATTATACACACTATTCAAAGTTGCCATAATATAAAAGCTGTGAGTAAGGGTTCATGTTTCATAATTATGTTTCTACTCAACCCCGAGCCAATTTGGTGTAGATAACATAGGTCACGTTTTGACCCCTGCACTTAAGAGGTGGCTCCTAGTAGGGGAATGATGATAATATATTGGAATTAAACGTCTATCACTACAAAAGCCAGGGTTAAGGGAAGGGACCATTGCAGGATTTCCCATGCCTGATGTTGAATAACTACACAAAATCTTGACTTGGACACAACAATTGCATTTCTGCCAAATACTTAAAGGTCAGGGGATGAGAAGAAGACCTCCTATCCACAAGAAGGTCATGATCTGTACAACTAAGCATATCAACCATGTCACATTGTGATGAGACCCACACAGAAACATTTATAAGCGCAATTTTAGAGGAGAAGGCAATTTAATGGCATGGCTTAGGATCCTTGCCCACAGCCAGGTAGCAAGACAGTTCAATAATTAAGCAAAATTGCATTTTGTTTCCCCGAGAGGCTGCAGTTCAAATAGACATCACAGGCATTTAAAGGAATTTATACTTTATACACTGATTTGATTAGTGATGCTTTTGAAAAGGGAATGAGTTCTTCTAGTGGCAGACTATGCCAAGATATTTAAACTAATGCCAACAAAACATATAAATAACATACACAAAAGGTTTTTTAAAGTGTATTTTAGCTTTTATTATATCACTTTAAAAGTGGTTGATAAGTTATGTCCTTTGAAATTAATTGTCAAACTTTCAGAAATCAATGGAAAATTCCAAAATGTATTAATCATTCAAAATCATTGATAGCTATTAAAACCCCTTTGCTGAAGCAAATAGAGATGCTTTAGATAAAGTAGCATAATGGGATCTATAAATTAACTGATCATTATAAATTTGCAGCTAAATCTAATGCAAATGCATAAGGTGGTTGTGTTGGGGGAGAGAAATAGCGAGGGAGGTAGATACAGAAAGTTACAGTGATCAGTACAAGGATGCACTGAGTGCCTTGCCTTTGTCTCAAAGCCTCTTTGTGCCAGGCTCCCGGGGAGACTATATGGATGTCCTCTGGAATTGTTTCAATCCCTTCTGACTTATTGTGGGTTTCACTGGGCCACTTATTCATGTAAGTGGGATGGGAAATGAGCTAGAGGTCCTCTTGTTTGTTACTGTCTTCAATGTACATTTTTAAGAGATAGATGTCAAGGTTTGGGTGGCATGATGCATAAAAAGCATGCAACACTGCTCCTATTTTAAAAATGTTTCACGTGCAGAATGTTCATTTCCTTTTCTTTTTTTTCTCTCTTTTGGCTTTAAATGTTTTGTAGTCTTCCAAATTATTTGAGATACGTGAAAAGGAAAGGTCAGAAGTTCTCCTTCTTTTGTGAAGGCATAAAAGTGGGGAGGCTGTGAGTTTCAGTGGCATTCATAGTGGTGGTTAGTGAATAGAATAGAGAGAAAAAGTGGGGGTGAGGGTGTAGATGGAAAAGAGAAAGTCCTGAATAAAAGTCTTTCCCCTCCTCTGCATATTTATGGATGTGCCAAACACTTCTTAATAAGTTGTGCACACTTTGAAAGCTTGTCATTCCCTAAAAAGGCTGGCAGATAAACGATGTGTGTGTGTTTTTCTAAAAACATACACTTCCTCCGCCGTGCATTGTGTTTCTGTGGATTTATGCCGAGAACCAGTAGGTTTTCTCCCCTCTTTCTTTTCACCCTCATTTGTCCCTGAAATGCTATGTGTCTTGATCTCTTATCCGAAGGGCGAGTTTAGTACTGAGACACTCACAAACCACACCTGACGGGGACTGCTCCTGTGATTTTCCTGGAATTATCTAACCAATATTATATTGGCTGCCCGATTCACTGTTCTGGAAGTCGGGATGGGACTATGTGTGGTAGGTGAAATCTTTCCTTTCATTCTGCTTTTTGTTGATATCTTTCTGCCTCAGCATACTCTACTTCCATCATTCCCTGGCTACTTATAGAACAATGTGAAATTTCCAGTAAAGTCCAATCTTTTCTAATTTTACTCAAATTTATATTTCATTTCTTCATTTGTTTTGTAGAAGATCTACTTGATTTTTGTAGCCAAAACGTGTCCCAATAGAGACACTTCATTATTCTATATCCTATAATAAATATATATTTTCTTCACTAGTAAATACTAAGAAGGGCAGCAAACTCTCAAGATAAGATAAGATAAGATAAGACCACAAAGGTATTTTAGCAGTGCAGGCTCTTGTTGCCTGATACAGTAATGCATTGAGGTTGTTTTAAAAACCCATCAAAGTAAAAATGTTCCTGGGATGGCAATGCTTCAATAAGTTAATTTCCTCTGCCCATTGAGCTGTATGATCTGAACAAGGCAAGTGTTTACTTTACAGCAGTGAATGCACAAAGAAACTGTTGCTGCATATGACCCATGATCCAGTGACATACACACAGACTCTCCAACATATAGTATATTATATTAGTATATTCTATTTTCAGCCCTGCACTGACACATGTAGGCAGGCTCTCTGGTGGAAGGCCTATGAGATTTATACAGTATAAAACAGTAGCATAAACACAGTGTTAATTAAGCTAATGTAAATCCAAGTTGATGACAGACCAATCCAATATGTTTTTTAGTAACCTTAAGGGTAAGGACACACGAGACGATTTGTCGCCAGCGTTTTTAAAAAGCAAATCGCGGCGACAAGGCGATCGTCTTTTTCGAACAGGCGATTCCCAGCGACAATTGGCACAGAGCGATTTGTATCCCATTGCTCTGTGCGGTACGTGCTCCTGTCCGTATCAAAAAAGTGCTTCAAAAACGGCATTTTCGAGCGTGTTTTCGTCCGAGTTTTGTTCGGCGTGTTGTCTCGGCGTCTCTCCTCGAGCGTTTGTGCTTCCCTCTGTAACCTAGCGTCTTTGTATTCCTGCACCTTTACGTTCTTGCGTCATTGCGCAGTGTAATTTGAATACAATCGCTGCTACTTATCTGTATGTGTGTGCGTGTCTAGGAGATTTCAGTGCTTTTCTAAGTACATGCTATTTCGGATGAATCGCTCGGAAAAGGGTCTCAGTGCGTTTTGGAGCTACAGGCGATTCACAAACGCGCTGTGTGCACAGTAGCTGGCGTCTTTCATATGGTTTTGTGCTGAGACAAAACGAGCGACATGTCGCCGCGATTTGCTTTTTAAAAACGCTGGCGATAAATCGCCTCGTGTGTCCTTACCCTAAAGAAGAAGGAAACCCTAAAAACGAATAGGGCTAAAAATCGAATGTTTTATATACTGAACTTATCACACCAGCTGAAAGTTTCAGCTTCTCAATAGCAGCAATGATCCAGGACTTCAAACTTGTCACAGGGGGTCACAATCTTGGAAAGTGTCTGTGACACTTGCATGCTCAGTGGGCTCTGAGCAGCTGTTGAGAAGCTGAGTTTAGGGTTTATCACAAATTATCAAGCAGAAAATGAGGTTAGTCTGTAATAAAAGCTTATGCTATGGGGTGGAATATTAAATGCTGGTGCTAATTGCACTGGTGTCTGTGCTGTCATGTAGTAATTATCTGTATTAATTACTAATCAGCCTTAAACTGTATTTATGTGTGCTGTATATTGTGAGTGGGTCCCTAAGCTCAGTAACTGACAGCAGCACAGAGCATGTGCAGTGAATCAGCAGAAAAGAAGATGGGGAGCTACTGGGGCATCTTTGGAGACACAGATCTTTACTGCTAAAGGGCTGTGGTTGCCTTGGGCTGGTACATAAGACCAAAACATAATGTGCAACATTTCTAGCTACTTCTTTAGCTTAACTTTCTTTGTCCTTTAAGGCTTGTTGCTTACGGCTTGGAAAAACCTCTGATATTAGAAACTTCAGGTTGCAAGCTTTCCAGATAGCTTCCATATCTATATATTTACTGTATATTACATATTGTATTGTATTATGTTCTACTACATTGTTTGGCTTGATAGCTCTGTTTCAAAGTACAATTGTAATTGCATGTTCTTAAATACAGTTGTTTGCTGAATTGTTTTGTGGTGTGTTTGGTTGCCACCTTTTCCTGAAAGAAATTCCAGGGTTCCTATATTTTTGTGTTTTTTTTTCCTATTCATAACATTGATACCAAACATTTTTTACTGGCAAGCCAGTAAAATACCAGCCAGTTGGAAATCCTAGTGGTAAGGCTGTGCTTTTCTTACAGGTCAGTATCTGTTATTAGCTCATGGAAATATAGTATTTACAAAGTTATTTTAGGCACAAATCATTTTAAAACCTTTTTTTAAGCATGTCTTGATTTTGCAGACCTATATACATAACTACCCACTACATTGCAAATGCTGTAGTCACCAGGCAGAAGATTGTCTAGGTGTTTATAGTAGGTAGAAAGAAAGAATATAAATGGCACAGAATTACATGAAAAAAGAGAATTATGCTTTAAGCGTCTTGAGTTGAAACGGTAGCTTGTAATGTTGTTACTTCAGGCTGAATGAACCTGAAAAAGGGGTCCATCTTTGTGCGCCTGTCAGTTCCTTTCCTTCCTTTCTCTTTATTTAGCTGTAAATATCTTTATTTAGGTGGTTATGGCAACTGTCAGCATCTATAAATGCACCAATGATACAAGAAAAGAGAAGGAATACCTACAGAACACTACATGGACATTTTTTTTACTTATAAAGCAAATGTAGCATAATTTCCTTCAGTCTCCCTGCAAATAAACATCTTTTACACTACTTAAAGGATAAGTAAACCTTTAAAATAAGTAAATATAAAATGATTTGTAATTATTGTCAATATATTGTCATTATTGTTTTTTTAAAGATATTAAAGGATACATGTACTGTTAACATGAATTCATTTTATTACAATACCGCCGCTTGCTGCTCATTTTGCAACCATTCTGTCCACCAAGTAGTCAAGCAAGTTGTCAAGAGAAAGAAAGAGAGCTGGTCTGATGTTCTTTTGGTTAGTAAAATAAATAGAAACCTTTCTCAAATCTTTCCTGACAACTTCCTTGACTACTTGGTGGTCAGACTGGTCAGAAAATGACCAGCGGGTGGCACTATTGTAACCAAGTTAATTCATGTTAACAGAACATGTTTCCTTTAATATCTTGCAATGTAAAACAAAAATAAATAATGAATGTTCAAAAGTTCTTAGAACAGTACCCTCATGAATTTACATTCACGTATTTTAAAGGTTTACTTATTCTTTAAAATGAAACGTGGTCTCCTTTTCTACACATTTTTGGTGTGTGTGTGTGTGTGTGTAACAATCCAATCTGTAACAATCACATTGTAACTGACCATTCAAGGGATGACGTTCAGGAGGCAATTTGGCCACATGTTGGAATGCACAAATTACCCTGTGAGAGGGTCAGCCATGGATCTATACGCAGCCATGCACATTGTGTGTACTGTATGCTCAAACTACAGTATGTCATGCAATAGATTATTTCATTTTTGGTTTGTGTCTGCAACACTTATATGCATATTTTAGTTCTGTTTTGGTGCTTTGCAGTAGAAAACAGTAGCATAGATGGGAAGTTGATTAGGTTTTTCTACTTTGCTTCTAAATAGGCAATTAAAAAAGGGGATGGAAAATGATATTAAACTGAAACCTGGCCTGAAGAATCTGCTGTATATAATGTTTCTTTTGCACATTTATTTGTGTATACCTTTAATAAAGGTTTGCTTGAATGTCCATTGTATGTTTAGCTATCAACTTTACATGCTTCAAATCCCTTGCTTATCTAATCTCACCTTATGGATCTCAGGCAAAGAAAGCAAGAACTCCCCAGAGGATATGAAACAAATTCCTGTTTTAGGTTTTGCAGTTAAACACAATAGAATGCTCAGACCTGTACAGAAGCATTTGCCATGGAGACATAAATAACGAGAAACACATAAGTGACTGTAGCACATTCTTTATATGTGTATATGGTTGCTTAACCCCTCTGCCTCCAAAGATTCAGTAACATAGAGTTCAGGATCATCTTATCTTTCTACCAAGATATCAGCAGACACTAGCAAGGTCCTGTAATATACTGATAATTCCGAAGGGACTGAGGCCAGACAGAGCTGCTGAAATCCATAGGCCAGTTTCAGCCCGACCGCTAGCAGAATCCTGTTTTGTGTTCGTGTCCTGAAGCCTTGTGTTGACTCCAATACACAGTAATGTGCTCACTTGGTGACCATTTGTTTTGTTTGTATACTAGTAACTATGTAGAAAGGCATCTCACCTGAAGCATGGCCAGACATTTGTCCTGAATGATATTCTGTGCCTCTCACTTTGCATGAAGTTGTGACATTTGAGGGTTTTTTAGTAACACTGGCAAGTTTGCCCCTGCCTAAGGGCCACATTGAAACAAATCACCAGTTTAATTGATTCCATGTATGTAAAAAATGCCCAGGCTAATATTTAATGGTTGTACATAACCTTCAATTCTGTGTTTGTTACAGTATTTCAACCAATCTGTATGAGCTCCATTGCTGTGCTAAATGTGAATGAAACCATTGATTCTGGGATGGCAGTGGATGTGATTTACTTAGACTTTGCTAAAGCATTTGATACAGTGCCACACAGAAGGTTACAGGTTAAATTAAGGAATGTTGGCCTGGAACATAGTATTTGTAACTGGGTAGAGAACTGGCTAAAAGATAGACTTCAAAGAGTGGTGGTAAATGGAACATTTTCTAATTGGACCAGTGTTGTTAGTGGGGTACCGCAGGGCTCTATACTGGGTCCCTTGCTTTTCAACTTGTTTATTAATGACCTGGATGTGGGCATTGAAAGTAAGGTTTCTATTTTTGCAGATGATACTAAATTGTGCAGAGCTATAGGTTCCATGCAGGATGCTGCCACTTTGCAGAGTGATTTGACTAAGTTGGGAAACTGGGCAGCAAACTGGAAAATGAGGTTCAATGTTGTTAAATGCAACGTTATGCACTTTGGCAAAAAAAATATAAATGCAAGTTATACACTAAATGGCAGTGTGTTGGGAGTTTCCTTAAGTGAGAAGGATCTTGGGGTTTTTATAGATAACATGTTGTCTAATTCTGGGCAGTGTCATTCTGTAGCTACTAAAGCAAATAATGTTCTTTCTTGCATAAAAAAGGGCATAAACTCAAGGGATGAAAACATAATTATACCTCTTTATAGATCCCTAGTAAGGCCTCATCTTTAGTATGCAGTGCAATTTTGGACTCCACTCCTTAGGAGGGATGTAAATGAGCTGGAGAGAGTGCAGAGACGTGCAACTAAACTGTTTAGAGGGATGAAAGACTTAAATTATGAGGGGAGACTGTCCAGGTTGGGGTTGTTTTCTCTGGAAAAAAGGCGCTTGCGAGGCGAGGGGACGTGATAACACTTTACAAATATATTCGAGGACATTATAGACAAATATCAGGGGACCTTTTTACCCATAAAGAGGATCACCGCACCAGAGGCCACCCCTTCAGACTAGAAGAAAAGGACTTTCATTTGAAGCAGCGTAGGTGGTTCTTCACAGTCAGGACGGTGAGGTTGTGGAATGCACTGCCGGGTGATGTTGTGATGGCTGATTCTGTTGATGCTTTTGAAAGAGGCTTGGATGATTTTTTTTGGACAGGCATAATATCAAAGGCTATTTTGAAACTAAACTCTACAGTTTAAATATATGTATATAGCTATGGGCATTTATGGTTTGTGTGAAAGAGTGGAGGGGTGTGTGTGTGTGTATGCTGGGTTTTTAATTTGGAGGGGTTGAACTTGATGGACTCTGTCTTTTTTCAACCCAATTTAACTATGTAACTAATATTTTTGCCCAAGCCCCTAGTCTCTTAGCACATCTGGGCAGGGCTTTCTCATGCCTCAGTTTATGCTTGTGCCACTATGTGCTATTGGTATAGTTTTCTTTGTTGTACTCTTCTTGTTCTTCTACTTCATCATACAGCTCTGCAGGTTATGTTAGAACGTTATAAATAAACTATAACAATAATTTCAAATGTTCCCAGATGTTGTGTTTGGTAGCTGAGGATGAGGAGAGTATAACAATGCTTTATTAGCAGGTCATGCAGCCATTACATAACAGCAGTAAGTCTTACTTTCACTTTCAAGTTGTACAGAAAGTCCTATGTATGCACAGTGCCACCTGCAGGCCATTTGTATAAACACCACATATTCCCCCTATAGTAGGAAAGCATTTGGACAAATATATAAACAGTAACAATTAAACCTTATGTATCTTAAAGCAATATATATACATTCTTTACATGACATAGTGATTGGTCCATGCAGGTAGTTTCCTGATTCTCTCAGTATGCCTTATAGGTTCACTTTCCTCTGCCCTATTGCAGTTGGCATTAGGAGTAGGTAAATGTCCTTCATCAAATGGAACATCTTCAAAGTCATATCTAACAGGAGCAAGATGACTTGCATTCCATATGCGTCCATCAGACAGTTCATATGTGTATGGTCCTCGCTGGCGCTGGCGTCTCACTTCAAGTGGTTTAGTAAATTTAGATTGTCCTTGTTTCAGTATTCCTGGTTTCTTAATTCTGACCAAAGATCCAGGCTGAAAGTGCACTTCTCTTGCACCACGATTTCTATCAGTATAAGCCTTGCATTTGGCTTGGTGATGTTTCACAATGTCAGTAGTAGATAATTTTGTAGGAATAGTCTTTGGTGGAAGTTTGATGTCTGCAACATGTAACCTAGTGCGCATCTGTCTGCCAAGTAATAATGCAGCTGGAGATGATTGGGTCGTTGCATGGCATGTTGCTCTGTAGTTATGTAGGAACTCTGTTGTAAATACTTTCCAAGATTTCCCAGTAAGATCTGCTGTCTGTAGTGCTTCTTTCAGACTTCAGTTGAATCGCTCGATTTCTCCATTTGCTTGTGGGTTATACACTGAAGATTTCCTATGCATAATATTCCTCTCTCTCAGAAAGGATTCAAACTCATATGAGACAACCTGTGGTCCGTTGTCTGATATAAACTCCTTTGGATTACCTTCTCTGCTGAAGACTGTAGACAGAAATGTTATTACTGTAGCTGATGTTACATGAGAAACAAATGCAATTTCTGGCCATTTAGTGTAATAGTCTATCAAGGTTATAGCAAATCTGCAGTCTATAGGAGCGTCTGCAAAAGGACCCACAATATCAATAGCAAGTTTTTCCCATGCTGAATCAGGGAATGGTACTGTCTGAAGTGGTGGTGTGTGATAGCTGTTTTGTCATGATTCTGACAAGTAACACAAGAATGAATGGCAGTTACCACATCAGCATCCATTGCTGCCCACCAGTACAGTTCTCACAGTCTTTGTTTTGTACGTACAATTCCTTGATGACTCTCATGTGCAAGTTGTATGAGCTTTTCTCTCAAGGTTTCTGGTACCAATAAACGGTGAGCTCCACGGACAACATAGCACACCAGAAGTAAGGATATGCAAATAAATACCAGTTTGTATTGGATTGTATATTTCTGCAAAGAAATATTAAAATTGCTTATATACTCATTTGGTTTACTTGTGTAAACTGAAACTGTAATGGTGGTTCACTTTAAAACTTAAGATTCAGTAAATTATAGAATGGTCAATTCTAAGCAACTTTCCAATTAAATTTTTTATCTTTTTTATAGTTTTTGAATGATTTGTCATCTTCTTCTGACTTCATTTAGCTGTCAAATGGGGGGTAACTGACCCCATCTAAAAACAAATGCTCTGTAAAGCTACAAATGTATTGTTATTGCTACATGTTATCACTCATATTTATATTCAGGCCTCTCGTATTCATATTCCAGTCTCTTATTCAAATCTAATTTGAACCATAGCAACCAGATTGCTAAATAATTCAAAAACCACAAATAATAAAAAGTAAAAGTCAGTTGTCTCAGATTATCACTCTTTACAACATACTAAAAGTTACACAAAGGGGAACAATCCCTTTAATTTTGTGAATAATTATTGTATATATGTGATCTATTTGTTGTGAACAACTGAAATAGTATGTTGTTAATATGTTTTTAAGAGAGAAAGTGACAAAACAGTTGGTGATACCCATTGCATCTCTTCTGAAGGGTTTGGAGTGTTTACCCATTAGGTCTTAGCATCTATACAAAGATAGTGAGCTTTGTAGAAGCACTACATGCACTAGTCTAGTGGATATTGTTTGTTCACTATTCAGTCCTTTAGGACAGAGCTGGGGAGCCCTCTCCAGGTTACTTTAGCTGTAGGGATGTTATGGAACTATGCTTCCATGGGGTAGATTCATCAAAGAGTGAAGTTCCGCCACTAGAGGGAAATTCCACGGCTCTCAATTCATTTCTATGGGATTTTGCAAGGCGTATTCATCAATGTGTGAAGTGAAATTTCACCCTTTGATGAATACGCCTTTAAAAATCCCATAGAAATGAATTGAGAGCTGTGGAATTTCCCTCTAGTGGCGGAACTTCACTCTTAAATTCCCAATTTGATGAATCTACCCCCTAGACTCTTCATATATAGAATAAGACATTGATACTGCCTAAATGATATGCACTGTGAGGATACCCTATTCAAGGTCTTCAATCACTACAAAGAAAGTGGTTCAAGTGGCCCAATGTTTACAATTGCAACTTAAAGCATAACAGGGGGAAATAATTCACCAATGTGCTCTGATTAATAAGACTGATGAAATACACTTCCTTTTGTTAGTTGCTGTGTGTTACACCAGTTTTTCAATTGTTCTCCCAGTATCATTTTCAACCTTTGATAAATATGGCCTCATAAATTTAAGGAGTACCCCTCTGGTGAACAGTGCTGTACTCAGCTTATACTTAATATCCATCTGTATAGGAGACAAAATGTTTCTTTTTTTTTGCTTTGGTTTTATTGGTGGTGGACAGTGAGTGGATAAGCATATAGTGATCCAGCAAAGTATATAATGACAGCTACATATGAAGCATTATAAAGTAGTCTTTTATTATCGTTCAAAGCTGGTGTGCCTGCCCCTTGCTATTCTCTGTAATGTTGGTTCTATTTGCCAATTGGGGATGCACCGAAGCCTTTGCAAAAGATTCGGCCGAATACCAAACCAAATCCAAATCCTAATTTTCGCATATGCAAATTAGGATCCGGATTCGGTTAGGCCGGGAAGAAGGATTTGGCCAAATCCGAATCCTGCTGAAAAAGGCAGAATCCTGGCCGAATCCCGAACCAAATCCTGTATTTGGTGCATACCTACAAACAAAAAAATCAGGAGCAAGTGAACAGTATGCCAAGGGGACTGCTCTCAATAGCAATTACTTTTAGAAATAACTTTATATTTTATTGAAAATTTTTAAGAAATGTTAAGGTTTAAAATCCATTTAATATAGACTTTCAAAAAGATGGCTTAAACATTTGTCTTTTCTCTAGTCTTATTTGTGCCTCATGTTAGTATGCCAAGCCTGTGTCAGACTGGGTTGTTTGAGGCACAAAATAATATCCAAAAGGTGATCCTCCTCTCTCCAACCACGCTCCATCTTCCTCATTTTCTTCAGTAAATATTTTATTCTGGACTGCCATATTGTGTGTTGTTTCCATCTTTATTTCAATTCTGTCTCTTCTCTGTTAGTTTCTCCACTTCTATCTTTGTTTTTTGATGTCCAGCTTAAACCACAGGGCCCATTTTAATTTTCTCTGGTATCATGGTCTATTGCAATCCAGTTTTTTTCCCTCTTCTACTCGCTGAATGCACTAGCGACAGCTTCGCCAGGCCAATTTTCGCAAGCGCTACACAAATTCACTAAGATGCGAATTTTCGCTCAGGGCGGTGAATGGTAGCGAAGTAGCACTACCGTTATTTTGCCAAACAAGAAACTTAAAAATGAAAGATCATAAGACCAACAGAAAAAATTTAAAACAACTTTTTTTTTTTGAACCGGAAGTAATAAAAGCTGAAGGCAAATGCAAAAAAACATAACATGTAAAATCATTCTAATAAATATATATGTAGATAGAGACTGTACTATTTTCAATGCAGGTGTGGGACCTGTTATCTAGAATCCTCAGGACCTGGGGTTCTGAGCTTTCTGGATAATGGATCCCCTACCTGTACAAACCATTTACATTAATGGATGTACTTTTTCCATACTTGCTTTTAGAGATCATAGCACATAAATGTCCCTTCTCTCAGTTTACCTACAATCCAGTATTTGCTTTGTTCAGGCAAAGTCAATATTCAGTGTTTCCCCTTTTTCTTTCAACATCCTCTTTGCACAAGTCCCTATTTCATCTTCTCTTCCGTGTCTACAGAGGCATCTGTCAGCTATAACTCCTACGCTTTTATGGAAAGGGGCAATTCAGGTTTATGTTGGACTCACAAGTTCATCTTATGAAATGTCTTCTTTGTGACTTTTTTTTGTTTTGTGTGTGTTTGTGTGTTTTTTTATGCTACAGCGGAAGAGCTCTCCCAACACACACACACCCACAAGGTTGAGCAGTGAGTTCCCAAACGTAAATCAGTGTAGTTGAGACAATCTTTCCTTGGTCCCCAGGAAACCTGTATTGATGATGTGCTTCATTTATTTAAGACAAGGCAATGAAAGCCAAATGGCATGTGAGGACCCCTAGCAAATCAAGCTTTTGTTGATGGAGATCACCAATTAGCATATAAAAAAAGAAAATATTGGAGACATCCTGGAGACAATGTGATGAGGCTTGTTTCTTTCTACATGACTGGGGCTTCCTTGAATGATAAAATGTAAATTTCTGCATTTCATCTTAGAAAGGGAACCTATAACTCTTTTCTCATTTCTAATGGAGAAAATACAAAGTAATAAAAAGGGAAAAAGTGAGTTACTGAACATAAGTCTATTTTAAAAAGAGGTAAATTGTCCTGTACCATTTCCTGATTTTCTTTCTTATTGCAAGAATAAATATGTTAATGGAGGCACATTCAATTTTATTTTAAATATCTGTGGGATGAGGATTGTTGCTAAATATTTGCACCAAAACATCATATTCTTCTTATTTAGAGACATTGCACTGCAAAGTTTCTGATTCTCTAATAACCTGTTTCAAGTATAAAGATCTAATGATTTAGTAAAGTATGCAACTTTTCATATATGTCACACTACAGGTCCCCATAGACACAAAGATCTTTCTCTGCCGAACGACCGATTTTAGGGAAGTACGACCAATCTGTCAAATTATTGTGCGGTTAATAGGATACCAACAATAGTACATCTTATGATTTTTCGTCCAACATGCAATCTACCTATGTTTGCAGGGCCAAGCAGGCAGCGACCCTTCAGTTTTGCTGGCAATATCGCCTGAAATGGTCTTTTTAGTTGATGGACACATTGGACATTTAAATGATCATTTTGAGACGATAACCATTGGATCTTTTAAAAATCTTTATGTCTATGACCATCTTAAGGGACGTAATTAGTGATGGGCGAATCTATCCCGTTTCGCTTTGCCAAGAAATTAGCGAATTTCCAGTGAAATTCAAGAATTGGCAAAAAATTCACGAAACGAGTCACGCCATTTTTGACGTGTGTTGCATTTTATTGACACGCGTCTCGTTTTTCTTTTGGTGAAAGAAATAATACATTTTTAATGTTTTCGTATAGATTAACAAAACGTTTACCTAAGGGCTGCATCACTTGTCACTCAGTAGTGGAGATCAAAACACAGACATTTTCCATGATTTTCCATGATTTAATTTCCAACAACTACAGTGAAACGCACCATGGATACTGATACTCCATACAGTTCTCTCTCCAGAATGAGAATGGATATGTGTTTGGATTATTCTCAGTGGAAATTCATGACTCTTCCTTTTGCAGTCAAGAGGAAGCAATCTATGGAGATCCACCAAATTGTGGCCAAAGTGCATCAATGTTAATGTCACACTGAGTGAACTGGCAGTACCAGAGGGAAGTCACCCAAAATGGGGCACTGGGAACAGTTACACCTATTTGAACTAAGGCACAGAAACAAGTAGAGAAATACACTTGTGATCATCTTGAGATGAATTTACTATGAATTATGGCTAAAGGGGGGGTTCACCTTTAAGTTAACTTTTAGTATGTTGTAGAATGTAAAATTCTAAGCTTTTCAGTTATTCAATGCATTTATTGATTTCATTCTTCTGACTCTTTCCAGCTTTCAAGCAGGGGTCACTGAAACCATCTGAAAAACAGATGCTCTGTAATTGCTACTTTTTATTACTCGTCTTTCTATTCATTCCCTCCTAGGGCTGCCACCCGGCCGGTATTTTACTGGCCTAGCTGGTAAAACACCTGCCAAGGCCAGTGCCAGTATTACAAATTGCCGGTAATTTGTAATAACCTCAACAAAAGCCTTTGGCCCTCCAGTACAAACTTACCTTTTCTTCGTCTTCTGGTCATTACGCGATGTGGCCAGAAGATAAGGCACAAGCGGTGGTAGCCGGTAAATTTTTTTTGAAGATGGCAACCCTACTCTCTCCCCTATTCATATTCCAGTCTCTTATTCAAATTAGTGCATGATTGCTAGGTAAATTTGGACCCTAGCAACCAGAAAAATGCATGAAAATGCAAACTGGAGAGCTGCTGAATAAAAAGTTAAATAAGTAAAAAAAAACACAAATAATAAAAAAATGAAAACCAAATACAAATGTCTCAGAATGTTTGATGTTTTCTACAGTGTATGCAGTGTTGTGCACTGTTATTTGGAAACTTTCACCCACTGTGTGCTGGATTGATCCTGTATGAATGAGATTCCTATGAAGTACATAGTGGTTAATTAAGCTAGATACTTCTCCCTATTATCCCCTGTGCTCTTGGAACCAGCCACTTGCATTCCAATTGCATTATCCTGATCCCTTGACAGATGCCAGCTGCACAGCGATACCTAGATCTTCTGTACTGTAACAAGGGGCGATGCACATCAGTGGAAATCCTTATATTATTACTGACATGATCTTCAATAGCTTGGTGCATTTTGATGTTATGCTAATTTACATCCTGGGGGATCTGTTAATGTTTGTGTTATAAGACAAAATTAGTTATTGCTTACATCTTGCACAGTTTCTTTGCAATACAGACACAAAAAGTTGCACCGCTGATGTAGTTCAAACATTTGTGATGTACTGGCTCAAAAAGAGGACTACTTTGCCCCTTTGTCAGGAAATGATACCATTTTGTGTGTGTGTTTAGGACTATAAAAATGTTACTGATTTTTCAGGTTTTATTTTGTCTGTATCCATCCCATTTTGTGCAAACAGATTGTTAGACAGCTCATCAATGGTATTCTCTTAGGGCAGATTCGGGGAGATTTAGTTGCCTGGCGACTAATCGCCTCTTCTGCCGGGCGACAATCTCCCCAAACTGCCTTCTTCCTGCCTTCTTACTAAAATGAAGAATTTCCAACTTCGGGCGGCTTCAAAAATCAAAGCGCCGCGAGTGCATTAGTGCAGGCAATTCTTCATTTTAGCAGGAAGAAGGCATTTTGGGAAGATTGTCGCCCGGCAGAAGATGCGATTAGTCGCCAGGTGACTAAATGTCCCCAAATCTGCCCGTCTGCCCCAACCCTTATAAAGGATCTGTACACCAGACAGCATTTCCTGAACTTCATCCCTGTTTAAGGCTAGGGACAGACAGGGCTCTGTGCACACGCGGTGCGCCGATTTCCGGAATCGCCCGAAGTTTCCAGTAACTTCGGGCGATTCCGGAAATCGCCGCACCGCATGTGCACAGACCCGGCGCTTTTACATTTCAACTAGCGACGGACAGGGAGACGGACGATCGGGGAGATTGTCGTCTGCTATTAAACGCCAGGCGACTGAATCTCCCTAAATCTCCCTGTCTGTCCCCAGCCTAAGCAAGCACCTTAGATAAGCTATGAGTAAAAAGGCGGCCAAGGAGTTAATGAGGACTGATTTTACAAGGGGATTAGCTATCAGCAGATTGCATTGTCTGGCAGATATGCAGAGGAATGCACAGGAATAACTAGCTGTCACATCTTTGTCGCTGGCGTCAGTAATTAAATGATATGGTTAGACGCACACAGACTCCTGATGCCAGCACCCCACAGACCTTAGCACAATCAAAACGACAGCTCGCTATTTACAAAGAATTTAGAACAGTTGTCGGCAGTCAACTTTTTGCACATATAACCTCTCAAATTAGGAGGTGAAGTAGCACAGATTGACGTGCTGTCATTACTGAATGCAAGTTCTGCAAACCAGTTAACCCATTTCATACAAAGAGGTTAAGCTGGATCCTATGCACAGTTAGGTAGCTGTCTTACTAGCTCAAGGGCACCTACCTACTACCTTCCTCAATGAAGTGCAAGGCTACTGGTTCTTACTAGAGAATATTACAAAATCTTTACCATAATGTGTTTTTCATACTAATTTGGACTGTGCTCATAATAAATCTTGCCTATATTGGTAAATAAATAATACTTTGTTTGAACCCTTTTATTTATTTTATTTTACGGCTGCTCTTTGTGGTGCATGTTAGTTCATTTTTTTGGCATAGTCGTTGACCAGATGGTACAACAGAACGCCTTGTCTTGTTTAGGTTGCCCATCAAGAATAACAAGACCCCAAGGACTGTCCGGCATGCCTTCTTGGGAGCAGTGCTGATCTCAGCCATTGTGTGGGGTTAAGAAGGGGAGACTTTGTTTCCCATTCATCCCAGGGTTGCTTTGCTCCTATTTAGCATTTTCAGAAGCGGTTTCAATTGTATTTTACACAATAGAAGCTATTGAAAGATGCAGAAAACCATAATGAGTTTAACCCTTCGTATTATATTTGCTTCATTTAGTCCTTTTTTGCCATGTTCCCAGTAATAACAAAGGCTTGTATTAAATGAGGATTCATGTTTTTTATATTAATGATACCTTTTGTAAAATATGGGTATGTTGTTGGCTTGCTTACCTTTCTAACATTATTTCTATATAAAAGTCCTGTACATGAGTACCTTTAAAGGGGTTGTTCACCTTCAAACAACTAGTTGTTTTCAGATAGATCACCAGAAATAACGACTTTTTCCACTTATTGTCTATTTTCTATTTGTAACCGTTTTTCTAATATTGAAGTGTAAAGTGTCATTTTTCACCTTCTAAAGCAGCTCTGGGAGGTCAGACCTTCAGTATTTTTGTGGGAATTTTGAGAGGCACTTTGACAAAACCTTTGTAATGGGGGTGTCTGCAGGATGTATCTCTTTTGTATATATTAAGGCTTTTGCACACACACCTCCATTACAGGGTGACTGAGGATCACACAGGACTTGCAAATGAACTCGGGAACATAATTTAGTAGAAGAATAACTTAACTGTAACCCAAAGGGGCCAGTGTTGTGGAACAGAGTTAGTGCGTGGGGGGGGGGGGGTGTCAAGCTGTTGGAAATAGAGCATAGGGTGGAAATTTCAAAAGGGTTACCCACTCATGAGATCTAGGACCTACCTATCACTTTCCCACTGCACCTGAAATTGTGTCCCTGGCAAAGTGCCACTTGGGGACTAACTCCTTCTCTACTACTCCTTTCTCTTTGGTGGAGGCTTAGCTGCTGAACTATGTGACCTCCTCCTATATTGTATATTATTAACTAAGATGAGCTCAAAAGAAGATGCCCTGACAATAGGTGTTTTACCTAAGTTATGCTAAATTTAAAGATTTATCTCAAGCACTTCTCTCTGGTAAGTCATGTCAGGACTTAGGCTTGAGGGCACACTAGTGTACTGCCCACTTCTGTCAGCGGAGTTTCAAGGGCTGTTGCAGGCTGAGGCAGCAGCAGCCCAATGCTGCCCCCTCCCACTTTGCGCTTTCAGCTTTTAGTTGGAGTGGGTCCAGGGGGGGCAAATGGGGCATCTGCCTGGCCCATTATGAATGTTTTCACCACACCCACTTTGGCCACACTCCCTCATTACCATGTTCATTTTACAAAATTAGGCAGGTTATGGAAGTTTGAACATATTTCTGTTTTTTTTCATTTATTACAGTTTACTAATGACAGTGAATTTCCCTTTAAGCTGTGAGTCTAAGCATTGTTGCCCTGCACTGGTAAAACGATGTTTGCTTCAGAAACACTTCTATTGTTTATATAAATAAGCTGCTGTGTAGCCATGGGGCAGCCATTCAAACGAGAAAAGGCTCAGGTTACACAACAGATAGCAGATAAGCTCTGTAGAATATAATGTTATCTGTTATCCACTATATATCCTGTGCCATATAGCCTTTTTTCAATTTCCGCCATTGCTACTCAGCAGCTTATTTATATGAACTATAGTAGTGTTTCTGAAGCAAACCTATCAGTTTTACCAGTGCAGGGCAATAATAGTACATGCTATTAAAACACATACATTTTTTGGTGCTACTGGTCCTTTTAGTTAGAAGTGTTGTATCTTTCTTTAGCTGTTAAGTGCAGAGAAAATCCTGACTTTCCAGTACAAACCCATGACTGCGGGTTTAGTTGTCAAAAGCGGGGCTATCCCATTGAAAATGGGACAGTTGGGAGGTATGGCCTTTCCACTTGTTATACTGAGGATGAGGCTGTGGACAATATATATAGCAAATACTAGTTCATCCTTAGTTGGCTTGCTCTTCTTTCCTTGTGATGTTTGCCCTTGTGTTTGTGCACTATTTTTAATTTTGTTTTGCATTTTATGATAGCCGATCCTACTCCACTATCTTATCTGTGTCCAGCAGGGATACAGAATTCTAAATGTGCCCTGTATTGTTGATCAAGGGTTGCTATTTTACTCACATTCCCACAGTCTTTTTAAACTGTGCTCATTATAAAGGACTATTTCTAACACAATATTCCCTCCCTCTTGTTGCTCTGTTCACATTATCATTAAACATTCCTTTAAATAGAAAGTTATATTAAATATACGTAATGAGGCATTTGGTTTCATATTTTATTGCTTTTTTTGTATTTGCTTCTGCCAAATTGAAGGCGGTAAAGACTCTCAGTGCATAAATAACTAAAACGTATCAGCAGATTTTCCCCCATCTGCCTTTTTTGGGAAAGAAAATTTACACTAAGATGTCTATAACCTATTTCTTGAGTCCTATTGATATTTGCTCCATTTAAAGGATTCTTTGCATTATGCTTGCTTTATAATTAAGGGCAGTTATTGGTGAAAGTATAAATAAACCAATAAAATGCTTCTAAAAGGAAATATTTAATCTGTTAGACCATGCTGCAGTTTTATTTTAACAGGGCATAGACAAGATAGGGAGGGAAGTCTCAGAGCTCCCTTGCTAGGCTCGTGCATTGCCTAAAAATGTGAAGAGAGAAGCAAAAGAACAGAGCTTTCTTTGTCTGGTCTGAGTCAGACCTCTTGTCGTGCTTGCTATTGCTCTAGTCTCAAAGACCTAATCTTTGCCTGGGCTGGCCCTGTATAAAGTCTGGTTATGGCACACAGGACAATTTTTTTTAGCAGCCCAAGCACACAATCACCTCCTATAGCACTCAGTGATACTTGCCTGTACAAGCAGCTCCTATATAGGGTTGCCACCTTTTCCTGAAAAAAATACCGGCCTTCCTATATGTTTATCTTTTTTTTCCTATTAAAGGAAAACTATACCCCGAAAATGAATTTTTGAGCAACAGATAGTTTATATCAAATTAAGTGACATATTAAAGAATCTTACCTACCTGGTATATATATTTAAGTAAATATTGCCATTTTACATCTCTTGCCTTGAACCACCATTTCATGATGGTCTGTGTGCTGCCTCAGAGATCACCTGACCAGAAATATTTCAACTCTAACTGTAACAGGAAGAAGTGTTGAAGCAAAAGACAGAACTCTGTCTGTTAATTGGCTCGTGTGACATAACTTTATAGTTTGTTTGGTATGTTTGTGTGCACCGTTGGATCCTAGGATCCCAGGAGGCTGTCCTTATTTTTTAAAATGGCAATTTTCTATTTATGATTACCCAATGGCACATGCTACTAAAAAAGTGTATTATTATGAAAATGGTTTATTTACATGAAGCAGTGCTTTACATATGAGTTGTTTTATGCAATATCTGTTAATAGAGACCTACATTGTTCGGGGGGTATAGTTTTCCTTTAATAACATTAGGATCAACCATCAAAAATACCGTCCAGGCTGGTAAAATACCGGTCAGGTGGCAACCCTACTCCTATATCAGCTCAGTGTGTGAAATACCCAATTGTTCCCTAGAGACTTTATAGTAATTTCAAACTAGTTACTCAAACACATAAACTTTGACTTACTGAAAAACTATAAGGCAATTTGCATTATACAGGTATGGAATCGGGAAACCCGTTATCCAGAAAGCCCAGAATTACAGGAAAGCCAGCTCCCATACATACAATTTTAATCAAATAATTTACATTTTTAAGAATGATTTTTTTCTATGTAATAATAACACAGTACCTTGTACTCGATGCCAACTAAGATATGATGAAGCTTTCTGAAGGCAAAACACATCTATTGGGTTTGTTTATTTAATGTTTGAAATGTTTTTTTGTAGATTTAAGGCATGGAGATACAGATTACGGAAATACCCCTTATCTGGAAAACCCCTGAGCATTCTGGATAACAGGTCCAATACCTGTACAAAGCATACTGAGTATTTATCTTCAACCAATCAAACGAGCAAATGGGATCACTGCCTTTCCATCACTTGCTTGATATTATTGATATTAGAGGGTGGGATAGCAAATGTAATCCTTATGTAGTCTTCTTGAAATTGGTAATTTACAGCAAATTATTAATCCTGGCTATAAATCTTTACTCTGTAAACGGCATAATTCATCTCCTGTTTATTTTTGCAGAATGGTGCTGTGCCTGGTGAGGCAACAAAGAAGGATGAAAATTTGAAAAGAGGAAATTGGGGAAACCAAATTGAATTTGTATTGACCAGCGTGGGATATGCTGTAGGCCTGGGCAATGTCTGGAGGTTCCCTTATCTCTGCTACAGGAATGGAGGAGGTGTGTCTAGAGTAAACTGCAATACTGTAATATTCACAGAGAGGTTCAAAATGATAGACTCTGCTACCTGGTCTCAGCTTTGCCAGGTATAGTAACCCACAGCAAACAATAACAGGTATTTCACAGCAGAACAGTATATTTTACCTGATTAATTTCATAGTTATAGAGAGGCCCAAGCAGTGAAATAAATAACAATGAGGTTTATTATTTTGTCCTAAATTTTTTCTGGACAATCTGCAATTACACCAGAGTTTGTCCAGATCAGTTGTCAGGTACCCCATAGAAACACAGTCATAACTATAGCAGTCATCGATCTGTGCCCAGTTTCTACATAACTCTGTGTCTGTTCCAACAATGTACCTCTGCAGGCAGTTGTTTTATATTGTGCTTTTGTGTTACTGAAACAAACATCCTATCTGTTTACTAATTCTGATATTTAATTCTCTACAGGAGCATTTATGTTTCCTTACTTTATCATGCTTGTGTTCTGTGGGATTCCACTCTTCTTTATGGAACTCTCATTTGGGCAGTTTGCCAGTCAGGGATGCCTTGGGGTGTGGCGAGTCAGCCCCATATTTAAAGGTAGGATGGGAAAATACATGGGCACTACAAAGTATATTCATGTATAGGAATAAAAATAATTAACATGATGTGAGGCAGATTTCCACATAAACTTGCAGTAGCATGCATAAGGCTGTGTATAAATTGTATGTATACTCTCCACACTCATGTATTACTATATTAGAATGGTAAAATGTCGGTGTTGACAAAGCACATACATGTAAAAAAGTAAAGGTATAGTTTGCCATATCAACTCCACATGCTAAATTTTAGTTGTGTCAGTTGTTTAAAATAGAGAAGTCCCTGAGCATTTCATTGTTCATATAGGGGCACAAGGCTGTAGGCTAATGAACTATGCGGATAAATTGTAAATTATAAGCCAAGGTTTTTTTGATCATATAAATGTACATGGCTGCAGGCTAAGTTATACAGGTCAGGGAACTCCAAGTTAACTATTAAAACAAGTCTGTATGTTCATTATATAAACCATTTATTATACAGCTGTGTTGAATATGTCTACGGAATATCTGCTTTATATGTGTTCATATAGTGAATAAAGTACTCCCTCTTGTAAAATATAAAGATATTATGAGTTACAAAAGAGTTCCATGACCATATAAAAACAGTGGGTCGAAGGTCATAAAACTCAGAGGCGACTTCTAATATCCTCATATTTTACAACAGGGACTACTTTATTATAATACACAAGTTTCAGTGAGTCATGAGATAGAAATTATATCACTAAACTCCGATAATAACCAATGACATCTAAGCACTGTTTATATAGTGAATAAAGTACCCCCTCTTGTAAATTATAAGGATATTATAAGCTACAGAGGAGTTTCATGACCATTTAAAAACACAAGGTCGAAGGTGGAGTGTTTTTATACAGGTCATGGAACTCCTTATAAATGAGTTCTGATGTCATTTTGTCACATGACTAGCCATGAATATTCTGTAAGTGATATCCTTATAAATGGGGTCATCAGATATAATCAGTGCTTAGTGATGTAATCCTGTCACATGATTCACAGAAACTTGTGTATTATAATAAACAATGTATCCCCCTTTGTAAAAACATTAGCAAATTATAAGTCAGGTTTGAGTTCCATGACCTGTATGAAAGCACTTTGCATTTTATATGGTAAGGGAACTCCTCCGTTATTTATAATATCATTAAATTTTACAGTAGGTGTGTATATATATATATATATATATATAAACAGATATAAAGAAACCGCACTCACAGCAGCCGCCATTCCACGTGTATTAATTTATTTATTCAAGCATGGTGTATCAACGCGTTTCGGCTCACACAGAGCCGTCGTCAGGACAATGACTAGAGGTGTGACCCAACATTAAATAACCCTTAAAAGTGAAGTGAGTCTTTAGACAACATGTGTATACGTATAGTCCAAATTCCTTAAAATGTGATACTATTCAGTGACTGAAACGCGTTGATACACCATGCTTGAATAAATAAATGAATACACGTGGAATGGCGTGCGGTTCGTTTTTGGTTTTATATATATATATATATATATGTATATATATATATAGTTATATATCAAAGTTATCAACTGCCATATCTATAAGAACAGACATATATATTATGTAAGTTGTGCTTTTTTATCCATTAAACCAGTGGTTTTGTGTCATTCATTATAGGTGTAGGTTACGGGATGATGGTTGTCTCCACATATATTGGTATTTATTACAATGTGGTTATTTGTATCGCCTTCTACTACTTCTTCGCATCTATGAAACGTGTTCTTCCCTGGACTTACTGCAATAACCTATGGAACACAGATAACTGTGCGGGTGTTCTCAGCCCCAACTCTAGTGTCTCTTTTAACATCAGCACCCAGCAAAGCCTACTCAACCTCACACTGGGATTAAACCAGACATTGAAGAGGACAAGTCCCAGTGAAGAATATTGGAGGTAACAAACTCCAAACTCTTTCAAACACCTGCTTGGGTAGTTGTGCATGGCATTGGCACCCACCTGGTTTAACATTAAGGGGCAGATTTATCAAGGGCCGAATAGTCAATTTGAAAAAATTCACACATTAGAATTTTAATCCCCCTATTCCAGTGTAAATTCAAATGTGAGATTTATCACATCTTGACCTCGACCATGTTCCCAATTCAAATATTCATCACCTGAAACCAGCTGAGTTCATGTACAAGTCTATTGCAGAGGTCCGCTGTTCCATTTGGAGATGTTAATAGCCTTCTTGACATTCCAGTTTTTTTTCTTTTCATGAGAAACTTTTAATTCAAACTTTTTCTTAATTAACCTCCGAGTCTAATTGTGAGTACCTTTGATAAATGGGCCTCCACGTTTCCCTCTTCCACTTTTAATATCTGTGCATGGAAGTAGAAGCACATATGCTATCAAATGGTCAAACAAATATTTGGCTTTCTTCTACTACTTATAATGTAGTGTATACTTCACAATGTCAGCAAAACAATGTACGCAACAAGTTTGAGAGGGAGCCCTCAATTTCAACCGCAGTTATGTGGAAATCAATTTTAAAACCTTCAATAAAAGGTACTCCTCCGGCAATTCACATGTGGAGGAAGAGGTTACAATGCCAAGTGTTTCCTGGAGGGAGCCGAACACTAGAAAGGAAAGGGGGAGCATTACGTAATGACGCTACCGACGGAATCAGATTGCCAGCCATAGAGTCGCACAGGAAATACCTTTTGAGTTCCTAAGCCAAAGTCATTGTCTGTGCTGGAGAACACAAGGGCTGGTGCGTGCCTGGTACCTAATGGGCTTCAATTGTTTGGAGGACAATCTAACATATTTAACTCCTCGTGGTGAAACACAACCAAGCTTTAAAATCATGTACAAGTGAATTATGCTTCCCTTTATAATTCCTGATTGGAAGATTAGATTGAGAGAGAGGTACAATATATAATTGTCACATCATTATCATTTTATCAGCACATTCATTTAAATATGTATACATATTAAAAGCATCTTGTATTATAGTCATTATAGTATTTTATAGAATGGCCAATTCTAAGCATTCAGCCTTCATTATCTATTTTTTATAGTTTTGTAATTATTTTTGTAATTATTTTCCACCTTCTTCTTCCACTTTCAAATATGGGACACTGACCCCATCTAAAAAAACAAATGCTGTGTAAAGCTACATATTTATTGTTATTGCTACTTTGTATAGCTTACTCTTTTTATTTAGGGCATCTCCTATTCATATTCCAGTCTCTTATTCATGTCACTGTATGGTTTCTAGGATAATTTGGACCCTAGCAACCAGATTGCTGAAAGTGCAAACTGGAGAGCTGCTGACTAAAATGCTAAATAAATCAAAAACCACAAGTAATAAAAAATGAAAACCATTTGCAAATTGTCAGAATATCACTCCCTACTTCATACTAAACATTAACTTAAAGAGTAGGTTTAAAAGCAGCTATATATCCTCAGTAACACATTTCTGTCCTGTTCTAATAAGATACATTAAAGACAACCCTGGGTCAGAGAGAGTATCCTTGACTGCTGTAGCTTGGCTGTGCTGGGATGTCAGTCATAAAACTTGAGGGAATGTTTGGACCAGTTAACACCATGTGTAACAAGAAATACATTTTGTGCTACAACCAAAATATTGCCTAAAAATACTTTGTTAAAAAACATTTTTTTAAAGGGGGCCCATCACCATAAAAACATCTTTTATCTTGTGCTAGTCAGGCAAAATAATCTTTACTTACACTATATAAATTATTAAAATATTGTTTTTTTAGTATTGGAGTTCACAATCACAACAAGCAGGCAGGTGCCAGTCTCTGGACAATTATTAAGACAAGCTCAAAATCTTGTTTATTTGCCAAAATCAGACCTGTAATGCCCATGCACAGCATACACAATTGCAGGCAGTGGGGAGGGAGAGTAATATGAGGAGTGCAGTGACATCTATGAAATACAGAATGGAAAGTGAAAGTGACTGCCTGAGGCATATATATATGATTGACAGCTAAGATTTTTAAATACATTTGTAGTAGGCATGTATGTTTCCATAAAAATAAAATTTAGGTTTCATGTTTAATTTGAAAAGGATATTTATTGTACAGCTTTTTATGTCTGGGTGACAGGTCCCCTTTCTTAAACAAAGTAAATACTGTACTTCCAGTAAATTCACATAACATAGTAATAATAATAAGCATTTTCAGAATACTTTCATGATATAGCACAGACCTGCCTTAAGCAGGTCAACTTACTGGGCCTTAATATATTTTAAACTTCCTGTTGCAGGCGACATGTCTTGAAGATTTCAGAAGACATTGGTGATTTTGGTGAAGTACGGTTACCACTACTAGGATGCCTTGCTGTATCATGGCTGGTTGTCTTTCTATGCTTAATTAGAGGTGTAAAGTCATCTGGCAAGGTGGGTCCCTTTTTTGTAAGAATTTCTTTTCCATTGTATAAATAAACATACATTTATAAAATAAGTTTTTGTTAGCAAATGGCTTTGTAGAGTATTGGTTGCTGTGTACTGTTGAATTCCGATATTTGCAGATTTCAAGCTTTCTTCTTGTGTTTCTGTATCTTCTTATTTTACTCTTCTTTATCTAATGAGTCATAGTTTTGTACCTTGAACAAAGTGCAACTCAACAAGATCCTGTCTGTAGAGGTTCTTTCTATATCACACTTTGAGTCATGCCAAGCAGAAGACAAAAGGTGTACTTTTTTCCTTCTTGACCAGTTTAATTCTGTTAATATTTTTTTCCACCTTTGGCCCATAGGTAGTTTATTTCACGGCCACATTTCCATATGTTGTTCTCACCATCCTGTTCATTCGTGGTATCACTTTGGATGGAGCTATTAATGGAATTCTGTATTACCTCACTCCTCAATGGGACAAGATTTTGCATGCCAAGGTAGGCTTCCTGCAGAACTATTAAGCTCTTAGCTAAGCATTTGGTTTATTTAGTATAGGTAATACTGAGTAATTACTCAGCAAGTCCAGTTATTTTAGAATTACCTATACTAGATATACCATGACTTGGATGAATGAAAATCTTCATAGTCATAAACGATTGTTTTATCTCCTTTACATATGTAGATAGAAGTTAGATAAGTGACAGTATTTACAACTATTACAACCATTGTCTATAGTTGCTACTAATGATCAGAGCAGGTCTAGCAGACAATATGTGTTCAGATGTGTTACATAATTTATTAGAATAGACTTCTTGCTTAAGGGACAAGGACATTTTCTTGTTTTTTAAAATAATGTTCTCTTGCTCTTTCAGGTTTGGGGTGATGCAGCATCCCAGATCTTCTACTCATTAGGGTGTGCATGGGGAGGTCTTATTACTATGGCTTCTTATAACAAGTTTCACAACAACTGTTACAGGTAAGAGTCAAAATGATTAATACTGAGGGCACTTACCTATTTTTTCATGTCATTTCTTTTTATAGTGGGTTTATGAAGACCCAGTTAATCTCGTATTTTGCAGCCACAAGTGGCAATTTATAAGGGTTGGTAATCCTGTTACTGTTAAATGTAAGCCTGTTAGAAGTCATTAAAGACTGAATGTAGGGTTCTCAAACAATATGGCCTTCTGTCTATAAATACTATATTGCCATAGATTATGCTGTCAGATTGTTAAACTACAAATCCTTTACTTAAAACCGAATGTTATTGAGAACTGGAAAAACAAATTTGACTTATATTAAGAAATTTGCACCAGCAGTCTGTAGACATATACCCACCACTCTTGCTTTCTATTGTTAGAATGTGCTTCCTTGCCCCCAGGGCCGGAACTAGGGGTAGTCATAGGGGGGGCGCACTTTAGAAGGGAAAGTTTTTTTTAATTTCTTTAAGTTTTAAATTCATCCCTGTCTCCAGCAGAAGTGTTCTGCTCTACTTCAGTCCCCACCTCCCTCTTACTTGCCCTTTGCCTGGCACAGATCTGGGGCAATATTTTTGCTGCTGCTCTGGCACAGGCTGGTAGCACAGGTACAGACCTGGGGGGCAATGGCTGATGGTACAGGTGCAGACTTGGGGGGCAATGGCTGGTACAGACTTGTGGCACAGATACAGACTGAGGGGGCAATGCTGGTGGCACAGTTACAGACTTGGGGGCAATGGTAGGTGGCAGAGGTACAGACTTGGGGGGCAATGGCTGGTGGCACAGGTACAGACTTGAGGGGGGGGGCATGGCTGATGGCACAGGTACAGACTTAGGGGACAATGCTGGCAGCACAGGTACAGATTTGGGGCAGTATTTTGGCTTGCCGGCACAGGTACAGATTGGGAGCAATATTTTGGGTGCTGCTGGCACAGGTACAGATTGGGGACAATATTTTGTCTGAAGACTGACAAAGGTACAGATTGGGGACAATATTTTGGCTGCAGACTGACACAGGTATAGATTGGGAGCAATATTTTGGGTGCTGCTGACACAGGTACTGATTAGGGGCAATTTTTTGGGTGCTGCTGGCTGGCACATGTACAGTTTGATTCATTAATGTGTTATAAGGTTTATTTAAGAAAAAGTGAATAGGTGGGAAATGGTCACACAGAACGTGGGTGGGGGGGGTGCTGATTGAACCCCTTGCCTAGGGTGCCAAACTACCTTGGCCCGGCCCTGCTTGCACCTCCTTCAAGTAATGAGTGTATGTCCTAATGAAAGGAAAGGTGAAATTACACTACTATGGAAACACTTTCTTGATAAATAAATATGAACTGGTCTCAGATATTAGAGATATAGAAGAAAGTTAAAGGCTATTCACATTAAAGTGGACCTGTCACCCAGACACAAAAATCTGTATAATAAAAGTCCCTTTCAAATTAAACATGAAATCCAATTTAACATTTTTATTAAAGCATTCATAGCTGTTTTAAGCTCATTTAACAATATCAGCTGTCAATCAAGTATTGTCTGCCACTCCTCTATGCCTTAGGCATAGAGGCGGGGCAGATAATTACTTTCACTTTCCATTCAGCACTTCCTAGATGCCACTGCTCCCCACACATTCCCCCAGTTCTCTTAACCATTTAATTGGGTAGCCAGGACATAGGGATAGACATCGGGTCCCCCATTCTGGTGCACAAACAAGATTCTGAGATGATGCAAGGATTGACTTAATAACAGTGTCCACAAAATGGCTCCTGCCTGCTTGCTATAATTATGAATTCCCAGACTGAAGAAAACAAGATTAAAATAATTTATATAGTGTAATTAATGTTCATTCTGCTTGACTAATGTCATAAAATATGATTTTGAATATTTTTTTGGGGTGACGGGTCCACTTTAAGAGGCACATTTATTAAAGGTCAAATTTCAAATTCATATACATTTTTTTTAACTCTAATAAATTGGAATATACTCGAAATTCCTTTCCATTAAATTCCATTTAATAAAAGAATAATCGAAAACTCTAATCGAATTTGAATCAGATTTGACAAAACTCGTATCGATTTTTTGTCTGAAAAAAACTTGAATGTCAGGAAGGCTAATAACATCTTAAAATTGGTCACTGGAACTCTCTTATTGACTTATTCATGAACTAGGTAGGTTTTAGGTGACGAATAATTGAATTTGAATTTTTAAAGGGTCATGGTTTGCTAAATCTCAAAAATGGAATTCAAATAAAAATGCGAATCGAGTTTAGATTATCCACAATTTGAGTTTTGACCATAAAAAAATCAAGTTTTTAGTTCAACCCTTAATAAATCTGCCCCTCAATGTAATCATCATATCACCTTTGCCTTTTACTGTTCTACTATATCCTGGCGAATGATATGAAAAACGTTAACTTAGTTTTATTTTGATGACCACTACTGTAAGAGAACTGTAAGCCCCTAACTCCAGTTAGCCCTTTCATTTTGATGTTTTTAATGTTTTCTGCAAATAGTTTATGTGATTTCATGATGTTCAGTAGCAGTCATCTAAAGTTGTCTTTCTTTTCTTTTTCAGAGACAGCATTATTATAAGCATTACCAACTGTGCGACTAGCGTCTATGCTGGCTTTGTCATATTTTCCATTTTGGGGTTCATGGCAACTCACTTGGGAGTGGATGTGTCTGAAGTGGCTGACCATGGTCCTGGCTTAGCATTTGTTGCATACCCAGAGGCATTGACCCTGCTCCCAATCTCCCCTCTGTGGTCCATCCTCTTTTTCTTCATGCTTATTTTGCTTGGGCTGGGTACTCAGGTATTCACTATTTTAACCTTTGTGATTATTGTTATCTTTGTGATTAAAGTACAACTTAATTGCTCCTCAGATGTTAAAGAACACCAGCACCATAGTCTCATAACTGTCCTTTATCAGGTTTAAACCTCTCTCCCCTTGAAGACTACTTTCTGTCACACAAGCCTGATGGTTGTCTTATATCTCTATTGGCTGCAGTTTTGTCTGCTTGAGACACTGGTTACAGCAGTTGTGGATGAAATTGGCAATGACTGGATAATCCGCTGGAAAACCTTGGTAACACTGGGTGTAGCCATCATTGGGTTCCTTCTTGGTATCCCTCTCACTACACAGGTAATAGCATGTTTTGCTCAATATCCTGCACATATGGTTGTCCAATATTTTTAAGACATGCATCCCATACACCTGTTATAGATTTCCCTTGGGTTTTGTAATACTAATAATGGTAGTTGTGGCCAATAATACAAAGAAACTTGGACCACTTGTTATTACTTAAGAGTTTTTGCAGGGAGGCCAGGGACCCCATAGTTACACCAATTAAATGGTATTTGTTTCCCTTACTGGGGAATACAGTGTGGCCTAAGCATCTCTGGCAAGGGAGAGAGAGACAGATCCATAACTGTTCAACTAAAAGCCCTTTTCACTGATTGTCCTTTTACCCACAGGCTGGCATATACTGGCTCCTGCTTATGGATAATTATGCTGCTAGTTTCTCCCTGGTCATCATATCATGTATTATGTGCATAGCAGTAATGTACATTTATGGTAAGTATTTCTTAATGCTAAGTGGAATCATTTAGTAGCAAAAATGGCATTTAGAGGCTAGGTTATCTTCCAAGTATGTACTGTATTCTATATACATGTATATTCTATATACACACATGTATTCCTATGCAAACGCAAACAGGTCTCTGCACATTTGTCTTAATAGCAAATCAAGTTTCAAGTTCCAAACAGAATTTTTACACCTCATTTGGGTATAACAGCAGGGTAGAAGGAAAGCATTGTTTCGTTGTATTTAGATTTCAGTGAGTAATGTCTTTGCTGTATATGTTTTAATGTTATTCTGATACTTTCATTCTGACCATGTTTTCTTCTAACCTTTCCCAGGTCACAGGAATTATTTTAAGGACATTGAGATGATGTTGGGTTTCCCTCCTCCCTTGTTCTTTCAGTTCTGCTGGAGGTTCTTCTCTCCGGCAATTATATTTGTAAGTCTAGATACTGACAGTTACACCACATAAAAAAATAGTTGACCCTATTTCTTCCTGGTAACATTTAGAATATTGCTTTTTAGATGCTGATATACAGTACAGGGTAAATCTGGTACATGGTAAATGGATCAAATCTAAAAAGGATGAACTGGATATGAATTGATAAAACATATTTGGATAGCAACATCACTCAACAGTGTTATTATCTGCAGACCTCATGCATGCATTATAGACATACAGTACATATGGTGTCAGGTCATAATATATAATATATTCAGACATGACATGATTTATGGCACAGTACAAACTTCTTCTACTCTAGATATAACAAATCCTTAGTCAGATGTCAGATTGTGTTTTTAGGATGCATGGGATTAACCTGCTAAATCATAGACAATATCCATTTTGCAGTATAGAGAGAAGATCACTATGGGCAGGGGCACACGGGCAGATTCGGGGAGATTTAGTCGCCTGGCAACTAATCGCCTCTTCTTTGGGGCGACAATCTCCCCGAACTACCTTCCCTGTGCCTTCCACCTGCTGAAATGAAAAATCCCCTGCGTGAATGCACTTGCAGCGCTTCGATTCCCAAAGTTGCCCGAAGTTTCCTTGTGAGGTAACTTTGGAAATCGAATGCCACTGCGTTGGCGTTTTCTCATTAGGAGGCTTTTTCTCATAGGAGGCGGAAGGCAGTTTGGGGAGATAGTAGCCGCAAAGAAGAGGCAGTTAGTCGCTAGGCAACTAAATCTCCCCAAATCTTCCTGTGTGCCCCTGCGCTAATACTGTACAGTATAATCTGGCATTAATAAAGCATTTTTGGATTTGATTGACTTAGCTATATATGGAAATAGCATGATGACCACATAGGTTTCAATGAATGGAACTAATAGCAAATAGGAACTAATACTGATCCTATGTGATTGTTTTCCTGCTGTTTTTAGTAAATTGGGGGGGGGCATTATGGAGCAGGATTTAAGTATATAATAAATTAGTCTTTCTCAATTTATATGATTTACTTCCAGGTAAGCCGATTTTTTTTTATTTATTTACTTATTTATCTCAAGCACAAACACATACCTACATGTACCAAACAATTATAATATTTAGAATCAGTGATGATATAAATGTAACTTTATTTCTTCCTGTTTTAATTTTAGTTCATTCTGATCTTCACTGTAATCCAATACCGTCCAATACAATACAACGATTACCTCTACCCAGACTGGGCTATCACTATTGGCTTTCTGATGGCCTTATCTTCAGTGATATGTATCCCACTTTATGCTATTTTTAAGATCTGGCGCTCAGAGGGGGATACATTCCTTCAGGTGAGATAATGTAAACTGATGATGCTATACAGGTTGCCACCTTTTTATCCCTACTGTAGATACACACACGTAATTCAGGGATTTACTGTTTATTTTTAATGAGTTGGTTAAAGTAATCACAAAATATCTGCCTGCTTATATCTTCATTTACCTGGTATTTGGTAAGTATCTGTAGAAGGTTCCAAAATCAAGATCAGGAAGAGACTTCACAGTCAGATACTGTATATAACCAACTTTCTATAAAGTTTATGTATTGTTCATTATTTCACTACAGTCATTATTTTTTAAAATCGGTGAAAAAAATCTATTTCCTCTTAGAGGAACTGGAGCATTTTCATTCCACTTAAAATATTATTTAGAGAGTAACCAATTAGCGTAACCTTTTTTATACTGTAATTATTGTAATTTGGAATTAGGAATCCTAGATTTTGAGAAATCCAACCTATTTAAAGGGTGAATTGCAGGTTTAAAAGATTTAAATAGGCCCCATATAGCTAGTGTAAAGGCAGCATAGGAGATGACTCCAATATTGAAGCGTATGGACATCCACCCTGTAGTTGAATCTCATGAGTGACAAAAAAACATATGTTAATGTCATTGATGAACAATAGTTGCTTTTCTGCTCTCTAGAAAAGCTGATATGGATAACAGACTGAGCCCTTCAGACTACTGGAAGCAGAGATTTTACCCAAGAAATTGCAGCACAAATGTTCTACCTGCTTACAATGCAGAGAGTTAGAGTATGCAGTGACTGCTTGGCTCCCATTGCAGTTGTGTTGTGACTACATGTGTCCAACTTCAATCCACAAAATACTTTGGCATACACAATCCAGCACATGCCGTTTGGGTGATAGTAAAGATCATATCTTTTTCCTCTTTTAATATCTTCCATTTAGTTTTGTTCCATTAAAATGCAGCACTTTGAACTGCAAATGTGTAGTTCTTTTGATAGTTATTGACACATTCATTCTCACTTATGATTTCAGAGACTAAAGAATGCAGTAAAGCCCAGCAAGGATTGGGGACCTGCTCTACTAGAACACCGAACAGGCCGATATGCTCAGATGTCCAGTTCAAGATGTGAGAGTAATCCAGAAGCCCAGCCACTGAATTCAGAAAAAATGAAGGATGATCTCAGCCTAACAATTCAAGGCAGCAATGGCCAGGCCCACACCCAGGACTCTAAAGTGTAATGAGCTCCAGCAGGCAAAAGGTCAAAGCCGAGAGCACTGGCAGTGGTATGGATGAGAACTACACCTTACCCAATCACCCACCACATACTCATCCAGACCAGTCATACCCTCAGTTGTCCCTCATTTGCACCCCATCATCATCCCAGAGAATTCAACAGTATGCTACAGAAACCATAAAAACCTCCAATTCACATGGAGAAAAAAACCTACAACCCTTCAGCTGCTGAGCCGAGGATTCCCAGTGTGGGACCATCCCATTCCTTCTCCCTCTGGATCAAATGGACACAGTCTATTGTGTGGAATTTTGTCTATATGTCTCCTAAGATAGGGCAACAGGGAGAAAGGAGAGATGAAGTCATCTCAAAACACAATAATTTTAACTCACTTATGTAAGTTTAGTTTACATGGATTTTATTTTTTAGATGTTTTTTACTTTTAAAACCTCATTTTGTTTTTCCATTGTTCCACCGTAGAGGTCTGGTTGTGACAGCCATGGCCTCCATTATCTTCCATTGCCAGTTATGGACTGGATGCTGAGGCAAGACAATGTTTCAGCAGTACCTGAAGCGGTATAACATTTTACTGTGCCAAGGAATGAAGCAAAAGTGCAAGCATCAAATTTCCTGTTACTTGAGCAGTACAGCAGGACGCAAATGGGGCTTCCCTGAGAAATTAAGGAATTTGTCCACTTGCCTACTTGCTGTATCCAAACACATCCACGTATTGGGTGACTGACTTATGTAATTCTCATGCCCTTCTGCCTGGAATAACCCTAACGCTGTGTGTCTTTGGAAATTCTCTTGTACCACAGAAGGAATAGCATTCCAGAATAAGCTTTGTTCAACCCTTTAACTTTTCTGTGATAATTCCATTTTAACAGCACTGCATTTAATTTTCTCATAGAGCCATTTCGGCAAATTCAGTATAGGTTGAATATTAATCAGAAGGTTAATATCTCACCAGTTTAAAGGGGTTGTTCACCTTTGAGTTAACTTTTAGTATAATGTAGAGAGTGATA
>CM044437.1:84246288-84313875 GCA_024363595.1 Xenopus borealis
ACGTATATTAGATTAACTGTTCGATCAAAGTCAAAAGAGGGTTGTTAGCTTGCATGTGCTTCTATGCGTCGGTATGTGGCGTAACTAGACCCGGCAATCATGAAGTGGAACCAGATTAGCCAAACTCACCATCACCTTCATTCCAGACCACAGCTAGACCGGGACTGTGAGGGCCACATGGCTCGGAGGCCGCTCCAGGGTTTGAACACACTATGGAAGTCAGACCCAGGGAGACGGATCCCACTGCACTGTTTTAAGGGTATAGGTATATTCAGTCTCCCATCATCTCCAAAGGTTCAATTAAGCAAACAGTCCTTTCAGGAAGGTGACCCCTCCATTCTTAACGCGAGCTGTTTTAGGCCTCCCTCTTACTCACGTCTCCTCTCGTGTGGGTCAGGCACCATCGGTTCCTAAGCAGGCCGATCTCGTCCAAGCTGCATACATTACCGGCACACTCTGCTCTCTGTCATTATCGGCCTCTGAGTCACACCGACCTGGTCAGCAGTCTTGTTTCATTCGCCAATCTTGTATAAAGCAGTATGTAAAAATGGTTCAATTGAATACTTAAAGGTACGGGTGCCATGCTGAATATCGAAACACAATCCTCCATGAAGCAGGCACTCTCGTTAAAGTTATCAAATATGCCTGGGTGCAGTATCAAAGACTCTGTAATCATATCAACAAAAGGGATCCGCACTCTCAGGTCTTAAAGGCACTAAATGGATATATATGTATACTCATTCATTTATGTATTCAACTATACCTCTGCACCGGTCCAACAGCTTTAACTCAAATAGTAACAGTTGTAACAATTTAAGCTACAGTTTCCTAGTGATGATCTCTGATACTGTGTAGTTTTAACTTTATTAATATGTATATACATAGTTACAACTTTGTGTTTTTAACTCTATTTTATGAGCTATTAGATAAATCTTGATAGAGTTCCTGAGGGAACATTAGCTCTATGTATGTTTTTATGTTTTTTACCAAAGTGTTATGTTAATGAGTGACGTGGTCATCTTGTCAGCATCATCTGTCTTTGTTCCCGCCAATTGTTTGTATAAAATACAGTTTCTCTAATCAATGTGCACTTTGAGAAAGGCCTCGGAGGGGGCCGAAACGTCAGCTTTTTTTAAATAAACCATTTTTTCTTTCTTAAGACCTGAGAGTGCGGATCCCTTTTGTTGATATATATATATATATATATATTCGTCTTGGTAAATGGCAGCACTCACAGGTCTTAAGTCAACAAAGTTCCTTTATTAGTAGTACATCAGTACAAGTGATGTACTACTAATAAAGGAACTTTGTTGACTTAAGACCTGTGAGTGCTGCCATTTACCAAGACGAATAGAAATTTTCCCGTGGATCGGCACCCAGGCTAACAAGTGGATTTTTATCGTGAGTGCCGCTATTTCCATTTTTTCTATATATATATATATATATATAAAATGTCCACAACTGGTGCACTCTGGAGGTTATTAAATAGGTATCCAAACATCAAACAAAACTGCTCTGCAGGTCTTTAGTTAATCAAAAAGATTTAATTTATTTCAACATTTTGGCTCTTAAACACGAGCCTTCTTCAGGAAAGTTGAAATAAATTACATCTTTTTGATTTACTAAAGACCTATAGTGCAGTTTTGTTTGATGTTTATTTTTATATATATATATATATATATATGTTTGTGTATATGTATATGTATATATATATATATATATATATATATATATATTAGGGATGCACCAAATCCACTATTTTGGATTTGGCTGAGTCCCCGACTCCTTAGTGAAAGTTTGGCCGAATAGCAAACCGAATTTGAATCCTAATTTGCATATGCAAATTAGAGGCGTGAAAGAGTGAAAAAAATAATGTTTTACTTCCTTGTTTTGAGACGAAAAGTCATATGATGTCCCTTCCCACACCTAATCTACATATGTAAATTTGGATTCGGTTTGGCCTCACTCTGGGATAAGCCAAATCCTGGATTCAGTGCATCCCTAATCTATATATATATATCTATACAGATATCTATACACTCACATATATACTTATCTCTTTAATACAAAGGTATTACAAGCAGGAGAAACAGAATAAGCAGCCTGTTTGGTTTTTTGCTTCAGTGGACATTGGTGCTTAATGTAAATGTTATCAGTCATTTGACTGTACCAGCAGACCCGGGTGGTCAGACTAATATAGAGCAGGTTATGGGACTTTAACTCAATTGTCTAGTTTGCCCTCCTTGGCTGAACGTTACCTGTGCTACAAACTGTACCAGTAGAGAGCATAAGGTGGTTATGTCTCCCCTTTAATGCACCAAGCTCACCTACAGAGAAGGAATGAGAACATGTTTGCCCAGCCACTGCTGTTCTCTCTATCATTCTGTTTTTCCTTGACTTTCCATTGCTTCCCACTATGCTCACATCACTTGAGATGATGAATTGTAAACCAAGCATCTTGGACTTAGATCTAGTTGGCTTGCCATTTTTTTCCCCATAGGTGTAGTGCATTGAAGGTCACCTTAACCAGGCTGCTTTAAATTTTATTAACTGCTTCCTTTTTGTATTTATAGTTTTGGTATATAGGCCTTCTTTGGTTAAGTGGGAATAGCTTTAGTGGCACAGTAACGCTCAGATTTAACTTATCTGTTGATGTTATAGCTGTTGTCTGTGCTTCCTGTCTACTGTATTATACGCTACTAAACTATACAATGATGTAAACAAACAAGAGCAAGAATTTACAGTATTTATACATTATTTACTTGGAAATTTACCAATGTAGCAACCTCTAGATATACCCAGAACTAAAAAATATTGTCTACTCTCACCAAACAGAGAGTGTGACGCAATAGGTTATTGTGTGGACAGAACATAATACGTCTCTAGATTTACAGTAGTCACACTCCTACAGTTTATTGAATGAACTCTAAATAGGGTATATTTTACATTTCAGTCAACAGTCTTCTGTAAAAAAAACTGTTATATATTACTCATATCAGTAGGCTGATCTGTAAGGGTACAGGGAACTGAGTTATGGCAGTTATAGCAAATACATAACATTTTGTAACAGTAGTGAAATTCTCTAAGATGATTTTACCATGAAGTGAGCTGTACCTGCTGTTTTCTATCTTACAATTTACCATCATAGTGTGACTAGCCTGTATACAATACTGTCCAACCTCCAGCTGCTGAAATACTACAAATATCATAGTCCTTAGTGGACTTGTAAAGCTACAGAATTTGGAGAGTTCTGTTTAAGTCACATGATCTTGAGGGCTAATACTGTATCTCCCCAGATTTTTACCCAGTTACTGGATAATCTGGAGGGGAAACTAAAAATAGTGATGGCAGCCACAAGGTTGTTTGGGTGTTTTACTTTCAATATCTGGCCAGCCCACCTTGAACTTCAAATAAGTTATACATATTGTAGCTCTAGGATCCTGAGTTCAGTTCCAGCCAGGACACCATCTCCATGTTTTTCCCGTGCTTACATGGTTTCCCCTGGGTTCTCCAGTTTCCTCCCACACTCCAAAACCTTACAGGCAGGTAAATTTGCCCTAGTTTGTGTGTGTGTGTGATGCGGACCTTAGATTGTAAGCCTCACTGTGCAGGGACTGCTGTGTATGATGTGTAACCTTTATGTAGTGTTGCTGAATATGTCAGCGCAATATAAATTAAGGATAAAAATAACAATAATTTTAAATATATAATGAAATATATTTTCAGGAATTGTAATTTGCCCCTTAAGTTTACCCTGCTTCCTCCAAGACTGTAACATGCTCCTAGGAATCCAGAACCACATTTTGGGAACCACCGATCTAAAGGCTAATGT
Source organism: Xenopus borealis (assembly GCA_024363595.1). Classification (NCBI taxonomy): domain Eukaryota; kingdom Metazoa; phylum Chordata; class Amphibia; order Anura; family Pipidae; genus Xenopus; species Xenopus borealis. The sequence goes on from CM044437.1 coordinate 84,250,121, forward strand.
CCATATGTAATAGAGGGGTATTGTGTATCATCTGTGCTGAAAAAGTAGAATTTACATTGTAATCCTAAATATGCAATTACCTGATTATTGCGTCATGATATATGTAATTGTTACATCACCGGGGGCACAGAAGCTCCAGAGAGATTGTGCTGTTTTGTATTTTGTATTTTGTATTATAGGGAGATTTTGTGTTAGGGGAAGTAATTTTTGGGGGAGGAGTTAAAAATATACTGCATCCCTGTTTTGAGATATACGGCGGAAAAGAGTGTATTTTAGTTGTCCTTTGATTGACAGTAGGCAGCAGCAAAACTTACTGGCCTTAAAACATGGAAAGGCTGGATCAGTATCTTAGTGACTAGTGACGACTTGACTGACAGTACATTTATATGCTGATTTTAAGCAAATATATAAAGATGAAGGGCCCAAAATGCCTGTGCAGGATTTATGCAATTCAGCTGCATCTCTTCTTCCAGTGAAGGAATAGCTGTGTTGCACAATTGTTCTATTTAAAGGACAAGGAAAGTGTAAAATAGAATAAGGCTAGAAATGCTGTATTTTGTATACTAAACATAAACATGAACTTACTGCACCACAAGCCTAATCTTTTCAAGATTGTGCACTTGTTCAGTGTGATCTGGGCTGCTTAGGGATCATCAAAGCAGGCAAACAAACAAAGCTGCTTGAGTTCTGTATGGCTGGGAATTAAGGCGGGGGCTCCCCCTGCTGTCATAAGTATGATTGTTTCCCTGAGGGACCGTCTGACAATTCCTATCCACAGAAGTAAATGAAGGGAGAATTTCACTGGAGACAGTCAGGTTTATTATAAAAAATATTAGCCATTTTTTAAATTAAAGTATATTGGATATAGGTTTCTTTTTCATTAATGAAATTAAAAATGGGATTTTATTTTTTTACCTTTCCTTGTCCTTTAACTAACTATACAATCTATGAGTGCATTTGAGGGAGAGAAGGTTTATTCATGGATACATGTGACTGTTTTGCTGGTTCATTGGTATAAGAATGACGTGATCATGGATTTCTTTATTGTAATTAGGGATGCACCGAATCCAGGATTCAGTTCAGCATTAGACCTCTTTCAGATGGATTAGGATTTGGAAACAAATCCATATCCTTAAAATCACGTGGTTTTGTCACACAAACAAGAAGTAAAAAAACTTATGTGCAGTTCTCTGTCAGCCGTCCCTACCCTAATTTGCTTATACATACTAGGATTTGGTTTGTATTCAGATGAATCTTTCACAAAGGATTCGGGATTCAGCCAAATATCAAAATAGTGGATTCAATGCATCCCTAATTGCAATTGTTCTTGGAGGTGGTGCAGTGTTGTCATTTAGTGCAGTGGTTTTGGGTAAGAAGGTCCCAGGATGTGAATTGAAATAATACTATGACAGCAGGCACACATATTATTCCATACACTTTATTTACGGACATGTGATCTCAGGGTGCAAAGTCAGAAAATGCAAGTGAGTTTTTTTTTAGACTTCTCACCTTTTCTGACACTGATTGCTTTGTGTGATTTGTTTTTTTTATTTCCATGAATAACAAAAAAAGAGTGGTGAGCTTTTTAATTTAGATTCTTTTAAGAAAACAAATTGTTTCTTGGAACATGAGTTACCCGACCTCAATGCTTGATTCATAAGGATTCAGCCTCTATGTGGTGCCTCTAAGGGGCAAATTTACTATTATTCCCAGAAATTAGCTCGACCAAATTCGCAATTCGATAAGCATTCGGCCATCAAATACATATCGAATTGTTTTAGGCTATCATTTTGCTCGCAATGCAATTTCTCGATGAAGTCGTACGATTGGATACTGATCGTTCGTTTTCACGAAAAAAAAATTGTGAAATTTGAGTGTCCGAAAAATTTGTACGATTCGAACAATCGAACGCTCCGATCGTACGAATGGTATTCGATCAGGACTTAGCCTTAGAAGCCTATGGGGATTCAGTAGGTACAATCTGGTGAAGTAGGCAGTCGAATAACTTTAAAATTTTTATTGCTTCGATCATCCAATTATCGAATATCCGATCATTTGATCTATTCGATATTCGATGATCGAAGAGGCCAAATTTGCATATCCGATTTCACGAAAAATTCGTACGATCGGTATTCGATTGAACTTCGATCATTTCACGTGAATTTTGTAAATCGGCCCCTTAGTATTAGCGTGCAGTGCATACTAATACACGAAACCAACAAATTCCAGGGACAGTCCTACACCACTCCATTTTATGTATATTGAAGGTCCAAGGCAACATGCCCTATGCCGGAGTTGAACAAAGGATTTTGTGGGGATGCTGGGAGTTGGAGTTTAATAACATCAGTAGATTCAAGTATTGCCCATCCCTGCCCTATGCACTTTATCTAGCGATATTTTATCCATGTTTACACAACAGTATATTATAGGAAACATTCTACATTGTGTCTGCTGCTGAAACAAGCCTGCATTTTCAGCAGAAGGATTGTGGATATTGTAGTCCCCAGCTTATGGAGCGCTAGCACTTCCCTGTTAATAACATCTCATTGATGTCAGAAAAGTGTTTAATGTATGTCCTGCATTTTTTCCCAGTGGAAGCAGGTGCAGTGGGTTCCCACTCATTCCCATGGGTGTTAGAGTCCAGTTTTAACACTGATACAATAATACTAATACAATACTGATGCAGAATGTCCTTCTATGGGGAAGGTTCTGAACCTGTAAATATTACAATTAGGGATGCACCGAATCCACTATTTTGGATTCGGCCGAACCCCCGAATCCTTCAGAAAAGATTTGGCCGAATACCGAACCGAATCCGAACCCTAATTTGCATATGCAAATTATGGGTGGGAAGGGGAAAACATTTTTTACTTCCTTGTTTTGTGCCAAAAAGTCACGTTATTTAGCTCCCTGGATCCTTCCGAATCCTGCTGATAAAGGCCGAATCCTGGCCGAATCCCGAACCGAATCCTGGATTCGGTGCATCCCTAATTACAATGGGTGACATAGGCTTTAAGAGGTGAATGTTTCCTCTAGTTTTGATTTCTCTGAAAGTTCTAGTTTCTGTAGTAGCAGTTTCAGTTTTGCAAAAGGCACAATAATGAAGCAACTTTTATTCCTATACTTTCCACCATCAGGGTTTCCTATGGCTTCTACTATTCCCAAAAAATGGTAAAGGCCCTCACATACTTAGAATTTTCTGACAATATGTAATGATTTTGTAGCACAAAGTTTACTTAACATTAAAATCATTATCCATAACCCTTTAAATGCCAGAGAAGCATGTGGTCCATGGCAGGATGCATGATTGCAGGATGTGATTGCATTTAAAGGGATTCTGTCATGGGGAAAACATGTTTTCTTTGTTTTTGGTTTTTTTTTTTAAATGCATCAGTTAAAAGTGCTGCTCCTTTTAAAAAAAATCATCCAGAATCATGCCAGAATTCATAGATTCAGTGGCTACAATGGTCACTTCATCATATTAAAATGATTAAATAAAAGTGGTTTTACCCTTATAATTGCACATATTTACCCTACCATTGATCCAGCTTATGCGCCTTCATTTTTCCTGTTTGCTTCCACCCACGTGACCAGAGTGGTTAAGCTGGACGGAGTGTAAGCGTTCTCACCCTACCTCGCGGTGAAGTCGGATTGCGTGTGCATTCCTACGTTAAAAGTGCTGCTCCAGTAGACGTCTGCACTGAAATCCATTTGTCAAAAGAACAAACAGATTTTTTTATATTCAATTTTGAAATCTGAAATTGAGCTACACATTTTCCCAATTTCCCAGCTGCACCTGGTCATGTGACTTGTGCCAGCACTTTCTGACAGGCTGTTGTTTTTTCCTTCTCAATGTAACTGAAGGGTTGTTACTATTGAGTGCTGTTCTTAGATCTACCAGGCAGCTGTTATCTTGTGTTATGGAGCTGTTATCTGGTTACCTTCCCATTGTTCTGTTGTTAGGCTGCTGGGTGGGGGTGATTTCACTCCAACTTGGGGGTAAATGTATCATTCATTTCAATGGGATTTTGAAAGTCCTATTTATCAATCGTATTTATCACCCTTTGATAAATACGCCTTTAAAAATCCCATAGAAATTAATGGAGAGTGGCGGACTTTCCCTCTAGTGACAGAACTTAGCCAAAATATACCCCTTGCAGTACAGCAGTAAAGAGTGATTGAAGTTTATCAAAGCACAAGTCACATGACTTGGGGCAGCTGAGAAATGGACAATATGTCTAGCCCCATGTCAGATTTCAAAGTTAAATTAAATTTAAAAAAAAACTGTTTGCTCTTTTGAGAAACAGATTTTTGTGCAGAATTCTGCTGGAGCAGCACTATTAACTGATGTGTTTTGAAAAAAAAACCCTTTAAGCTACTAATTGGTTGATGGGCTGTCCCTAGGGTTGCCACCTTTTCTTTAAAAAAATACCCACCTTCCTATATATTCAGCTTTTTTTATTCCTATTAAGAACATTGGATTAGCCATCAAAAATACCAGGCCAGTAAAAAAACCAACCCTAGCTGTTCCCTGGACATTTGTGTTCCCCCAGCATTGGTGTCTACAGTATATTTTAGTGTGCAGAACCTGGAATCTTACAACCTAAACTGGGTTCTGTTACGTAGATAAAGAGGTGCAGTTATAGGGGGGATGTGCTGGGGGTTCAGAAAGCAATAGTTTGTATGGCTGCATGGGGATGTGAAATAGGAATGCAAATGTTATGGCTGAACATCTGGATGCGCAGCTGAAATCACATTCTTTATGACTTTTGTGACAGTGTTTATTTTACAGCACAGCTGACTGGAGAGGCAAGTGACAGGGGTTTTCTACTAAAAGATAAAGTTTAGTTGAATTCTAGAAAATGAAATATGTCAAACAAGATCTGACTATGGAAGTTGTATGGTGAATTGAAGCCATAATTGTGTGAAATAAATAACACCAGCCCAGGACTAGTATTTCCAGCTTGTCCATTGTTCATGCTCAGTTATATATAGAGATACATGACTGTACCAGCAGCAAACAGGAACAACATGGTTAATGAGATGTCTATAGATACTCAGTGTGTTATATTTCATGTTCAGTCCTGGCTTTCCTCTGAGAGACCTTTGCCAACACTTAACCTTTTGGCTTATAATGAACTTTGTATGGATTTAATGATAGGAAAGGAAATTTCCTTCAGTACCTTGTGCCGACCTCAACTTTTGAATTTTTATGATGCTGTAGATAATGATAATACCTTTTGTAGATCGTCTGCTTTTTTATTTGTACAGTTTTGTGGCTTTTTGGGAATAATTCTGCTATGTTCTGCAAATCTTTAGTTTGAAGTTTGAACCGGTCTGGTCGCTAAGGTCACTAACCCTAGCAACAAGACACCATTTAATAAGGCACTGACTAATCTGTCAATATCCATAACAAGCAAATAATCCTAGCCCCCAAACTAAGCTGTGACATTTATCTCTGCCTTTATTCACATATAAAAACATCTGGATCCTTAGATTTGAAAATGACATTAGACTTGTTCATGTTTGTGTTGCTATAGTGTATGTGCATGAGTCAGACACACACGTGGTACAGTATTCTCTATTTCATACAAGGGATTTAGTAACATCACTTGTGCTGCTCAGCCTGTGGCCAGTCCCAGAGAATGAATCAATACTTGCACAGACGGGAGCAACACTACAGTCCTTACATTACATGCCACCCTCACTAGTTTAATGGCCAGGCTACTATAGGGGCATGAGATCTTCAGTTGCAAATGTAATGTGTGCAAGGTGCTCGAAGCCCGAACAGTTGATGGATCTGTTGAAACACTGCAATTCTAATTCTCTTCCAAAATACCTCATTGTACAAAGTTCTATATATTGTGCTGGTGCTTTGCTGTTGCTATTAGGTGCTAATACATGTCTGTGTACTATATATATATATAGAGAGAGAGAGACCCCCAGCAGGAAAATCCATATATTACTATAAAGGGTGAGCTACAGATACTTGACTGATTAATTGAACAGTTCTTGGTGAAATCTGATTGGTTTACGGCTGTCTGTTGTACTCGCCAGCACAGTTATTGGTCACTGGCATCATCATTTGTTGGTTTAAAACACTTCCCCCAATATGTAATAAAAGGTACTAAGTTTGCCCACGAGCAGTAGCAACCAGACGTTTGCTTTTAAACCAGTGACCAGTAAATGCTTCCTGCTGATTGGTTACTATGGGTTACTGCTCCTGGGCAAAACATAGTGCATTTTATTAACATAACTCCCCTTTATAGTGAAATCCTGGCAAAATACTAAATTTGTATGGGCTCATCTGAAAGCATGTATGATTAGTACAGCTGAATAATAATTCATTAACAAATACTGGTAGCATCTTACTATACAAATGTGTATATAGATATATATGAGGGATGAGCAGGATTTGGATTTGGCCGAATCCTTGTGTCTGGCCGAACCAAATCTGAATCCTAATTTGCATATGTAAAGGGTGGGGAGGGAAGTCACGTGACTTTTCATCACAATTAGGATTTGGATCCGGTTCACAAAGGATTCGGTGGTTCGGCCAAATCCCGAATAGTGGATTCAGTGCATCCCTAATATATATATATATATACACACAAGAGCCACAATCCTTGTAGGAGTGCTTTGTAATATGTTACATGACTCACAGAGACATCTGTACTATAGGAGATATTGTGCACCCTCCTTTAAATGCAATCTATGGGCTTATAGTATCCTATAAATACATATATTAGCCCCAAGGAAGTCAGTGGCTGATTGGCTGGCTTAGTGTGTGGTTCAACTGAATATTCCATGCCTGTAATGTATAAATGTGTCTGTTTTGTGGGGTTCCCACTCATTCAGTCCCCTAAATTGTGCAGTTGGGATTATGTGCTTTGCATCTTCTGCCTGTATTAGATACTGCACACAGAGATGTGAATAAACAGCTCATACCTGATGCCAATATTCCCTTAATCTCCATCCTTAGTAATGGATTGACTCAAAAGATTGTCTGTATAAAGGGTCGTATACTAACAGGCACCAGGACTATATGTAACCTGAGAGCGAGATTATTTGTGCCACCCAGAGTCTCAGAATGTAAGTACTGCCTGTCCGTCCTTGTTCTATAGAAAGTATCAGCAGCCAGAGGGACATGTATTTCCACTCAGGGAATGTCTCTGTAACCTCTGGCACCTGCTCATGGTCTACTAACTCACTGTTAGTAACACAGAGGCTGAAGCACCACTGCCTGCTGGGAAATATTGGGCCCTGGGTCAGAAAACTGGATGGAACCTTTTACCCTTCATGTAAAAAGGACCTCCAACGTCTTCATGTTACTTAGACTACTCATTCGTTTGTGTAAAGGAGTTCAGAGTCCATAGTGATAATGGAAGTAACATCATTCCTATATTTCCCTGACACCCCATTTACTTTTAGACTTTATAATGTCCATGGCTCCCTCGCCTAAATCATTAACTGCAGAAATATTTCAGGTTTTGCTCTAATTGTCCGGATTCCATATTTTAATATATTTTTGAATGTACAATGTTGTCTCTTTAGCGGCGTAGAAGACAAACGTGTAACTGTGTATAAATGGTAATGCTACACCAGCAAGTATTATGGTTTCACATAGTCTGTCTGTAATTATTTGTTTAATAACTCCTTTCTCTAAAAAAAAATATATAATTAGTTCTTGTTTTTGTTTTGTTCATTTTTTAAAATTTCATTTCTGTATATTTGGAGCTTCCTGTCGTCCTCCAATCACATTTGTTTATCTGTATCGCTGTCTGTTTCCTTAATTCCATCCCCGCATCAATGAGCAGATTCAGCGCCACAAGAGTATCTTTGTCCATCAATTCAAATTACGTTTATAAGTGATTAAAGGGGGGTTAACAGCTGAAATATTAAATGAAATGCTTTTAATTTTGGGGGTTCCCTTTCACTTCCCACACAGACGTTTGTCAATAACTGGTGCCTCAGCCAGACGTGGAAAGTAACTAAGCACAATATTGAAAGACAAGTGTTATACATTGAACAGGGTTCCTTGTCCTTTAATAAGCGAATATCCCCAGCCTGAGATCACAGCAGAATTTACAGACAGAGACCCTAATGGAGCACAGTCACAGTCACTTCATTTAAACTGAGACACAAACATCAGCAAGCTCATTAGGACAGGACTGTATTACCAAAGGGTTGCTGGGAGTTGTAGTTGAAAGCAGCACATTAATTCAGCTTTATTTCTAAATTTCGTGAGGTTTTCCCTGCCTTTTTTCAGCCTTATGTTGGCACCAATCTCTCCCTATGCTGCACATGGAGTCACTATGTGGGTTCAGGAGAAGGCACATAAAGAGCATATTTTGGTGCTGAAATGCAAACGTGTTTCAGATCCAAAAATCTGCTCCATTTGTCAGCATCCGCACCAACACTATGGCTCTAGGTTCAGGCACAGGGAGAAATGGATGCCAACGTAGGACTGATTCTCAGCCTGTGTTTAGAATCAGCCCAGCTTTACTCTTAGGAGCAGGACACAGATTATTAGATCTGCTCAGTGCCCCAACTCCTTTGATCCGCATGGGAAATTGCAGCCTCTGCTCCTCTGCTGTGTGTGCCTGCATGCAAGGGGGAGCAGTGGTGGAGCACAAGAAGATGATGTCCAGCCTGCTGGGAATTCAGCAAAGAGTAAAGGTGGCCATGAATCTAACAATTCTGATGCACCCAACTGGTCCTTTCATGACAAACGTTAAGAGCTGCCAATCAAAATTGTCTGATGAGCCGACCAATATCCAAGTCTTTTGCCTATATCAGTTAGCTAATCTCCTGCCATACATGCACATAATGATGTGTGTGTGTGGATATGTATGTGTGTGTTTATATGTGTGTGTATATGTGTGTGTATATGTATGTGTGTGTATATGTACATGTGTGTATGTGGCCACCTAAAGACCAATCAGTGCACCCTTAAACTGATACCAAGCGATTATGTGATTGTACTCTCAGACTCCATTTGAAATAAGACTACAAGGAATATTTTAGCCAGTTCATCTGACTGACAAGGCAAAGGCAATCATTAGCCTGTTGTTATTCAAAGCATGATTTTAACATGTGAAGCTATAGCATGAGGGTATAAAGTGGGGTAACAAATGACAGTAGCAGATGCTTTAAACTGGGGAAATTCATCTTGGAGCTCGACACTTGCCTGAATCCCCAGTCAGACTTCAGTGCAATGGATAGGACTTCTGAATCATTTCATCAAACTATATTGCCGCACAGATACTCTTACTGCAGTTACGTTTACAGTGGCCCTTTAAATTGGCCCCTTTTTTTTAACTTGAGGAGTTTGATTACAAAATCTACACATTCATCACAGAGGGAAACACTCACCCCTGCACTTTGTCGCTTTCCATATGGTTTGGTCACCAAGTTCCCTTTAGAATGGATTTTACTATATCTGGTTAGAACATGACACATTCAGATGCTAACACGTTGCCTGTTCCCCAGGTACCAGCTGTTTGGCCTGAGTACTGACACAAAGGCCAGCTCAATATCCATGAGATGAGCATTAAAGGAAAACTATACCCCGAAAATGAATTTTTGAGCAACAGTTTACATCAAATTAAGTGACATATTAAAGAATCTTATCAAACTGGAATATATATTTAAGTAAATATTGCCCTTTTACATCTCTTGCCTTGAACCACCATTTCATGATGGTCTGTGTGCTGCCTCAGAGATCACCTGACCAGAAATATTTCAACTCTAACTGTAACAGGAAGAAGTGTGGAAGCAAAAGACACAACTCTGTCTCTTAATTGGCTCATGTGACCTAACTTTATAGTTTGTTAGGTATGTTTGTGTGCACCGTTGGATCCTAGGATCCCAGGAGGCTGTCCTTATTTTTTTAAATGGCTATTTTCTATTTATGATTACCCAATGGCACATGCTACTAAAAAAGTGTATTATTATGAAAATGGTTTATTTACATGAAGCAGGGTTTTACATATGAGTTGTTTTATGCAATATCTGTTTATAGAAACCTACATTGTTCGGGGGGTATAGTTTTCCTTTAAGAGTCCAGCACACTGACCTCTGTAGCAACAACGACTAGTCCTGTAGCAGTGATGAACTGTGCCACCAAACATGTCACCAAACTGACGCTCCTGTGACGGCTTCTTTACTGTTATTGGGATACTTTTAGGCTGGTGCATCAAGCTCAGTATGTAAAATATGGCATTTTTAGTCACATTCATCTTTAGATTTTAGTTCCCCTTTAATGCTCTAGATGTGTGTATTCACATGACCAGAGGTCTGACCCTGACATAGAAAGCCCATACAAACTTCTTAAAATAAAGAAGCAGAGGTGGACCAGTTCCTAAAACAGGATTTATTCACCTAAGATTGGGAGGGAGGAGTAATAACTATGTTTCCCCAGATACAGTTTGTTTTTAACGGGTGACCATTAATAGCGACCTGCTGATTGGTTGTTACAGGGTACTAGTGCTGAGCTAATTTAAGATGGCCGTACACAGGCAGATTTAAGCTGTTAATTTGGGCCCTTCATACAAAGTCAGCAGTTTATCTGCCCACTGACAGCTCTGCCTGATATATGGCAAAAACATCAGCTTTGAAAAACACATCATCCTACAACTGCCTTGACATGTCATTATGGTCTCATCTAGAGTTGCCACCTTCTTTCCCCTGGATCTCCAGGCAAGGGGCGGAGCCATGACATAATGGGGTGGGACCACAATGTAATGGGGCTGGTCTATGATGTGGGGGTGGGCCATGGAATCTGGGGCAGAGCTATTCAGGCAGGCAGTGGCAATCCTATCCTCATCAGGCAGGTCTCCATAGGCCCCATTGGATGATTTGATTTGACCCAGCATGTGAGTGCCCTACTAGCAGATGTGTCTGTGTATGGACACCATTAGTGTCTCTTATTACATGGCACAAATGCATTCCTATCACAGAATAATACCAAGCTGAGAGGCGATGGATAAGGGAGCCACCTGTATGTATGAATGTATAACTTTAGCACGACTTTAAGCCAGTGCTTCCCAAACTGTGGGTCTGGTTGTTCTGGGGGGGGGGGGGGAACACAGAGGAGAAGTGGGCTGAGCCTAAAGCGCATCATTTGATGGTAAACCCTATTTTATTGACTTGGATACCACAGGAACTCTAGGAGTGTATCACACATCTGCTAAATAGGTCCAGTCCAAAAAATGGACCACAAAAGATTGGCCTTAGCTCTGAATCTGCTATAAGTCAAAAAGTGTTGCTCTTGCACCTCATAACATCCTTATAAATGAATATCTTCCGTCAACCATCAATTTTCTGAGGATCTGTTTGCATTTTTCCTAAACCTTACAATGTACATTTAATTAAAGGGCCAGGTATCTGTGTGATGGATAGAATCCAGCAGATGGAGCCTTTGTGGAGGAACACGGCTTCAACGTGGCTCTTTTTCTCCAGTTCATTTGTCCATTCATATCCCAGAGCTGTAACCTGTAACACAAATGCATGCGTCGGCCCACATCTCCCCCTCTCCCCGAGAAGCCCCTCAAGTATTTGCTGATGTGATGATACCTTTTAACCGTTCATAGCAATAATTGTGTCAATAGCACACTGTTGTTCAGTTACACTGCTGTACAAGTGGCGTGTAGGATGATAGAGGTTTTAATAAATTTATATTCCAATCGCATGTGTTTTTATTGCACTCAATAATGATGATTATTTCACTGTTGCTACAGGGAGACCTTCTTATTTGCCCCTAACTGGATGGGTGCACCAGTACAGATAGCAAAGAATGGACTGCTGTGTATGGATGGGAGAATTTCAACCGTTTGGCTTCGTCAACAATTCACTATCAACGAAAATTTTGCAACATTTTTTTCTCCCATTGAAGTCTATGGGTGTCATTTCCGCAGCAAAACATTTTTTCACTCTTCCTGCGCTGTAACTAATGCGTTCCTTTGCAGTGGAACAAAGTAAAGAGTCACAGAAGGGAACACACGAAGAAATATTTGTGTGTAAGAGCCCTAAAGACCCCCACACACAACAGATATAAGCTGCTGACAGAATACACGGGCCGATAAAAGCTGTGTCTGCAGCTTATCGGCCCGTGTGGGGGGCCTTCCGACGGGCTTCCCCGATCGATATCTGGCCGAAAGTCGGGAAGATGTTGATCGGGCAGGATTAAAAATCCATTCGGATCACGGCCGCATCTATTCGTTGATGCGGTCCCGTGATCCGACCGCCCGTATCTGTGCCATTCTGATCCGATCGTTGGGCCCACGATCGGATCAGCCCAATATTGCCCACCTCAAGTGGGCACATCGGGGAGAGATCCGCTCATTTGGCAACATCGCCAAACAAGCGGATCTCTATGTGTATGGCCACCTTTAGTCGGCACCTTATTGGCCAGTGTATGGGGTCCTCAGACAGGCTTTCATCAGATGGGTTTTAAAATCCTGTCTTACGAGGACTGCACTGGTTTGTTGATGCAGTCCTCAATCTGACCCCCGTATTCTCCTAGTTGAGATCCTACCTAGAACCCATGATCAGATCAGCCCAAAAAAGGTGGGCATATCAGGGAGTGTATGGCCACCATTAGCCTAGCTCCAACTCAGAAGATATATCTGAGATTTATAGGAAGTAAAAAAACATGGAGGAAATACAGAGCCTTAGGCAACCTGGCCAGCTATTTTGCTGCTCCCCCGCTGGTGTACAATGGAGAGTGCGTGTGCAGTGAAGATGCCTGGGGAAAGAATGTATACACTGCAAATATGCATAGGGTGGGGTTGCACAAAGGTGAGCTCCACTGACCGGTGGTGTAGGAGGGAACTAATGCATGGCTGAGGGGTAGACAAAAGAAGTGGTACATGCCTAGCTCCGCATCATTTTGTGCCCTGCCCCTAGTTGTGGCCCTGGGAGGATATCTAGAAGCAAGATTCTTGTGTCTGACTGAATAAAGATGAGCTGTATTATAAGCAAGGCAGAGGGGAGTGGTTGGATACTCTAACTCAGGGGTCCCCAACCTTTTTTGCTCGTGAGCCACATTTAAATTTAAAAAAGAGTTGGAGAGCAACACAAGCATGAAAAAGTCCATGTGGATGTCAAATAAGAGCTCTGATTGGCTTTTTGGTATCCCCTTTATGGACTGGCAGCCTACAGGAGAGAATGTTTGGCAGGACATCTGTTTTTTATACAATCAAAACTTGCCTCTAAGCCTGGAATTCAAAAATAAGCACCTGCTTTGAGGTCACTGGGAACAACATCCAAGGGGTTGGAGAGCAACATGTTGCTTGCGAGCTACTGGTTGGGGATCACTGGGCTAACTCTTGGCAACAAGATTCTCACGTATGTTTACTCTTACACCGGCTCACTCATATGTCACCTTGAATCTGTGGCCTCTTACAGTACTTTTACTAAGCTGTTGCATCTGGCATATTTAGGCACCCGAGTGTGCATTACACTGACAGTTTATCAGTTTATTACAGAATAAAGTGCAAAAATGCAAAATGATTGAATCCTCAGCACCAGGAAATAGTCATCAATGATCTGTTTGTACAAGTTATTCTCATACAATCCTGGAGCCTGACACTAGTAAGAGGATTTGTTTTGCCTGTTTGCTAGTTTAGCTAACACTGAGAAACAGGTGCAGGTATGAGCTCCATTGTCCAGAAACCTATTGTCCAGACAGCTCCAAAATACAGGAAGGCCACAAACCATACAATCTATTTTAGAGGCATTGTGTAGTGCTTTGTACTATAGGTATGGGACCCGTTAATGTTCGGGACTTGGGGTTTCCCAGAAAAAGGATTATTATGTAATTTGGATCGCTATACCTTAAGTCTACAAAAAATCCAATAGGATAAATGATATCTTAGTTAGAGTCAAGAGCAAGGTGCTGTTTTATTATTAAACAGAAAAGGGAAATCATTTTTAAAATTTTTAATTATTTAATTAAAATTGAGTCTGTGGGAGACAACCTTCCTGTAAATAACACGTTTGTGGATAATGGATCCTATACCCATATTAAAGTGAGTGCTTTGCAAATCGTTCAATCTATCATTTAAAATTGTGTTTCAATAATAGTGTGTGGGCAGCCAGTACATAATGCAGTGACAGTTAGCAAAGCATCATGCCAGTTCTCCCAGCCATCAAGGACACAGTATTTATTTTATCATCCTGTATCTATATAGTGCTGACATATTCTGCAGCGCTTCATAGAGATTACAGATCAGTCCCTGCCCCAGTGGAGCTTTCAATCCAAAGTTCCCTGTCTCCCTCACTCACACTAGGGACAATTTTATAAGGAGCCAAGGAACTTGCCTGTATGTTTTTGGAGTGTGACATGGCAGAATATTCTGGTGCCCTGGCTGGAATCAAACATAGGACCCCAGTGGTACAAGGCAGCAGAGCTAACCATTGCACCACCAGGTTTCCACCTACGTAGCATGTCTGCTGCTACTTCCTATTCATTTAAATGGAGTACAGTTGCTTCTTGTCAGGAAAATGTGAATTACAGCATTTTAATACCCACTTCTTCTAGCAGTTCAGGCAGTTGCCTAAAGCTCTAACCTATCATTTCAGAAAGAGAGAGGCATCAGGAACAGCTGTTATCTTGTTACCTGACGTTTGTAATGAGGCCAGGCTGAACAGACTATTCCATCTGCTGGGGGGGGGGTATTGATATCAATTTGCAGGGCAGCAGTGACTGCAGAGAAGGAACAATCCCCCCCTTAATTAAGTGGCCCGAATAAAAACTCAGAGGCTAACTTGTGGGTGAAGGTCGGTCACAGCTTTATTCATCATGTTTAATCAATAAAGATCCTTGCACCTTTATAGACACATTTTCTATAACCAACTGGAACCTTTTATTATATAATCAATATCCAGTTCAAACAAATAACCACCAATGCCGGCCATTGCAAAGCAATGGGCATGTGTAAACAAATACTTTTCATAAAGTGCTAAGGCAAGGATCTATACTTTTCGCCGTGACAATCTCTTTGAAAACAGTAACAATGATAATAACCTAACTTGCATAAAACTTCGGCACAATTAAAGGGGAGGGAGGGTGGGCTGCTGCTCGTTGTACAGGGGATGGGGCAGGAGTGAGCGCCTAGTTTCGCGCTCTCTCCTATGCTGCGGCGCCGCCTGGTGACGTCACGCGCACCACGTGACACTGCAAGGGGGGGAGGAAGGGGAAGGCTGTCTGCCTGCCTCCCCGCAGTCACGGCGCGCCTCGCTAGGTGCTGCGCCGCATTTGAAACAGCAATAACACACAGGAAGATTTGTTTGAAATTTGCCTCACATTTCCTAGCAAACTATACCCCCAAAACAATGTAGGTCTTTATAAAAAATATATTGCATAAAACAACTCATATGTAAAACCCTGCTTCATGTAAATAAACCATTTTCATAATAATATACTTTTTTAGTAGCATGTGCCATTGGGTAATCATAAATAGAAAATAGCCATTTTTAAAAAATAAGGACAGTAGTGATGGGCGAATTTATTCGCCAGGGGCGAATTCACGGCGAATTCCCGCGATTCGCCGCTGGCGAATAAATTTGCGAAATGGCAGAAAAAATTCGCCGCAAAAAAATTCGCCAACAAAAACGAGTCGCGCATCGTTTTTGACGCGACATGGCGAAAACTACGCGATGCGCGTCGGAAACGAAGCGACGCAATTGACACGACGCGTGACTCGTTTCGCAAATTTTTCGACAATTCGCAAATTGAATTTTTCGGCGAAGCGAAACGCGGGAGTTTCGCCCATCACTAAAGGACAGCCTCCTGGGATCGTATGATTCAACGGTGCACACAAACATACCAGTAAAGTTAGGTCAGATGAGCCAATTAACAGACAGAGTTGTGTCTTTTGCTTCCACACTTCTTCCTGTTACAGTTAGAGTTGAAATATTTCTGGTCATGTGATCTCTGAGGCAGCACACAGACCATCATGAAATGGTGGTTCAAGGCAAGAGATGTAAAAGGGCAATATTTACTTAAATATATATACCAGTTTGGTAAGATTCTTTAATATGTCACTTAATTTGATATAAACTATCTGTTGCTCAAGTATTCATATGGGGGATATAGTTTTCCTTTAAATAGATACAGGTATAGGATCCATTATCTGGAAACCCGTTATCCACAAAGCTACACATTACAGAAAGACTGTCTCCCATTCCCATAGACTCCAATATAATCAAAGTATTCACATTTTTAAACATGATTTCCTTCTCTGTAATAATAAAATAGTACCTTGTACTTGATACCAACTGACATATAGTTAATCTCCATTGGATGCAAAACAATCCTGTTGGGGTTAATTAATGTTTAAAAGATTTTATAGCATACTTAAAGGGCAAGGAAAGGCAAAGAAATAAAATCCCATTTTTACTTTCTTTAAAGGGGTTGTTCACCTTTGCGCTAACTTTTAGTATAATGTAGAGAGGGATATTACAGACAATTTGCAATTGGTTTTCATTTTTAATTGTTTGTAGTTTTATAGTTATTTAGCTTTTTATTCAGCAGCTCTCTATTTTGCAGTGTCAGCTATTTGGTTTCTAGGGTACAAATTTCCCTAGCAACCCTGCATTGATTTAATAAGATATTGGAATATTAATAGGAGATGGACTGAATAGAATGATAAGTAATAAAAAGTGGCAATAACAATACATTTGTAGCTTTACAGAGCATTTGTTTTTAGATGGTGTCAGTGACCCCCATTTGAAAGCTGCAAAGAAACAGATAAAATTTCAAATCATTAAAAAACTATGAAAAATAAATAATGAAGACCAATTGAAAAGTGTCTTAGAATTGGCACTTCTACAATATACTAAAAGTTAACTTGAAGGTGAACCACCCCTTTAATGAAAAAGTCCAATATACTTTAATTTAAAAATGTGTACTGTTTTTATAAGAAACCTGACTTTTTTGATAATTAAGGACGATCCCTAAGCAGCACAGACCACACTGAGCATGTGCAGTGCCAGTGTCAGACAAAGATGTATAACAAAGTTACAAGATGACAGCCCCCTGTGGCCAACTTTGAAAGCATAAATCATTTGTTTGATTAGGCTTGTGGTGCAGTAAGTTCATGTTTATGTTTAGTATACAAGATAGTGCCCCCTCCCTGCTTCCCTTTGCATAGTTCAATAGGTCTCAAAATGTCCCTAAAATTTTTTCCCACATATCAGTGCAGAGTGAGTGCAGCTGAGCTTGTGTTGGGCGCCATCTTCCAGATCTTCCGAATTTCTTCCGGTCTTCCACGTCAATGTCTGGCACTTCTGGCCCATGTGCAGTTGGTACACTCTAGAAGACTTCTCTAACTGCGCATGTGCCAATACAGCGCTATTACAGATGAAGAACGGCGATCTGGAAGATAGCACGACTGGCTTACTCTGCACTGATAGGTGGGAAAATATTAGGGACAATTTCAGACCTATTGAACTATGTGACGGGAAGCAGGGATGGTAGACTATCTTGCTTACTAGGTACAGGGTTTTCTTAATTCTTGGGTTGAGTTCTCCTCTAAGGCATAAAAATCCAAACTATGGAAAGATCCCTTATCTGGAAAGCACCAGGTCCCAAACATTCTGGAGAACAGTTCCCATGCTTTTATTCCAGTAGGGTAAGATTATTTAATATGCCACTTAATATGATATAAACTGTTGCTTAAGTAATCATTTTGGGGGTAAAATTTTCCTTTAAGCCGAATCACAGTGAGTCATGTAATTTACTTGCAGTGATTACAGAGTTAATGAACAGCAAGGCATTTTCGGGAAGAATTGTCATCCGAACATTTTTTAAATGGGCAACAAATCTTCATGTGTCATTGCACTAAAGATAGCAGCCTATCAATGCAAGTTGCCAGTGGAAAATCATACACTGCAAAATTGTGCAGTGCCCTCGCGAGGAAACTTTGCTCTTCTATGGAAAGTAGTCGCGCCATATATATTTCCTCTCCACCTATTTGCATTTTAGCCTATGAATGGAAACAAGGGACCTTTGGTGGCCAAGATTTATTGCAGGCATCAAAACGTCCCCTGTGCCATTGCCCTTAACTAATGTTAATGACAGAGGAAAAAGAAAATCAGTCAAACAATACAATATTTTCTTAAAGGGATACTGTTATAATAAAAACAGTATCTGGTAACTAAGCTGCATGAATCCATCTGGGGGGCAAAACAATTATTTTTAATGTTTCTCAGCAGACTAGAGGTATGGTGATCCAAATTATGGAAAGACTCATTATCCAGAAACTCCCAGGTTCCAAGTATTTTGGATAATATATCCCACACCTGTACAGAGAAAAGTCAATGAAGCTTTATTTATTTAAATAGGACACAGTTGAAAATTTCAGCACTTTGTGGATAGCGGGATTCCATATAATAGACCCCGTACCTATGCAGCATAATGACTGTTGGGCTTGTGCGCTGTGTCTGGCTTCCTATACTAAACCCTGTAATTCATTTTTTTTTCAGGGATATTACAAAAGTGTCTGATTTGTGTGGTGTTAAACTAAATTTCTTACACTACAAAAACCCACAACACAAGCCAGCAGTAATTTTATGCAAGGAGCCAATGCTGCCGTTAGTTAAATGTCCTCTGAATTTAGTATAGAACTAATGAAGCCTGTTACCCCCATGACACCCCAAGAATGATTTATATAAATCCTTTTTTATCTGTACTGGCCTGGAGGAGCTTTACATACTGCCATATTGGGGTTGGAGAAGTGATAGAGGGAAGTCAGAGCTGATAACTCAATGAACCCAAACTTTCTTCCAAAGGAATCCATGTTTGTCCTATTTGACTCTAGTTGTAGAGAATAGCAGGAAACAGATGCAGATCAAGAGTGTGACTGCTGGGACCTTACTTTCCGGAAATATGAGAGTGATTTAGCACTGTTTGATGGTCGCTGCATGGCCGGTGGTGATGGAACAAATGGCAAGTCCAGTTTTTGGGGCACCAATCCTTGCCTGAATAGGGTCTGAGTCTGCTCTGTAACAACACAATCTGGAGGCGGAACTTTTCCCAACATCCTAGTTGACAATGGTTCTGGATTGGTCGGAATCTCACAAGAAAGACCATTTTTGAGCAGCTCTCGCTTTTGTGCATTGCTTGAACTTGTAATGTGCCTGTGAGATGCCACAGTCGTTCCTCGCTCTTTGCTTTGCTCTGACCCGGCAGTTGGAAAACTCCCTAAAGCCTTGGGCTGATATGGTGCAGGTGGAGTTAGGGATGTTGGCAGCACAGAAGCAAAAGAGAGCGCACGGTTTGTTTCTGCAGCAGGTGAGGCTGGTATGGAAGCTGGTGGGCAAGGAGACATGCTCAATTCAGAACTCTGCAACTTTCCAGAGAGGGGCCGTCTGATCAAATTCAATTTATGCGACCCAGATGAGCTCCTTGGGGCTGTTTCTACAGATCTGTGAAACAAAACTGAATTGGAATGAAACTGAAAGCAACTTACTCTAATGGGATAAAACTGAGAATGAGGGGCTGCAACTGCAGGAAGATCCAGATCTGTGTGTGTTACTTTAGCATTATATCCCATGAAATAAACCAACACCCACAGGGGTAATTACTGCAATTAATTCACACATAATATGTATCATATACACTGGCATTTCAATTGTGTTCACTCTGAGTTGCCTTCAGTCAGCTGCAAAAAAAATACCATTCATTAATTTTCATTTAATTCATTAAAGGTACTTGATGTGACTCGCACTCCTTGCACGTATGTATAATGCGCTAAGAATTGCTACCTTCCTCCTGCTCTTAATTTAGCACAATGGCACCTATTGATGCAGGGGAACCCTGGAGCTACTGACACCTCTGAGCCAGGGGTTAGCGCCTGTGTTCCTACAGAAAATTGTGTCACTCTCCACAGTAACCGTGTCCATTTTGATGCAGCAAAAGCAATTGCAGCAGGTACCTCTCCCCCATTTTGGCGACAATTATGCTGGAATGATGGGAAAACAACTGCACTGTAAGTAAAAATAACATGACATCCCAAATTGCACTTTGCAAACTCTGGTGCAGTAAGAAAATGACCCCTAGTGTGTGGCCACTGACTGCAGAAGATGCAGCTCCATGCACTTGTACAGTTTTATCACTTGCCAAAGGCAAGCCATATTACTGTATGCTGTACATTTCAGTGCAGACAGGTGAACAGAGGATATCCCTCCCTGTGTGTTTTAATTTGGGTCTCACACACCCCATAACAGGAAGAAGGCCCAAAAGACAGCATTATAACTCTAGTTTGGTATATTGTAACTATAATTAGGGGCGATCCTGACGATATCGCCGCCTGAAGCGGCCTTCAATATGCCGCCCCCCTTCCCCACGGCGTTCACTTTTTTGGCGCCGGACAGGGGTAGGGGGGTCCACGGCGCTAGAGCTGAATTTCTGGGTTGAAAACCGGAAGTTACCAGGAGCAGCTTTTTTGCCTGAGGTGAGCGCCTCAACCCGGCTCATTGGCGGAGCGCCCCTGACTATATTGTGGCTCTGCCTCTGCCACAGACTTCTGACTTCTGATGACCCAGCGGATTTGTACTTAGGCCACAGTAAGGTTCTGTTCTGAAATGAACAAGTTAAATGTATTACCTTGACACTGTGAGGTTCCTTTGGGAGTCTTTTGAGGTTACTGCAAGCTGGTTAAGTTGGAGGTCTCTCTCAAGGACCCGCCTCTCCTCCCTTAGTTCTGGAAAATAAATTGTGCACAAAAGCACCATGAGAAGATATAATAAAACAAGTATATTTAAGCTTATATACAATAGCCGTATTAATTGCAAGCAGCTTTGACTGTAAGGTTATGGAAAGGGAGATCAATGGAGGAATGGACAGAAGAAGAAGAGCAGAAAGGAGACTAGAGGAGAGAGCAGAAGACAAATTAGAAAGAATGAATATGGAGATAAGTGGAGATAACAGAGGAATCTAAAAATTGGGTGGTTAAACTCATTATATGCAAGCTCTATGGGGAATGGGATTTCCTCTTATCACTTTAAAGGGGTTGTTCACCTTTGAGTTAACTTTTAGTATGATATAGAGAGTGATATTCTGAGACAATTTGCAATCGGTTTTCATTTTTTATTATTTAAGGTTTTTGAGTTATTTATCATTTTATTCAACAGCTCTTCAATTTGCATTATAAGCAATCTGTTACCTAGGGTAAAAATTACCCTAGCAACCATGCATTGATTTGAATAAGAAGCTGGAATATGACTAGGAGAAGAGGTTACTAGAAAGATGAGCAATAAAAAGTAGCAATAATAATAAGTGTGTAGCCTTACAGAGCATTTGGTTTTTAGAAGGGGTCAGCAACGCCCATCTGAAAGCTGGAAAGAGTCAGAAGACAAAAGCAAATAATTCTAAAACTATAAAAAATAAGTAATGAAAAACAATAGAAAAGTTGCTTAGAATTGGCCATTCTATAACATACTAAAAGTTTACTTTAAGGTGAACCACCCCTTTAAAGGATGGTGCCCTGGAGCTCTGCTGTTCTGCATTTTAGGGTCATTTTTTTTTTTTTTTAAGGGTTGTTTTCTTTACTAATGCACAGTTGCGGGCCACTCCTCCCATGCATTTGTGTAAAACTCCACATACTTGTCACCTATTTGGCCCCAGTGCATCACAGAGGCCTGAAAGCTGCCATCAGTGAGCTTGAAACACTGCAATTGCAGCTGCACAACACCACCCCTCAACAGTGCTTCCATTATCTCCCCTTGTGGATGATCCATCATTAGACAAAGGTGAAAAGAAGGGGTTATGGTGTGGCAGAGAGAATGGATTTAGAAAAAGCAAAAGGAGAAAAAATTATGTTGACAGGAAAAGAAACAACGTCAGAAAGAAAAGCGAATAAGATGCAAGATGTCTGGGTGGCACATGACAAATCAGGGCTCAGTGCTTCAAGTTAATGGCATATACTTGTCAGTGTAATATATATATATATAAACCAGCTGAGATAGGGAAACCAGCAGTAAAAGCTTCAACAAGAAAAGACAAAATTGTGTGCTGCTCTTTTCTGGCACTCACTCAACCACAGACACAGATATGATCTCCAGTACCTGCAAGTGATGGCTCAGGGAGAGAAGTCTGCACTTGTGTCGCATATACATGTTCCTCTTCAAGACGTTGCTGTGCCACAGAAAACAATCCATCACTAATGGTTTATAGATAACTCCAGATACAAATGGGCTCAGATATTTACCCACCACAAACAACAGACCGTTAAAATAGCACAAGCAGCAGCAACATGTTGTTTTTGTCTAAAGTAGTAATGAAGAACAAACACTAGAGGGCAGTATTGTCACAGTAACATGCTGTTTCCACAAGGTTGGAAGCACTAATAATGCCTCAACATTGCAACTTAACGACTTTAGGGTCAATAGAAGGGATCTATATATTGTGCTTGGGAGGCCTCTCTGCACATTATAATGATGTCTCATGTGACATGATATCATGACTGATATGTGAATGATGAATAATCTCAGTTAAAAGTGACAGCTATATAAGAATATGACAAAGTGCTAATAATAAGAATACAAGAATGCCTATGTGCTCCAAAGCTGATGCACTGTTGTGTGTGTGTGTGTCTGTGTGGGTGTTTGTGTCTGCCCTTGCTGTGTGTGTACTTGAAAAAGTCAAACCTGGCCAGTATTTCTGATGGTTAATACCAATGTTATTAATTGGAAAAAACATAAACGTATAGGAAGGCTGGTATTTTTTTCAAGAAAAGGTGGTTACCCTACTTTTTTTCAGCCCCTATTTCCAAGTATTTAAATGAGCAGAGAAGGAGCGTCTGTATAATAGATGCTGAGTGCGGGTGAATGCTAGTTCTGGGATCATGGCCAATCTCTCACAGGTAACCAGCAGCAATCAAAGCAGCAGCCAATTCAGATGCTACATTTGGGCACCCCAACAGAGATATTACATCAATACTTAGTTGAGCCTCCTTTTGCAAATGTAACAGCCTCAAGATGCCTCCTATAGTCTTTGATGAGCATCTGGATTCTGGAAGGTGGTATTTTTAACCATTTCTCCATACAAAATCTCTCCAGTTCAGTTAAATTTGATGGCTGCCAAGCATGGACACCCTGCTTCATATCATCCCATAGATTTTCTATTATATTCAAGTCAGGGACTGTGACGGCCATTCCAGAATATTGTACATCTCCCTCTGAATAAATGCCTTTGCACATTTCAAAGTGTGTTTAGGGTAGGAAGGCACAAATCCACTATTTGGGGTTTGGCTGAATCACCAAATCCTTTGGCCGAATACCAAGCCAAATCCTAATTTGCATATGGAAATTAGTAATTAGGATTCGGTTCGGCCAGGCTGAATCCTTAACCAAATCCTGGATTCGCAAAGTTTGCTGCAGGGCTGATTATTACATTTTGATGTTAATTGTGCTGGTTTGTGAGCTGCCATGTACCAATAGTTGTTTACTAATCAGCCTTATATTGTGACATTTATCTTATCTATACAGTATATTGTGTATTGGTCCCTAAGCTTAGTAACATTGAAGTGTCCTTGTGGATTGTTATATGTAGGGAAGGCCACCTTATATCAAAGCACAAATCCACCATCCAGACCTCTTTACTGGCACCTGCTCATTTTCAAGCGGTGAGTCACTCAGTGAATCCACTGAAATTTCAAGTAACTCACTCAGTCCAATACCCAGGAGAGGTGATAGAAGACTATTATCACTACATAAACTAGAAATGCAGTGGATTTCCCTAAACTCAGTAAGTGACAACAGCACAGAGAATGTGCCGTGAATCAGCAGAAAAGAAGAGGGGGAGCTACTGGCACCTATTTAGAGGCACAGGTGTTCTACGCTAAAGGTCTGTGGTTGCATTGGGCTGGTACAGAAACCCAAAACATTGTATAAATACAGCATTTCTGTTCTACCTCTTTAATTAAGCTTTAGTTCTACTTTAAGTGAGTAGATTTGAGGCTTTTTTGAGGATAACAAGCTGTCAGTGTCATTCTGTGGCTACTAAAGCAAACAAAGTACTGTTAAGTAAGGGTAGGGACAGACAGGGAGATTAGGGGAGATTCTGTAGCCTGGCGTTTTTAGCAGGCGACAATCTCCCCGAATTTCCTTCTCCCTGTCTGCCGATCGTAAAAGGGACAAAGCGCCTGTGCAGACGCGGCGCGGCGATTCCCGGAATCGCCCGAAGTTTCCTCACGAGGTATCTTCGGGCGATTCCGGAAATCGCCGCGCCGCGTCTGCACAGGCGCTTTGTCCCTTTTACGATCGGCAGACAGGGAGAAGGAAATTCGGGGAGATTGTCGCCTGCTAAAAACGCCAGGCTACAGAATCTCCCCTAATCTCCCTGTCTGTCCCTACCCTAAAGACGGTCAGTAACTTGAAAGAAAGATCACTTTGCCTCTTTACAGGTCCATGGTAACAGTTGAGTTTGGAGTATATAGTTTAGTATACAGTGGAGTATGCAGTGCAGTTTTGGGCTCCAGTCCTTAAGAGGGATATAAATGGGCTATAGGGAGTGCAGAGACGTGCAACTAAACTGGTAAAAGGGATTAGAAGATTTAAATTATATGGGAATGTCAAGGTTGGGGTTGTGTTCTGTGGAAAGAATGCAGTCATGAGGGGACAATTACACTTCACAAGTACATTACAGAACATTATAGACAGCTATTGGGGGATCATTTGGAGGGGTTGAACTTGATGGACCTTTTTTCAACTCAAATTAACTATGTAACATATCCAGCTACTGCCACTACTTAGTATTCATATCTGTCTCCAGTCTGGCTGCATTTGCCCCCTGGTTATAAAGTCTGTCCCAAGCCTTCTGCACATAAATATTTAATCCACCCTTTCTTTGCCTTTCCATTCTCTTAATGTAAGCCTTCACATTCATAGGTTTTATCATTAAAGCCTAAGGGCAATCAAACATTACCAAGGCCATAATCAGAAGGAAAATTGTTGGTGAGGTTCTTTAATCCCAGTGTTTATTCTTAAATGTTTATAGTCGTCAAGGCCTTTGACTAAAGAATTTCCCTTTGGGCTCCTGTATGTTACTTTGGAATTCATTGTATAGTGAGAAAACTGACTTTTGGCTTTAAAGTGGACCTGTCACCCCAAAAAAATATTAAAAATCATATTTTATCACATTAGTCAAGCAAAATGAACATTAATTACACTATATAAATTATTTGAATCTTGTTTTCTTCAGTCTGGGAATTCATAATTATAACAAGCAGGCAGGAGCCATTTTGTGGACACTGTTATTAAGACAAAACCTTGTATCATCTCAGAATCTTGTTTGTGCACCAGAATGGGGGACTCTATCCCCATGTCCTGGCTACACAATTAAATGGTTAAAAGAACAGGAGGAATGTGTGGGGAGAGCAGGGACATCTGGGAAGTGCTGAATGGAAAGTGAAAGTAATTATCTGCCCTGCCTCTATGCCTAAGGCATAGAGGAGTGGCAGACAATATTTGATTGACAGCTGAGATTTTTAAATGAGCTTAAAACAGCTCTGAATGCTTTAATAAAAATTTGAAATTGGATTTCATGTTTAATTTGAAAAGGACTTTTATTATACAGATTTTTGTGTCTGGGTGACAGGTCCACTTTAATGAACTGGCACGGCTCAGTTTCCTCAAATGCTAAATCGTATTAATATACTGTATAAACAATGAAATTAGGATTCCCACAGAAACACTGCTTGTTATTTCAGCTGACACATTATATGCTGTAACACTGGCTTGGCTAGTACTGGTACAATTTTTTTTAAAACTTTATTAAATAACCAGTCCCCTTACTTGAGTGCACTTAGGTTCTGCTTACAACATTCTACATATACCTTAAAGCTTAGTATAATTTCATCTATAATGGCCATGAATACAACCCCTGCAGTGTTACTCTTTATAAATACATGAATTGGTATTTGTTAGACTGACATATCCGTATTAGGACATACAGTCAGGGGTGTATTTATATTAAGGCCCCTGAGGGCCTGTGCCTGTTTTTTAACTTTTTTTTTTTTAAATCCCCCCCACACGGATTTCCATAGGAAATCCGGTGCTGGAGCTGGGGGGCTCGAGGAACCATGTGGAAGTGAAGTCACACGCACAGTGTAAACAGCGTGTTTAGGTCCTAAATAGGACCTAACTACAGCCCTGCATACTGTCAGTAATGTATTAATCCAGGGGTGTCCAACCTGCGGCCCAGGATGTATATGAATGTGGCCCAGCTTGAGATGATTGGTTCCCGAGGAAACGTCATGTTGCAAAGGCTATAGGAGTAGGCAGGAGGGGGGACTCTGCCCATTGCCCAGTTTGTAGTAATAATAATATAATAATAAGTCTATTTAAAATCCAGGTGTCCCATATTCCAGTGTATAGCTCCATCTAGTTATCCAACTGGTATTGTAGTTCTTTTCTTTGCATTTGCTTTACTTTAACAAATCAAAGGTGTTTGTGGCCCCAGACAATTTATTTTTCTAATGTGGCCCAGTGAAGCCAAAAGGTTGGACACCCCTGTATTAATCTATATATAGACAATATGTGTTGGTAACAAGCACAGGAAGGGTAGTACATTTTGAGATTTGTCACCTGATGTAAATCTGAGTTAATATGAGGAACACCTCTCTCAAAAATGCCTTCCTATAACCTAACATTTGTCTTCTCACAAGCCAAACACCTTACTCACAGCAATCTGAATTAATAGAGGAAAATTGCCTTCTTTAACAGTGGACAAATCTCTTTGTATCTGCCAGGGCTCAAACCAGTGGTGTAACTACAAAGGAAGCAGAGGTTTGCTTCTCTACAGTTACATGGAATCAACCCTACCCAGCCACTCTATTACCTTCAGCCAGGGTACGGGGATGCAGGGTGCTCCGGCACTGGGTGGGAAGGGAGGGGTCGGGGCAGTGCAGACAGACAGGCGGGTTGGGAAGTGCAGTTTGCCGGGCCCTCCAAAGATTTTTTTTGCAGGGGGCACAGCGCACTGTAGTTACGCCACTGGCTCAAACAGTTATGAAGATTGCAGATATGTGAACAGGCTGTAGAACTGCAACTTCTGCTCCACATAGCTGTCAAAATCATTGCCCTCTATTGTCAGCAGTGCTGCATAGCAATAAACATGTGCAAGGCATAATCGTTATTTAAAAAGCTGCTGCTAAAACACTGCAATGCCTACTTGCTCTCCTAGATATAACTAGACAGTCAGATTTAGGGCAAGCTTTGGAGGGAACTGATGTAGATATCCCGAGAATTACAATATTTTAAAAAAACCTGCATGTTAACAGCTAAAGTGAAATCTGATCACGGACCTCAAAGTGTGGCTGCAAAAAAACGTACAAATATCTTGGTGTTAGCCCCAAGTGATTTACACCAGACAAATTGAAGTATTCCACATCCTTAAATTCATAATTTTGTTAGCATATTATTATTATCAATGCCTACAGCTGGCAAATGTTTGGGCCATTTTCAGGCCACTTACTTGAGTGAGATTTAGCTATAAATACATGACTCGAGCAATCATCCCAAACTCACCATAGTTACTTGTAATCTCACCCTCCATGTTAACTCCAATAGTTCAACAGACCACGGTTCACCTATGGTGGTGCTCTATCCGGAAACCTGCTGCAGGGTTCTTGCATCCGTAAATAAAGAAAATCAGATGGCACTCACTCCAGCAATTGTTCTAATAACTCAATTCATTTATTTGAATCTCCACCCGGAGATGTGGAGATCCTAATAAATGAATTGAGTTATTAGCACAATTGCTGGAGTGAGTGTCACCCTCCATGTTACCTGACACAGATTGGACACCTGCTATTGGAGGCCAAAGTGGGCCTGGCCAAAACTGTAGAAAGAATCTGTATACCATGTAAATGGCATAATTAAGTGAATAAAATTTTGAGGGTAGAAACATTGTTAAGCACATGAGCACTAAGGACACATCACATACCTGTAGGGATGCTATATCCCTCTCTAGAGCCTTACATTCCTCTTCCAGTAAAGACCTGTGAAAACATATATTTGTATATGACTATGAGGCATTATTTACAGGAAAGGTTTTTTAAAGGGGATGTAAAGATTAAAAAAATAAAATCCCATTTTTACTTTCTTAAATGAAAAAGAAATCAATCTCCAATATACTTTAATTAAAAAATGTCTACCATTGTTATAAGAAACCTGACTGAATGCAGTGAAATTCCCCCTTCATTTACTTGCCAAAACAAAACAAAGCCGGGAGCACTCATGATGATGTATATCCGCTGTGCTGCTACGCAATACACTCCCGATGCGTAACCACTCCAGTCAAAATCCTTCAAACACGGAGCACATACTTTATTTGAAATCCATTAAAACATCAAAACAGAGTGTATTGTACTGTTTATGCTTGACGCGTTTCGTGTATACTACCACTTCCTCAAAAGCTAAATTGTTTCCATCAGTGTAGCATTTAAAAGGTAACACCTTTACCTTTACATTTTAAATGCTACACTAATGGAAACAATTTAGCTTTTGAGGACGTGGTAGTATCCAACTGGACTTGTCGATTAATCCTTGAAGATGTTTCACTACTCATCCGAGCAGCTTCTTAAGTTCAGCTAATCGGTATGGGAAATCCTCGGCATATAAACTCTTCCACTAATCAAATCACAATAGTGCAGGGTAACTATCCAAAGAGGTGACTCTTTCCATCTTTCAAATGGGGGTCATTGACCCAATCTAAAAAACAAATGCTCTGTTACTACTTTTTATAAACTCATCTTTTTTTTTCAGGCCCTCTTCTATTCATATTCCACAATCTCATTCAAATCAAAGCAAGCTTGCCCTGGGTGCTGAAATTGCAAACTGGAGAGCTGCTGAATAAAAAGCTAAATAACTCAAAAACCATAAATAATAAAATAATGAAAAATGAAAACCAGTTGCAAATTATCTATATCATACTAAAAGTTAATTTAAAAAGTGAACCTCCCCTTTAAGGTGGCTTTAATGCCAACATGAATGGGCACCAACTGCATGAATGGGCACCAACATTTTTTTAAAGCAACATTCATTACAACTACTTTAGTGGCAGTGACTTTTTTAAAATGCACATAAAAGCTGACTGGTTGGAATAATATTCTCTTTTCAAAGGCATTGTGTAAAACAGAAATGTGTTGAGGAATTAAATTACATTTGTAAGCAACCCACTGAATTTCCTAACTGAATAAACACATGAGCTCATCATCCCATTTCATTCAACAGACATGTCATTAATGTCATTCACCAGTTCCCAATAAACATTTTACTGAGCAATGCCCCCCCCCAAAAAAAATATGTCATAAACACCAGCACTATTTGCGCAGTAAGAACTTTGAGCCAGATTCAGTTCAGTGAGTAAAAGTAATATCAGGGTTTATCATGATAAAAATCATGGTCGCTATTCATTTTGAGGAGAAAAAACTTTTCTCCTATTTCAGTTCCAGTTGTTTCCATAGACTTCAATAGAATTTTCACGTGACGAACAGTGTTTTTCTGAAAGCCAGCAAGGTCCTTTAAATTGCCAATAAGAGATTGGACATTTTCATCATATGAAGTGTAGAAGGCTTTGTAGCATATAAGTCAGGATCAAAGTCTGAGTTATCATTGAATTGCATTTGGCCAGAGCATAATGTCAGATTTTTTTTTCACACTACATGATGGATAGCTCATACATGATACTGAATTTGTTTTTACTGTTTTGCTTAAGGTAAGTAAAACATAAACATGTAGGTCTCCATGGCCACATGGGAAGAGGTACAAAGAAATACTGTAACTATAACATACCCACAAATGCCAGACTAAACTCCATGGCTGATTCATCCAGACATGTTTTCAGTAGAAATTAAAGCTTTATCTGTTAAGATGTTATTTCATAGACAATCTAACCTTTTGTGTAAAGCAGTGCTGCCAGCCTTCATAGGTGTTGTATGACATTTCACAATATCTGGCTAACATGCCTGATTTGGCCAAAGCTCCTGAGAACTTAGGGAACTCCTGCACTACAGCCTCTAGTAGCATAGCATAAAACTATATACTAATCTCTGGAATAATGAGACATTGTACTCGAGTATACATTTCTTTCAAATCTCTTTGACTGCGCAGAGTACAATTTTGACTCTGGTCTATGTGTAGGCTGTATGTCATGCTACTCACACCAGCAGTCACATTACATCATTGCACTTGGAATGTAAATAAAGCAGCATAGCTAAATGTGAAATAGAACATATGATCTGGGGCCTCTGCTGAAAGAAATAGCCAGCAAATACAATGTTAAGAGACCACTACTGATCATTTTTTCAGTTAGCATTTGTCTGGTGGAGATATTATAGATAAATGTGTAAAGTAATTCTTGCTGCAAAACAACACATTTTGTGTAACTCTTTTCATATATTGTCATTGTCTGTGTCATAGTAAGTGTAATCTGTCTTAAATGTAGAAACCAGTTCAGTTAAAGTCAGTTAATGATGCAGAATGCGTGAGTCAGTCATCTCTCTGCTTTATGATATCATACTCCACAGTGGTTTCCAGGATGAAAATTGATTGACACTTTAATGTCTCCTAACATCCCGAGGCTCAGGAGAAGGTACAATTCCAGGTGTGTATGTAAAACCACAAAGTATATATTATTCCTGTGCTGAGTGGAATTCTCATCACACACTGACAAGTCATAATTTTAAAAAACATACAGCCAAATCAGCGCAAGGGAATATTCCATCCATTAAAAATAACAAGGGACTGGCAGTGTAGCTTTGGAATGTGTTTATAAACTCAATAAAATATATAAAAGTGTTTAGCCTGTATCTAGCAGAAAAACCTCACATAAGACAGGATAAGGTCAAACTGCTAAAGAACACAAACTTTCTGTATGCAGCATTTCAAATAAATGCTGGTTAAGTTACAAATCCAAGGTTATCCAACGGCAAAACCTTATCTTATAACACAAATGACAGCTTTGTGTCAAATAAAGGCAAAAACTTATATTAATAATAAAACCTACTGTAGTACAGTAAATAATATTAGCTACTATCTCAGGGTTTTACATTACCCTGCATTCAAAGTACAGGTATCTTGCAGTTGGGATCTACTCTACAAGAGGATTCCCAGATGTGAGCCTGCCTTTGCCTTAAGGGGCCTACAGCAAAAGATGGGGTACTCAGCCTGAATGACAGTTGTAGTGAGATTTAGGTGATTTAGGTATTTTGTTTTCTTAGATATTGCTGGAAGCCAAGCTTGCATTTAAATAAAGAATATACCAGGGTTGAATGCTGCTCAAAGCCATAGATACTTTTGGAAAATAGCAGTGTACTATTATATTGAAACGATTGTTAAAAAGGTTCAGCATCAGCGTACTAGTCTCACCTATAGGTGGATCTGCAACACATCTTTAAGTCAACACTTTCCATTAAATTAGTTTACTAGTCCTCCAATTATCTGAGAAACTGCAGATGGTTCCTTTTCACCCTATGATACACACAGACACCACACTAGAAATATGAAGACAATCAATGCAGGTGATTGTACAAAAAACAGGTGTATGATTATTCTTGGGTAGACTCCTGCAAATCGAGGGCACATTTAAAGCTGGCAACAGAACTGTGAGCAGTGGTTGGGAAAACACGAATGCAGAACTCAGGTGCAGCCGTTCCTACACTCACAAACAAGGACTGTTCTGTATTAGAGGATGCCAGAAACATTCTGGAATATTGCCGAGTTACTCCCATTATGGACTCCACGGCAGCAGGAAACGTAACTTCTGGCCTCATTCTGCAAATATAAATCCACTTCTTTGTGATTTTAAATATACCTTAATTCCTGTCAGTCAGCGCTGTCTACAAAGTGTCATTGAAATGCAGAATTCAATAGCTCCTGCGCACCCCCTTGGCTTTCCATGGGTTGCATTTTCACAGCCCATTTAAGTCAGACAAGTATGCAAACAGCAGATGAACACAGACATGTTAATGATATAATATAAAGCACACATGTACCATTCAACTGATAAAACTAAAAGGTCATGAGCAAGGTTTGGCATGGTTTGATGTATGGTTATGGATCCCAGAGGGTTTATGTGGTATAAATAGAAAGGTGTGGGATACATCATTTGCCATTTACTCCCCTTAACAAACAAAAGTCAAATGCTTGCTGATCTCTGCACTCACAGTCAGGAGACTGTCTCATAAGGGTTTCAATCTAAACTGTCGCCTTGACTTGGTGCCAAATTACTAGTGGGCCGGGTAACATCAAGAAGGCTTCTGGGAGAATCCATTATATTTTTGCAGATAAAAGGTTGGAGTAATGCAGTTTTTAAAAGTGTGAAGTGCAAGATGGATAATAAAAATACACCATAAAATATTGTATTTATGGGCAAAATGCTCACGCATTATAAACAGAAGCGAAAAAAATATAACAATGATGTATCTGAGATCACTAATAGAGCTCACAAGTCAAATGTGACCACAGGATACAGACAGAGCTACAGAGCAGAATGTACCCAAGCACAGTGCAGAAATGTGCTCATTAAATGCAATGTAGATTATGGTCAGATTGATTCACTGCAAATGGTTGGTTTAGAATGGAAGGGGGTCTGCTGCACTGTGTGTACGTCTTCCTTTTGGTCTCTTATTTGGTGTATTAAAGGACACCAATAACAGACAAAATCAAACACATATTAACAATCTGACCAGTACAACCTAAACATGTTTAATCAAAATATATATACAGTTTTTTGAAAGAAAAAAAAACTGCAGTTTTTAAAAAAAATCCCATACTTTGTTAAATGGGTTCTCTCACTGAGGGAGTCCATACTGTGACTACAACATGCAAATGAGTTCATGAGCATGCTCAGATTGCAGCATTGCCCTGAGTATTCTACCAAGAATGTCTAGCTTTAGTAAACTCTAGAAGTATCTTGAGATTTCCCTATCTTATCCCCTGCTGGTGATGTCATTATGCAAATGAAGGGCACACACCGACTTCCAGAAGGTGGCAACACTAACACAGACGTTTAGCAGATTTGAAAATAGCTTAGAATGTTCATTAGGCAACCAAGAAACTGAGCATGTGCGAGACTTCAGAGCCGCAGTTGGCTGTGAAGATATAGGTAGGAGGAGTCAGTAAAATCCAAGATGCCTGCCTCTACTAGAACTGCAGTGGAGATAGGGGAGATTTTGCAGAAGGTATAGTGAGATACATTACATTATACAAAAATTTTTTTTTAAAAATCACATTTCTTGAACTTTCACATAGTGTATTTACTTGTTGCCCTTTAAGCAGTCCTGTGAAACTTACAGTTGGGATTTCAATTTCAAAGACTATTTTAGTGAAGTCTAGTGTTCCCTGGTTCACTTCACAAGTAATGCTTTCATTAGGATTTTGTAATTGAACAATATCCCTTTGTTCCATTAAATGCAATCACTCCTCCAATGATTCCTCTGTAGCCTGGTGTCTAAAGACTTGTTCTTATTATATTTAAGAAGCCATGTTTCCTAAGCAACAAGCAGCCCACTGCACTTCTCTAAAGTAAGCTGTCTCCTGTACAGATTCAGCATATAAGTGATGCATAAATCAACAAAGAGCAAATGGAAAACATATTAAGAATTATAAACGGCATTAAGTCTGTCAGCAGCACTATAAATTGTAGGAAGTTGAAGACTCTGCGGAGTTCCATGATCATAAGGTGTAAAGGCAAGGGACTGCAAGAGTTGTGCTTTCATAAAAGTCACTGAATTGATTTCTCATTTACTTTGAATATTTAACTGGTGGTAAATTCCTTTCAGTTAACTGTAAGACTGGCTGTGATCCAAGTCAGAAGCTCAGGTGTCAGAAGTGTGTGCATTTACAGTAGCTCCTCTTTTATTCCCATGAATCTTTAGTGATCCCTCCATTCTGCCTCCTCTGCTAGCAATGGTTGGACATGTTTGGTATTATCTAAGAGTTACACACACCAAAATGTGAGCAGCAATTGGATAGCATATTATAGAAAAGGAACATGAGACAGTCCAGAGGCCCAAAGTCCAAGGGGGGAAACTTTAGAGTACAACTGAAAGGAAATGAGCAAAATCAAATGTTCTGAGGCTTGGCAGACTACCATACAAAAGGTCACAAGACAAATAGAGATCTGGGCAGTTTACTGGTGCGATGGGGTTCATATCTCATGCTCTTTTATGCGCACAGAACAGTGCTTGCTGTAATGAACATATTAATCCAGATATAAAAATTAACTGAACATTCACATATCATTTGGTATAGAAGAAATCTGGTACCCATTTATTGGTTAGACCAACATTTTCAGAGGAATTATACTTGAATGCTTTAGACAGGAATACTGGGTTGCTTTAAAGTAGAACTATCGTTAAAATGAAAGCAATGCTGAGTACTGTAGCATGGTTAGCATTATAAATATGATGATCATATCTGTGTTTACAAACTTTACAAAAACAACATATTTTTCACATCCCGATGTGTAAAATAACCTGGAAGATTTCGGTAACTGTAGCAGGACATTGAAATGAAAACATAGAGATGCTTAGAAAAAGCATTCAATATGTTATAAGAAAGAAGATGGTTTATTATAATGCTCAGCCTAACATTACAGACAACTCAACCATGTTGCGTGTAAGTAGTGCATTTTGGGAAAGGATAAATGGAACAGGAACATGTTTTGTTTTCCAATTAAAATGTCTCATGGCACCATAAACATGGTGTTGTTCCAGTTTTCCTTAGTTGAAGTGCTCCATTTTGGAGGTGGCCACTGGAGAATGTGCCAATTACAGCAGGTGAAATATGCCAGTGACTAACATTGTAAATTAGTTTGTACCCTAAGAATGCCATGGCTCCAAAGTTAACAGTATTAGTCACAAACCTTAGAGTATACTCAAATATGTTTTTAGTATTAGTGAAAATGCTGTTGCTATGGTAGGCATCCAGATTTCTAGCAATGTGTATGACCAGATAATGTACTGACAGATTACAGCCTTCAAAATATGCCTGCATTATACCATCTTACAGAAGCACATTCATTATCTCTAATGTTAATTATACATTATTAATTCACTATGCATGCAAAAAGGATGGAAACAGGTACTGGTGCACATTACTGTAAATTAAGGTTATTGTATTTTTAGATATCAATATCTGCTATGGTCAGAACAACCTGCAAAGCATGTTATTTCAAATGTCAATTATAAATGAAAACATGTAAAAATACCGGATGGAAAAATGAACTTCTGTAAGATTTATATATCCTCTAGTGCTGAGAAAGCTAAAAAATGATTTTCTACCAGAGCCAGCCTGGCCAGACTTTGGACTCCTAACCCAAGCCTCATTCTCTGGTGTCCACAGATCCTTAGAAAGCTTGGCTTGCTTATTTGTTTAAAAGCCACAGCTTATTGGCTCACATAAGCCAAAATTAAAATACTTCCCCAGAAACAGATGTAGCCGCCAATAAATCTAACTAGGCGCAAGAGGCTTGTGCATATTTTCCTCAAGAACTTCCCAACAGTGTTTTCCAATAATTGTTAAATAACTAATATCCACTATACATAACATATTAAAACACCTCAGCTGTATATGGATCATAAAAACATATAAAACTTTAATTTGTTTAGAAAAGGAACCAGTAAGAAAAACAGATATACTTACTCACTTAATTCACTCAGGGACCAAGTTGCAATATCCTTGATGTGACACATTAAAATATAAATGTAATTAGTTTACCTAAGTAATTTGGTGTTTAGGGATACACAGTTCCATATATATATATATATATATATATATATATATATATATATATATATATATATATATAGGGGTTAAGAGTATAGTGTGTATTAGTAGTACATATTGCAACCAAGCTCCATCCAGCCTACTGCATTCATGGATCAAGATTCCAATAACAGATTGGAAGTGTGTTTAAGTATAAACAAAGTAACGTTGGATGAATTAATGAGACCTGATTCATATGACAAAAAAATGAAGTTTAACATCTGTTTTTTTTTTATTATTATTGGCATAAATACCTGTAAAGGGAAAATTCTAAATCCCTCTGTTAGTAAGGATGCTACTGTTGCCAATGGAGCAGAACTTCATGGAACAAAGTAGGAGCAAGTTACTCCTTAGCTACATATTTCTGAGAACATAGCCCTCCCAGGCTATTAACCCTTTGGTCTACTGGCCCCAATCTGTGAAAGGGCTGAAACAACTTGAAAACAAACAATTTAAATAAACAGAGATAACATAAAAACTGCACTATTGTGAGTAACAGAGACTGGTTATTGTAGCAAGACATGGTTCAAACAATATTTTGTGCTTTTAGTGACATCTTCCCCTATGATGCTCAGTCCCATGACAAATACCCTTTGCTCCCTAGCCTAAAAGGAGCCCTGCTTATATGCAACTGCATTTAGATGTATATCTTTTTTCTATCCAACCATATGCTTCTACCCCTACATGTGGCCTACACTGGGAAATTGCACACATGCAGATTCAGCGAGAAATCTCTACTGTGGGCGACTAATTTCCCTGAAAAGCCTTCCCGTCGGCAAGAAGATCTGTATGCCGGCGGAATGGCATACAGATCGCTTCAGTTTCCTCATGAGGCAACTTCAGGCTACTTTGGAAAACAAAGCATTCAGAATGCCATCCCATCGGTGATTCACATTCTTGGTAAGACATTTCAGGGAGATTAGTCACCCGTGGTAGAGGAGACCTGTCTGCCACTACCCTTAGAGTTAAATTACTTTTTAAATTATTCTATGTAAAAAGAGCCATTAATTTGGGGTCTTATATCTTCCCTTATATAATATAGGCATGGCTGAGGTCATAACTTCTCCATATACCCCCTGACCCTGCAATAATTCAAGATGTATCCTGTACAGAAAAACAACCGTTCATCTTGAAAAATCTACCTGCCCTTTAGATTAGGCTTCTCTCAGTGTAAGGATTTGAGCAGGCCTAGGGGACTATCCCTAAAGTTAAAAAAATTATTTGAGTCAGATTGCATTTTTTCGGTTAGGATGTATGTATAAACTGATCCTCTGTTATTAATGTGGTCTTTATTTTTTTGGAGACTTTCTTCTCTGCTCCTTAGTTTCCTCATCATTTCCTCATTCTTAGCGCCCTGCCTCATTTGTTTTTTATTTATTTCTATATACATGTTGAGAGTCTGGCTCACTCATTTATTTATTGGGTAAAGCAGTAAGTGGACTGTATATTGCGATGCAAAATGTGAATAACAAAAATGTATTTCTGAACACAAAACTAGCAAGAAGTACCCCAGCTCTGTATGCTTAGCCAATGCCTGGCCAGGACAGCCGGGCTCCCCAGGCAGCCTGGCCGGCTGCATCGCCTCTACCCCCATGTGTGCAAACATGCACGCCCACGCACGAACAGGTGCACAGATGAGCGTGCGCATGCATGGAAAGGAGTGGAGTGCCATGCTTTAAATTCAGAGAGGGGAACTTGCCTTGGCACTCTGTGAGATCCATTTGCTGGACTAGGGGTAGGCGACAGGGAAGGCCTACCCATAGTTCCGGCCCTGCGCTTAGGCAGTGGAAAGAGGATGAACAATCATCCCATTAAGTTAATTGATTCTGTTAGAAACCCTAAAACAAGTATATTTCCAATATAAATATATTATTTTTTCTTACAGTTGAATGCAGCCTCAGTCAGCCCAAGAAACAGATATTCTTCTCACTGTCTGAGTAACTTCCTCAGGGCTGGATTTCCTGGGTGTGTGCCCGTAGGCCGTGCGGTCCTAGTGCCCAGCTGTGCATCCCTATTAAGGGTTGCCACCGGACAGCCCTCTAATTTGAAGGGCAGGATTACCCATGATTGACAAGTTCATTGGCCAATCAGAGCATCATAGCCCCACTCCCTTACATCACAGCCTGCCCCTGGTACATCACCCCCCCGCCCGTCTGTGTCACGGCCCCGCCCCCTGCCCGGTCTCCCAGGCACAAAAGGTAGCAACCCAATCCACTAATATTTTAGGCCTAGTCACAAATCCAGGCCTGAACTTGCTGTAAATAGGTCCTTCCTCTCAGTGACTTCTCAAAAGCCTAATACAGTGACCTTTTCAGTAATGGGGCTTGCGCCCTTGTTACCCTCACAGAAAGAATGCTGCAGTGAAGGGAAATGGAGCTACTTAACCATTAGTTACATAAATGCCTATCTTTGCTTTCTGATGAATCAAATGTTATTAGTCACATAATAAAGATGCAATAAACATGCATTATATCTGCTCAGAAAACTGATGAATCAATTATGAAGGGTGGAAAGAAGCTGCCAGAAAATGTGATACATTTACACAGTATCCTGCTCTATGTATAACTCACCCCCCAATATGTGAACTATACAACATAAATGACTTTTATACTTTTTAGTCAGGGGTGCCCAAATGGTAGATCTTGGTAGAGACTGCAACCAGTAGATGACAACAGCCCTACTTTGTCCACTAAGGGGCAGATTTACTAAATTCACATGAAGGATTCGTAGTTCGATCGAATTTTCAAAAAGTTTCAAATTCGAATTTTCGACTGTTTTTGAAGACCACTTCGACAAGTGAATTTCGAAAATCCGATCAGATCGAATGATTCAAATAAAAATCTATTCGAATATTCGACTTAATCTCACTTTCCGAAACCGTCTCTTATATAACTTGCTATTCTCCACCTACTTTGGGCTAGAGTCCTGCGCGGGTCCATTTTTTTCAACCCGTATCAAACCTGTACCCGCAACATGCAACCCAGACCCGCATTCTTACCTGCCTGGACCCACTACCCGACCCGCAAGTACCTTATCCGCAACCCGCTGACCATCAAGAATCAGGAAGTGCTGTCATTGTAACCAGAAGCGACATCATCAGAAGTAGGCGTGAACAGAAGAAAAGAGTAAAAATCGCTATTTTGAAGACCCATGGCCTGACCAGCAGGACCGCCGAACCGTGTCTATACCCACACCCGGAACCTCTGCCCACAACCCGCAGGGTTCCGCATGTATTTGCTGGAAACCAGCGGGTGCCTGACCCGCTGCAGGACTCTACTTTTGGCCTCTTTCAACAATGGTTATCCTCCAGCTCCCCCTAGTGGTGAACCTGAATATATATGCATTAACCATTAATTACACAGTTATATAAAACAATTAACATTTCACCCTTTTACAAACAGGGATTTAAAAATACAACTTTATGAAACTACCAATTACATGTAAAACATGTCACCAGTTAACAACAAATGAAGCATTTAGCAGAAATACAAGTCAGGGGATCATTTAGAGACATCACTTTATAATATAAGCAATCATATTTAAAATTTGTCACCACTGAACAATGAGGCCCTTCCTGCAACTACCAAGCCCCCTGTTCCCTGTACAGGTATGGGATATATTATCCCATGGAAAAATCTGAATAACAGGAAGGCTATTTCCCATAGACTCCATTATGAGCAAATAATTCTAATTCTTAAAAACGATTTCCCTTTTCTCTGTAATAATAAAGCAGTAAATTGTATTTCATCACAACCAACGTATAATTAATCCGTATTGGAGGTAAAACAATCCTATTGGGGTTATTTAATGTTTAAATTATTTTTTTAGTAGACTTGAGGTCTGGAGAGCCATATTTCAGAAATATCCCTTACTTGTATATGCAAACAACACTTTATGAGGCTTCCAATCATAGATATTGTACGCCAGTATACAATCAATGAGGCTGCTAATGGGGGGGGGGGGGGGGGGGGGGGCGAAAAAAATTGTATTTTTATTATACTCACATTTACAAACATAGGTGCTAACCTCCAATGTGCAACTGCACTAATGAAAATTTATACGCATCCTAATAAATCACCCCTAGCTACACTTGTCCAGGCATGTCAACTTTGCTGCTCAAAACAAAATCAATCATTCTGGAGGATATCAGCAACTACAATGACATCTCTGCTATATTCTTATATAGCATCTATTAAATACTTTCTAACATATAGACGTTGAACCACCTTTACATGGACAACAATATGTGTATGTATGTGC
This sequence comes from Xenopus borealis, assembly GCA_024363595.1. NCBI lineage: Eukaryota > Metazoa > Chordata > Amphibia > Anura > Pipidae > Xenopus > Xenopus borealis. Next base: position 84,290,162 of record CM044437.1, read on the forward strand.
TGTAAAGCTGCTGGTGAAAAAAAATGTATTATGGGTTATGTCCTATGCAGATGACCCACTGCTTAAAGCTGGCCATAGACGTGCAGATATAATCATATGGATCCTCAACTGGTACAAAATTCGGATCGTGTGGAGAGTCCAAACATTTTTCGTACCATGGAGATCTGTCGTTTGCACAGGTTAAAAGATTTCTGTCAGCTAACAATAATATCTCTACATGTATTGCCGATCTTAGGATATCAAAGGGAGCTTGTCCCTACTATGAGAAGGATCTAGGGGTTTTTGTAGATAACAAGTTGCCTAATTCTGGGCAGTGTCATTATTTAGCTACTAAAGCAAATAAAGTTCTGTCTTAAATTCTGACTTAAATTATGAGGTTAGACTGTCAAGGTTGGGGTTGTTTTCTCTGGAAAAAAGTCACTTGCGAGGGGTCATGATTACACTTAGAGGACATTATAGACAAATATCAGGGGACCTTTTTACCCATAAAGAGGATCACCGCACCAGAGGCCACCCCTTCAGACTAGAAGAAAAGGACTTTCATTTGAAGCAGCGTAGGTGGTTCTTCACAGTCAGGACAGTGAGGTTGTGGAATGCACTGCCGGGTGATGTTGTGATGGCTCATTCTGTTAATGCTTTTAAGAGGGGCTTGGATGATTTATTGGACAGACATAATATCAAAGGCTATTGTGATACTAAACTCTACAGTTAGTATAGATATGGTTATATATAATTTATGTGAAAGTATGGAGGGGTGTGTATATGGATGCTGGGTTTTCATTTGGAGTGGTTGAACTTGATGATCTTTGTCTTTTTTCAACCCGATTTACTGTAACTATGTAACAAGAAGTTGTTGGACATAACTTTAGTACGATTGCTGTCACAGGTAGGATATCATCTGATTTGTTCCCTTTGCTGCTTTTACTACTTTAATTGATCGGAATGGTCAGTGGCAGGTCGGAAGATGGCACTGAACATTCGTTCGTCCTATATGAAGGCTACTGTATATCTGCACATCTATGGCCAGCTTAAATGTGCATATGTTAAAAAAATACCAACAGCTAAATTAGTGAGAAGTGGCACAGGAATGGAATCTATTTTCCATAATAGTCAGGGTTTTCTAAATAATGGATTTTTCTTTAAAGTGGAGCACCATTCCCTAATGTTACTAAAAATATTTAAAAATAAAAACAAGCCAATAGAATTGTCTTGCAAATAACATGGATGAATGCCAGCTTAGTTACCAGAGTAGAAGTACTCTCATACTACTACAGAAAAAAATAAAAGAAAATTGTTAATGTTATTTTGAGCTTTCTGGATTTTTGGATACAATACTACACTATTTAGTATGAAATGTCATGCCCTTTGTATTGATCAGCAGGATGTGCTTCATGCATTACAATATGTCTGGAATGGTGGGTAAAACCATCGTTCTTTGTTTTTAGAAGCTGTAACAACAAAAGCATTCCACCAAACTATTTTGGCATGCACTTCTCTGTGCTAAGCACTGGCATACTGTACAGTGATATCACTTTCTCTGCAAGCAGCTAACTGGTCACATTCATTCCCAGAGAAAACAGGTCATGTGAGTCATCTTAAATGAATGGATTAAATTCTGCTCTTTGATGGATTTTTTTTTATACATTATGCTCCTTGGTTCAGATGCATACATAAGTGGTTATGTTTATGTCTTGTAAAGAGGGCGTTAAACAAAATATATTACCTTATTAAACTGTATATTCTAGTATATATGCAGGTTTACCTGTTATCATGTTAAGGTAACTATTAAATAAACTGTATGTAACTGCATTTCTTTTGCTAAAAGGTAAACTTTAAAAACTTGAAAAAATAAAATTATGCATATTTAAAGGAATTTCAATTAAAGATTATCTGAATTCACTATCTGAATTCACTATTTTGGGATTTGGCAGAATCCCAATCCTTCATGAAGGATTTGGCAGAATCCTGAACTGAAATTCCATTTTCAGTCAAGGTTAAATAGTGCAGGGTTATTTATTACCACACCAGATTCTATGCATTTACATATTTTAAATATTCACTGATTTTGCTATTGTTACAGAGTAATGGTTAAAAAATGACTGCTTGGAAATATGTTAGCTATTTATGGAATAAGTGAGTATAGGCCTCATAAAACACATATACCTAAAAAGTACCTTAGTCTCAGCATCTTTAGGGATCTACAAAATTCAGTCACCTGGGCTCAGCTATCAACACTGAGCAAATCGTAACACAGACAGAAACACATAGGAGCTAATTAAAATGTTACTTACATTATTCCACCTGCAGCCCAGGTGCAACTTTGCCCAGTCAGCACCTCAAACTACAAACCCTGCTATGTTCAACTGTTCAGTTCCTAAGAGCTGGTCTGCCTAAATGTTTGTGAAGATTCTCAATCATCCAGGTCATGGTATATCTATAGAAATAAGTCAAATCAATTGGACATGCTGTGTTTTTTCTTAAAGAAGTTTCACCAGTCCTCCAACTGGCTTTTTCAATTCAGAACTGAAAAAAACCATTGAATGACTAGTGAAACCTCTTCAAGGAAAAACACAGCAAATTCAGTTGATTTCACTTCTTTCTACAGATATGATCTTCCTAAAGTTCCAATATTATGTGTGCAAATCAAGCAAGTAATTGATGAACCCACTATATTATCTCTGCCCACCCCAAGTTATTACTTACTGGAGGTGTGCTATGACCTCATCAATGTCGGAAATCTTTAATTTCTCCATGATTTCATCAAGATCTTCTTCAATGTTGGACCCAGTGGACAAAGACGAAGCAGGTCTGTAAAGAGACCCAAACTTCAATAGTTTCAAACTGGTAAATAATTAACAATATAATAATGTAAAAATATAGAATACAATTATTCATGCTTTCACTTTAAATGTATTCAAGTTTGGTTTTCAGAGTTTTCAGGGTTTTGATCTAAAAAATAACCTATTGGATGTTGATAAGGGACATGTTCATGTTCTAACTGTGGTGCAGTTGTCTTACAAGGAGTGATCTAATACACTAGTATTTTCATTTGATTCCCATAGTAATGGGGGTAATTCGATGGGATTTGGCATTTTCAGCACAGTAGCAGAAAAATGCCCATATGTCATTGACCTACAACTAATTAGCACACGCTAACAGTCACCAGTACATGGCACTACAAGCAACCTTTCACTACACTTACAGGTAAAAAAAGCTTGGTTGATTGTGAAGATGAAAGGGCTAGGCTCTTTGCTCCCTGGATAACATGGGGCATTTTTTAAGTATGATCGTGCCCAACTGTTTGGCACCTTGTTTTAACATTGTGTATAAAAGAAATCTGTAATAACTGAACTTTCGTATTCGTATATTAAATATCTGTGATGTTCTAAGCCTTCATATTTACTAAACAAACACATCATATTAGTTATGCTAACAGATTTAGAGGACATTCTACTTCAGGGAGAAACTATTTATTCAGTGACACAGATTCTTGTTTTACCTCTTTATCTTCAACAGCAGCTCCCACCATCCACCCAAAACAAACTTAATGGCCCATCCCCACCTATTCTGTGACCAGCCTGGCCCTTTTGGGTTTCCCAAAACTAGACTATCCAGAAGTTAAGTCTTTCCAGGCCTTGCACTAGGTTCAGGCTCTTGACAGGACTCCCATCTGTCCACAAATGATGGTGGCCCTGGACACGTGAATTAAGGACATTTCTTTACTTTACTTTCACTGTAATTTGCATATGAATGTGCTTATGAACAGTGGCCATTAAATACCATCTATACGAGAACATAATCAAAAGAATCTGTGTGTGCTTATAACTGTAAGGGCTTTTACTATGCATTCTGGACACCCCCAGAATTACCTTTTGAGGTCACTAACTAAGAAGCATAGTTTTTAAATGTTGAATTTAAATGATTAACACTGAATTGACAAGAAGGATTTTTTTTTTTAACAAATGGGCATATTTATCAGAGCTTATCAGAGTTTTTAAAAAATAGTCTCAACTTGTCATAATAGATGCAAGTGTTTTGGCAGTAAAATGAACCAAGAGTTCTTATTCAGCACAAATTTATAAAAAAAAAAAATAATACTAAATACTATTTATCCAATTAAAAAATAAGAAATAAAAAATAAACAAATCTAATTCACAAGTGCACTATTGAAGGGAGTTTCCAGATGCTGCTGGCATGGTCACCGGTATTATTCTGCTCTTTACTTCTGTATAAATTTCTACTCACCGATCATCACTCCACCTGCTGCCCATCTGATTCCTGTTGCTTCCATGGTCTTTCAATCTGGCACCAGTTCCGCTATTTATTCTGCTGTCAGACCGAGCTGTCCCCAATGCAAAGTTGACAATTTTGGCATTATATTTAGACAGTGCCTGGTCTATGTCCCTGTAAATAAGAAAATATTTAGAATCTCACAAATTATAATTGCTGCAGCTTTCTATTGCTAGTGTTCCTCTATAAATAAAGTGTTCGATTCAGCTGGAAAAAAATTGTATCTTGCATTTTATACTGACAAGTGGGTGTTCAGAGGGAACATATGGTTAGCCCATGACAATAAATGATTGTCGAAAGAAATCACCGGCACACAAAATTTGCCGGTGATTTCTTTCGGAGGGTGCCGATTCCTCCCTTGCCTGAGCACCAGGAGTTATATCTATACGGGGAACACGTGGTGTGCGGTGTCTCCATATCTGCTTCAAATAAATGATTGTCATAATTTTCTAAGCATACTTAGAAGCTTGGATGAAGGTTTTTAACCCATGAGCTTTATTTTTATATTACTTCCATGTGAGTAAAATCATTCAACTTTTTTGTTTGGTGTCTCATTATATGATGCATTTTTATTTGCTTTCCTTAAAGTGTAACTTAAAACACAAATATTGGTTAAATAGTGTTTAGTGCTGCTATACATACTTTTTGCACACTCCCCTATGACTACACTCACTCATGGTCACAAACACAAACATGTTACATGTCTTCAAGGGTTCAAACAATACTGCTGCTGTCACACATTACTGCTGCTATCACACTGCTGCTAACAGCAGCACCCCTCTGCAACATATTGAAGGGAATAACTGCTTAGGTCTTGGTTTGCACTAAAATAACCATCTAAAATATCAGTTTCTATGACAAGGGCAAGGGTTGGGCGCTGACAAATGTTGCCTTGCAATAAAAGCAGTGTTTAGAAGTGTATATAGCCAGGAGCACAGTTCTTCAAAGCCTTTTATTTTTAAAGAAAACTTTTAAATTAAGTGAATGTAAAACTGAGGAGGGTACTATTCTAAGAACCTGACAACTTCCTTGACTACTTAGTGGTGAGATTGATCAGAAAATGACCAGCAGGTGGTGATGTAACAAAATGAATTCATGTTAACAGTGTATGTATTCTCTAATATCTTGGAATTAAAAAAAAAAAAAATAATGAATGTGAATTGCTAAAGTGCTTTGAATAGCACCCTCATCAATTTTACATTCACTTATTTTAAAGCTTTATTATGCTTTAAGGGGCTCCACACAAGCAGAATCTAGACATGGAACATCTGTACAGTAAGTAGTTGTTGCTCAGCCTTTTCTCACAGCTACTAGACATCAAAAAATACCTTACCAAATTTGTCTTTGCGAAAACACTCAATGTATGTCAATCCCTCAGCACGTGAAAACATTTTTGGGTGATTTTGTGATGTGAGTGTTTTAGCAGAGATAATTCTCAGTATTATTTATGGTAGGCCATATTCTGGAGTTTATTAGTTGTGATAAAATGCTGAGTGACATTGTGAATTCTAATTCCAATAATAGGGAGTGATAAGTGGTATTTCTGTGACCTGTGTAATTATAAGTGTACTCTGCATGTAATTGGAACAGCAAGAACATAGAATTAAGTACATGGCCTAAGTGCTTATGGATACTCAGGCATGTGACCTGGCTGGACACAGGTCAGACCAGTAAGACTGGCTCTAACTGTTCATGAAAGGAAAGGCAGAACAGTGAAAAGAAGCCCCTAATTCTAGGCTTACCCAACTAAAGATAATCATGGTAAATAATGCATTTCTATAGTTAAATATTACATGGGGACTTAGGGGCCGATTTACTAAATTCACGTGAAGGATTCGAAGTTCGATCGAATTTCTTCATTTGATCAAATATGTGAATTTTGGCATATTCGATCATCGAATAGGGAATGGTCAAACGATCGAATACATTCGAATAGAGTCAAATGGACGAATATTCGATCATTTGATCATTCGACCAGCGAAGGATTTTATTTTTTAAGTTTCTTCGACTGGACCTACCGAATTGCAATAGAAGCCTATGGGAGCACTCCCATAGGCTTCTGACACTAAGTCCTGATCAAATACGATTCCTACGATCGAAGTGTTCGATCGTTTGAATCGTACTAATTATTCAAACGATCAAATGATTTCTTCGTTCAGTCTAATGATTTATTCGACTGATCGAATATATTTGTATTCGATTGTCGAATGATCGAATATCGAATAAAAGGTAGCCTAGAACTATTCGATTAACATTCGAAAATCGAATGCTAATCGAATATCGAATACAAACAAATTATTTTTGGGGAATAATAGTAAATTTGCCCCTTAATGTATAAATCAAAGACAAAAACTAAAAAACAATGTTGACGTTTAGGGCAGTGTCCCAGCTCTGGTAATTACTTTCTCGATGGTAAAGCAAAAACCTCTTTCACAAAAGTGAACAACCGTAAAGTCTGACATATATATGGATATGTGATCCTCTGGCCTTGGTCTGCAGGGGGGATTACTGATGTTGATTCTTTATGGGAACCAGGTTAGTGGTAAGCACTAACAATAGACATACTTCAAAACAGAGGGGAGCTGGGCATTGTTCAGAAATTCTCTCCTTTCAAGCACAAATCCTTTCTACTTGCATGCTTCCCTGCACATCACAGTTGCTATGAAGTAGGCAATCAGGCCAATTAGGTGCCTATTGTATTGGAAATGTCATTCTCTTATAGACACTTTAACACTGAGGGGAAATATTCCCGCATGAATAGACTGCTAAGGGATAATTGGCTGTTTTGGAGATACAAGAAGCAGGCAAAGCTCACCCACTGATAAAATGTTGCCAAGTATCCTAGCATCCCAAGCATGGGATGACCTCTGCATTATTAAAGCAATTACTTTTCTAAAGGGTGTACAGCACATTACTGGAATTCCTTAATTCTCTGGGCAAAATGCAGAGCACAATTCCAGCAGGAAAACAGCAGCCTTGTCCTTGCTACCTGCCATAGGTAGTAACTAAGTACAGGGCTCTGTTGTGTCTTATGCCTGCTAGCACTGCCTTACTTGCATGTCTTAATGCAAGTTATACACTAAATGTCAGTGTGTTGGGAGTTTCCTTAAATTAAAAGATAACAAGTTGTCTAATTCTGGGCAGTGTCATTCTGTAGCTTCTAAAGCAAATAAAGTTCTGTCTTGCATAAAAAAGAGCATAAACACAAGGGATGAAATCATAAGTATGCAGTGTAGTTTTGGACTCCAGTCCTTAAAGGAACAGTAACACCAAAAAATGAAAGTGTTTTAAAGTAAAGAAAACATCATGTAGTGTTGCCCTGCTCTGTTAAAACTGATCTGTTTGCTTCAGAAACACTACTGTAGTTCATATAAACAAGCTGCTATGTAGAAATTATGGAAATTGAAAAACAGCTATATGGCACAGGATAAGTAATGGATAACAGATAACATTATGTTATATAGAGCTTATCTGCTATCTGCTGTGTAACTTGAACCTTTTCTCCTTTGAAGCAAACACAGCAGTTTTACCAGTGCAGGACAACACTGCATTAGATTTTTATTACTTTAAAACAATTTTCTGATGTTACTGGTCCTTTAAGAAGGATATAGACGAGCTGGAGAGAGTACAGAGATGTGCAACTAAGCTGGTTAGAGGGATGGAAGACAAATTATGAGGGTAGACTGTCCAAGTTGGGGTTGATTTCTCTGGAAAAAAGGTTTTTGCGAGGGGACAGGTTTATACTTTACAAGTACATTAGAGGACATTATAGACAAATATCAGGGGACCTTTTTACCGAAGAAGAGGATCACTGCACCAGAGGCCACCCCTTTAGACTAGAAGGGGAATTTCATTTGATGCAGTGTAGGTGGTTCTTCACAATGAGGATAGTGAGATTGTGGAATACACTGCAGCGTGATGTTGTGATTCTGATTTTGATAATGCTTTTAAGAGGGGCTTGGATGATTTATTGGCCAGTCATAATATAAAAGGCTATTGTGATACTAAACTCTACAGCTAGTATAGATATGGCCATATATAATTGATTTGAAAGTATGGTGGGGTGTGTGTATGGATGCTGGGTTTTCATTTGGAGTGGTTGAACTTGATGGACTTTGTATTTTTTAAAAAAAATTTAACCATGTAACTATGTCTGAATGATATGCAAGTTATGGGACAGGTAAGTGGCAGGAGGGGGTAACATTTATGTGCCTCCACCCCTCTTAAAAAGAATGCTCTTAATGCAGGCATTGCTGCATACATCAGGTAAATGAAAAAGTTCTTCTACCTGCAGAGCATAGCCTACAGTACAGGAATTAAATTACCCCTTCTGTATTCAATTCTGGATTCAATTAAGTAATGCTAACTTCTGATCATTGTAGAGTTACACATGCTTTTTCACATAAAACATAAAGTATATACACATATCATACATATAAGACATCAATTAATCTAGAAAAAAGCCATGATTTCAAACTAGTTTTAAACACATTTACTTTACAGCGCTGCAATATTTGTTGGCGCTTTATAAATACATGTTATTAATAATAATAGTTCATTATCTACACAATTTTCTAAAATCTAGACCCAGAATTTAACCGTCCTGCGCATGGAAGAAGTTGTACAACACAAAACACTATGCAATAACCTCAGTACGTACTGTAAAGAGTACATATAAGAGAGACAATTTGGCATTATTTATTGGTGATTACCAACATGTATGACAAATAGCTCATCTACCCCAATGAAAACTCACTTTCCCTCCTGACGGGCCTTCTGTCTCACAGCTATCAGAAGCATCCGGATCTCCTGAGTAACCATGTCCTTAATTACAGGTGGGTCTGCCAGTAGAGAGCTGTTGTTGTGGAGAGAACTTTGCCTCGATGTTAAGCAGGTGCTCCTCAGCTCCCTCCAAAGATCTAGCAGAATCTCAAACTGCAGAAAGTGATTACAGATTTAAGGAGATAGTTGAAGTGGAAAAAAAAATTAAAAGGGAGAAAATACTACAACAGAATATTTTATATGCAAACATTTTCTGTGGCTAGAAAACATATAAGAAAGTTATAAGAAGTTATAAGAAACAATGATATTAGGAGATTAAATTAAAGAGAAATAAACTCCACTTTAGCTCATTCAGTTGGACTTATGTAGAAAAAGTATAAACACTATGTGTTCTACCTGATTCCAAAGATTGAAAGGATGATACTCTGACAAAGCATTTCCCAACATCCCTCCTTATGCTGACAGTGTAATGCGACCAGGACTGGACTGAGAATCAAAATAGGCCCTGGCATTTCAGGTACACAGAGGCCCAATCAGCCCACATAGAGGCCCAAACAGTCCCCACCAGCCCACTAAATACTGACTTTCTATGACACCTTATAGCAGCCCATCTGGCATTTGCCCTAACCCACAGATTGCCAGTCCGGGCCTGAATGCGACCCTTTCCTAACCTTGTACCATTGTGAAAAGATTCTCTGAGGTCCACCAGTCCCTCTGCTTTTCCATGCTTTCCATAATTCTGCAAGTTTAGAGTGTTTATTCAACCTTCCACAATAAGTCCAGCTGAATGAGCTCATGTCCAAAAGGGGTAGAACATAATAGCACATTTACATTTGGCTATACATAGTTTGGTTTTAAAAGCATCCAAAAATAACACACTTTCTTTGCCTGATATAACTTTCAGCAGCCGAGCATCAATGTCACAGTGAGAATACTTGATGGACAACCACAGGTGTCTCTCTTTATAAAGAGGTCATTGAGGTATGCAGTTACACGCCAACCATTTAGGAAATATAAATATAAATATGTTGGTGCTATAGAAATACATGTTAAAGTGGACCCATCACCCAGACATAAAAATCTGTATAATAAAAGCCCTTTTCAAATTAAACATGAAATCCAATTTTTATTAAACCATTCATAGCTGTTTTACGCCCATTTAAAAATCTCAGCTGTCAATCAAATATTGTCTGCCACTCCTCTATGCCTTAGGCATAGAGGCGGGGCAGATAATTACTTTCACTTTCCATTCAGCACTTCCTAGATGCCACTGCTCCCCACACATTCCCCCAGTTCTCTTAACCATTTAATTGTGTAGCCAGTACATGGGGATAGACATCAGGTCCCCCATTCTGGTGCACAAACAAGATTCTGAGATGATACAAGGCTTGCCTTAATAACAGTGTCCACAAAATGGCTCCTGCCTGCTTGTTATAATTATGAATTCCCAGACTGAAGAAAACAAGATTAAAATAATTTATATAGTGTAATTAATGTTCATTTTGCTTGACTAATGTGATAAAATATGATTTTGAATATTTTTTTGGGGTGACGGGTCCACTTTAATAATAATAATAATAACTGTGCTGCCCACTAATCACACTTCACGTTGCCAGCTAATCACACTGCTTGTAACACAATGTGTAGAAATAGATAACATTTTATGTTGCTAAAGAAAAAACAGACCTCTTCCAATTATTATTTTTCCAAAACAAAAAAATATTAGATTTAGACAACACAGACTTAACCAAAATGAATCGATTTGTGAAGGGAGCAAATGTAAAAACAATCCTTTCACCATTTGCACCATTTATATTGATTCCTACTAAAACATGTGTTTTAGTGTATTTCCTTGTATTTTCAGCACACAACAAACAAAGTAACACCTTGTGTCCTGGACAGGTTTAGAGATTACACTAACACATCAGTCATGGAACATTGTAGTGCTGTACAGAGGCTGTATGGAGACTTCCTGTAAATAAGATAGGGCACCATGGCTTCTGAAGAAGTGGCTCTTCTATTGCCACAAAATGCATTAAGCCCGAGCTTCTCTATATTCATATGCTTTGTAAAATATATGCAATAAAGAAGTTGATTTTATGAAGCTACTAGGTCTGATAATGTGATTGCCATTAAATCATATTTGTTCCTGTTTGCCATGGCCAGAGGGTTTCAGTGGATCCGATCTTGCTTTATGTTACCGGATGAGTGAATGTAAATTTCTGCATCGATTATAGCAGAGAGGTCAATACATAAATGAGTTCCCCATATGAATAAGCCCGTGGTCAGAGCTTGAAAAGCAATATCCCTCAACCAAAATGTAAGCTTTCTAACAGGCTCACCAGAAGGATATGTCCAGTACAAATACATTTTTTTGCCATTAATCAAAATACAGATAGTAATAAAACTTGCAAAGGCTTCACTTGCTGTAAGCTCATGAAAGTTTGTACCCTTTGGAATCAAGTAAATAAAGCATTACCTTTGCACAGCCTGTAACATACACATTTCTACCTGGCAAAGCCCATTTTTAGAAGCTTATCCAACACAGAAGACACTTACACTGCTTACAGTATGTCCCTTATCATGAAACATATAAAACATAATTTTTTGATTACCTGTTTTCTCAAAACGTGTTACATTCTTTTTCTGTAAAGGAACTTCTCAAAATGTTCCTCAGTGGCACCCTGTATGGAGTAATCAACACATGTCCAATAATAACACTGCACTTAAAACCACATGAAGCACAGTGGGCCATTTATAAGGGACAGCTCCAATATCTGCTCCAGGCCTTGGTGGACATTCACAGCTTACATGATGAAATGTATTTTATCAAGCAAGACTGGCCTGTATGCTCAGTATTTGTACATCAAATTATGATTTCCTTTACTGTCTAGCCATGAAACAGATATCTACAGAGGTAATTCTACTGTAACTTTACTGTACATGTGTGATGGGCTGTGCTATGTCATATAATGCCAGAATAACACATATATAAATTAGCTTTAAAAGACTGTACATTTAGCAGCCATCCCAATTCACTCACTGCCTAAGACAGTTTTATTAAATTATTAGGCTGCTTGTCACATGGTTTTTTCCAAAAAAAGTTGAAGTTTCTCTTGTTTTAACAACTATATTCCAAAGAGGACAAGAGGCACAGACAAATGGAAAATCAAAAGTGAGTTAATATGTGGTCTCAAGTGAAAATAGCTAATGAAGGCAACTAACTTGTGTCCAGTAGAATAGTAAGGCTGTTACTGAGGCTTGAACACTAGCAGTGAAGGTATTGATATGCAAGTGATGTTTTAAAGTGATACTGACACAAAATTTTCTCTTTTCAAAATATTAATATACATTAAGGGGCAGATTTACTAAATTCGTGTGAAGGATTTGAAATTCGATTGAATTTTCAAAAAGATTTAAATTCGAATAACTTTTTTGGATACTTCGACCATTGAATTTAAAAAAATTTGATAGATTCGAATGATTCAAATAAAAATCCATTCAATCATTCGACCATTCGATGGTCAAAGTACTTGCCCTTTAAAAAAAATTTGATTGCCTAGTTTGCCAGATTAACGCTACCAAATTGCAGTTAACCCCTGTGGGAAGGTCCCATAGGGTTTTTTAGATGGAATAAAAAAAAATTTGATTGTATGGTTAAAATCATTCGAATCGTTCGATTCAAACAATTTAGTCGTTCAATCAAATTTTCTATTCGGTTGTTTGATTAGTCAAATTGCGCTAAAATCCTTCGAATTCGAATTCCAAGGATTGCAATTCAACCAAAATTCGATGGTCGAATTCAAGGGTTTTTTTAACCCTCGAATTCGACCCTTGATAAATCTGCCCCTTAAAGTTACATATAGATCACGTTGATCTTTTTTTACTGATACTTGTGCTTTTGTAAGTAATTATTACTTGAAGTTCCTAAACCTGACTGTTTTGCCAGCCTGACTGTCCCATCTCAGTCTGTCAGTTAGAGTTTCTAATGCTAACCTACTACTATGGCACAAAAATGACAGTCCCCTCATAGAGGAATATGGGGGTAAGAAAGGCAATTAGTATTCAAAGATAATGTTATGATAGATATAAAAAAAGTTTTCTTTCTGGTGTCAGTATCACTTTAAAATATGCACTGTACATGCAAGTTGCAGAGTGTACTATTTACCAGGTGCCTGTATGAGCATAGACTTATGGGAAGTGCTGCATTGTAGGTAGAAAACATGCCATTTGCATCCCAATATTGAACTTTGCACAAAGCATTGCATTCAATCAGTGAGACTCTAATTTCCACGTGTTGGCAAATTCGATATGCTCTTGTGAGCAAGCCTGTGTAATGGAGAGGGTGCCTGAAAATTTTAACAAAATACCAGTCACCCACCAAGGCTAATTCATATGCATCAATCTTAAAAATGTTTAGGCTCAGAATTCAACCACAATGTAGATTAGGTAAATAATGGAGATTCCATAATGGAACATTTGACAGCATAGAAAAAGATAGAAAATGTTTTAAAGGGGTTGTTCACCTTCCAAACACTTTCAGTTGAGTTGTCTTTCCAAAATCTAAGTTTAAAGTTTAATGTCCCTGGTTTCAGTCTGGCAGCTAAGTAATTCAGACGCAGACTCTAAACTGTTACAGTTTTTTTGATACATTTCTCAGCAGCATCTCTGTAATATTAGAAACTATTGTATCAATTAAACCAGCTGCTTTTAATGAAACTCAAGGATTCAGCTTAGCAGGGACAAATATAAGAAATGTATCAACTATTGTATCAATTTCAACAGCTGCCTTTAATGAAACTAAGGGATTCAGCTCAGCAGGGACAAATATAAGAAATGTATCAACTACTGTATCAATTTTAACAGCTGCCTTTAAAGAAACTCAGGGATTTTACTCAGCAGGAACAAAGATAAGAAATGTATCAACTAATGCATCAAATTAAAACAGTTTACAGGATTGCAACCCTCATTTTAACTGAAATAACATGACTGTACCAAGATGACAGGTAGGAGTAAGAATGAGGTATTCTATCTAAGCTTCATCATACTGAAATAAGAAATTTTCTAGCTTAAAGGAAAACTATACCCCAAAAATGAATACTTGAGCAACAGATAGTTTATATCAAGTTAAGTAACATATTAAAGAATCTTACCAAACTGGAATATATATTAAAGTAAATATTTCCCTATTACATCTCTTGCCTTGAACCCCCATTTCATGATGGTCTGTGTGCTGCCTCAGAGATCACCTGATCAGAAATATTTCAACTCTAACTGTAACAGGAAGAAGTGTGGAAGCAAAAGACACAACTCTGTCTGTTAATTGTCTCATGTGACCTAACTTTATAGTTTGTTTGTTATGTTTGTGTGCACTGTTGGATCCTAGGATCCCAGGAGGCTGTCCTTATTTTTTAAAATGGCTATTTTCTATTTAGGATTGACAATTTGACAATTAGATCCAGAATAGATCCATATGCTTTTTGGAAGTGATGACGTCAGATGCACGGTGTAGGGGTCGTATTTAGGTCCAATGTCTAAGGCAGCATCGGACCTAAATACAGTCCTGGTGATGAAGCTTCATTTTCGCAACAGTTCCCCTTTTAAAATATAGATGTTTTCAAAGAAACAGCGTGACAATGACATCAAATAATGCATAAGCTTTTAAGGCATACAACAGGCATCTTCATCAAATGTTAACCTTCTATTATTCATTGAAAATCTAATGAAATTTAACCTCTCTCTTTAATTTTTGTCCATCAAGGTATCATAATATTTAATAGTCTTTCTGGGACCTTCACCACTGAACAGCAAGAGTAAAAAACAGTATTCCCTCCCCAGTCATTGCACATAACACAATTCAAAGAGTACAGCACACCAGAGATTTTAAGTGTAAATGCTGCTAGACTAATAAACAATATTCACACAGGAAGTGTTGATGATGTTAATAAAACAAACAGAAAGAATCTGTGTTGTAGAAATGGACTCTCTAGACCAACACTCCCACTGCTGGGGTTCTAATGTTACATGCATAAAATAAAGAAGGAAGCACCTCTCTTTTTTTTTTATTTTCTGTGAAGCAAAGGAAGAATCAGGTTTCAGAATGCCTGTTCTTGGAAACATGTCTTGAATCTATTCTCAGAAATTGAATGTAAATACCCAGGAGTGTAACCCTTGTGCAAGAGCAGAAGGATGGTTGTTATTGGTTTACATGGGTCAGAGCAGATTGTTTCTTTCTTAAAACCCTTTCCTGCAAAGCTAGTCTGCAATGGATCTGAGCATCATGGAGCATCGTGGAAATGGCAGCCTTTCACTTGAAAATGTTTCTCCAAATTTCAAAACCAATAGATCCTATTGAGTCATCAACATGTTGAGAATTTATGGGCTTCTCAGTGGGGGTCATTTATAATCACTGGGAAAATTTGCACGGCAACCAATCAGATGATTGCATTCAGTGTTCAACCTGTACATGGCAAAAAAGCGAATTACTGATTAGTTGCTATGGGTTACTGCCCAGGTTGAAATTTTCCCAGTTTTTATAAATAAGCCCCAGTGGGTTTTGTTGCAATCAAAAAAGAGAGATCCTAAAGTCTCTAAAGCTACTGTATGGCACACCGTACTAAGAGAAAACAGAAATCCTACATGATACCACCTGTGTGCAGTAACTGTCATGAAGGGTTGCCACCTGTCACTGCATACATGGGGCAGATTTTGTACAAAAATTTACATTTTTTTCTGGCATAAATCTGCTTTATATGTGTAGCAACAAGTGAATACATTAAAAAAGATTCAGGTCAGTAAAACTACCTACCAATAGCACATTAACACCCATATTGTTATTTAACATAGGGAGACCAATATTCATTACATCAGAAGGTCAGACATGCGGCATTTTAGGTGTTTTGGGCTATAATAAATGTGTTTTGTGTTGCCAGAAGCAATAACACAAAAATTAAAAAGCTAAATAACACAAAAACCACAAATAATAAAAACTGAAAACCGATTGCAAATTGTCTCAGAATATCATACTCTATATCATACTAAAAGTTATCTCAAAGGTGAACAACCCCTTCAAATAATGCCTGTGACTTTTAATCACATTCCCCTTTAGAGTTTAATGTTCTTATGTCTTTCTAAAGCAGTGGTTCTCAACTTGGGGGTCGAACGACCCTTTCACAGGGGTCACTTAAGGGGTTCCAGGAGCAGCTTCATCTCGCTCCCCACTAGCCCTAGGCCAAGGTTGTAGCTCTCCTGGTGTTGGTTGTGGGAGTTGTAGTTCAGTAACCTGTGTAGGGAAGCCAGTTGCACTACAACTTTGTATATCCCCTTAGTCGGGACTGCCATACAGCTCTCCCTGCCCATTTAAAATTTGAATTTGCAAAATTAGCATGGTAATTGGGGTGTGGAAATATTTTTTGCCTCAATACGCACGGAAAAAAAAAACTTAATGAAGCCACGCTGTCTCCTGTACTTTCCTAACAATCCGCTCTGGGCTGGCAACGAAAATATTTTTATATTTTATGGTTGGGGGTCACCACAACATGAGGAACTGTATTAAAGGGTCGCAGCATTAGGAAGGTTGAGAACCACTGTTCTAAAGCAACTCTGGTAGAGGGTCACCAATTCTGTAAACACCTCTAAATTGATACACAAGATCATATCTTATCTTTGATTCTGCCGAGCAGAATCCTGGAGTTCCATTAAAGGCAGCTGTTAGAATTGATACAATAGTTGCTAATACTCCACAGAGGCTGCTGAAAAATGTATCAACTAATGTAGCAAATTGTAACAGTTCAGAATCTGCATCTGCAATACTGAGCTGCCAGACTGAAACACCAGAGGGAGGAACATTAAACTTTCAATTTTAGCAAAATTAGCAATTTTAAAAAGTCTTTTTTTCAGGTCCACAAACTAAAACTAACTGAACTGAAAAAGTGTTTGGAAGGGCAAGTCAAACCTAAATAAAAAATTGCCTAATGAAAGAAAACATTATTCTAAGCAATTTTCTAATATGCATTTATTAATTTTTTTAAATGTTATGAATGTATCTTGCAAAGTTGGTTAGTACTATGTTTTGTTTTATTTGGCAAAAAAATTTTTTTTGGTTGATATTCCTTTTAAGTTATACAGAAAGATTTCTAATCTGGAAAACCCTAGGTCCCAAGTATTCCAGATAATGAATACCATACCTGTAAAGATATATTTATGCACCCTTAATATACACCATATGCACAAAAAGAAGTTTCTCCGGAACTTCATTTTTCCGAAACTGCAGGAGCAATCATGGAAATGTCCAATGCCAGCAAAGAATCAATGGACAACAGTATTGGCAGTTTATTTGGATTGTGTCATGTGGTTATTGAGTAAAGAGCCAGGGGACAGGGATAACTATACAAATCTGTAAAGTAATTTCCTACGGTGGGTAAGTGATTACTATATTTGGAATGAAGGTACAGAGGGGTTTTATGCTTTATAATGTTATATCAATATCAATTATATTTTCAGTGCTGTCAGTAAGAAAAAATAATATTTGAAATGTCTCCCTAAATCTCATATTACTTGTCTTAAACAGTTTAATTTCACAGGAATGGCCAAACAGAGCTGCAATGGCATGTCTTCCTGAACCTGATGAGGAAATAGGAAGGAAACACTTGATATATTGTATGATGGGTAAACTGTTCTGAGACAGACGCTGTATTATTACTGGATTAAATCACACTCATAGCAAAAAGATGCAGAGCAACACAAATTGTTCACAGACCATGTGCAGTGTTGTGCAAGGACTGCATGCCTACCAGGGGTTCTATGTGCTGTGATGTTTATACAAGCTTTAATCACAACCAGCTCCCTTGGCAGCAAAGGAAAATAAGTTAGAACCTGTACTAGAGGGCCGCTTTAAGACTATTATATAGTGATCCACTGCAAAACCTTCAGCATGGGCTAAAAGAAAATACATATATATTAGCACCACTTTGCATTTTCATCTGGTATTCAAATAATGATCAGTTTATCATAAAGGATTTACCAGTCTGGAACTTCCCATTCAGTGTCTGGGGCTTAGCATCATTTATTGTTGTATGGGGTTGTATGTATGTGTATACATAGTGCTACTGGTATACACAGTGCAGTACATTTTTGAATATTTGTTATTTCTTTTGGAACAGGTTTATTTAAAGGGGTAATTTACTTTCATAATAATAAACTTTGTGCATGCCTTTCTCTCCACTAAAAAGGCATTTTTTCATTATACTTGTATATGCATTACCAAAAATTAATGACTTAGTAGATCTCAACTTACAAATTGGCAATGAACAGAGAAGATCGGCAACATTGCTTCTCAGTCCTCCTAAGCATATTTTACATGAAACCAAGTTTGGGCACAGCTTGTTTCATGCACTGGATCCTATTACCATATTATTAAAGGACATGTGAAGCCTATGTCACGGGGGGGTGGAGGTGCCATAAATTTAGGCACATGATACGGCATATATGTAGTAGAATAAAAGTTTGACAAAACCATTTTCCCCACAAATACAGAGAATAGCAAAAACATGCACATCTGGAGCTCTGGGAAATTTTGATACAGTAATGAATGAAATTACTTTTAGACCTATTTTCTGAAATCATCAATTGATCCTATTACAAGATGTAAAGCAGAATGGGAAACATTGAGCATTGTGGCTACAAATGGAATGTACATCAGATATATGTCTGGTGCATGATACAGTATATGCCAAGTAGCAAGGGCAGATGTTCCGGGAGGCACCATAAGTAGAAAGAGGTATGGTGCATAATATAAAATACTAAGTCCTGCATTTAGTGTGAGAACCCACATGGAATACAAAATACCACTGATGTCCCATGCCTCAGACAGGGGTTGTTTTAAAGACAACTAAAAGTGAGTTTAGTAAGAGCTACAACTTGACTATATAAACCACCCCCAGGAAGCACATGGTTTAATTATTCCCGTATGTCAAACAATAATATTGGGGTGTTACAGTTGCTTCCATCTACTTATCATCTGTGAGTAAATCAGCTATGCTTCCCATCAATGGTTTTCCCCAGACATCATGAGCCACAAAGTGTGACAGCATTAACTGATGGGGGGGGGGAGAATCTATATAAGTATAGGATGTAGAATGTAATTCCTGGATAGCCTAACATAGCTCTGTGATTAGCTGACAACAATCCATCTGAGAAGATGTTTCTGCAGCAGATAAACATGTTATTTTTAAACTATGACTACAGTTTCACTCAAACCGTTATGTATACATACACACATAGTCACACATACTACCCTAAAATATTCCCAGCTTTACACCTGCAGTCATCATACACATTCATACACTAACAAAGGCACTTTACACATGCAAATATACAAACCTGACAAGCATGGGCAAGTAAGCTAATATGTCATAGGGTACAGGGCTGCTCCGGCCATGAGGCAAGGTGAGAATCTTTCCACAGGCAGCATGGAGCGGCCAGCCAGGGGTGGCAAAAAGCTGCCTCTGGTAAATTTAAGAGCCTAATTTCCCTTTTTTTTTAAACGTAAATTCGGCTCACTGATGCGGACCCTCCTCAACCTGCTAAAAGTTAGAAGCGCAGAGTGGGAGGGGGGCAGCATCAGGGCTGCTGCCTCACTAGCCCCTGGAACTCCCCTGATAGGGTAACATCCTTTTCACATTACTCATCTTAATCCTTCCCGCTAACATGGTAAGAGCCAATGAACACTCCCTACTGAACGTTAATAGCTCAGCCAATCGCAAATGCTACAGGTAAGGTTCTGCCTACCTATTAACTGTTTAACTGGCACTTAGGGCTTCCCTTCAAATCCTCCTTAGTCCCTTCCAATATCACTGTGTGAGTAAAAGTTGATGAAGGCCTTGAGGTGGGAAGTATTAAAAATGTTGTTGGCAATCTCAATTTCTTTGAACTAGCTGAAGAAGTCAGGGTGGGACAACTGCCCCCTCTTGCCCCCTTCTGCAGACACCGATGTTGACAAGTATAATAATGTTATCTTTTTTATTCATTTATTATTAGTAGGGATGCACCGGCCGTTTTAAGCAGGATTCATCCGAATCCTTCTGCCTGGCTGAACCAAATCCTTATTTGCATATGCAAATTATGGGTGGGGAGGGAAATCACGTGACTTGTTGTCACAAAACAAGGAAGTAAAAAATGTTTTCCCCTTCCCACCCCTAATTTGCATATGTAAATTAGGATTCAGATTCAGTTTGGTATTCACCCAAATCTTTCAAGGGATTTGGGGGTTCTGCCAAATCCAAAATAGTGGATTCAGTGCATCCTTAAATATTAGCCAGACCATGCAGAAGTGGTTAATACTCTTACTAACCTCTGTGTGCAACTCCAAGCTCAGTTCAACTGCAGCCTCTCCTAAAATCCTCTTGAACTCAGGCCTCTCACTCACTGGTACCTGCTGTTCCACAAGCCTCCATACCGAAGGCGGAGGCTCAACAATTTCTCCATAGCCACTGTCCTGGTCACTGAAGGGCTGCATCTCAGGGAAATAGTCTGTACATCAGCTTCTTCCTAACAATATGACCATGACCAAATCAAGATTTTTCAACCTGTTATCAGAAGAACCTATAAAGCCATAAACCTGCAAGTAGTTATTTATGCATATATCATGTGGTATATCTCCATCTTCCCAGTGGGATTTGTATCTTTATCTGTTTTTCTGCATTCACAGTTTGTTTCCATCCCTGTGGATAAAAAGACCCACACAATTGAATGGGACCAATCAGGTCCAGACTAAGAATTAAACTGGGCCCTGGCATTTCAGGTACACACAGGCCAGGACTTGTGGAGAAGCCACCTAGGCCCGGGCATAGGGCAGCAGGGTTTTAGGGGGCTGCATGCTGCACAATAACACCCACATTTAATTTTCTGTGTGCCAGTTCCCATTGCTCTGTCCTGATGATGAAAATTTGAGCAAATAAAAGGGAGTGGACAGGGGCGACAAATGACAACGGACCTAGGGTCACCCGCAAGGTAAATCCGGCCCTGGGTACACAGAGGCCCAATCAGCCCCCACCAGCCCACTAAATACTGACTTTCTATGGCAAATTACAGCAGCCCCTCTGGCATTTGCCAGAACCCCCCAGATTACCAGTCTGGGCCTGGGACCCATTAACAAGGGAATTGCAGTGAGTTTGAGTGGTCCAGTGGATTTATAACTATGACTTATCAAAACAATAGTTTGCAGGACACATTTTCAGAACAAAGACTTGTGACAGTGACTGGGGTAACAGCCTTGCACAAATGTGTGTGTGTGTGTGTGTGTGTGCAGTGGCGTAACCACCAGGGGTGCAATTGCACCAGGCCCCCCCCCTTGGGGCCCATCAGAGCCACAAAAATGGTTATGGCAGGAGGTTATCTAGGGGGGGATTTTACAGCACACATGCCATCAACACTCAAGCATGTGATTTATAGAGT
The DNA here is from genome assembly GCA_024363595.1 of Xenopus borealis. Taxonomy (NCBI): domain Eukaryota; kingdom Metazoa; phylum Chordata; class Amphibia; order Anura; family Pipidae; genus Xenopus; species Xenopus borealis. The sequence continues at coordinate 84,311,687 of CM044437.1, forward strand.
TAAGGGCCTGACAGGGGGGCCCAGGTGCCCATCCTGTACCGGGTAGGGTTGCCACCTTTTCTGGAAAAAAATACCGGCCTTCATATATTGTTGTTGTTTTTTTTTCTATTAACATTGGCATTAGGCGTCATTTTTACCGGCCAGGCCGGTAAAATGCTGGCCAGGTGGCAACCCTAGTACCGGGGCCCACCAGGGAGTAATTACGTCACTGTGTGTGTGTGTGTGTACAGGCCTGGACTGGCAATCTGTGGGCTCTAGTAAATGCCAGAGGGGCTGCTTTAAGGTGCCATAGAAAGTCAGTATTTAGTGGGCTGGTGGGGGCTGTTTGGGCCTATATGTGGATTGTTTGGGCCTCTGTGCACCTGAAATGCCAGTCCGGATCTGTGTGTGTATATATATATATATTCACACTGTGAAAATGTACAAATACACAGAAACAGTGGATAACGGTCTATTTAGCAGCTGCACAACAAACTGATTTACAATTCAACATCACAGAACTATATTACCTATAACAGCAGCACTGCCCGTGACATAGTGTGTGCTATTCCTCGAAAGTGAGGCAAAACATACTGAAAGGGGTGGTTCACCTTCAAGTTAACTTTTAGTATATTGTAGAAGGGCCAATTCTAAGAAACTTTTCAATTGGTCTTCATTATTTATTTTTCATAGTTTCTTAATGATTTGCAATTTTCTTCTGTTTCTTTGCAGTTTTAAAATGGGGGTCACTGACACCATCTAAAAACAAATGCTCTGTAAGGCTACAAATATATTGTAATTGCCACTTTTTATTACTTTATTACTTTCATTCTATTCAGTCCCTCTCCTATTCATATTCCAGTCTCTTATTCAAATCAATGCAGGGTTGCTAGGGTAATTTGTACCCTAACAACCAAATTGCTGACACTGCAAACTAGAGAGCTGCTGAATAAAAAGCTAAATAACTATAAAACCACAAACAATAAAAAATGAAAACCAATTGCAAATTGTCTCAGAATATCACTCTCGGAGTCTACATTATATTAAAAGTTAACTCAAAGGTGAACAACCCCTTGAAGCAAGCAGCAAGCCCTCATATCTTCATTGTTATCCTACTGTACTGTATGTTATACCAGGACAGGGGCCTTCCCGAGAGAAGACATTGCTTTTGGGGGCAGGTAACACAGCGAACATTGGAAGTGAGGGTAGCTAAAAGGTATATTTGGGGTTTCGCTGCGTAAATTAAAACAAAACGTGCTCCCACTCTACCTTGCGCTTCTGGGCAGCGGGTATCCAAGGAAACATTCCTCCGGTTGCTATGGCGATCCTTCCCCGCCTCTTTTGCGGCTGCGTGCCCCGCCCTTTAAAGCGGAAGCGTCTTTTAGTCTGTGTAGGTTAGCGAACTTGATACGTGTTTCAAATTAGAATTGATAGCCTCCTTTATTGTTATATAAAACATTATTCAGCGCAACAAGGAACGAAATGGAAATCTGTTTGGTAAAAGGTCCCTCCTGCTTCCTGTCGTCGTCAGTTCTTTGTTACAAGGTTCCAGTTACCGGATGGTTTTTGTAATACAAAATTAATCACGTCCCCCTGCCTATAAGTAACACACGCTTCAACCCTGTTATCCTATACCTCGCGTTAGAATTGTGGCTATACTACTGTGGAATGGGAAGGCAAACATAGAAAAGGAATAATTACAAGCATAATACCAAGAAAAGTTTACAAGGGTATCTCAGTCTGCCCAATGTTAATATTCAGGGGGGCACACGGGCAGATTCGTGGAGATTAGTCGCCCCAGTGACAAATCGCCTCTTTGATGCAACAATCTCCCCAAACTGCCTTTCTCTGTCTTCCCTCCTGCTTGAATGTAAAATCGCTAGCAGTATTGCACTCGCAGCGATTCGTTTTCCATTTCCGAAGCTGCCTCACGAGGAAACTTTGGCGACTTGAATCGCCACGAGTGCCATACTGCTAGCGATTTTACATTCAAGCCAGCAGAAAGGCAGAGAAAGGTAGTTAGGGGAGATTGTCGCTGGGATGACTAATCTCCCCGAATTTGCCCATGTGCCCTGACCCTTAAAGGGGAATTCAACCATCCTGGGGCTAACTTCCACCCCCCGTAGGCCCCCCTCCCTCCTCCCCCCCACCTAGGGTTGCCACCTGGCCTGTATTTTTGATGGTTGATCCCAATGTTATTAATAGGGAAA
>CM044437.1:84315838-84344194 GCA_024363595.1 Xenopus borealis
GGGGGAGGGGGTTAGCACCGGGGGGGTTGAATTCCCCTTTAAGGGGGTTGAGTTTCTTTTTAAGATAATGCAATTGGTTTGCATTTTTTATTTCTGGTTTTTGAGTTATTTAGCTTTTTATTCAGCAGCTCTCCATTTTGCAATTTCAAGCAATATGGTTTCTAGGGTCCAAATTACCCTAGCAACCATGCACTGGTTTCAATACAAGACTAGAATATGAATAGGAGAGGGCCTGAATAGCAAAATGAGTAATAAAAAGTAGCAATAACAATAAATGTGTAGCCTTACAGGGTTCTTGTTTTTAGTTGAAAGCTGGAAAGCGTCAGAAGAAAAAGGCAAATCATTAAAAAAACTATGACAAATAAATAATGAAGACCAATTGAAAAGCTGCTTAGAATTGACATAAAGGTGAACCACTTCGGAGTGCTGGAATTGCATATTGGAGAACTGCTCAATTAAAAGCTAAATAACTCAAAAACAAAAATGATAAACAATGAAAAACAACTGCAAGTTGTCTCAGAATATCACTTTCTAAATCATACTAACAGTTAACTCAAAGGTAAACAACCCCTTTACAGGCCTAGAAATAAGTAGAATAACAGAAGTGTCAAAAGCATTGTAGGAATTGACATTTGGCTGGAGGAGAGTTTATTTCTGATACTATCTAGAATGCTTGCAGCCTGGGAGTTGCCAAAAAAGGCTACTAAAAAATGTTCAAATATGAAATACTATTCATGAGTTATATTGTTGTGTGTGCCGTGTGTAGATTTTTTCTAGCTTTTCTAGCTTAGTTCCCATCGGGTACAAGATGGTAAAAACAACAGTAGAAAACAAATAAAAATACTAATTTTGTAGATTTCGGGATAACAGATTTCACACCTATACATTGTTTCTGGCAACCTGAGAATGCAATAGCAAAGGACAGACAGAAAACTCTTTCAATTGCAATTCAACCCATTATGTTCATGGTATTCAGGTGTTGGGCCCCATTGGGGTTCTGTTTAGGCAGGACAATCAGTATAGGGCCAATCGGACAGGCCAATTAGACAATTTTCAAGTAAAAAAGCACTTGTATATGCTGAAGAACACACAATAAATATTTACTGTTATCTAAGACAAACTCATGGGGCACTTTTCTACATAGGCTTATAAATGATTTATTGAAAGTCAGGGCAGCCAACATAAACAACATGACAAGTATATTTTGTATCACTTTTCATTAACTATAGTATATGGATCAAGTTGTGAAATGAGTATTTCATTTAACTATTGCCACATTTACCCACTGACAAACTTTATCAGAAAGGGGAATGTTTATATGTGTAATTGATATATTACTTATATGTTTATTTTTGTTACACCCAAATGTGTTTAAAGATCTTGCTTTTCTGATATATAGTTTCAAAAATGGATAAAGTGGGCAGAATAGCAAACAACAAAAGTGGTTAAAAAAATAGCTTCACAGATGATTAAATAGTTCCTTAGGCTAAGGCCAGACGGGGAGATTCGGGGGAGATCCGTCGCCTGGTGACTTCTCGCAGCGACGAATTTCCCCCGAATCTCCCCGAATAGCTAGATAGCGCTGCGCGCCCGCTTGGCTTAAGGTCGCCTGCACTTGTTCAGACGGAGCGGCGCAATTTTAAAAGTCGCTCAAAATTGCCTGGAAGAAGTCGCCAGGCGACGGATCTCCCCCGAATCTCCCCGTCTGGCCTTAGCCTTAGAGTCAGAGCAGGCATCGGCAATAGCTTTCAGACACACTGAATAGCTAACAGGAACACTGACATTCTTCTACACAGTTGGCCGGCTTTTAAGACCTGGGACTTTTCCAGTTGCAAAAATAGGTATTGTGTCTAGAAAGTTAGGACAGTTGTCATGTGAGATAAAGAGCACCAAGACAGAACACAACGTTAAAAAGAGGTTATTGCTTTGAGGGTTTTAACACAGCAGAGTTGTTACAGCTTCTAAATACAAACTAACAACAACTCAGAATCACTTCTGAGCCACAACAGAAATCTACACTAGAGTTTATATTATGACTTAACAAGGAAAGAAGCTTTAGCTTCAGCCTCAGGATCCCATTGTCATAATTTTGCACATTACTAGTTCTAAAAGGAAATGATTCTTTCCTCACTGCATCACCCATGGCACCCTCCTGTCTAACTGTCCTAGGGTTTAGCGGATGTAAGAGGTACATGTCCGGTACCCCCTTCACCTTTGCACCCTAGGCATGTGCCTTTTCTTCCTACCTCTAGTTCTGGCCCTGTTGTTGGTTTTACTTTATTAAATTTATATTTTTAAAATAATTTCTTTATTGGAGCTCCCCATAGATCTGCTATGGCTCCTGTCTTTGTTTCAAATGATGGATGGGTGTGTACTAATGGTCCCTTCCAGAAGCACAGTAGGAGGGACAGGATCGGACTGGGGGGCCCGGAGCCCACCAGGGCTTCTGCATCAGGGCCCCCCTCTGGATCCTGAGGCCTGCTGCCTCAGGGCCCCCCCATCCAGTAAAATGGCCCCCTAGGGTTTCCACCTGGCCGGTATTTTACCGGCGTGGCCAGTATTTTTGATGGTTGCTCTCAATGTTATTAACAGGGAAAAAAAGAAAAATATATAGGAAGGCCGGTATTTTTTTCAAGAAAAGGTGGCAACCCTAGCCCCCCCGCACGTGTGCACACTCGCACTTGCGCGTCACTGTTTTGTCTCGACAAAAAGCCACATACGCTGTCACATACGCGCAAGTGCGCAAACAAGCAGCAGTGCAGTTGCTGGACGGGTGGCCCTGAGACAGTAGCCCTCAGGGTCCAGAGAGGGGCCCTGAGGCAATCCAGGCTCAATAGGTTTTTTTCCCAGTGACCCGCTGGCACAGTCCGACCCAGAGGAGGGAAATAATCAATCAGTCAATGCAGTCATCAAAGCAAAGATAGTTTTCAGTTCCCTATCAGGTCAGTCTAGCTGCTCTCTCTTCAATACTGCTTGACTGTCATACCCTTTTTCCAATGTATTGATATGAAGCATAATAATTCTATACAGCTGAATAATTGTATACTAATATATTTTCTCTTTAACAGTCTGCAAATGCATGTTAAGTAATATAAGGATTACATTTAAAAAAAAAAAAACTTTGTATACTACATAACCATGAGGCAATTGACATATTTCAGTGATTGTTTTAATGCCTGAGGCCCTAGCAGAGTATTATGGATAACCTGTCATAGCCTCACAATTTAGGATCAAGGAAACTTTTAAAGTATTCTTTAAATGCATGGGCTGCCACAGCAAGTAGGCAATGCCTGATTCCAGTGTCACTGTATGTAATGAAGGGAGGAGGGGGCCTATTTCGACTAGTATCAGATATCAGATCATATGCTAAACCCAGCCCAGAGAAAGACAGCACACTGAAAAGAATGAGTTGTAATGGGAGCCTGTACCCACCCAGAGACCTACTGCAGCTCTATACAGCCCCCTTCTCCCCTCCCTCCTCTCCTGGAGCTGCCTGAAATTATAAAATGAGGCAGAGAGAGCCAGTCAGACACTTCAGCTTCACTGAGCAGAAAATAAACTTGTGAACTCCAAGCAAATATTTCTGCCAGAAATAGGACAAAAGAAGATCAGGGCCATCTTTATTTTTGGTACAATAAGAAGAGGTGGAACTGAGCAGGAAAAAAAATCTTTTGAGGATTTCACTTCTTACAATAGTTTGAACAATCTGTGGCACATTGTAGGGAGTTGTCATGATTTTAAAGGTGTCTTAGTTGGAACTCATTAAGACTTTGTTCACAGTGAAAGACTATTTCTGAAGACTTGTTGGAGAAGGACGGTTGGCATATATTTTAAGGCATCAAAAGACTATTTTCTCTAGATTTAATTTGCAGCTATTTCATCCTTCCATCCAGTTGGCAGCTATGGCTTTGTTTAGCCATTTCCACGTTGGATGCTCCATGTCAGAGATGTGCTTCTTTGTCTATTTGATGCTTCTGTCTATAATGGGTGAGTTCAGCCTTTCCCTGGCTGCGCAGGTGAGTACCTGTGAGGCAAATGGCAGTGTCTACTATGTTGGTGAGTGGTACTTCCTGGACTCGGATCACTGCACTCAGTGTGAGTGCACCACAGAGGGCCCAGCCTGTGCTAGGACAGAGTGTACAGCCCTGCCACCAGCCTGCATGCATGTCAGCCACTACCCTACGGACTGTTGCCCTCGCTGTGAGAAGATTGGCTGTGAATACAGAGGAGAAGTTTATGAACTGGGAGAACAATTTCAGGTAGTGCCAGCACTGAGTTTTCTATTTACATTATTTTAACTGAGAAGCTTCCAAATATGAGTTTCCGTTTTCTGCTCTATAAGCCCTAGCACTTGGGATACATTTTTTGGCTTCACTATTGATTCTTGGTTCAGAAATTTCAAGTTACCTATGTGAATGGTTTGTAGGTTATGCTCAGAAAAGTAAAAAACTATTAGCTGTACTGGAACTGCAACTCACACCATTCTCTGTCACACACTGAATAGGAGAGGACGATGGGAGTTATAATTTAGCAACAGGTGGGGGAAGGCAGGCTATAGACTTCCAAACTGATAGAAAAACAAAGTCAATAAAAAAATACTGTATGTTAATAGGTTACTAGAAATCCCTCCAATAATTCTTTATACAATTAAAATACTGCCTGTGGTTGATTAAGGAGCAAGCAAATGCTTATAATGTAATTTTGATTCATTGTTCTTGTGTGATGTATATAACTTTGGAACCCCGGGATATATAAATAGAATCTCTACATAAACAAAAGCGTTTGAGCTCACCTTAATGGAATAGGGGAAAGAGTCCCCAGCTTGAGAGCACTTGGAGTCTAGGGGCCATTGTTACAATACACGGTAATGAATTGGATCAAGAGGCACACACACAGAATGTTCAATTTGCTTGCCACAGAAAATAAACAAGAAGCAAATCACATATGACGAGACAGTGAAAGGAATTCCATTTAGATTAGTGGTTAATGTCCATTATGTTAATGCATAACTGCATTAAAATAAAGTTTTTCTATGTGTTGAACAATGCCTCCCAGTGTTCCATGACAGCCATTTTTTCCTAATGTTAAACTGATAGAGACAGAGAGGAAAAAGGCAACACAAGGATTATAATATAGTGTGAACATTTATTAAACTGTTGGTTCTACATCTCACAACTGGCCTTTAAAATCTGCAGCTCCTGTCTATTGAAAAATGAAATCTGCATTTTCCAGCCTATTGAATTGTAATAAAATATAAGTTAGTTATAACCATATATAACTTATTGTTGTTGTCTGTATTTCCTGCCTTGGCCCTACCCTAAATCCAGCTATAATCCAAACTTCATAGTGATCTGAACCCTTTTACTACCATTACATCACTATTTAACAGTCTGCTGCACAAGTGCTGCAGGAAATGATGCTGAGACTTTGGATACAAACTGCAACCCATCAAACTAAGTCACTCAGCAGTAACTCACTTTGTGACATTAGTGTTCACCACAGAAAAACTGGGATTTTTAGAAGTGTATTATGAAAGTAGACAAGTGTCTCTGTCTCTGTGATGATCTCTAATTTCCCTCTCTGACAAATCTGCCCCTTATTGTAGATTCACTCATAAGTTCTTGGTGGTATTTATGTCAACCATAGGTTCAGTACTATAACAATAAATATGCTATAGGATATATGTATCAATACCATATGTCTGTATGCAATATACCAATTATCAGCAATGCAATGGAAGGTATTATAACTAAACTGCTACTGCATGTTAAAGGAGCCCAATCAGGTACTGTACATGTAGGTAGAACCACACAGGAGTTTGTGTTGGATGTCTTTACATAGGCACATCTTTTCCTACAACTTGGATGTAACTGTGTTTTTATACAAATATAAAATGTTCTTTTTATAATAGTTTTGAACAATAATCTTTCTTCAATTGTTTATGACTTCATCCATTTGGATAGCCTCATATAGCTAGACATTAAAAGGAAGATGGTAACGCTGAAGGTTTTTCTTTTTTTGGGGGGGGGACTAATCATCTGTAGTTATGGCACTAAACAAGGTGTTAAGCTTAACTAAAATGAATATAGATTTGTGGAAGGAGAAGGTAATTCTTCACTTTAACAAGCACTGATGATGCCCCATCTGGAATATGTAGTGCAGCTTTGGTCTCCACTGCTCGACTGGGATATTACTGAGATAGAGCGAGTCTAAAAAAGAGCAAGTAAGCTGATAAAATGTATGGATGTTATCAAGAAAGTCTGGCCAAGTTTACACTGAAAATGATATGCTTAAAGGGGGACATGATAACAGTGTTTAAATATATAATGGCATGTCCTTCTGACAGGCACAAGGGCCTCCACTAAGATAAGAATAAAAGAAGCTACTTCTTAGGCTAGGGACAGACAGGGAGATTCGGGGAGATTCAGTCGCCTGGCGTTTAATAGCAGGCGACAATCTCCCCGAACGTCCTTCTCCCTGTCCGTCGCTAGTTGAAATGTAAAAGCGCCGGCTCTGTGCACACACGGTGCGGCAATTTCACCCGAAGTTTCCTCAAGAAGTAACTTCGGGCGATTCCGGAAATCGCCGCACCGCATGTGCACAGAGCCAGCGCTTTTACATTTCAACTAGCGACGGACAGGGAGAAGGACGTTCGGGGAGATTGTCGCCTGCTATTAAACACCAGGCGACTGAATCTCCCCGAATCTCCCTGTCTGTCCCCAGCCTTAAAGGAAAACTATACCCCCCCGAACAATGTAGGTCTCTATAAAAAGATATTGCATAAAACTTTTATGTAAAACCCTGCTTCATGTAAATAAACCATTTTCATAATAATACACTTTTTTAGTAGCATGTGCCATTGGGTCATCCTAGAATCCAACGGTGCACACAAACATACCAAACAAACTATAAAGTTAGGTCACATGAACCAATTAACAGACAGAGTTCCTGTTACAGTTAGAGTTGAAATATTTCTGGTCAGGTGATCTCTGAGGCAGCACACAGACCATTATGAAAAATGGTGAAATTTACAAGAGATGTAAAAGGGCAATATTTACTTAAATATATATATATCAGGTAGGTAAGATTCTTTAATATGTCACTTAATTTGATATAGATTATCTGTTGCTCAAGTATTCATTTTAGGGGTGTAGTTTTCCTTTAATATGTGAAAATTATTTTTACAGCAAGAGCTGTAACCTTGTTTGATATGTGCATGCAAGTAGTTGTACTGGTATATACATTAGGCTTAGATGGATTTGACAAGGGAGAACATACAGGGCTACTGGAAAATCTTGATCGGGTGCCTTTGAAGGCACCCAACATCGGCCTCTGTTTAGTGCTGAATCAGATACAGGTAGAATTCTATTATTTTTTCCTGTATATCTGACAATACAGCTCTACACATGTGTATTGAAATGAAGAATCTTTCTTGGAAAGATCTATTCCAAGAAAGATTGTAACTGTATCGTCTATGGCCACCTTAACACCTTAACTCAGACAAATCTGATCAAGGGACTGGTCCAACTGCCACGTTGGAGTTGGGAAGGAATTTTTCCCCATCTGAAGCAGGAGAGACTACAGACTGGGTATTCCATCTTCCATTGGCTCAACTAGCAGTTAGGCAGGTTTCAAAACAAAGTTTGAACTTGATGGACCTGTTTCAAACTAAATTAATGGGTTGCTAAATAAAAGCAACATAAACAGGGCTTTTCAACTAGAGGCCCGTGGGGTGGATGCCACTCTCTAAGGGCCCCATAAACACTGTTGATTGACTTTATAATTTTTTTATTAAAACATGGCTGCAAACATGTAACTGCTGTAAAATACTGGTTCACATAGCATTGCACCATTTCCCATATACAGCTCTATACAAGGAGAACTGTGGTATTCTCATTAAGCACAGTACTTATTGTAAGGGTAATGGTGCATGAGGTGTTTTGTTGCCTGCAATAAATCTAGATTGCTGCTGACAAAGAGTCACTAATTTCTTTCCCATTGGCTAAAGTGCAAAAAACTGGAGGGAAACACGCAGCATACCTTGGTGTGGCATGACAAAAAAACTTGCCTAAATAACAGTGACCACAAAATGGCACCTATATGCTTGCTATGAACTAACATGCTAAGAAATAAACATGGAATTATGTTAGGGTGACACAAACACAAGCACAATGTTGTGCCTGACAGTGCTCAAACGCCTCTGAGCAGATGGAAATACACAATAAATACACAGCCGTGTATGGTATTAGCTTAATTGTTAGTTTGATACCAAAGTTAATGGCATTATTGCAGTTCTGAATACTATGTGAGTGAGGAAGCAACTGGCTGGGGTGTAGAGTGAGGAAGCAAGCAAGCAGGGGTAGTAAGGCACTAAGCGAATGACTGGGGAGGCATGCATCCATTGCTATACAGGTAGATGCTAATATAAATAAGACAAAGGCATTGGTAAACACTGACTTTCAAATACATAAAGTATTGGTCTAGCATATACTGGTAGGGTTGGAATAGGCTGGCAGGATACTGAGCATAAAAAACCCAGTGGGCACTGACTATCATGGGCCTTGCCAGCCCAGACCTGGTCCCCACAGTTTGTATTCTGTCAATGTCATTAATATATATTTGGCCCAGTATTTTGCTCTACCAATATTATATCCTTTCCTTAGGGCAGTAGATCACGAGCAACATGATGCTTACCAACACTTATATGTTGTTCCCAGTGGCCTCAAAGCAGGGGCTTATTTTTGAATTTCTAGTTTGGAGGCATGATTTTGTTACATATAAAACAGGTGTACTGCCAAACAGAGCCTTTTGTAGCTTGAGCTTACACATAGGGACTACCAAATGGCCAGTCACAGCTCTTATTTGGCACCCCAGGAACATTTTCATGCTTTTGTTGCTCCCCAACTGTTTCTACATCTGCATGTTGCTCATAGGTGAAAAAGGTTGGGGACCCCTGCTTTAGAGACTTCAAGGTCAAGTTGGAAGCTGTTAGGAACGATTGTTTTAATGTCTTCCACCCTGACTTCCTATTTCTTGTTTATGTGCCCTTGGCTTCTTCAGTCTGGTCATAGAAGAGGAAGCGGCATCCTGAATTTCCACAGTGTGATTAATTGGTCTTGTTCTCTTATTCATTCTAAGCTTGACAGCTAAGAGTTTCTTTACCACTCACTGCATGTTTCCTTATCCCTAAAAACACATGGTTAAATATATTTTGCCTTTTTTTATTGAGAGTGTAACATACAGTATGCAGAGGAACAGTGATTTGACTTTGTATTTTAAACTAGAACTACCCGGCCCTGTCCCAAACTGATTCATTTGGAAAGCAGTTACTTGTAGAAATACTGGAAAGCTCAGTTTGGCAGTGAAAAAAGTAAAAATATTGTGAAATTCATTTGTGTGTAAATTCTGAAAAAGAAGGGTTTACTTAAGCAGAATTATAACTAACTGAACCCTAAAAAATATTACAGTTGAGGGTACAACTTATGGCAAGGTTACTGACTTCTGTCTGGCCCCATAGTTAATATCATGTAATTAATTTTTAAGGCCAAATCTGGGTGGTCTGACAACTAAAGAATCATTATAATTGCCACCATTCCAGAGAGGATATGTGGAAAAGTTCAAGTACATAAAGCATTCGCTGTTATTCATGTTGCTTTGAGCCTCCACAAGGCTTATGATATTGAATCATTTTTCTTTCCAACATGTTTATCCAGTTTTGATCACCAAAATATTTGTAGGCAGGAATTCAATGGCAGGTTCATTTAAGGACACATGTTTATTATGCTGACGTTATTTAGATTTTTATTAAATGAGAATTTGTAACTTGTTAGCTTCTGCCAGTCCTCAAGCAGTCTCTGTTTCCATTTAGAATGTAACAATAAGAATAAAGTTCTCCCTAGCTCAGAATGGAATCTGTGGTTTATGGATCTCCACTGGCCACTGTTTTTACACTTAGTTCCTCTAAGTAGTTTAAGTCTAAGCAGTAGAGTGCTGGGAATGCACATAGGATTCAAATGATACTATTTCACTGTGTCCCTGTGGTTCAGCTTTAACTTAACTTTAATTATGTTGTAGAATGGCCACTTCTAAGCAACATTTCAGTTGGTCTTCATTATTTTTTTTTTTTTAATTACTTGCCATTTTCTGCTTTCAGATGGGGGTCACTGACTCCACTCTGGTCTGATATGTGTGCATTAGAGCACTTGTATGGAAGCTTAAAATAAACCCATGTTTTTAGGATTGATAGGGGCTAATGTAATACCATCTGTAAAATAAAGGTTTGAAGTCATTGAAAAATGTTAAGTCACTAAAAAGTTCAATAATCCTATTATTTCTTATAATATATATAGTTCAAGGAGTCATGAGACTTTGACATTACGAGGCACCGTTTATAAATACAGGTATAGGACCTATTTTCCAGAAGGCTTGGAATCTGGGGTTTTCCAGATAAGGTATCCTAATTGTTTTGCCACCGCTATGAACTCATGCAGGATCAAATATAAGGCACTGTTTATTTTACAGAAAAAAAATATTTTTTTCTAAAAAAAATGTTCAATTGTTTCTGCAAAATGGGAGATGGCCTTCCTGTAATTCTAAACTTTCTGGATAATAGGTTTCCCGATAAAGGCTTAGCCAAGGAATTGTATACAACAGTTCAATACACATATATGTTATTTCTAACTACATTGATTTACATGTTGTTGTGAATTCATTGCTGCATATAATGCTGATCAAACCCTTGTCATGTCTGCTGGCTACTCCTGGCACCAAGCCTCTTCTATAAACCCCCAACAGCAAATTCCTACACAATGAGCATCAATACTTCCTGGGGTGTCTAAACCCCCCGCACTGTGTGAGTGATTACACGTGGGATAATGTGCATTACCCAGGACTGGAGCAATACCCTGATCACCTGATTACATTCAACTGAGGCTACTCAGAATGAGTGTGAATTGAGACCGCTCGAAATCCAGACCATAGAGGTACTGATTGCCGTCATTGGACTGGTTCTGAGCTCCAAGCACACACGGAGTGGGACAGAGAGCCACTTACTGACAGATAAGAAACTTATTTCCTGGCCATCCTCCGTCAACATGGAAATTTACACTGGTGAGTTATCTCCTAATGATTCCAGGCCTGGACAGAAGAAATGGTTAATTTTCCAACCCCATAAAGCCCACCGCTTCCTATTCCTCCTCAGTCTTTTCTTCTGTCCTAGCCTGGATGCAGTAGGAGATTGTTCCCTCTGTTTCGAAGGTGAAGTCTTACCACATTAGATTACCAGGCACAGTTCTTAGGGAGGTTCTCTCTGCCCGTAGCCTCTGTCCTGTGTGATAACTCAGTTGTCTGGAAGGGAATCTTCGGAACCTGAGTCCGCTCATTAGTGGCTGGAGGTGTCGCATTGGGACTGCAAGAGGAGCCTCTCTGGATAGGAGCAAAAAGTGCTCAAGGCATTGCAGCATTTGCGGGTGAAATCCTTGGCAGCTGGGAAGGTTTGCTGATTTAGCGGTTCCAGGTTGCGCTCTAGTCCAGCGCAATTACATCATTTCCCAGCAACCGCTTTGAAATTGGTGCTAAATCAGTGCTACCCTTGTTGCTGCCGAATTTCATGTGCAGGATGTATCCAGCTGCCCGAGTGAGTACTTCCACTTCTGATGTTAATGGGATACTTTCATGGGAAATTTTTTTTTTCAAAATGCATCAGTTAATAGTGCTGCTCCAACAGAATTCTGCACTGAAATACATTTCTCAAAAGCGCAAACAGATATTTTTTTATATTTCGTTTTGAAATCTGACATGGGGCTAGACATATTGTCAATTTCCCAGCTGCCCCAAGTCATCTCACTTGTGCTCTGATAAACTTCAGTCAATTTTTACTGCTGTTCTGCAAGTTGGAGTGATATCAACCCCCCCAGCAGCCTAACAACAGAACAATGAGAAGGTAACCAGATAACAGCTCCCTAACACAAGATAACAGCTGCCTGGTAGATCTAAGAACAGCACATAATAGTAAAACCCATGTCCCACTGCATTCTATTCAGTTACATTGAGAAGGAAAAACAACAGCCTGCCAGAAAGCAGTTCCCTCCTAAAGTGCTGGCACAAGTCACATGACCGGGGCAGCTGGGAAATTGACAAAATGTCTAGCCCCATGTCAGATTTAAAAAATGAAATATAAAAAAATCTGTTTGCTCTTTTGAGAAATGGATTTCAGTGCAGAAGTCTACTGGAGCAGCACTATTAACTGATGTGTTTTGAAAAAAAAAAAAAAACATGTTTTCCCATGACAGTATCCCTTTAAGGATAGTGTATGGGCCCCCAAACAATCAAACTCTGATGCAATCCAAATCCATTTATCAAATTTACAATCTAGTTATCTGAGGTCTTCATCCTGGAAGTGAGAAGTGCGTGCATTTTCTGTAATCCCTTCAGCTCTCTGCACTATATCCATCCAGTGGTGAGGTCAGATTGCACACGATGCAGCTGTTTGGCCTTATGGTTATATGGATAGATCTGCACTAATGGAGAATGTGAATGTTTCTGGAGTGTTCAGCTTGTATAATTTTGCAACTCTTGCAGATACCTTTCCTGTTAGTTGAAAAAAGTGGATTTTTGTTTATACTACATTTCCGTGAGTTACTTATGAACAAAGGTTTCTTTTTCTTTTAATGCTCACCTGTACAGTGAAATATACTGACCCATACAGTGTTCTTTCATCAGCACCTTTTCACGATTTAAAGGCACAGTAACACTAGAATTTTTATTTTAAAATCAATTTATCACTCCTAGGAACCATATACAAGTCAGATAGGTAATGTCAACTCTTACCTGGTTGTGCCTGAAAGCCTCGCAAAAAACCCCCATAGTATGACCTCCACATTTTTTGTGATATACAGAGGACATGGGACTGATTGGGGCGTATTATCTGTACCCATATGTTGGCTGCATGCACTGAGTTATGGATTAAATAAGAAGTGAAGTGCAGAGCAACATGCCTATTTTATAATGGCAGAGGACCCATTGCAACCAGTGTACTTGATGCACATAGTTATTGATGAAAGGGCTGGGAACATATTTTGCGCCTTTAATTTATCAGCCTTTATATTTATATAGGGAGCAGCTAATTGTACTCATTTAATATATGCTTGTTACTTACAAAACAACAGTAGTTGGCTTTTATTTGGTATAAAAAGAAACAAATTAGTATTTACTGTAACATCAGTAATGTATTTAAAGTTGTGCCAGGTTTAGTAACCCAAAACATCCAATCAAGTTTGATTACAAACACATGACAAGTAAATCCTGAATTTTCCTGAATCCTGAATTTTGTTACTAGACCAGTAGCAAAATTGCAGCTTTTATTACATCTCCCACTAATTTAAATTACAATGTTATAAGAGACAGAACCACTATTTGCACTTTCCCAAACAATTTCCTCTCCGGTCTGAATTTTTCGGTTTTCGTATACAGTAGCAGGAACTACAGAGCAAGATTTTAGTAAGGGTGTTTAAGTTAAGTTATGTACTGTGCCATTGTTTGAAGAATATGGGCTTATTCAGGGCATGGGGGCTGCACACAGAGAAACCTCTTAGCAAAAAGCACTTTGTGAGTTTGTGTTTTGCAAGACATGCCATAACTAGGCAAAAGTTCTGCACGCACACCAGTACACATATAGAAGGTACATACAGGTCAATGGAGGTGGAGGAACATAATGCTTTGAGCAGGTGGCCTCCAGCTGTTGTGCAATGTATAATAAAAATGAAAGAAAAAAAATCTTTAAAAGCTCCTACCATAAGAAGGGGAATCTAAAATGTGAATGCTAAATCTGCAGAGACAGCAGAGACAGCCAAGGTGGCTAGCCTGTTATGATTATTTCTATGTCTGTCTGTACAATACCCAGTGTTAGAAGTAACATGCTTTATGCTATTTTTGGGGCTTGTTTCTTAAAGGGGTTGTACACCTTTAAATTAAATTTTAGCATGATATGGACAGTGATATTCTGAGACAATTTGTAATTGGTTTTAATTTTTTATTGTTTGTGGTTTTTGAGTTATTTATCTTTTATTCAGTAGCTCTCTAGTTTGCAAATTGAGCAATCTGGTTGTAAGGGCAAGACCAAACGTGGCATTTTTACGTTGCATTTTTAAAAACACTCCACCGGGCATAAATACCCCACTGAAACCACACAATGAGTTTTTACGGCGTTTTTACGCATGTAGGTTTCTTTTCCCAACATGCACTTCTCATTGTTCTCAATGAGAATTTGCACTCCGTATTTAAAATAAGCTGCGTATTTATGCAACGTGTGGTTTCAAACATGCAGATCCCATAGAGTCTATTGATTTTGCAGTTTCTTGATGTATTGGCATTTCTACTAAAAAAACACCAATACTGACATCCTGTGGAGGATTTCAGCTTGCAGACACCCTGTGTGAATTGCCATAGTGTGTTTTCCATTATTTTCAGTGGTTGTGCAATTGATGCCGACATATTTACACAACGTAAAAACGCAGTAAAAACGCCACATGTGGCCTTTGCCCTTAGGTTCCAAATTCCCTTATCAACCATGTATTGATGATGATAAGTGAGAGACTGGAATATGAATAGGAGAGGATAGAAAGATGAGTAATAGAAGATGAGTAATTTGTAGCCTTAGGGCAGGACTACACAGACGACTGACCTCTGTTTCTGGTGGATGCGCCGACCATCGCAAAAACGGATGCATCAAGCCTGATGTAACAGGAACAAGGTAAGTAATAGAAAAGTCGGATGGTATCGCAGGGTTGATGCGACGCAACACGACTGTCGGATGAAAATGCTGCAAGCTGCCCTAAAAGAGCATTTGTTTTTCGACCCCCCATTTGCAAACTGAGAAGAATCAGGAGAAGGCAACAAATAATTAAAAACTAATTTTAAAAAAGAAGACCAATTGAAAAGTTGCTTAGAATTAGCCATTCCACTAAAACATGAACCACCCCTTTAAAATGCTCTTGTGCTGTGCCATTCTAAAGATGCTTCTAAAGATCCTGGGAGTTGTACATAAGAACTGATGTGTAGGAACTGGTGGGGGGACACATTTTTTTTGTACAATGGCTTCACACAGAACAATTGTAGTAAAACTACATGACTGACTGTGAGGGTAGCACAGCATTACCTGTACCAGCGACCTTTAGATTGTATGCTCTTGTCAGTCAGGGCCTTCAATCCTAGATTTATCCTGTATCCCTTGCTTGTTAAACTACTATGATACCCCTGTTTGTTGTAAATTAATGGAAAAACTCTCTGTAGATGGCGCTGTAGAAAGAAATGCCAATTATGATGAACCCTGTGTGTATAGCAAAGCACAATGGTGATAGAAAATGCGAAAAGACAGTTTTTCAGAAAATGCTCTGGAAAGTATTCCTGCACACCATGTATATACCGTACACAGTATTATACTGAAATGGTGACACATTTTAAACTGTAACACTCCCAAACAGTGTTGGACTGGCCCACAGGGATACCAGGAAAACTCCCGGTGGGCCCAGGTGTCAGTGGGCCTCTTGCTTCTAACAATTTGGCCTATTTCATGTTCATTCCCTATTTCTTTATGTGGAAAAAAAGGCTTAATAATGGAAGAATGGAGTATAGTAAGTAGATATAAAGAGGAGAATAAAGAGGTTAAGTGAGGAGAGAAGGAATAATAGTTTGGAAAGTTGGGCCCCTGGTTTAAGGTTTTCTGGTGGGCCCCTGGCATCCCAGTCCGACACTGCTCCCACATTAAATACATAGGCTTCTGTCTGGTGTATTTCTCATAGAAGTATCTTTTCACCCACTGATATAAGGAAGTTGCAGCTAAGATGACTTTGTTGCTTCCCTTTAAGTAACAAGCAGGACAGTCTGATAAAGCTTTCCTACGTTGCACAATGAGACAGAAGGGCATGGGCATGTCAGTACTACTGAAACTGTGCTGCTGAAAGTCCCTGGAATCATATTCCTCCCTGGCAGAACCATTTCCTTTCTAAGACTAGAAACATATGGGCAGTATCTGTTTCTAGACTTGAGTATTTCCCTTTTTTATTATTAACAGTGATACAAGTGGGTTACATGCAGCTCAGTGGCCGTTCAGTGGCAAATCACAAGTATGATTTGTCATTGGGCACTTGTCTTGTATGCATGTCTGTATATTTTAATTCATTATTTGTATATGCAGCACTGTACTTTAAGACAATCCAGTTGAATTAATAGAACATATTGGAAATACAAGAATATAACTAAATAAATACAGACAGTTTCACCAAAGGGGCATATCTTTCATGTCTTGGAAAACCATGAATGTAATTAATTAGCTGAATCCTGATAACCTGAATTCCTGCAAGTAATTTGCATCAGGAAGCGAAGCTAACCCATAAAGCAGAATGCTGTTTGACTGCTCAACCCCATTCTGATGTACTGATGAAGGAATACGTTTTAATAATGTGTCAGTTTAGTCTGCTAGCAATCCTTCAGGAATCCCCTTTGAAGAGGAATTTATATACAAATATAGAGCGTGTCGCCGGATTATTGTGAATTTGTGTACAAACCCATCGGAAACTCTCTCAATATGTATACAGGTATGAGATCCGTTATCCAGAAACCCATTATCCAGAAAGCTCAAAGTTATGGAAAGGCCATCTCCAATAGACTCCATTTTATCCAAATAATCCAAATTTTTAAAAATTATTTCCTTTTTCTCTGTAATAATAAAACGGTACATTGTACTTGATTCCAAGCTAAGATATAATGAATCCTTATTGGAGGCAAAACAACACTATTGGAATGTTTACATGATTTTCTAGTAGCCTTAAGATATGAAGATCCAAATTATGGAAAGATCCATTATCTGGAAAACCCCAGGTCGCCAGCATTTTGGATAACAGGACTAAGCTTGAAGTCCTCAACAATGATATAAGACAGGGATAAAGTCAAGCACATATTAAAGGGAAACTGTCATGGGAAAACATGTTTTTTTTTTTAAACGCATCAGTTAATAGTGCTGCTCCAGCAGACTGCTGCACTGAAATCCATTTCTCAAAAGAGCAAACAGATTTTTTTTATATTCAGTTTTGAAATCTGACATGGATCTAGACATTTTGTCAATTTCCCAGCTGCCCCAGTCATGTGACTTGTGCCAGCACTTTAGGAGAGAACTGCTTTCTGGCAGGCTGTTGTTTTTCCTTCTCAATGTAACTGAATAGTACGCAGTGGGACATGGGTTTTACTATTGAGTGCTGTTCTTAGATCTACCAGGCAGCTGTTATCTTTTGTTAGGGAGCTGTTATCTGGTTACCTTCCCATTGTTCTGTTGTTAGGCTGCTGGGTGGGGAAAAGGGAGGGGGTGATATCACTCCAACTTGCAGCACAGCAGTAAAGAGTGATTAAAGTTTAACAGAGCACAAGTCACATGACATGGGGCAGCTGAGAAACTGACAATATGTCTAGCCCCATGTCTGATTTCAAAATGAAATATAAAAAAATGAAATATAAAAAAATCTATTTGCTCTTTTGAGAAATGGATTTGCTCTTTTGAGAAATGGATTTCAATGCAGAATTCTTCTGGCACAGCACTAACTTAACAATTAACTGATGCATTTTGGAAAAAAAAAATTCCCATGACAGTATCCCTAATAGACATTCAGTAGATATCACCTTGGCTTCCTATTGTGTTCTAATTTCCTAACAAAAAGCCAGAATTGGGTGTGGCCTGGCAGCTTTGGTATTCCGAATATTTTAAGCATAGTAGACCTTTAAAATGGAAGGTTATTTCTTAAAATGCTAGCTCTGAAAAGGTTAACAGATAGGCTTCTCTCTGAAGTGCAGGCTTTGCAGAGATGTTTAAATAAGCCCTTTAATGAGATTTCCTGTTGGTGGGAAAAATCATCTGCTTCCAAGGTTAAATGTTTCCAGCTGTAGAAGTTGCACATGACTGAAGAGTGAAAAAGATCAGAAATCCACTTAATACCCTCCTTCAGGATCATCTCCCAAGGGGGTATCACAAAAAAAAAGGCTCTATAGCTTATTCACATCAGCCCAACACCAAAAAAATTCAGGTCCTCAAAGTTTAAGGGGTGGCTTTTTGCTCCCCTCCAGTACAATGCCGCCTGATAAATAGAACTGTCTGCGACCCGCAGATATTCAACTGAAGGACCACCCATCCACTTAAACACTCACAAACAATATATGGCTATAATATATATTAAAGTAATAGGGGCTTACCAATACTTTCAATACTTTTGCAGTCATCCTGCAAGTGGATTCACCTCCATAACTGATTAAGGTCCCCAGTCTATGAGATAACATGTGGCAGTTTCTAGTTATATAGTTACTAACTTTGCAGTTGGGTTTTAGGACTCTATGGAAGGGATTATACAATGAATACATAGCGACCAATAACCGGCGAATAGGGCATAGTTATACTATGAAATAATAACGAGTTATATTGTATAATACTAATGAGTCAGGCCTAAAGAATTCTCCACAGTAGCTCTCTGTTTTGGATTTTGTCAGGCCATCTTTTTAGTGCCAGTGGCACTGCATTCGCTCATTGTGCTTGAGAAACTTAGTAGTTGTTGGAAATAAAAACCTTAGCAAACCTTGTGGTTTACAAGAGGGGACCATGACATTCTTGTCACAAACATATCTGAGTAAATCCTGGCTGTGAAATATTTATAATACAGATGGATAGTATTTGCTAGTTTTCATTCTTCTTTTGTACCTTATTGCAGGTCCCATTGCAGCAGAACCAGTGAAAGGCTTAGCAGGCCTCTGGGATAGCAAATGTGTACAGCACCTAAGCAATGAATGTGCTTCTGTTCTGAAGTCTCACATTAAATGGGCAGTGACTTCCTCATAGTGTAAAACCTAAACAGAACACAAACCTTCCAAATTACAGCAGCTCTAGCAACAAAATGCAGAAAAAGTGTAATAGGAAAATAAAAGGGCTGAAAGGATTCCAGTGGGTTGTATCAATTGGATAAATATTGCAGCATGGAGAACAGGTGGTATCATACTATTGTGAGGGAAATGGGACACTATGAAAGGACTGCACATCTAATTTATGGAGGAACAACAAAATAAGAATTTGTGTACAAGCAAAGAAAATGAAGCTTAATTTTGGCATTTTAGTCTAGGGGCCAATAACTGAGAAAGGACTAAGAACAGCATGAAATGGGACACAATGGGTCATTTTTATCACAATAAATGTTTTTGAACTTATGAGAATCCTGAATTGGAGTCAGATTTTTGCACTCTGTGATGTTTAGCTTGTAATGAAAGGCATGGGTGCAGCTGTGTATACTGCCCCATACTGAGACCAGGTGCTTATCCCACTTTCCTGCCATCAGATGTAACAGATAGTATCAAGTATTAACATACAGTCTGAAGTCATTGAAACAGGGTTTTATTTTAGCAGAAATATGTAGATAACATTGCAAAGCATGGACCTGAAAAAGCTTTCCAGCTTTAAACAGAACTGGAATATACAGTATTTGTTATGAAATCAAATTATAAATGTTAAATATTAGGCAATTTTTCTAATTTTATATAATTAATATATATATATATGCTAAAAGAATAAGGAATAACCCCCCATCAGGAACCATGAAGTCCTTTCCTGCCAGTCTTGGATTTTTTGGGGAGTGTTGGAAAGAAATCATTATATTTCTCTTCACAATGTACATTGCTAGGTTTAAAAGACTTGGATAGACTAGTAGAGAGGCATACCAGCTTTGAAACATGCTCTTTTGTATGTCAAGCCATTTCAGCTTGGTTTGTGTGTTTCCCCACAGATGCATGTGAAAAAGGTGTTACCATTTATGAACCGCAAATATATATTTAAAACAATAGTCAAATATAATACAAATATATATTCAAAACAAAGGTCAAATATAATATATGTGCATGTGAAGCATTTCTATGCTAATGTATAAAATAACTAACATTACAGAATGTCCCATAAGGCCCTACTAGCAAATCTTCATAAATTTCATCTTATTGGTATTACAGCACCATCTAGTGCTTATTATGTAGTTCCGCATGAGTACAATACAAGTGCTTGCTTTAGTATAGGAACAGCAACCTAACAATGATTATTTAAGCTGTTTGAGTCAATGTACTCATTCCTACTGTGTATTAAAATCTCTAGAATGTATGTATTTATTCTCATTGTAACTGTACCCTATCTGTGTTTACACTTTGTAAAGTACTGTGTACACTTGCACTACGTACAATAGAGAATGGGCTAATATTACTAAAGAAGTGTCCTACTTTCTCAGTTCTTTACATTTCTAGAATTATGTTTATCTACAGTTTTTATTACCAGGCAAGTTATTTTGAATTCCAACAGCTTCATAAGGTTTAGTTTAGTGCCTCATTCTTTCATTGTCAATATTGGGAAACCGCATTTTGGTTTAGAATTGACTTTCTGCTTCTGCATTTCCTCCTTTAGCCCTCAGAATGTGAACAGTGTACGTGTGATGTAGACGGAATTGCCCGCTGCCTGGTAGCAGACTGTGCCCCTCCTCCATGCGTTAATCCAGTGTACGAGAAGGGAGAGTGCTGCCCGCGATGTAAAGATGGTTCGTATTTATTTAGCATTAATAAAGCACAGTATAGTATAATCATTATATGATATGCAAATATTGGGCATCTATTATCCTGAATGCCTGGGACCTGGGCTCTTCCAGAGCATTATTCCTTAAAATGACAAAAAAATTATAATATTGTAATGCTTCCACTATGGGTTAATGCAAGATTAGTTAGGGTGAGCTTCAGTTTCAGTATCCCAGAGCAAAAGCAAATCAGGCAAAAATTGGCTGGGCTGTATGGGAAATGTCATTGGTGTATTTCAGAGGTTTCTGGATATTATGTTTCATTTCTAATATCTGTACTGAAAAGGCTGGTTTACTGTAACAGAAAAGTATACTTTATGTTCAGTTATAGTAAGTTATAAAGATGTTGACCTTTTTCATTGGTGGGGGGATGATGCTACAAACACAAATGCATCTGTTTTTCTGACCTGGATATCTTTTGCTTCTTTTAAGGTCCAAATTGCTATTCAGATGCCTCTCAGAGCCGTGTGATCCCTGGAGGTCAGTATGTTTGGGTTGATTCATGCACCAAGTGTCGTTGTCATGATGGACAGGATGTCGGCTACTGGGAAGGAAATCGACTTGCAAAGTGTGAGAAGACCAAAAACTGTAACCCAGAAGAAGACAGAGAAAATTCTTAGAAATACAGTGCTTACCCATTTCCTGATACTGTAGTATCCCCACTGGTCATCTGTCCGTAAACATCAGTACATCACTGGGTGATTAGTGGGCTGGCCTCTTCACTAAGATTGTGCCCTTCTTCTATGATGAAATATTGTGTGAATAAGCAAACCAGATATTTCATTTGACTAAATTTAGTTGAGGCCCATAATAAAAACACCCCTCTCAGTGAATAGTTCCATGTGATGTTGTATTCCAAATGTAAGTGGGTACTTAGATGAATGTCAGGAAAGGTTCAGCACAGTCAAGAGATATTCAGTAAGAACTTGTTGCCAAATGTCATTGTACAGTGACTTTACCACTTTACTAGTCCATTGCATCAATCCCATTGGTGTTTGTAATATTAGTGCTACAGTGATGCCAGCAACACCATATTGATTGTATCTACCAAAAACTAGCCTACACATTCATGACTTGTCATTTGGTGTCTATATTGTCACATACCCACTGACTGCTCTTGCCAAACTGATCCTTGTCTTGATCCATGTGAATGCCAAACATTTGCCTGAGCCTGACCCATTTTCTACAAAAAAAATTTCACATCCTTAGGAAAATAATTTGCGGATGTCAGATGTAAATTCTCATTAAAACGTTGGAACTATTTATACCTCAAAGTAGAAGTATTATCTTCACCATCAGGCATTTTAGCTGGCAGTCTTTTCTTGCTCTTTAGTAATCCCAAGTGCAAAATATATCATACATAATTTACTTGTAAAAATATAGAAAATGCTTTCAGTGCACACCTAATGTTTATTTATATTTAAGAAGGTGTGGTAGGTATGAACATTGTGTGTTTCGGAGTGTATATATATATATATATATATATATATATATATTTATATATATATATATATATATATATATATATATATAAAAGGTCAGATATTTCTGGATATAATAAAAACGCTAGGAATAATGTGAATCCCTTCTAATCTAATTTTACTTATCCGTTAGACACAGCTTATGTATTCTATATTACTGGACATGCTGCAATATTAAGCAGTGCTTTTACAGTCATTGCAATGAGATATTTAACTGCTTAGGCTGGAGGCATAAAGATAAGTGAATTTATATAGAGAAGACCCAGGCTTAGACTAAACACCCAAAGCTGAGGCATGCTTGCTTGCTAATTCAGCCTTTTGCACACTTGGGCCCTGATCTGTACGTACAGAAAGAAATCTAATGTATGTATTATAGCATTTGTACTGTGAAATTCCTCTACATATTCTTCTTGGTTATTCCATATAAATTAGAAAAGGTGGCAACCCTTGCTGGGTTGATCCAAGATTTAACACTCACCGTCCTGGGGTACACACCTACCAGGCACAATGCTCTTCTTTTTTAACATTTATTTGATAAAAACACACGCAGTAGCTGTGACTCTGTGAAAATAATACACTGTTTTATAAAAGGTACATGGCATATAAATGGTTCTCTATGCATGAATACAGTACTCAAGAGTTACAGATGCTTTTTCTGTAACAGGATCATTATAGTGGGATGCAAAGTGTTAATAAGCTGTACATGTAACTACAGTACATGGTAAAGGCTGGGCAGTCACAGCCCTGAAAGAAAATAAAATACTGCAGAAAAATGAGCCATTGCATAAACACAGATGGCAAGGCTGGCCTGTGATAAAACTACAATTGATGAAAGCATGTTTCAAAGAAAGGATTATTACAACCAGAGCCGCCATCAGAAATCACGGGGCCCCGCACAACAAAATTGTCGGGGCCCCCTGGGCTCCGCCCACCCAGGCATCTAAGCCCCGCCCCAATCCCCGCCGAATCCACATCAAAGTTAAAAAGACCAAACAGACATCAGCGCTAAAAAAGTAAACCCCCCCAGGGCTCACTTATAAGTTAAAAAAAAATTGGTGCAAGCCCCCCCCCATAAAAGCATTTTTAAAGCATTGGTGCCAGAGCCCCTCATACAAGTTTAAAAAAATTGGGGCCCCAAAAATAATTTTTTAATAAAACATTGGCAACAGGGCCCCCCTTACAAGTTAAAAAAATTGGGGCCCCAAAAATATTTTTTTAATAAAACATTGGCGACAGGGCCCCCCTTGCAAGTTAAAAAAAATTGGGGCCCCCAAATTTTTTTTTTTTTAAACATTGGTGGCAGGGCCCCCGTTAACAAGTTAAAAAAAAAATTATTGGAGCCCCATAAAATAAAAAATTGGTGACAGGGGCCTATAGAGTATTAAAAGAAAACATTTGAGGCCAGGGGATTAAAAAAAAAAACAAAAACCCACATTGGTGTTGGTGGAATTGAACTCATGGCTGCAGGACTTCAGTCTTCAGTATACTTGCTGGACTTCAGGTATTTTCTTTAGTGCTGGCTCCTCGTGACATCAGGTATTTCCGTAAGTGTCGGCTCCTTTGCTTCTGTTCGGCACTTCCGCATGTCGGCTCCTTCGCGTCTGCTCGGCGCTGGTAAGGGGGGCCCGGCTCTTCGGAAAATGCAGCGCTGCCGGGCCCCCCTTCAGCCCCGGGCCCGGGACACTTGTCCCCCCAGTCCCCCCCTGATGGCGGCCCTGATTACAACACATGCAACAGCGCTGGGTTCTAAAATAGACAAGATTACCTGTGTAATGTGTATAAATAATGTTTAAATAAAATAAACCGTTTGTAGATAAATCCTTGGGAAGTGTCTTATATTGCAATCTGTATTTTGTATCTAAGATATCGCAGTGGCTTTGTGCCACTTCTCTAAGTGGATTTCAGGGACTAAGGATACTAACCTGAAATGTACTGTTTCAGTCTTTGAACAGCCTTGCTGTACAACTTTCAATATACACAAGTCTTGTAGAAAGACATATCTAGCCTCCCAGATACCTGCCATTCACCTTTCACATGCAATTTCCTTCCCTTTACTCTGAAGGCTGCACATGAACTAGTCCTGTCTTGGAATGGACTTTGCACTTAAGCAACTGCAGGGCATATGCATGAAAACACCCAGAACCAGCTGCATGTAGATTACAGCCCGGTGCCAATTTCCCAGCACTGATAAATGAGCATAACTTTTTCAAGCTTGGGAAAAAAATGATATCCTGGGTATACAGGCAAGTTTGGTATGTGTTGCCCTTAGCACAGCTATTGCCAATAAAATTCTTTGTTGCTATGCATATATTTTTGCACAACACGAGACAATATATTTGTTTGAGCACCTTCCAGCCAGATGTAAGTTACATTCCGTGAGAGTACTGGCAATGATATTGTCTATTCAGGAGGTCTCACGCTAATGAAATAAAGAGACTTTGCTGACGTTCTGTTTCTTGAATTATTTTATGAAAACTGTAAAGGCGGAGATTGCAACAGCATATCGTTTTTAAATCTCATTTCCCACAGTTGTAGAAAAAAGACAAATAACAAGCAGACACATCCAAAATGGATGGACAGATCCTCCTCTCAACATGAACATACAAAGAAGAGCTAAAACTCTGCAAACACAGAAGTTGGCACAGTACGGGGCCCGACTGCAGAACAGGGCCACTGATGAATGCTGCACAAGTGCTTGGCCCAATTTTGCAGGTCGGCGCCTCTATGCACTGTATCCAATTATGAGACCTGAAAGCAGCAATACTAGGAACCTGTGGATTTCTCTTAAGCGTGGTGCTTGATGTAAAGTTTACAAAATCTGTTAGTTAATAATGAAACATTTTTGTTGAGAAAAATAAAATAAAAAAAGCCCTAGAATTGCTGCAGTAACCCTTTTGCATGGGGTCCTTGCATACAAAAGGAATTGCATCAGGCCTTACATTCTGAAAATCCTCTTTCACTGCATTGCACAGCAACGCACCAATTCCCAAACCACCTGCACATAGTAACCATGTCCTCCATCTTCCAAATTCTGTGATCCATGAAGCCAAGAAGTCCATTGTGCACTCTTGCTTCCTGGGTTCCACATTGTTTCTGTGTACAAAACTCCATCT
The DNA here is from genome assembly GCA_024363595.1 of Xenopus borealis. Taxonomy (NCBI): domain Eukaryota; kingdom Metazoa; phylum Chordata; class Amphibia; order Anura; family Pipidae; genus Xenopus; species Xenopus borealis. Next base: position 84,341,060 of record CM044437.1, read on the forward strand.
CCTTCTTTCCAGCTGTACTTCAGATACTGTACATCCAGTCTATGTTGGAGGGCCCAGGACACACACAAGGTTAACTTTTTAAATCATGTTATTAGATAAGGCAGAATGTCCATGCAACCTCTTTTCTCCACTAATAGCCAGCAAATGTTATGCTCATATACAACAGTTTTTTGCAGCATATTTGTGCTGATGTTCCAATGCCTGTGTTGCAGTGACCTGCCAGATTATAATATGAGACCCACATGCATGACACAACAGCATCTTTGTTTTAAAGACAAATTTTCATGCAGTCCTTGGTTATCCAAACAAATTGCCAACATCATCCCTTATTGTGGTGCAGCAAACAGATTTGCCCATCTATTTATTTAAAGGAAAACTATACCCCGAAAATTAATTTTTGAGCAACAGATAGCTTATATCAAATCAAGTGACATTTTAAAGAATCTTACCTACTTGGTATATATATTTAAATAAATATTGCCCTTTTACATCTCTTGCCTTGAACCACCATTTCATGATGGTCTGTGTGCTGCCTCAGAGATCACCTGACCAGAAATATTTCAACTCTAACTGTAACAGGAAGAAGTGTTGAAGCAAAAGACAGAACTCTGTCTGTTAATTGGCTCATGTGACCTAACTTTATAGTTTGTTTGGTATGTTTGTGTGCACCGTTGGATCCTAGGATCCCAGGAGGCTGTCCTTATTTTTTAAAATTGCTATTTTCTATTTATGATTACCCAATGGCACATGCTACTAAAAAAGTGTATTATTATGAAAATGGTTTATTTACATGAAGCAGGGTTTTACATATGAGTTGTTTTATGCAATATCTGTTTATAGAGACCTACATTGTCCGGGGGGTATAGTTTTCCTTTAAGCAAAGGCAAAGCTATACCAAGGGTCGGTAACATTACTATTCTTCCAAAATGTTTCCATCATAAAGTAGAAAGAGAAAAACTAAATTCTAAATTTGGCAAATTCACTACATAAACTGGAAATCCATATGCTCTGGATTCTGTCTTTTGTGAAAATAACATGTAGTACTCTGGGTTGAAACATATTAAAGGGCAACTAAGACCCACATTTTTGCCATCCTGGTGCACAAGCTGGTGGCCATGCAAGGGGCTGTGGCAGAGGTGCTTGATTCATATTCCCAAGTTGTCCAACTGGGAAAGTCCATAACAGAATGAAGAAGTAGGCATGAGGAGATCAATGGCAAATATAGTATGTATCAGATTGTGTAGATTGGAATTTGTACAGCAACCCTATGCCAGAAAACAAGATGGCAATTTTGGGCATTAGATGTTTTTTAATTTGAAATAAATTGTTTCTTGTTAGAATTGTCCTATCTTGATGAGGTTATTGTGCCTTGTTAGTGGTTTGTCTGAATAAATGTGATTTCTAGTAGGTGGATTATGTCTACAGTAGCTATGCCCTCATCTGATACATTTTCTAGGCAGTACAGTTTTGCCAGCAGGGTTCCCACTCTCCCTGTGCTACATAGCTCTGTTTTACTTATTATGCAACAAAAGGAATTAGATTAAGTGAAAACAATTACATATTGATAACATTGTTTATAAATCTAGCATTAGGCAAGGCAGGTTCCTTAGATATAGCAAAGCAATTAAAGAAGTAGCATCTATTGAAGAGATTTACCCCATTCTCTTATCCCTTCCCACTATACAATATAACTTATGAAACTTGCCAAGAGTATTTTGTAACATTCACACTATGTAACACACCGCAAACAAACACAGCATAAATCTGTGAGTGTTACAACTTACCCTTCCACAAAACAGTAACTAACTGCAAAGTAATCTTGTACTCTTGTGGCTGCCATAGTGGATCCCTAGACCAGACAATTTTAGCAGCATTCTATTAAAGTAGATATGCAAGGTTACATTAGTTTTAGCTCTTAGTGTTGCCCAGTAGTGCATGTGTTCAGGGTGGGATTAAAAATATTTCAGCATCCAAAGTGACCTTGCGTTTATAGGCTATTAGTATATTTATGCAGAGTCACTGTGCTGTTGATAAAGAAAACTGAATATTTGTGAATTGCTATTATGATATTTTACTTGCAACTCTCTGTGTCAACATCACAGTGGCAGTATGGTCAATCCCTCCTCTGGAACTGAGAGGGAAACAATCTGTTGTTTTAAAGGTTTCAAGAAGAACAAGGAAGTACTAAAATGTAGCAGAGGGATTCTGCCTTTGTGAGCATGCGGAACATTGGCAGGTACAGCACACTGTCGCACATGAGCACCAAGATTGTTTATTCTTTACTAGAATAGGTCAGTCCTTCCTTGGTGTGCAGGAAAAACCAGGCAAATCGCCAAGAATCCGGTAACGGAAACCCTGGAGGAGGCAAAAGGAAGGTTTGAACTGCGTTTCCTCTCCTTCTTCCAAAATAAAAGGAGGAAGAATTAGACTGTCTGGAGAAGTGCCAATGAGTGCATTACTTTATCCCCGGGCAGGTCTGGGCGGTGGTTTCCCAATATCGACTGTGATGTTTGTGTACATGGGGTATTTGGCAGAGTGGATCACACGGTAGTGCAATGAATTGATGCCATCTTTCTTCATAGTCATTTTCGTATTCTGAATCTTTGTGAACCTGGGAAATAAGAGAAGCGTAGTGAAAAACAATGTTTATGGGGCAGATATATCAACCGTTGAATTGTTTTTGTTGGTTAAAATTTGCACTGACAAATGTTGTCACTAGTGTAATCAGCTGAATAATAATAATAATAAGCATGACTCTTGGCTGGCACTGGCACCGCCATTATCGATTTTTTATTTTGTGCTTCTTAAATTAACACATTTAGGGTGAATCATTTAATGACACAGCCTGTTGGCAACCTTTCAACAAAATGAAACATCTATGAGATTTCTGGGAGGTAGGATATATGTGCATCTTATGGAGCTTTGGTAACTAATGTGCATGTTTGGGGATTGATACCAACAGAACAAACACGTTACCAAACAGATTTTTGCAGTTCCTGAAATGTTGTGTACAAGCGTCATTGTTACAAATGCAGTGTGCCAATAGAAAAAAGTATAGAAGAAATATTTTTAAAAGAAATCTAGAATAATCCAAAGTCACACGAAGAAGCCAACTGTTGGTCGGGGGGGGGGGGG
>CM044437.1:84348976-84367257 GCA_024363595.1 Xenopus borealis
GGGGGGGGGGGGGTCACTTGCCTGATGTGACCCACAGGGTGCTATTTGGACAACACTGAGCTACCATATACTGTACTGTAGCTATTCAAGTCTAAATTTAGCTGTGGGGCTCACTTTTTATAGCAAGTACCTAAATCACATATAATTTATACCTCCCTAAACATTCAAAGAATGAAAACCTTTCTGAGCTCCTCCCTAATCAATCTGTGTATCTGATCCTACAGCTTCTCCCCCTGCACCAATTTCAATAGAATACAATGCTGCTATTCCAGTACCAAATTAGCATAGCTATTACCATGGTAAATCAGTACAATTCTCCCCAACACTCCTAATAATGGATCATCATAGCTTTTGACCAGCAGCCACAGATTAGCAACCATTTTATTAACCAGAACACATTCATGCAGCATTTTACAGAGATTATTAATCATTCACACCAGTCCCTGCACCATTTTATAATCTATGCCCTTTATTGCATATACACAACATATGCTGCCTGTATATTTTGGGAGTGTGAGAGACCCTTCATACACCCACTCAGACTCAGAATTAAACGGAGCACGCCAGGGCTGCAAGGTAATAGTGCTAATCACTGAGCAGCCCAGGATATTTTCTCTCTCCCAGCAACCAATAAATAGAACAATGCACGCCCCTTCACTTCTGTCATAGATCTTAATGTCTCTATAACATATGAAAAACATGAGCAAAGATCTGTTATTATCAAACTTACAATGGATAAAATGGTCTTTTCTCCCCCCATATCCCCTCTAAAGTTTCAACATATATGCTTCTCTCCCACAGCAAACTCTTTGGATCAGCACTGCCTTCCTCTGCCAACCACCCTGTAATAATAGATCAATACAGTCATTTTACTGTATCGCAATAATAGATAATCACAGCTTCTCTTCCAACAACCCTGTAAAAGATCTTAATTGCTGCTCCTATCTGGAACAACTTTGCAGTGTACAGGAAAAGCATGTATAGTATGTCTCCTTGCTTCTCTATTAGATGTGAGCCATGGTTTTTCTCCTCCAGCAACCCTGTAATGAAGCTGCAAAGATTTTCTTCTCTGCAGACCTGTATCAGATCAGAATTAAAAAGTTCAAGGTGGGGCAAGGGGTAGAGGTTCTGGCCTAGCCACACGCCAGCAATGCCATGCCACGCCATGGTGCTCAAACACTTCACAAGAATCAAACATTTCGGGACCACATGGCCCTTCCTCAGTGACCCCGTGTGTAGCAGACAAAGTATTGGCATTATTTTCTTCCAGCACTGCTTCTCTCCTGCAGGGAATGGACTGGTAGACTCTTTTGTATCCTCATCTGTAATGCAGTAGCAGACCTACTCCTGCAATACCCCTTTAATGGAAACTTCTACTTCACCTAGCACATTCCTGTAATCTCAGAGCACAGCCTAATCCCAATGGCCCCTATAATGGATCAGATCTGCTTCTCTCACCCTGCAAACAGCACAACTTTTTTCCCCAGCATATAAAAACTGGTTCAAGCTCCTCAGCATCTCTCTATAGCAGGGGTTGCGAGCAATAGCCTGAAGCTGTCACACCAGCGCAAGTGATTGCAGGCGAAAGTTTGGACAGATTTTATTTACACTGGCTGGCTGCTGGCACACGTACATGGGGGCAGGTAGTGGGGCTAATGTATAAAAATACTTTGGACTGATTTTATTTAGCATGCTGGGTGCTGGCACAGGTACATGGGGGTAGGTAGTGGGGCTAATATATAAATACACTTTGGACTGATTTTATTTAGCTTAGACTAATTAAATATGTCTAATGGCTGCACTCGGGCACTGAAGCTAGCACTGATGTTAAGGGGATCTGCCAATTTGGTCACATTTTTACTGGCTGGCAGCTGGAACATGTATATGGGGCTAATGAAATATTTAATGGCCAATGGCTGCCAATCTGGTCACATTTTACATCCATTGTACATCCCTAGGAAACAATTATGTCAAGGAAAAGAAAAATGTACGCAGAGTTCACGATATTCAAAGAAATGTGGATATAAGATTACTTTTTCATGCAGTGCAAGGAGAGAGCAGTTTGTCTGGCATGCCAGGATCCAGTGGCTATGTTCAAGGAATACAATTTGTGTTGACACTACGAAACTCATCATAAAGACAAATATGATTGTCTGGTCAGACAAGGGAGAAATTACTAAATTTTAAAACTGAAAAATGGATTGACAACTCAGCAAAATGTTTTTTCAACACTGCAAGCATGTTTTAAAGTTGCCAAGCTAATAGCCTGCACTGGCAGACCATTAATGGAGGGAGAATTTGTTAAAGAATGCCTTCTTTCTGTTGCCAAATAGATGTGTCCAGAGAAGGCAGCTTTATTTAGTACAGTGAGTCTTTCAGGACCTGCAATTACAAGAAGACAATTTGCATTAGCATTTGCAAAACTCCTCAAAAAAACTTTTTTTGTTGGCATTCGACAAAAGCAATGATGTTCGTCATTCTGCACAACTTCTAATTTTCATTTGTGGGACAAATGATGATTTCGAAGTCACAGAGGAGCTTGCTGCACTGCAAAGCATCAAAGGAACAACAACAGGAGAGGATATCTATGAAAAGGTTCGCCAAACTATGAATGATTTGGAGCTGGACTGGGCTAAACTAGCTAGTGTGACAGTTGATGGTGCTTGTAGCATAGCATGGTAGTGGGGTCTATGAAAGGAGTGGTTGTATGCATTAACAAACAAATGGACAAACATAATCATTCGTGTCCAATAACCATATACTGCCTCATCCACCAACAAGTGCTATGTTGTAAATCACTGAAGAAGGACTCATGAAAGTTTCAGGAATTTCTGTCTGAGCTGAATGGTGCCCGTGAAGATATTCTGCACCACACAGAAGTCCGTTGGCTGAGTAGAGGGAGAGTTTTGAAATGTTTTTATGACTTACTTTATGACACAGGTTTCTGCTTTTATGTTTCAAAAAACAAAGAAGTACCAGAGCTTAAAGAGCTTAACCAGAGTTAAGGTGGCCATACATGGAGAGATCAACTCGTTTGGCCAAATGAGCGGATCTCTTCCCGATATGCCCACCTTGTGGGCGATATTGGTGTGGTCCGGTCGTTGGGCCCTAGGGATCACAAAAGTAAGATATGGGCGGTCGGATCGTGGGAACCACATCAACGAACAGATGCAATTTTTAGTCCTGCCCAATCGACATCTGGCCGATTTTGGCCACATATCGATCAGTAAAGGCTGTCGGAGGGCCCCATACACAGGCAAATAAGCTGCCGACTTGGTCTGTCGGCATCTTTTATCGGCCCGTGTATGGCCACCTTTACTCAACAGTTTTGTGGATTCAATGCAAATGTTGCAAAGGGGAGTTTCAAATTAGGTTTAAAGAGACTCATCTCCATGAACAGGACATACAGCTTTTCCAGAATTTTCTGTTGACATTGAATTTGTTGCTCTGATTTACCAAATTAAACTGGCCGAACTACAGAATTGTGACTCGCTGAAAGAATCATTCAAGTCAAGCAGCCTTACTAATTTCTGTGCATCTCTTCCCTCTAAGACATATCTTAATGTCAGGAACCATGCACTCTAAATGGCAACCATCTTTGGCAGCATCTATGTCTGTGAACAGACATTTTCCCAAATTAAATATCTGAAATCGCCCACCAGATCCAGACTAACTGATGCACACTTGCATCACTTGTTATGACTGGCAGTGATGAACATGGAACCGGATATTGATATTCATCAGCCAAAAGCAGGCCCACACTTCCCATTGAAATACTGGTGTGTTTATGTTGGTTAGAATTGTTCTTATTTTTCAATATTGTATTGTTCTTTCATGTTTTTCACTTTAGTCTTGCCCCCCCCCCAACTGTCTTAGGGGCAGTGAACTGGACCTCTGTTTAAAAAGTTTGAGGACCCGTGCTCTATAGTATCAACATATATTCCCACAGTGACCATCACCATCATCAGCTTATCACAATTTCTGTACAACCCTATAAAAGATCAGCAGATTTCTTTCCAGCAACCTCCAGCAGGTGGAGGTGTGATTGCTGGTATCATTTTACAGAAATTGCTATTACTAGTTTGATGCACTGATGGGCAGGGGGAAGAGGGAAATAGTGAGATCAATAGAAATTACAGGCCTAGGTCTGAAAAAAATACAATGTACAAAAAATAAATACAATATAGGTTTCTGCTTGACCTACATCTCAAGGGAAGGAAATACTATTACATGCAACTTCCACTATTAGCCAGCAGAGTAACATTATCCTTGGGGGGGGGGGGAGAACATATGGATTCTTTTTTTTTTGTGAGCCTTAAGCTACAGCTTCATCAGCCCCTTTTTAATCGAACTCCAAAAGCACCTTCCCTATATGTGCCAAGTATTGAAACCTGTGCAAGCAGCCAATTATACCAACTCATTCCCATAGCCTGGGGTGTCAGATCAAGATTAAATCCAATACATCACAGACTGAGCCCTTTGAAATAGTGAGGTATGAATTGTTCTCGTTTCTAAAGGATAAGCCTAAATGAGACAAAAATGATAATAGGCATTGCTGATAGATTGTTGCCTTGGAAACCTTGTTTGATGTTTTTAGTGTGAGGATTCCATAAATCCAGGAAGCATTGCTGGTAAATGGGGGTAACCAAATATGGCATACTATTATCAATTCCAGGAAATCTTAAAATAGAACAGTTAAAGGCTTAACTAAAGCCTGGCAAACAACTGGTATGTAAATATACATATCTGCATATACTTTCCTCTACAGCAAGAAAGGGGTAGCTGGGATCTGGGACAATTGGAATATATGAAGAAGAAATTTGACTGTTTCACACACACACAAAGGAATGGAACTCCGTACTACTGTAAGCTCTCCCTCAGATTAATGTGTGGAGTCCTTGCACTAAAGATAAGCATTTTTCTTATAAATCCAGTGGGCAGCATTAGCTTGCTGTCTACATCTCTACATAAATATAAAGTGCTGATTTTAAATATGAACAAACATAGGTATTAAAGCTTTGAAGTGATGCCGGTGCCTTGTAAATCATAATAATAATTCAGAGCAAATTAAGCAGCAGTTTAGGGATGGAATTGATCATCTACTTACCTGTTATAAATATCATCATCTTCTCCTCCCCACCCCCAGTACTCGTTGGGAAATCCATTTATCTTCAAAAACTGGCCTTTACTCAGACCAGAGACCCCTCCAAAATAGCCTGCATAAGGCAACCTGTAAATAGACAACATACAAATTTAAAAACATAGTTACTGGCTGTCAGGGCTGGGAGCGGAACCAAGGGATATTTAAAATGGGATAAAATATGTTGTATACATGAAACCACATTACATAGTGTATAAAGATGTGTTTACACTGAATAAGGGAAAGGGGGAAAATGAATAAATAAAAAAGCCAGAGACAAAAGTAATGTAACGATAATCACAATTGTTTATTTTTTGTATTATTACTGTAAAAAAGAAATAAAGTTTAATTTAAAAAAAAAAACATAGTTACCGGCTACAAGGAGAGGTTTAGATGATAATATGATGTTGCCGATTGCTACAGAATTACAGTTGTTTGTCACGGATATGCTACTGTATCACCTGCACCTGGGGTTAGAGCACAGGTGATTTAAGAGCTAGAGGTGTCCCTGTTCATTTCAGTTTAGCTTTAAAGAAGGTTTATTTCTATTATAGGCTTCTCAGAATACACACTTATTTAAAGATCACTTGGAAATTATGTTTTTGACGTAATACACAGGGTGAAATGTCTTTGTGAGCTGTAACCCATTACCACTTTAATTTCAATATATTAAAGAACCAATATATTCTAAACCAAAACCATTTATATCTAAAAATACATCAGCATCTATATCACTGTGGTCAGATAGCAATTATAATGCACTGGATCAGTATCAGTAAATGATTAATGTAACAAACAGGCAGGGGAGATGCTAATTACCCCAAATTATAGCCATTTGGAGCACAAAACCACATGCATATACACTTTTGAAATAAGGCAACTAAAAATGGTTTTAAGCTGATACGGTCACCTATGAACCCCTTTGGCCATGTGGGCATGCAATCTTCTTTCATGCAACACTGTGGCTCTTGCATAGTTTAAATGAAAGTCTGAATTGTGCTAAGTGTACCTCCTGGACTTGGGATACTGCAAGTGGGTCAGTAATAAAGCCAAATAAAGTTTCCTGGTGTTGGACTTGCAAAGCTTCTAACAATGGGAGAGGCCTTCTAAGTGCCATAAATAAAAGCAATTCACTCTTTTCTACATAATTTTACTCACACCAACACTGCTTCAGTGTATTTTAGACATGACCTGCACAAGGGTGTCAAATTCTCAAGGAATCACTGGGGAGGGTATGTTTTTTTTAAAACTGCTATTAAGGAAGGAGTTTTTGGATTAAAATTATATACAAGTATGGGACCTGAATACTCGGGACCTGGGGCTTTCAGATATTGGATCTTTCCTTAATTTGGATCTTCATACCTTAAGTCTACTAGGAAATAATGTAAACAGTAAATAACCTGCTGGTTTAGCTACCAATAAGGATTATTTATATGTTAGTTTGGATCAAGTACAAGGTACTGTTTTATTATTACAGAGAAAAAATAGTTTTTAGAAATTTGGCTTATTTGGAAACAACGGAGTCTATGGGACACGGCTTTTCTGTAATTCAGATCTTTCTGGATAACAGGCTTCTAAATAATAGATCCCATACCCTAGTTCTAAAGCCAGCAATAGCTAAAGAGGCATTGTGCATCATTACACCAGTATATGGACATCTAGTTTCAGAGCCCATAAGCCAGGGAAAGTACAAAACAATGCAGACAGCAACACTCCTGTAAGGCTGATTAGTCAGGGACAGGCTACCAATGGACCTCCAGATGTTGAACTGTTTGCACTCCTCTTCAGACGTCAGAGCAATGTTAGTGGCTATAGTTCAGCAGCACCTGGAGGGTTGTTTGTGAGAATTTATCTACATCTTGTTATAGGAGAACGAAAGCCCAAAAAAGAATAAGACTAGACATGTTTTGTCATATGTTTTGGGATTCTGTACCAAGGCCACTACACTCAATGAAGACCTGTGCCTGTGAACATTCCCACAGTAGCTCCCCATATTCTTTTGTGCTGATTCCCACAGAGTTGTCAGCTATGTGACCTTGGGGACTAACGTACAAGATACAGTATATATACACACAATAAAAAAATCAGGCTACAAGGTCAGTTATGAATTATGATTCACATTACATTGCAGAGAAATGCATTCTGCATCAGAATTAATCAGGACAAATTCTGACAACCCCTAAACTTTGCTTCTCAACAGCAGCCCGGAGCACACAGAGCATGTGCAATGCTGTTTGCAGTAGAAGATGGCCTAATAAGTTAAAGATAGGGAATTGCACTGGAGAACTAAATATATGAATATCATTATAGGACTATTGAATCTCTGGTATAGTAACTTCAGTATATAAAATACAGCATTTCTAGGCAAACTCTTTTCTGAGACATTTGTTCTCCTTTAAGATGATAATGTACATGTTTATAGTCTTCAAAAGCGGAAAACCAACAGTTATTTATTGTAACATTCATTATTTTCTTCCAGAAAGAGGGCACATGTTTTATAAATGAACCAGTGGAATGCATATCCTTTTGGCTAAAACCAGTTGCCTCTGGGCTCCCTACAAAGCTGTTTTGTTGACAAGCAAAAGTGCAAAAGTATTTGCCCAGTGGGACAGACTCCTGGTTTAGAGGGCATACAGTTGCCAGTCAATGTCTCCTTCAGGCCATGTCATATAAAGAGTTTGATGAACAGCGATAGCTTTCTCTCCAGTGTCAATGAGAAAGACAATTACTGCCTATTAACAACTGTTATTGTGTCACAATGCAACTGTCACATAGCCTGACTCATTTTGCATTCCAGATCTATTTCCAGGACAAAAGGACTGCAGGGAAAAACTGCAGGAAATCATTATTTTTTGGTTCGTTCCATCTGGTGTGTAATGGCAGTAGTGCTATTATAGCTGGATACAGAAATCCCTGCCATGGAGGTTATTAAATCTAAAATGTGAGATTAAAGGGGAAGAAGGAATGCTGTCTAAATAAGTTACAGATAATATTTACTAATAATTACTTATTTAAGCTTACTATGGCTAAATGGCCAAAAGCTTAGTCACACCTGGCTTTTATTGTGCCGGGTGCCCTAAAAGAACAGCCTATCCCAGAGGATTTTTAAAAAAAAATTATTTTTTATTTATAAAGGATTAATGAAAATAATTAATTTTGTAGGCAATTATGAGTTATACATGATGTTGGTTTTACATGGTGCTAAAAATTAATATTGTCTTTAAAAATAGCCCCCTTTATTAGTGCTCCTTATGGATGTTCACTGGTCCCTGTTTCAACTGAGGGGTGGGGGTGTCCTAACAGTCCCTACAGTGGGAGGGGGACAGCCAATCACAGTCCTGCAGTCACACAAGCACAGACATGCTTCAGTTTCCTATCAGGTCCTGTAAGCTGCTGCTGCTGGTTCCTGTCCTACAGTGCAGTGAGCTGAGTGCTGTAGGCTCCACTGCACACCCTGGGAATTCAGGGAGCAGGAAGTGGAAGAGAAGGGAGGGATTATTAGTGGTTTTGCAAAAATATTCTACACAGCAGCTTGTTTACATATACTTTAGTAGTGTTTCTGAAGCACACCACACCAGATTTACCAGTGAAGAGCAACAGTAAAATGTATTGTCATTAATTTTAAACACTTTCATCTTTTTGTGTTACTGTTTCTTTTAGGGCAGGGACACATGTGGCAATTTGGAGAGATTAGTCGCCTGTCGAAAAATCTCCTTTTCTTCGGGGCGATTAATCAACCTGAACTGCCTTCCCTGCCTACCCGCTGGTTAAAATGAAAATGGCTGGGGGATAGCACTTGGAGTGCTTCGTTTTCCAAAGTCACCAGAAGTTTCCTTGTGAGGCAATTTCGGGAGTGCTATTCCACCTGCAATTTTAATTTTAGATGGCTCGAAGGCAAGGGAGGCAGTTCGGGGAGATTAGTCGTCCGGAAGAAGAGGAGATTGGTCACCGGGCAATTAATCTCCCCGAAACTGCCGTGTGCGTCTCTAACAAGGAAAGTTTAGAATTTTGGGGAAACATGACGGCTTTTACTGACAAACAGTCTAATGATTAGACTTCACAAGAGAGAAAGGTTAAAAAAAAGAACAAAAATCTATCCAAAGATTGATTGAAGGGAAAGATCAGTCATCTGACTGCACCCGCCTGTGAGCATTTAGATTCACTTGAAACAAGCAGTGAGGGTTTTTTGTGTGTGTCACTTCTTCAGCCTCTTGATATTTATGAGAACCAATGGTTTGTTAATAGCATAAACGTGTTGGTACTAGCGGCAAAATAAACTAATGCTACAGCATCGCTGCCTGCCAGCCTGAATTAATAAACACCTAAAGACTCCATGAGACATTAAGAAAGCATTTGCTATTTTATTCCTGAAGGTTGATAGGTCTTTTGTTTAATGATGTATAACATCTCCTTTCAAGAGAAGAGCTCAAGTTGTGTTAATCTAAACAAAAATATGAGCCATAATTTGCCAATTAGTAAGCAAGAACAGATAAATAGAGGTTGGAAGAGAAATCGCACAGACAGGGGATTCTGTACTCAGGGACAGGGGTATTTCGGAGATGTTTAAGCCACGAGGTGAACTGAGGCCTCACTTCAGTCAGAAAGTCTACAACACAGGAACATAGCTACCAACAGAAGAAATGGCATGTGCTCTGTAGAGTCCAGCTTTCAGGTTTAATTTGTGTAGCTCTAGGAGAGACAAACTAGTAGTATACCCATCCCCAAAAAATAGCAGCATAATAATGAATACTGTAAGAGTGAGATTGTGTCCACTTTACTAAAATAACAAAATGTGTATATGAATACCTAAACAACTTGCCTCTTTAATAAACATTTGGGCATTAACTAAAAACCTGCAGCAAACAGTACACTAGGAAGGAATGCAGACAAGTTGCTTAGCAAGGAAACAGGATCCAGAAGAAACCTGCTCCTAATGGTCTCAATGAATATGTAAAACCATGAAAATAAAAACAATCTAAAATTATTGAAAATTTAAAGAATACCAGGCATAACAATAAGAAACCAGCAAATGTATTGGATGTTATATGTTAAATCTATTCCATAAATATGCTATTCATTTATTGTTTTTAAGATAATAATTGATTAGAGCATGCTCTCAGCTTCATCTTTTTCTGCAGTCAATAATTCTAATTACTGAATTAACCTTGATGCAACCTTGATGAATAACACTTGCACTCTCAACAATGTGGGACCTTCTGTCAACAGTTTTGTCCACCATTTTTCTATCAATGATGCTAAACTGGAAGTTAACATACTTTTTTAAAATATATGATATTTACAGTGCCCTTTTTAACTGCATTTATGCTTCTCATTTAACTTTTATAAGCATGGTCATCACTGTTTTTGCTTTACATATTTTTTGGATATTAAACTGCTTCATCTCATTTAAACTTTAATTCATCCGATTTTTGCTTACCGGAATCCAAACTTGTCCATGGCAATGGCAAAATGTCGTGGCTGCTCATAGCAATGATATAAATTTCTGTCGTCCATAGGGATAAGATCCACATCGCTGAAAATAAAACAGTCATAGTCTGCTTCTTTCATTGCTTCCAGGAAACCAACATTCAACAGCTTGGCCCGATTGAAAGTGTCCTCGCCAAACTGCAAAACAAAGATACAGGCATTTGGGAGTAACAAAAGGAATATATATATATGAGCAGCACAATGATAAAATATGAATACCAAGGACTAGGACCAATTTCCTAAATTCATGTTTACTTTGGAAAATGTTTAATACACTCCTAAAGAGGGAGAAGCTCGGGGATCATGGAGCACTGAGGTACCTCTGTCGTTTTATTATGGTTGATTTATTTTTACAATGTGGGGTTTTTATGTTACTTGAAAAGAGAAATAAAATTCTAATCATTGGGGTTTGTGAATGTTAGGCACCCCTGAGTGATTACAATCCCTTACCAGATACCCCAGATCATTGCTCCAGTTATTGGAAGACTGTCCCATTCCAGGGTACTTTCTGTAGGAGGACTACACTGTGAAAGATTTGCAACCTCGCCAAACAAGCAAATATTGCAGTGCATGACCCCCTTTAAGGTGCTGTTTTGGCTCCTTCAGACCAAGTCGGTGCTTATTTGCCCATGTATGGGGCTTTCCTAACCTTCTTCCTGACAGATATCTCTCCAAAAATCAACCAGATATCTTTTGGCCAGGTTTAAAAATCACTTTGGCAAGAACCACATTGATACTCGGTCTTCCCCCGATGGGTCTCTCTCTACACCTATGATATGATATGATATGATTATTGGCCTTGGGCCCAATTTGGCATGTAGGTGGTCAAATCAGCAATATATGACACAGCTCTGTTCAAGATTAATTTAAAAAGCCTATTAGCTCATGACTTTATGATTTGCAACAATACAATGTTTCAGGCTCACTTCCAGCCCTTTTTCAAGGTGGTCAAATCAGGCAAAGATTCATGCATTCTGCAACTTTGCCAAATGAGCAGATCTTTATGTGTATGGCCAGTTTTAGTTAGCACTCTGTATTGGGCCAGGAATAAGACAGAGGCCAAATATATTGCCACAGACAAGCAGGAGAATGCAGAGAGGCCGTTCACTTAAAAAGGCTGGTAGGGTGTTTTTATTAGGAAGATTAAGAGCTAATGCCTTGGGTATAATGAAGAGATATAGAAACCCAAAGAACCTGAACTCTAAATAGGACAAGGAGAGTTAGGTTTGGCCTGTTTAGTTCACATTGCCTATCTGTCTGTGCTGTCCTCTGTACTGATATGTGCTCTTGTACTAGCACATGGAGCCCAATGCAACAACAGAACATACAATAGGGCACAGCTGCTTACATACGATTAGTCCTGAATGAGTCCTTTGGAAGCCGCCCACCATTGCAATATTTCAAATGTATAAAATGTTTACCATAGACTTTATTGAATTAGCATTCTCAAATGAACACATTGGTTTGAAAAACAGTGCTACTGGACTATATTACTCAGTTAAAGTTTAAACAAGTCTCTCAAATTTGGGAAAAAACATTGTTTTTCTTATCAACAGGCATGCGGTTCAGTGCTCCCTATTGATTGATTGGGACTTGATATGAAGGGGTATATTTATCAAAGAGTGAAGTTAAGAGTGAATTTCCACCACTAGGGTGAAATTCCGCAGCTCTCCATTCATTTCTATGGGATTTTTAAAGGCGTGTTTATCAAAGGGTGAAATTTCACTTTCACCCATTGATAAATACGCCTTTCAAAATCCCATAGAAATTAATTGAGAGCTGCGGAATATCACCCTAGTGGTGGAATTTCACTCTTTGATAAATTCATCCAGAAGTTCTCTGATGGAAAACTGTGCCCCAGTCCAACACAAATTATGACAAATACATGGAAAACGAGCTAAACTACTTCTTATGCATACACATCATCATGTAACATGATGATTTTTGTTTTTCTGTTACAAATGGAATATACATTATATAATTTATGTACCAATTGTAACTGAAAAACAACATTTATTTTATGAAAGCAACTCTGCATAAGATATAATTTGGCCTGATTTCCTTAACAGTAGAAAGACATCCAATTAAGTGCTTAATAGATCCTGCTATAGTCAGACTATTCTGGCATAGTATATATTTGGTCTTGGAAACAATACAATCTACAGTACAGGTGCACTTGCTAATACTAAATGCTGTAGAGTGCTCAGACCACAGCATTTTCCCAGTTAATGTTACCAGCTGACCTGCTCCTACATATAGGCAGCTGATCAGTCTGCATCTTGGCTGCTCTTCTTTCTCTTTCCATTGGCCAATCGCAAATTTCCAGCCTAAAATAAACCACGTAAAGGCAAGGATAAAGTGAACAGGCAGATGGTTCAAACTTATCTCAAACTACTCTGTATGTTATTTCTGAAATGCAGACAATCTGCTTTAATAAGACATGATGTCATTTAGGAACATCAATATTCAAGGGACTGAGTGATAAATGTACGGCTAATAAAGTGAAAATTCCTCTAAAAAGGTCAGGTATCACTATATACAGTTTTAGGCAGGTGCCGCTATAGCCTTTTCTTACTGAACTGCCTCAGAATGTTACATAACAATGGGTGTCACAGAGACAAAAAGGTCCCTCTATTTAGTGTGTGTTGTCATGACAACAGGTATATGCTGCAAATACTAATTTTAAAAATTATGACACATAATAATAGAAAGGTAAAGGGTAGGAAACCAAATAAATGGAAATTATTTAATGAATATTTATTTTCTTTGAGTTCTACATAGTTACTGTTTCTTTAACTAACAGACATATATAGAATACAAATATATGGAATAAACTAGATTTTGCATTTGTATACTGAAATACCAAAAATTGTAGCACACATCAACTCAAATCCAACAGTAAATAGGACAATAGGACATACTGTAGGTGCTGAACATTCAATTTGCCTATTGTTTTTACAGTTTTGATGTTGTTTACACTAAAAAGTACACTCAACATTCAGTTCGTTTGAAAATAAATCAGCAGTCCACAGAGAAGCACTCTGTATAAAAGAATCCCATCTGTCACCCAGGTGAAGCATTTGTTTGGCTATTAGATAAGGAGCAGCTCTTTATAGAAAGTATACAAAAGCATGGCAACCAACGGATACAAAGGTGTCTTGTAGACTTTTAGTTCTACAAAGCATGTAAACTGTGATGCAACATCACAAAATCAACTGACTGAGCATATTAAATATTATGAATATTCAGTTAAATGTATAAAAATAGAAACGTTCCAAAGTGACAAACGTGAATATGATAATGGGCAGATCTATTTAAGGAGAACTAAAAACAATGGCTCGCCTCTGGCCTTTACAGACATCGTAATACTAGCTCAGTACAATTCAACTTTCCTTCACGGTCCATTCTTAAATCTTTTTTTTTATATTGTTATGTATTTTTATTGTCCAACCTCCACCCCCAAAACGGGGTGTGGGCAACAGGGAACCTGTGAGGATACACAGACACCAAAACAACAGAGAAGAGGTGGGAGCAGGTCCAGATATGCTAGGCTACCAAAGTGGATCCAGGAGGAACAAAAGGACCTGTAGGTGGTAAGCTGTATGTTAATGACGGAGGCTCAGGTACAGGACTCTAGTTAACATTGGGAAAGTGACAGTAAAGTGGGTTAGCAGCATACAAATGTTGGACAGATATTGTACATTTAAACCACATGCGGTACTATGGCTATTCAGAAAAAAACAGGAGTATTAAATCTATTCACTGAGACCCATATGAGTTTGTGCCAGCATGGTTTTATGCGTAATAGATCTTGCCAGACTAACTTAATTTCTTTTTATGAGAAGGTAAGCAGGGACCTCTATTCTGGGATGGCAGTGGATGTGATTTACTTAGACTTTGCTAAAGCATTCGATACAGTGCCACACAGAAGGTTACTGGTTAAATTAAGGAATGTTGGCCTTGAACATAGCATTTGCACCTGGATAGAGAACTGGCTAAAAGATAGACTACAAAGAGTGGTGGTAAATGGAACATTTTCTAATTGGACCAGTGTTGTTAGTGGGGTACCGCAGGGCTCTATACTGGGTCCCTTGCTTTTCAACTTGTTTATTAATGACCTGGATGTGGGCATTGAAAGTACGGTTTCTATTTTTGCAGATGATACTAAATTGTGCAGAGCTATAGGTTCCTTGCAGGATGCTGCCACTTTGCAGAGTGATTTGTCTAAGTTGGGAAACTGGGCAGCAATCTGGAAAATAAGGTTTAATGTTGATAAATGCAAGGTTATACACTTTGGCAAAAATAATATAAATGCAAGTTATACACTAAATGGCAGTGTGTTGGGAGTTTCCTTAAGTGAGAAGGATCTTGGGGTTTTTATATATAACAAGTTGTCTAATTCTGGGCTTTGTCATTCTGTAGCTACTAAAGCAAATAAAGTTCTGTCTTGCATAAAAAAGGGCATAAACTCAAGGGATGAAAACATAATTATACCTCTTTATAGATCCCTAGTAAGTCCTCATCTGGAGTATGCAGTGCAGTTTTGGACTCCAGTCCTTAGGAGGGATGTAAATGAGCTGGAGAGAGTGCAGAGACGTGCAACTAAACTGGTTAGAGGGATGGAAGACTTAAATTATGAGGGGAGACTGTCCAGGTTGGGGTTGTTTTCTCTGGAAAAAAGGCGCTTGCGAGGGGACATGATTACACTTTACAAATATATTCGATGACATTATAGACAAATATCAGGGGACCTTTTTACCCATAAAGAGGATCACTGCACCAGAGGCCACCCCTTCAGACTAGAAGAAAAGTACTTTCATTTGAAGCAGCGTAGGTGGTTCTTCACAGTCAGGACGGTGAGGTTGTGGAATGCACTGCCGGGTGATGTTGTGATGGCTCATTCTGTTGATGCTTTTAAGAGGGGTTTGGATGATTTTTTGGACAGACATAAAATCAAAGGCTATTTTGATACTAAACTCTACAGTTAGTATAGCTATGGGCATATATGGTTTGTGGTTGAAAGAGTGGAGATGTGTGTATGTGTATGGATGCTGGGTTTTTAATTTGGAGGGGTTGAACTTAATGGACTCGGTCTTTTTTCAACCCAATTTAACTATGTAACTATGGTATCCAATTTCTCAATCCACATTACTTCCATAACAAATGAATTAATTTTTTTGCATGACAGGCAGACTGCATCCATTCAACACACAATGAAGATTTTCATTCATCCAGGTCATGGTATATCTAATATAAGTAATTCGAAAACAACTGGACTTGCTGAATAATCATTGAAGTAATTTCACTACTCATCCAAGCAGCTTCTTCAGGCGGCCTTTACAGAACACAATAACTCAGTGGACAATAACATCAAGTTCACAAGGAAAGATCTCCACGAGAAAAAACTTTCCTTTTTTGGACTGTCTGATATGCATCCAAGAGGGGGGTAAGTTGAAAAAGGAAGTATACAGGAAACCCACTCACACGGATCAATATCTGTTGTTCGATTCCCACCATCCACTGGAACACAAACTAGGTGTCATTAGAACTCTGCACCACAGGGCGGAATGTGTGGCAACTGATACAGAGTCCAAAGACAAAGAGCAAAAACATTTCAGAAGCATGTGGCTACCCAGACTGGGCCTTTGTCAAAACAGCAGCAACCAAGCCCAACAGGAACACCAATAGAAATAACCGCCCAGAGACACATAGTAGGCAAAACATAGTCATCCAATTTGTAGCTGGAGTTTAAGGAGGATTTTCAACAAACACCAACTCCCTGTGTTTTTCAAACCTAGCAACACACTGAGACAAAACAAAAAAAAACAAAGCAATGTTGTATACAGAGTCCATTGTAGTGAGGAGTGCACAGATCTATACATTGGGCAGACCAAACAACTGCTCACCAAGCGAATGTCTCAGTATAGGAGAGCAAACTGTACAGGGCAAGATTCAGCTGTCTTTCTGCACCTAAAAGACAAAGGACACTACTTTGAAGATAGCAAGGTCCAAATCTTGGATAGAGAAGATCACTGGTTTGAACGAGGTGTGAAAGAGGCATCAAGGTGGAGAAACCATCCCTGAACAGAGGCAGGGGCCTTCGACACCACCTGTCTGCTACATACAATGCTGTTCTAACATCTGTACCCCTGCGGTTTCAGAGAACTTCACATATTCATTCATGCAACGCTCACAAGTAACACCTGTTTCTAGGTGCATGACACATGGGTAATCCTATTACAGTAACTACACAGAATCAACATCTCTGTAAATTTCAGATGTCTCCTCTTTGAAGCGTTACATTGTGCCATTTTGATTGGATTACTGGAATAGTTTATATGCTGAGAACTTCCCATACCTGTCAGTTGAACTGAAGGAGCTGTTTGGATGAGTAGTGTAACATCTTCAATGCTTATTCAGCAAGTCAGTTGTTTTAGAATTACTTATATTAAATATTCAACACATAGTAAGTGTGTATCACCTATTAAATGACTACACCTAATCTATGTATTTTATACTGACCCAAACAGTAGGAATAAGTGAAACATAAATCCTTTGTTATGTTCCCTAAGTTTAAGTACACATCAAACCATCAATGAACACAAGGGCTATACTTAAAATAGTGACCACAATATGAACACAGGTTGATTTTAAGTACAATGTATCAGATTTTCTGGGTTTGGAAAAAATCTTAGGGTTTAACAAAACAGAATCTGAAACATATGTGTTCCTCTAAAAAAAACAAAAAAACAATAGGAGCATATCAGTATTAGTAGCAAAGTAAAAGTATGGACTACTTTCTGAATAAATTTGAAGCCTGTTGATGTTGGAAATGTGAAAGTCTGTTGCTGTTAATGAAAGTAACAGCACTGCTCCTTTAGCTTACTCTAGTGATCCTAGCTGCAAGTACCCTTACTTTACTATGCATACATATAAGTTTCTCAATTTTCATAGGAATGTGTCAATATCACTTTTAGTCACTTGAAATTCTGTTCCATTAGATATTATGACATTTTGGGGGTATTTAACTTTAACCTTAATTTTGATAAATAAAACATGGTTTGGTTTCAGTACAGTATCCAGCAGAGTCTTTTGCGGATGATTCAGTACATCCCTAATTAAAACTGACATTTTCCCCTAATGTTTATTTTATTAGCAAGGAGAGAGAATTGCTGCTGTATATCATTAATAAACGAAGTGTGCTTTTTAACTTATGTTCTTTACTTTTATGCAAGGGAAGTATATTTAATTTATAACTAAATGTCAGCAATTTTATTTATTTACACATGGTAATCATAATTAAAGACTCCAGTTCAGACAGGGTTAATCATTGTACTATTCGCATTGTTAGAGTTTCAGTATTTGTTGCATTCATTACAAACTAACCAAAACATGTTTGTCTTGGTAGTACCCATTTAAGATACAAATTAATCACAATATTCATAATTTAAAAACCTGATCTTTGTCAGATCAGGAGTCAATGATTAGAACATCATTAGAGATGTAGATCCCCTTTGCAGGGCTGGGCCAAGGTAGTTTGGCACCATAGGCAAGGGGTAAATTGGCGCCCCCCCGTTCTGTATGACCATTTCCAACCTATTCACATTTTTCTTAAATAAAGAAACATTATAACACATTAATGAATCAAACTGTA
>CM044437.1:84369765-84434061 GCA_024363595.1 Xenopus borealis
TATATATATATATATATATATATATATATATATATATATATATATTGAAATTATTATTTATAAGTATAATCTGCAGCAGATTGGACACATTGTTCAACATGTCATCCCAAACAAAAACTAATTATCTAAAAGACAATCCACTACTGAGCATTGTACAAATGGCATTAGTTCTTCATGATTAGTTTGCAGTCTGCTAATGATATGCAATCTGCTGACTGCAAGGCATGTTCCTAACAAAAACCTTACATGCTCAAAATTAGATTGTTTTTTTTATTTGCACAGCCATTCTGCTGGGTGCACACAAGTCAGAAACCACATGGAAAATATAATCATCTATTTCCTCACAATTCCAAATCTCAAATATGAGCAAAATATAAATATGTAGAAGAGCTCTAGCTATATCATTGACAAATAACTTTGCTAAGCACATAAGCAGTTTGCTGCCACTATTATAATAAGCAGTAAAAAACCTTTTTAGGAGAAAGATGTTGCTTACAGTTATATCTTCCTTAGCACCACCAAAGTGACATAATTAATGCAGTTATTAACCTGGATATTGTTGTGTTTTGATAGCTGAGAATTAGTAGAGTATAACAGTGCTTTATTAGCAGGCTCATGCAGCCATTACACAACAGTAACATAAACTCTAATGCTCTAAACAGTATAGTAAGTATGCACAGTATATGGCTTGAGCACAGTGACATCTACAGTTCATTTGTATAAACACCACATTCCCCCTATAGTAGGAAAGCATTTGAACAACTATAATAAACATTATGTATCTTATATACATAAGATTATTATACATTCTTCACATCACAAAGTCCTTGGTCCATGCAGGTAGTACGCCTTATATGTTCACTTTCTTCAGGCCTATTGCAGTTGACATCAGGAGTAGGAAAATGTCCTTCATCAAATGGAGCTTCTCCAAAGTCATATCTAGCAGGAAAAAGATGACTTGCATTCCATATGTGTCCATCAGACAGTTCATATGTGTATGGTCCTCGCTGGTGTTCATTTCAAGTGGTGTAGTACATTTAGATTGTCCTTGTTTCAGTATTCCTGGTTTCTTAATTCTGACTAAAGATACAGGCTGAAAGTGTACTTCTCTTGCACCACATTTTCTGTCAGTATAAGCCTTGCATTTGGCTTGTTGGCGTTTGACAAGGTCAGCAGTAGATGATTTTGTAAGAACAGTATTTGGTATCTGCAATATGTAATTTAGGGCGCATCTGTCTGCCATGTAATAATTCAGCTGGAGATGCTTGGGTTGTTGCATGGCACGTTGATCTGTAGTTATGTAGAAACTTTGTTGTAAATACTTTCCAAGATTTCCCAGTAAGGTTTGCTGTCTGTTGTGCTTCTTTCAGAATTCGGTTGATTTGGCTCGATTTCTTCATTTGCTTGTGGGTAATTCACTGTAGATTTTCTATGCATAATATTCCTCTCTCTCAGAAAGATTTCAAATTCAGTTGAGACAAACTGTGGTGTGTTATCTGATATTAAAGGGGTGGTTCACCTTCAAATTAACTTTTAGTATATTGTAGAAGGGCCAATTCTAAGAAACTTTTCAATTGGTCTTTATTATTTATTTTTCATAGTTTTTTTAATGATTTGCAATTTTCTTCTGTTTCTTTACAGCTTTCAAATGGGGGTCACTGACACCATCTAAAAACAAATGCTCTGTAAGGCTACAAATGTATTGTTATTGCTACTTTTTATTACCTATCATTCTATTCAGTCCATCTCCTATTCATATTCCAGTCTCTTATTCAAATCAATGCAGGGTTGCTAGGGTAATTTGTACCCTAGAAACCAAATTGCTGACACTGCAAACTAGAGAGCTGCTGAATAAAAAGCTAAATAACTCAAAAACCACAAATAATAAAAAATTAAAACCAATTGCAAATTGTCTCAGAATGCCAATCTCTACATTATACTAAAAGTTAACTCAAAGGTGAACAACCCCTTTAACTCCTTTGGATTACCTTCTCTGCTGAAGACTGTAGACAGAAATGTTATTACTGCAGCTGATATTATAAAAGAATTCTGGCCATTTACTGTAATAGTCTATCAGAGTTATAGCAAATCTGCAGTCTATAGGAGCATCTGCAAAAGGACCCACAATATCAATAGCAAGTTTTTCCCATGCTGAATCAGGGAATGGTATTGGCTGAAGTAGTGGTGTATATGTGATCGCTGTTTTGTCATGATTCTGACAAGTACCAAAAGAATGAATGGCAGTTGCCACATCAGCATACATTGCTAGCCACCAGTATAGTTCTTGTAGTCTTTGTTTTGTACGTACAATTCCTTGATGACTCTCAAGTGCCAGCTGTATGAGCTTCTCTCGAAAGGTCTCTGGTACCACTTATCGGTGAGTTCCACGGACAACATAGCCATCTGCAGTGGCGTCCACAGGAAATTTTCCAGGGGGGGCAAGGAGGCGTCTGTGTATGGGCCTGTGATGTCAGCGTGCCACTTGCACTATGAGTTCAGCGCGTCAGATGCCACTGCAGGGGCCCGGAACCCAGAAGATGCAGCCAGCAGGGGGCCGCCAAGGCGATTTTCTTTATCCATTCTGGTCCACATGCCCAGGCCCCTTGAGCTAGGCGGTACCGAGGCGCCTAGCTGGTAATCAGGCCCTGGATGTGGACAGTCCCGGGGGGGGCACTGCCCCCTTTTGCCCCCCTCTGTGGATGCCCATGGCCATCTACTAAGGACAGTTCATGTCTAATCCTGTAGTAAGGTTGAAAATCAGGACTGAGTTTCTTCTGGCATTTGGCCATTTGCTTTGTAAGATGACCAGAAGTTTTACTTGAATTGGATGTGGGGCAAGCTTGCTTAAAATCAGCAGCTGTAACTGTAGATGATAGTAAATCAGTCAATGCTACAACTTCTATGTCCTCATCCAGTGTATCAGAAGCTGCAGGTAAACGTGCCAAACAATCAGCAGTAACATTTTTCAAACCTGGTTTGTATTGCATTTAGTAGTTGAAATAGCCTTGCTGACCATCTAGCTAGACACATTCCAGCTCTTCCTAGTCCCTTTGTTGTAAGCAGTGTAGTTAAAGGGCTGTGATCAGTGCATAAAGTAAATTCTCTACCCCATAGGTAGGTTCTCCATTTTTCTGTTGCCCAAACACATGCTAGAGCTTCTTTACTTACACACTGTTTCTGTTAGTGTTCTGGATGCAAATGCAACAGTTTTCTCTGCATGATCGGCATGGATCTGTGTGAGAACTGCACCAACACCATAGTCTGAAGCGTCTGTAGTAACCATAGTGGGTAGTGCAGGATCAAATAGAGCTAGTGCTGTACTGTTCACAATTAACTGTTTCACTATTTCAAACCTATGTTGAGCCAACTCTGACCAAACCAGACTTGAAGTTCCATGTAGTAGTGCTCTAAGTGGCTCCCCAACTGAAGCATAGTTGGGAATACACTTAGAATACCATGAAGTAAGACCTAAGAAAGTTTGTAATGTTTGGAAACCAGATGGAGTAGGTGCTTGTGTAACAGAAATGACATGGTCAGGGTCAGTCAGTAATCCATCGTGTGAAATTATATGACCCAGAAATGACAGCTGAGTTTGTCTGAAGTGGCATTTGGAAAGGTTCAGTTTCAATCCTGCAGAATCAATGCGTTTCAGAACCTTTTCTAGATACTTATCATGAAGATCCATAGTTGAAGCGTAGACAATGATATCATCCATGTAGCATTGTACACCAGGTATGCCATGGAGTATAGAAGACATCAGTCTTTGAAAACAACTCGGTTCTGAAACCAGTCCATAAGGTACATGCTTGAACCGAAACAAACCATCATGAGTGATAAATGCAGTGAGGTCTCTGCTTTCCTCATGCAGTAATACTTGATAATAAGTATTCTGAAGATCCAGGGTGGAAAGGAATTTTGCTCCTCAGAGTTCTGAAAATGTGGTGAAATTTTAGATGCAGGCTTTGTGGAAGGCACTGGTGCTGTAGTAATGAGACCATTAACTAATTGTAGGTTTAATGCAGCAAAGAGATCCCTTCCAAGTATAGCAGTACCCTTATTCACCATGTAAAAGTCACTGGCAAGCAACCAAGCACAGGAATTGGATCCTTTAAGTAACTGACCAGTCTCAGGGCAGGTGCAACAAGCATATTGTTTGCAAAGTATTTCAAGGAAATATCCTTTGGTAGTATAGAAACAGTTGAACCTGTATCAAGCATCAGGTTAATGGAGTGTCCCTTATCAGCAGAAACAATATTGGCATGGATAGTGCATATAGACTTGTCTGGAATAAATGTACCTGCTTTATCCACACAATACTGTAACATTTGTAGTAGTGACTTCATGAACATGTTTAGTAGAACTACGGAAGGTTTTAGCCAAATGACCTACATTTGAGCATTTGTGACTGTACTGCTTTTGCAGTACATGTGGCATAATTTGCAATGTGTTGTGTTGAACCACAGCGAACGCAGTATTTTTTATTTGTACTTGCTGCATGGTTTTGCAGTGAATCCCTTTCCTTAGCATTGTATTTTGCCTGTGACTATGAATTAGTAGGCCACAGTACTGGATTCACAATCTGTACATTCCCAGCAGTTACTTGACTGAGAGTTTTAGCCTCTGCCACAGCTGTTTCAACACAGCTAGCAACTGTAATAACCTTTGCAAAGATTAAATCCTGCTCCAGGAGCAGTCTCTCTCTAATGCGACGTGAGTTTGTTTTTTCTACTAGTTGGTCTCTTAGCATTTCATCTGTTAGATTCCCAAACTCATGAGTAACAACCAGCTCTCTCAAAGCTGCTACAAAATGTTCTGTGGCTTCGCCATTACACTGTCCACGGAATTTATATCTTTCAGCAACCACATTTACTCTTGGCACAAAAAAGTTCTTATAGCAGTAAGAGCAGTTTCATAAGTCTCATCAGGTACTGGTAATGTATAGAATATATGCTGTCCCTCTGATCCCAGGCAGTGAATAAGTAAAGCACTCTTTCTAGCAGCCGAAATCTCCCCTTGGTCAGCAGCAATAATGTAATTATCAAACATATGGATCCAAGGTATGGTAGGAACACCAGGGTTTGGAAGAAAAGCTGCAGGCTGCTGCTAGGGTTGCCACCTGGCCATTTTTTTACCGGCCTGACTCGTATTTTTGATGGCTGATCCAAATGTTATTAATAGGAAAAAAGCTAAATATGTAGGAAGGCCGGTATTTTTTTGAAGAAAAGGTGGCAACCCTAGCTGCTACAGAGGTAGAAGAGCCATTCTCAGCACAAATCTGTTGTGTTTTGATAGCCGAAAAACAGTAGAGTATAACTTTATCAGCAGACTCATTCAGCCATTAGCAACAGTAACCTAAACTCTAATGCTCTAAACCAGTGATCCCCAACCAGTAGTTTGTGAACAACATTTTGCTCTCCAGCCCCTTGGATGTTGCTCCCAGTGGCCTCAAAGCAGGTGCTTACTTTTGAATTCCACGGGAAAACATGTATTTTTAAACCACATCAGTTTATAGTTCTACTCCAGGAGATTTCACTAAAATGCAGTGCTAGACATGTTACCAGTTTCCCAAGTGCCCTCAGTCATGTGACTTGTGCTCTGATAAACTTAAGTCTTTATTGCTGCTCAGCATCCCATTTGCAGAACAATGGGAATGTTACCAGATAACAGCTCCCTGTCACAAGATAACAGCTCACTGACACAAGATAAAAACTCCCTGACACAAGATAACAGCTCCCTGGCAGATATGAGAACAGCACACAATAGTAAATATCCAAGTCCCACTGCGACTCATTCAGTTAAATTGAGTAGGAGAAACATTAATCTGTCTGAAAGTAGTTCTATCATGACACGCTGGATCTTTCTGAAAGCACATGACACATGACCAGGCAAAATGACCTGAGATGGCTGCGTACACACCAATATTACAACTAAACAAAAATACACTTGTTGGATTAGGAATAAAATTTTATATGGTAGAGTGAAATATTTGCAGTGTAATTTAGAAATAAAAACTACACCATAAAAATCATGACAGAATTCCTGTAAGAACTTGTGGTACAAAGGCATTTGAGATTGCAATGGTTTTCTCAGTAGGAACCAGAGCAATTAAATGCCTGAATGCAAAATGCAATGTATATGGCAGATGCGTCTTTCAGCTTTGTTTAATTTTTCCAGCATGGTCCTATCTATCTGTTGTTTGTTCCTTAACAACATTTTTTTGTTTGTTTCCTTCAGAAACATTCTTGAGCATGAAAAAAAATTTGGCGCCCATTGACTTCAATGCATTTTGCAAATTTTTCACCATTTTAGACAGGGGGCAGATTTGCTCATCACTACTTAGGTACTCTCTTTGTGAAGTCTGTACATTTTCCTCATGTCTGCTTGATTTTCCTTCAGGTACTCCCACATCCCAAAAACATATAGGCAAGTTAACTAGTATTGTTTTTAATCAGAAGCCAGTGTGTATGCATTGATGGGACCTCAAATGATAAGATCCACTGGGTCAAGGACTGTTGTTAACTGCTACAAATTATGTGAACACTATATAAATATTTCATGGCACTGGTATTACAGTGTAAAAAAGCCTGTTTAACTATAACCTCTACAAAGCAATGCCTAAACAAATCCAATAAAAACTATATTGATTGATAGTATTTTTCTAACATAACAGCTTGTGGCTTTGCTCTCTGTACTGTATTAGATTGGAAGACTTTTTTCAGTACTCATATACGGTACTTTTAAAATGTTAATATACTTGTTACTATTTATGGCTCTCCTAAGGGTGGAGGAACACAGGCATATTCGGGGAGATTAATCGACCCGGCGACAAATCTCCTCTTCCTCAGGGCGACAATCTTCTCGAACTGCCGTACCCCGCTTCCTGCCTGCTAAAATGAAAAATCGCCAGGATGGCACTCGCAGCTCTTCATTTTCCAAAGTCGCCCGAAGTTTCCTCGTGGGTGTAGGGGCACATGGGCAGATTTGGGGAGATTAAGTTATCTCCCCTAATCGCCTTTTCTTCGAAGCGGCAGTCTCCCCAAACTGCCTTCTCCCCGGCTACAATGAAAAATCGCCAGCAGGATGGCACTCGTGGCACTTTATTTTCTGAAGTCACCCAAAGTTTCCTTATGAGGAATACAATAAAATTAATAAAATTTATGACAGGATATATCCATATATCTGTAAAGGTATGCCATTCACAATGAAATAAAAACCTCTTTTCAAATTTAGCCAGTATTTCTTCACTAAAGAGCTTATGTCGCGCCACTGGGAAAGACTTATAGGTTTCCTGGCCTCAGTAGAGGTGTGTAAATCAAAGTGACAGCCTATAATTATCCCACCTATGCAGAAGCAGGAAAGCATACTGAGTCCCTGATTAAACCATATGCTCTCAGGCAAAGCATATATTCCTTTTTTTTTTTGTTCTCAGAAGGTTTCAATACATCATGGAGTACTCTTCAAATGGTAGAAGAAAATGCAAGAATGATTTTCAACACCGCCAGATACAAAAACATTTCCAATGACAGTGGAGAATCCCTGCATGACTTTACTTAAAATATATTTCTGTCCCAACAGGACTGTTCATCAATTGCATGATAAAGTATAAACTGCACCATACAGAAGGTGTAATTCAATTACATTTGATGCAGCACCAATACATTGTAAATTGAGAGTCATTAAATTCATTAGAAGCAGCGGTGATATGAAGAGATTACTGTGCTGCATGAAAAGAGCCTTTTATTTAGGAGCCGTGATTAGAATTCTAGTGAGATTGTTAACCTGACTCATTGCGTTTCCAAAATCACAGTTAAAATAATGTATAGATTATGGCACCCACAAGGGGCAACGTGAATATTTTATGGCTTCGAAACAAACTGAAATAAGGAGGGTGTGTGTGTTTTAGTAAGGACTGGCAATACATTTGAGACAACCAACAAGGGGTCATTAGGGAGATTAGGTGCATTTATTTTATTTATTACCCCATCACTAATGAAACCTCATATTCAATATTTGAATATGGCAAATTGAATTATTTGCAGTGTAAACAGTATAATTTAGGAATAAAAACCACATCATAAAAATCATGACAGAATCCCTTTAGCAGGCCTGAAAAATGTATGTTTTATTAAGCTCTAGCCCATTGAATACAGGGAATAGAAAGAGAGGATACAGTTCACAAACACTTGCTTAGAAAGTGCATCTTGAACTCCCACATGTTTTCATTATATTCATCCCACGGGACAGGGTAGGACCCCCCAATTAAAGTGCAAGAGGGGAAACAGCTTCTTTATCGGAAACAGGCTAGAGCAGCTGTAAGATGCAGTCTGAATCTGGACAGGTCCTGCTCTCCAAATGTAGGGTATGATAATCCTCAACATATGTTTTTTTCTTGCCCAGCTTCACAAAATATAAATATGACCACTCTCAAAATCATGGCCTATGTGTTGCATTCTTTTTCTACAACTTGTAGTGTAACATGGACCCCTGAGAACAGAGCACTTCAACTCTCAAAAATCAGAAACTCATTTACACTGTTGCTGATGTTAGTGAGCAGGAAGCAACACAGCATGACAGTTATTGCAATGGAGAACAGAAGTAACAGGCACCACTGGGACTAACAGTTTACCCCTAGCCACAAATTCACACACGAGTGGATAACCAACTTGTATTGAGCATAAAAAGGAGTATAGGACAGAGTAAACACAGATAGCCATGGTGGAACCCACTCTTACACTACACATGAGCAAACTAATAACTCATGAGGAAGTGTGGATAGCCAGGAGAGAACCATGTTATGGCCAGTCCCTTTCTTACACTTGCTGGGCATGCCTGAGACAGGCAGCACACTGTGAATACCCAGTAGAAATACTAACACAAATGCATGGAAGGGGCACCATGGATTAGAGGGATGTGGATATTGTGGAAATAATGAAAAAATTACAAGAGCTGAGGAGAGTGAAGAGAAGAGAAAAACTCAAAGGACATGATAGATTTTATCAGTATTCATCTTTCTTTATGATTCTTACAGCTACTTAATATATTTTAACTGAACCCATAACCTATAAAAATTAATATTGTTAAAAGACCTGCTTTCTGCAGATAAAATGGAAGGCTGCAGATAACAATGATTATTACTCCATTCGAGATAAGCAACAAAACCTTGGAGCAGATTGCCTCCATAGACTTCTTATGGTTGTGTCGTGACCTGAAGCAGTCTATAGTGGGTGAATACAAATAAGAGAGAAATAGATGCTTTATTTACAGAAATCCAGGCTTCTGCCAAGGCAAGCCTGTTCCCTCTTTAGCAAGAAAAATAAATATTTAATGGCTTTATTTATATTCAAATACACCATATGGATTCCACCAACAATATTTCAATAGCTGGCTCTCCAGCTGTTAAGGAACTACAAGTACCACAATGCATTTGCCTTTATGAATCATGACAGACTCCTTCATTGCATTGTGGGACTTGTAGTTCCTTAACAGCTGGAGAGCCAAGGTTGCAGATCCCTGAGCTATACCCTTCTAAGTATAGTAGATGATTTCATAGCAGCAAACTGAGTCCTAATATTATTTTAGTACCATTGGTTTCAGAAAGACATGCTGGGCAGGAAGCTGTCTGGATACTTTTAAAAGAAGAAGAAAACGTACAACTGTCAATTTCTTATCCACTTAGCATTATATATAAAAGTGATTTTTAACGTTTGACAACAACAATTGCTGCACTCACCTGATTGATGATGTAAATTCCATATGCAACTTTCTGGCGACGCAGTATAGGGTGAAGGTAATGAAGCCAGTATTTAAGGTGATGTTCTCTGTGTCTAAAAGGAATGATAATCGCCACCTTTTCTTTTGGCTGGCATTCAGGAGGCGTGTATCTCCCACCTTCTGTCACATCAGGATTCTCCCTCTGAACTCGCTCCATGCTCATAAGAGAGCTGAATTCAATTAGTAAGCGGCCAACTAAAGAAGTAAAAGACAAAAATAGATTTTCATTTATAAACTGATACAGCACTAAGTAAAATATATCTTTTTATGTAGCGGAATACCACTACTACTATATATGATTTTCTTTGACTGGCCCAATGAATGGGCCTTTTTACACCATTGAGACAAATCAATCACATACAATGATTTTTATAGCTCTTCACTTTTTTATGTAACCTTTTACTACAGAGTATAAAGCAGACAAGAACTAGGATGATGAAAAATGCTTTGCACAGTATGGAACACGTGTGCATAAGTGTATTAAACATTACATCATAGTTTGGAGTTCTAAGCTCACACTTAGGGGCAGATTAAAAAATTCACATGAAGAATTCAAAGTCTGATCGAATTTCAAATAGATTCGAATTCAAATCTTCAAATATGCAAATTAGGCAAATTTGAGCACCGAATATTCAAATTCGAATAATTTGAATATTCAAATTTAATTTTATTCGAATATTCGACTATTCGATGGTCGAAGTACTTCCCCTTTAAATTTTTATTCAACCACCTAGTTCGCCAGATCAAAGCTACCGAATTGGGGATCATTATTTTTGATAGAATAAAAAAAATTTGATGGATCAAAAAAATTAATTAATCGATCAAATTTTTCCTAATCGATCGTTCGATCAATCGAATTGCGGTAAAATCCTTCAAATTTGATATTCGAATTCAAAGGATTTTACTTTGCATACTATTCACATGGTCAAATGTCGAATTTTTTTCAATTCGCAATTCGACCATTGATAAATCTGCCCCTTAGACTTAAGGCTATTATAAAGCCACAGACTGGAAGCTGAACATGACATTCTGATATATCAGAGAAATAAGATCCCAAAAGTATGTCTACCCTGTTCTCTTGCATTAATTTATTATAGTCTCACTCAGTCCACATTGGCAGGCACATTCTTATCCTTTGCAGCTCTGGTAGCTGCCCCTGTTATCACTACCTATCACTCAGCAGCATGCTTGATTTAACGTTTGATATTTATTCACATAGAGAAGTAATTCTATGAGCGCAAGTTATTTTCTATAATATATTTGTTCTTATAAGTTGATGGTAGTGCTGAGAAAAGAGAAGATATTGTGGCAGAAGGTCAAAAAAAGTATGCTAAAAAACCAAAGGCACGGAGAGAACTAAGTAACCTTAACATTGAAACATCATGCTCAATGTCTGTGTTTTTATCATTCATCAATTAATCCATGCACTACTCTTAACAATGCATTTTAATCCAAAGGGGATACTGAAATGCTGAAATTGTCAGGATAGAACAAATGCAAATCATAGATCAAGATTGCTTGCCTAACAAAACGAAAAAATAATTCCAAGCAACTTTGCAACATACATTCATTACAAATGTTCTGTGTTTTTTAAGTTATTTGTATTTGTTATTGAAAGCAGTGTTTGTCCGTCCCTGCCTATTCTCTGCCCATGTGGCTCAAACTGTTGATACAATGTAAGGCAGCCGATTAACAGACCTGTCTTTGCTGGGGAACTATGACCTTTGCAACATTGTCTAAAAGTATCAACTAGTTGATTAGAATTGTTTTCTGTTATTAGGTAATTTTTATTTTGGGCTTGACTTGCCCTTTAAGTTTATATTTTCTTTGGAAGGGTTGGAGCAAACACTTCAGCTGGTAAGTGGGCAACCTTCAATTTGCGCCCAGTGCATAATATGCTTAGTGAGCATAGAATAATACATGGTGTTTGTTATCATGATAGCCATTAATTGATTATTTTTTATTGGGAAAGGCTTGTTCCAGAATGACCAACCTCAGATAGCACCGTAACAGAAGGATGCCATAAAGCCCACCAACATAGACCGTAGCAAACTAGAACTCATTCAGGCCTTTACTCCTTATTACAAACTGAAGCAGGACTAGTTGGTCACAGAATTGCATTATTATTATTATTATTATTAATAATAATAACATGTATTTATATAATGCCAACATATTTTGCATATTGCATACCCAAGTACTAATAAAAATAAAGTTATCTCTCACAAGTAGGGCAATATATCTTATTTCTTGCACAAATTTGCTAAATTGGTGTTGTCATGAGACATAATCTTATGACAATAGACCATCCTTTATATATGTTTTGGATCCACATACTCCTCCTTGTACTGGAAATTGTGATCTCTCCCTTAAATGTGTGTGCATGAGGGGTGAGATTCCTTAGCAACTTGGTATGTTGGGCAGAAGTAGGCTAATAAGAGAGTGGTAATAAACAAAAAATATTATTCAATGATGTCTCTGTGTTGGAAAACATAATATACAGTACACATATTTATAAAGAACCTTTTTTCATCAGGCCCCTAGAAAATTAAAAAAAAAAATGTAAAAAGAATATCGTGACAAACCAACAGAACTATAGACCAACAGAGTTTTGTTAAAAGGTTGCCTCTCTTTTATTTCTGGGAATGAAATCCAGCCTGAGCCTTTATGTGAACTATACAGTTAATAATAACATGAGCTAGAGCCAGATTTAGAATAAGGCCTTGAATCACAAACAATTGCTTTTGCAAGATAAATTGAAAAACGCACCCACCTGTTATTATAAACAATATATAAAGACTATGAATACAGATACAGTAATTGATTAGTTCTTGTAATATTGTTCCTATGTGGTGCAGCTGCAAATTGTTGTTGGACAATCGGTATTGCCTGGAAATGTGGAATGGGCACATGGCAGTACTGTTGGACAACCTATGCCATACCACCTGCATTTCAAGGTCCATGTCACCCCATGTCTTGTCTCCCCCAGCATAGACACCAACTTGGGACCTGGGCAAAAATAACAGGTGGACTGTGCATTGCATAACAATAATTAGAAAACAAAGGGGAATATTTTGTATTCTACTTAGTACCTTACCGCTTTAAATATAGTGCCCTAAAATCTTGTTATTTTTAAGAAAGTCAGCTTTCTCAGTAAAATTCTCCACAAACTCCTCTGCACTTATTTCATTATGGCACATTGCTACCAGTACAGCATGCACTGAGAATACATTTAATGGTATTAATCTGGGTCTTTAGGCAGCAGGCCACTACCCAACAACATATCTAATCATGAATATAATTTAAATAAGTGGAGCTGTACAATGAAATGTCAATAAGCAGTAAGCAAGCAAAAACAAGGTTTTAAGGTTTCCCCCAATTCCTCTATTTTTAATATACTAATATATTTTCCATGTTGATTGAAAGAACACAACACACAAGGTATGCCGTATCTATAGTAATAAGTCAAATCAACTGAACTTTCTCTATTTTTTTCTCTTGAAGATAGTCCGAGCACTCCTCACTACACCGCACACACAGGGGCAAATTTACGAAATTCACGTGAAATGATCGAAGTTCGATTGAATTAAATCGAATAACGATCGTACAAATTTCTTCGGAAATTGGTATATGCAAATTTGGCCTCTTCGATCATCGAATATCAAATAGATCGAATGATCCGATATTCGATGATCGAAGGATTCAAAATTTTCAATTTATTCGACTGCCTACTTCGCCAGATTGAACCTACCGAATTATAATAGAAGCCTATGGGAAGCTCCCCATAGGCTTCTGAGGCTAAGTCCTGCTCGAATACCAATCGTACGATAGGAGCGTTCGATCGTCCGAAACGTACTAATTTTTCGTTCGCTCGAATGAAATTTCACGATTATTTCTTGAAATCGAACGATCGGTATCCAATCATACAAATTCATAGAGAAATCGGATATCGAGCAAAATGATAGCCTAAAACAATTCGATAAGCATTCGATGGTCAAAATGCTTATCGAATTTTGAATTTGGTCGAATTTATTTTGGGGAATAATAGTAAATTTGCCCCACAATGTTACTCTTTTTATGCTTTGGTATTGGGTCTCTTGGTGAACCAGCTGCTACCACAGCATGTTGTTGGGTTTAAAGCCAGTCTGATGACAAGTTCAAGAGCAAAAACAAATACAGTTTATTTTATTTATTACTATAGATATGACCTGAATGAATGAGAACCTTTATAGACACAACACACCAGGTATTTCATCACTGCCAGCCGATATAAAGCTAAGTATAGATGGTGTCTGTTTTTGGAACAAACCAAAGAACTACTGTCCAGGAAGCTGATGCACTACCCTGTTGGCCATCCA
The DNA here is from genome assembly GCA_024363595.1 of Xenopus borealis. NCBI lineage: Eukaryota > Metazoa > Chordata > Amphibia > Anura > Pipidae > Xenopus > Xenopus borealis. The sequence goes on from CM044437.1 coordinate 84,383,895, forward strand.
AGCCTGTCACTGCCAACATGAATGAAGATACTATACAAGCTTGGGTCTAAATCTATAACTAAGCCCATGTCATTGTGGTTTCTTATTTTATTTTTATCTTATTTAAGAAACAACAAACTTTCATTAAAAACTGAAAGTTTAAACAAAAGACAAAACTATTTAAACAGTAAGATTATAGCTCAGATGGACTTCACACTAGTGAAACAACTACTTACTGGGTTTTATTCTTCCAGCAGAGAATTTCTTTATTATGACTATTATCGGTGAAACAGGACATTGTAACATATTGTAGTTTTTCATTACATTTTAAATTTATTAGGAGTTTACAAAGCATTGGTAAGTCCCCATGTCACGTTTGCAGTCCTTTGTTCCTTTTGGCACAGCTACCTATTACTACTAGTGGTCTGTACCAGTTGATTTCATTTTTAATAGAAATACCTGTGAGTTTTTGAGTAGCCTTTATTCACAGCTTTAAAGTGCTGCCATAGGGTCTACACACATCATGCACACAGTTTTTTGAATAGATTATTTTGAGCAACAGCACATTTTTCTATCTGGCCCCTCTCTTTGCCTTCTTTTCTGGCATTTACTCTTATTGGTAACAATTTTTTTCTTAGTAAGCCGGTCCTATGTGAAAATTTATTATGAGCAATGTTCATACTTTTGCTTATTACTTAATAATTCAAAACATTTTGAAAATAATTTCCTTTTTCTCTGTAATATTAAAACAGTACCTTGTACTTGATTCCAAGGAAGATATAATTAATCCTTATTGGTGGCAAACGCTATTTAGTTTTAATTAACGTTTACATTTTTTAGTAGCTTTAAGGCATGGAGATCCAACTTACGATAACACCCCTTATCCAGAAAACCCCAGTTCCCAAAAATTATAAACAGCAGGTCCCATAATGGTATATACTGTATAAACACTGTTTCAACCATTCCATATTTCCAAGAATACGTGACAGCATATTACTGTTTACTCCAAATATCACTGTATTTGTCCTTTAAGTTGGGTTTACAGAAGAAGCATTAAGCAAAGCAAGTAAGCAGCATGCAGGCTCAGGAAGATATAGGATTTTGCTGAATCCTAAGATGCAAATGTTTCAATTAAAAAGCAAAGGCTTTCTTTATTTTCCTCGTGGATTTTTCCATGACTTTTAATTAATTAAAAGCATCAGTTTTGGCGAACTTTTATTAAAAAATAAAAACACTGTTGTTGGGGGAGCATACACACATATATGTATATGTGTATGTATATATAGTGAATAATGTATACCCTATTGTAAAATATAATAAAGAGATTAGTCACCAAGGAGTTGTAAGACCATATAATGGGACGAGACAAAGGCTGAGTGCTTTTATACAGGTCATGGCACTCAGATGTCACATCCAAAAGACCGCAGCACTCTGACAACTTGGTTCCGTGAAGTTGTGTATCTTTATTGGCTCATTTAAAGTAGAAAATTGCAACATTTCGGGTCACACATTTCAGTAAGGAATCTCCTATTGTAGTTTTAGATGCCTGAAACCATGGAGTCTATTTATCAAGCCATTCTGGAAAACTGCTGTAAAGTGATGTCGAAGAAATGTCATATTTCTGAGGCTTTCTATTTCTCCTTCTTCTAAAGTGTGATTATTGCACCATCCTAGTCCCTATAACCATCCATTAAAAAGAACTGAGCAACATCTATAAAGGTGTGTAATTCCTTTTAAATCAACCTATCCCCATCATTTTTGCCATTGGTTTACATCACCTCAGGTATGGTGCAACCTATTTACTGTTTGTCAATGGGAGAATTCAAATGCCAAGTAAATTATGGCATAAAAAGCAGCATTAAAGGGAATGTAAAGGTAGAAAAAAATACTATTTTTACTTTCTTTAATGAAAAATAAATCTATCTACAATATACTTCAATTTAAACACTGAAATTTTTTTTTTATAATAAACCTGACTGTATGCAGTGAAATTCCTCCTTCATTTACTTGCTCTGACTGCTGCAGATGGGAAACATCAGACTGTCCCTAACTGCTTGGCAGGGAAACAGTCATACTTTCAAACAGCAGGGGAGAGGCCCTCCCCACCTTACTTCACAGAACTCCAGCAGCTCTCTTTGTTTCCCTGTAGAGTAGCCGGCAACTGACCCAGTGCAGTCTGAATATTCTGATTATTAATCAGTCTTGCTGTATTGGTGTCTATGGCAGATATTGCCATGGAAGATATGGAAGATGACAGCCCCCTGCGCCAACTTTAAAAGCATAAATCATTTGTCTTATTAGGCTTCTGGTGCAGTAAGTTCATGTTTACATTTCATATACAAAATACAGAATTTCTAACACTATTCTATTTTAGACTTTAGTTGCCATTTAAAAGTGGACACTGTGGCTATGTGATCACCTAAAATCAATATAAAGCTTAAAAATTTACCAAGATTGTAGGAGGCAATATCTGGCATGCAGATGGCATTCTCTCTATTTCAGCTTGATAAACAGACTTCACAATTATAAAGCGCTCATGACTTTAACTTCACTAGTACCTGTTGTGAGCATTCTCCCTCTACATATTTATTACAAACATGCTCACACTTGTGGGGTTACACAAAAATGTTTATATAATTATATATTTCTGCATATGGTTGAATGTTTGAACTATTCTGTAACCTTGGCACAATCAAGGATCATTGGGTGATATTTTTAGTAGCTTGTTATAACATACAAAGTAAACAACCAACTACTGACAATGTTTACACACCTATGAAAGAAGTGATTTTTCATTTCCCGTGCAAATACTGCTGTCTGTACTCACTTATTTGCTGCACATATTCTGCACACAGTTCTCATTAAATTATTCATTCCTTTAGGGCAATAAATGTGAAATTCTGCCTTCTATTTTTTTAACGACATGATCATGCTATAGTGCTGACTTCTGGAGAGAACTAATTATCTCCCTGGAGGGATATGTGAGGGAAGAAGTAGAGGGAATGAAAAAACATTGAAGAGGAAAAGCATACCTTGATGCCAAAGTGCAACTTCACACTATATTACTCCTTTTATTCACTCACATCACCCAACAGAATAACTGATCTGGATGCAGTACTAGAGATACTTGAGGGTACCTCTATCCATGGTAGAGCACTGCTAGATTTGACTCCTCAGCAGAAGAATTGGAGGATGTGTCTCCACACTGAACTAAGATACTCAACACATTCACTTTCACAAAGAAAATAGCTTACAGTGGTTCTTAACCAGGAACAGTACATTACCAAAGAAATAATTTAGCCATAGTGATGTCTTCATTTCAACTTTAAGTTAATTTAGGGATTACTCTGCTCAAGGCCTTGTCCACCTCAGGCCCTAATGTGAGATCCAACCTTACTGAGTTCAAATAATAATATTCACCTTCTCTATATATAGAATAGAAAACTACTCACTCAATTCCCACGGTGCATGGGTTACTCTTCTTCAGCGCAGGGAGGTTAATACCTTATATCCCCTATATATTTACACACATTTTCAACACCCCGAAGTTCACTTATACACTAGTTATTCTATAGGTCAGTATAATTGTGTTCAAACTTTGATCAAATAAATTATGGGGACTAAGTACTTCTGCTTCAGTGTGAAACAAAAATAAACCTCCTGCTAGTCAATGGCTTCAACTGTGTCATATATGGGGTCTTTAACCAACCAGGAAGAAATAAATGTCCAGTTAACATCCACCTCCTTTGAGAAACAGGTATGGGACCTGTTATACAGAATGCTCAGGACCTGAAAAATACGATGGTTTTGCTTGCAATAAGGATTCATTTTATCTTAGTTGGGATCAAGTACAAAGTACTGTTTTATTATTACAGAGAAAAAGGAAATCATTTTTTTAAATTGTAATTCTTTGAATAAAATTTAATCTATGGGAGACAGCCTTTCTGTTATTCTGAGCTTATGGGTTTCCGCATAACAGATGTCATACCTGTACTGGTTTGGGCATCAAGGAAGACTAATCAGTACAGGCTTACAAGTCACACAATTGTGGCAAAACTGCCTATAATGATCATGCAGGGTGAACAAACAAGCTAGCATTTAAATCTCACAGACAGTCCCAGTGTCCATATAACAGGAGCAATGAGCTAAGCTGGCATAGTGTTACACCCCTAATTGATTTATTTAAACAATGTTACGCAGCAGTTGAAGGAAGACAAGACCCCATGTAATTTATTGTCATGTTGTGTAGTATCAGTAAATGATTTGGGGGTGTAATATTTTTAAAGGGTGCTGCCTTAATATAATTGATTCATATAGATGAGGACACTAATGGTGCCCATACTAGTAAACATATGTTTATTAATATAAAAGTCATTATTGTCACAATATGGAAAACAACTGTCTGCTCTATATCAGGTTTACTGAAATTGAAAGCAATCAGTTTAAAAATGATGTCCAGTAGGTATAAAATACATTATATGGGTAAGTGTTTTCACTGTTTAAAATGTATAGTTATTTTGTGGGTTAAGTAGCACATTTTGCCTCAACCTTGTAACCTACAAACAACAGTCAGGCATGATTTGATGTTTGTCTTCTTTAGTCTACCTGTACTAAATAAGTAAAAGGGAATTGCTTTCGCCATTTTACTAACAGCCTTCTGTGTAGTACCTGTTCCATTATAAATGAGACCAGGTCCAGACTGGAATTTAAAACAGGCCCTGGCATATGAGGTACAGAGAGGCCAAGAAAGCCTCAACTTAACCAATAAAAAGTTACTGTCTATGACAGTTTACAGCAGCCCCTGTGGCATTTGCCAGAAACCACAGATTGCTGATCTGGGCCTGAATGAGACCTAACCAATCATCTAAAAAGTAGAGTTTGTAGATGAGAAAGATTTATCTACAACATTCCCATGTGAATGTCCTGTGTATTTCACATAATGCAATGCTTCCTATTTTGCCACTGCACAGAGTGATGGAGCCCTGTGAGCCGTGCCCGAAACCATTGCTTAAAACAAACAAATTCCTTCTTGCTGCGAGTGTTCGGATATCACAGTGATCTTTGAAATGGCAGAATTTGAACAGCCGGTGAAAGGGAGGTTGGGAGCTTTGAAGTGGAAATGAGCAGATGGTTTCTGAAGCAAGGCTGTTTTTATTCATTTTCCACAAGAATTCTGCAGACACATACAGTAATGTCAGTTCTTATACAAAGTTTTGAGAAATAGAATAGCTCAATTTAGTATAACAGTATATTTTAAACTTTCTACAATGGAAATGTCGCTTTCGGTGCATAGCATTGCCACACTTTGCAACATTTAAAAAGGGAAAGCACTTAAAAAAATAACTTTAAAGATAAACTAAAACAAACAACTTAATTTCATTGCACAGGTTGGGTCAATTAGTATGCATCACCTTCAATACCAGTAAGACTTAATAGATGTTTTAGAATAATATCATTAGGGATGTACTGAATACAGGATTGAGTTCATGCTTCCAATCAATGTACTTTCTGCAGATTGGCTGAATTCAGCCAATTTTAGTCAAACCAAATAAGAAAAGCCATGTGACTTCTGGACTATTGAATGCAATACATTTTGTTTGTAAATTTTATGACATTTGTATTTGGTTTGGTATTCGGTCAAATGTTTGGTACCAATGATTGGAAATAAGCCCACATGCCATTTGGCACAAATTATTTGAAGACAATTACCAGCTCATGTTTAATTGATATGTGCATCAATCCAAAAGTAACAGGTGATAACCAAATTGCAAGGATCGATCACTTAAATATGCAAAACTGATCTGTTTATGAATTGTTTTCAAGGCAAACGTTTTAGTTTAAAATACCAGTGTCTCCTCCAAATGCAAGTCAAGGTCCTTAAGTTGAATTTCAATTATAAATGGAAACTAGACTACATTTGGTATCTGAAATAACCCCTACCTACACTGCACAATAAAAAAATGTAAAAAAGACACACCTTTTCACGCAGTTATATAAAGATCTAGACAAATAGAACCCTTACACAGTCTTGGTTCGGCAGAATTACTACTATTAAAATGGTAACTCTACCCAGATTGTAATACTTCTTTGAAATTCTCCCTCACAAATACCGTTTAAGGTACTTAAAGAAATAAAAGCAAACATAATAAGATTATATGTGCTTCCAATCACACAGAATATTTTAACATCCCCAACCATACAGGGTGGATTAGGCACCCACGATATACTTAAAGGAGAAATTAACCCCCCCCCCACTAATAAAAGCCTCTACCCTACATAGCCCCCCCTCTCCCTGCTTCCCCAGCACAGGTGAAAACACTTGTAAGTGTCCCTAATGCTTTACCTCTTGTTGCAGGATAACCACAGTGAAGCTCATGGGCACCATCTTCGGTCTCCTTCAGGAAGTGAGCACCGTATTGGCGCATGCACAGTTGGAACAGTCTTCCGGTTCCTGACAACTGTGCATACGCTGAAAGTGATGGAAACTGTCAAAGGAAAGTAAGAAGACCCAAAGACTACCTAAAAGAGCTCTGACTCTGCAATGAGAGGTAAAGGATTAGGACACTTACAGGTGTTATCACCTGTGTGGGAGGAGCAGGGGAATATGTAGGGAAGAGTTTTTATTAGTGGGGGGGGGGTGAATTCTCCTTTAAGTACTATTTAGTAGCACACCTACGACAAGAGGTGGCATGGTCGGACAGAATACATTGCAGAAAATGGGTAAAAAAAACACCGGAGAGCGATACTGTCTCCTCATATACTATCTTTATTGTGGAACCCAAAAAGGACTATAACCACCAAGGATATTTCACTAAACTCTGTAAAGCTCACTCTCTCTCCATATGGTATTATTCCAAGAAACAGCATAATGCTGTGCATGAGCCCCACAGACTGACACCTATGTTTGGTAACCCATATTTTACTCCAGGCTTGATCAACACGTTTGCACATCCTTGGCAGACGATAAGCCTAATACAACTGAGAGACTTTTATAACCCATTGACCCACAAACTATACACAATCCAGGATCTTCAGGCCAAATACGACCTGGGTTAAGGTACACACTGGCATATAAAGCTGCCTATATCAGTCCTTTAGACCAATTCGGCAGCTTATCTGCCTGTGTATGGGGGCTTCCGACGGGTCTTTCCAATCTCTGGCCACAATATCGATCAGGAAGGTTTAATTTTTGTGGCAACAGACCCATGGGAGCCCATTGCTCCACGTTGTATTCCGATTGTTCGGCCCTAGGGCCAAATGTTTTGATTACCCTGATATAGCCATGCCGTTGATGGGTATATTGGGGGATATTTGGCGATGTCGTCCGGCAAGCGGATCTCTTTGTGTATGGCCAGCTTAACACAATGCACTAAAAATATCTCCAAATCAGACACTTTGTTTTGGAAGCCATGGGTCTTCAACTGCTCTCAGAATATACACCACTGGACACCATTATGGCAACCAGAACATGCCGGAAAGGACTCATATTAGACATCAATGGAATACTCAACATGTGCCTAGAAGCTTCTTTCACCAAACATGCCTATATGCTGTCATGGGAACGAACGCTAACCAAGGATCTGCCCCCCCCCAAAAATCAATCTACATATGGGAGAACTTCAGAAAGGCTTCATCGTGTGTTACCCACAAAGAAATAAACAACAAAATCCTTATGCAATGGTATATGACCCCTACTAAACTGCATGCAAAATACGCAAATGTTCACCTATGTGCTGGAGACAATGTGGAGGAAAAAGAACCCTATATGATACCTTCTGGACTGGCCTCCTCATGGACAGCTACTGGAGTATTGTCCATATAAGAACCTTTGCTGGGGAGACCCCTACAACTAGACCCATGAACATTCCTTCACGTTCAAAATGCACAACTTCATACTGAAAAACATTTATTTGTGCAATCACAGCAAAAAATAAGATTACAAACACATCTTTTTTACAACATTCACAGTGCAGTGTTACCCCTCTGTCTGCCTACCTGTGTTAGCCACTCCCTCCTGACGCGTTTCGCGCTATTGGGCGCTTCATCAGAGGAGGATTACCATTTCCTATACTTAAAAACCACGTGCAGAAACAGGCCAATCTCATATTAACTGCAGCGAAATGTCCAATAGCCGCAATTCGATAAAAATACAACCCCCCCCACCTTAACTAACTTAAGTCTGCAATCCAAGATATTTGACACATGAAATACCTGGTAGCCTTGCACCACATCCAATTACCAAACTTTGATAATGTGTGGGCACAGTGGGACCTAATACACCCTCCAATAAGATAACAGGACCTTAGAGATCCTTCACTCAATATGGTCACTCCCCAGAGTAATGTTGTGATCTGAATTTAGAAAGCTGTCCCTCCTTTCCCCAAATTTACAACTATACTTGTGGGAATACTCTATTTTCGCATCTTCTGGGTGAATTAAAAGATCTAGTGCAGTCATTTGGTTTACAGATTCACTGTACAGGCTACAACCCCCAGGCGCAGGCTGTTAAAACTTTGGTTACACTTTTGTTTTATTTTTATTTTCTTTTTTCACTTACATGGTTCATACAACCAACCACTTTTTATATGGTGCAGGATGATTAAGAAAACACAAGGCTTAACTGCACCACCCACTACGATTTACCAGGGAACTATGATGTACTCAATATGCAAACCTGTGTACGTACCTTTACTTCTGAACCAATAATGTGAATGCCTGTTTTGCAAAATTGGAAAAACTCTAAATAGTTAAAAATACCAGTGTCTGCATTTTAGTGTTATCCCAAATAGGATTCCATCAGCTTCTTTACCTAAATGTGGAATATTTAAAAATAAAAGCTACATACTAAAAAAAATTATGGTATAGGGTCAACAGTGTTCAAAAATCATTTTATTAAGAGACATCCCAATAATGCATAAGTAATTACAAATACTGTCAAATGAATGTAACGCAGCATGCAAGTTTCTGGGAATTATGTCCAATTCACCAATACCTTGTATCAAATCATATCATCAATTTCTGCACACAATAAATTAAAACCATGAGAATCCCAATTTACATAAAACAATCCCAATACAGTTGTACCAAATTACTTGAGACATATGTATATAAGCAGGCTGCATTTGGAAGAGGGAAATTGATATTCCTGAAAATGTCATCACATGAGGCTGAGGATCCTCAATTCTTTTTACATTTGCATGTGGCTCATGGGTATAAAAGAGTTGGGAAGCAACACAAGCGTGAAAAAAGTTCCTGGGTGGCGCAAAATATTTTATATTTGATTAGCCCCTTGTGGACTGGCTGCCCACAAGAGGCTCTGTTTGGCAGTACACATGTTTTTTCTTTTTGCAAAATATATTTATATATACAAATATTTGCCTCCAAGTCAGGAATTCAAAAATAAGCACCTGCATTGAGGCCACTGGGAGCAACATCCAAGGGGTTGCTGAGCAACATGCATGATAAATAGGCTCCTTAATCATCTCTTCCAAGCTCACACTGAGCTTTGAAGAGAAGCGCTTAATTGCCCACATTATGTTTGCACAGTTGAAACCAGGTATGAAGTAGCTTCAATTGCATGTGCACAATACTGGCCATTACTTGGAAGAAAAGTGGTGCAAGATGGTGTCTGCCAACTCTACTGAGCGAACACGTTTTTTAGTAACAGGTCGGGCAAATGGGGTAGGTGGAAGGGAGATACATAGACAGGTGATAAGTACGGGAATGAGCTGTGCCTTCTGTTTCTGCATTGTGCACTGGATTGTGTGGACACCAGCAACCCCAGGGGTGTGAGTGCTCTGCAATTTAACACTAGGGGCATGTTCTTGCATCCCCAGGGTTTATAAATTACCTCTGTGGTGTATTTGAATTAAATTTGTTATAGTTTCAGTAGTATTTTCAAAATCAGAACTTTATTATAAAGAAGTCATTTTTAGAGATTTCCCACACAGAAAAATCACAATCCTCTGCACAACTGATACGGCATCAGCCTCATGTGAAAAATGGTTCCTATGTAAGAAAGAACGGGCAACTGTAATGATAGCAATTAATGCATTAAGCAGTAATGATCATACTGATTATCACATAAATAAGAATTACTTTATATAATGGGTAAACATGATGGATGCAACTTTTTTTTTTTTTAAGAAAGAAATGACTATGCTGCAGCACCAAAGCATGATTTGTTGAGTCTGCTGTGTAAAGTTGTGGGAGGAATATCTACCCTCTATTAAGCAGAGCTGCAGAATAAATTGATGCTTATCAATTCATGATAATAATAATAGCAGATGTTTTTACAAATAACTAAAACCACTGGACATGTTTAATAAATGTATATTGTAATGTTAAAAACAATTAGAAAATAAAATGAAGTACTACAGGCACACTTAGAAAAAATATTTTCAATAATATCATAAAGTGCCTTTTTCTCTAGTCACTTTCTAAATCGGTCCCAAAATCTTTGTTTCATGTGCAAGAGCAAAAATATTTTCAATAATATCATTAAGTGCCTTTTTCTCTAGTCACTTTCTAAATCGGTCCCAAAATCTTTGTTTCATGTGCAAGAGCAGTACAATGCAAAGGAGATCATTGTAATTCATGTGGCTGAGTCTCCGTCTTTCTCTCAAAAGAAAACATTCCTGCCCTACAACATGGCTGATATGGAAGCCCAAACTAATGTTATTACTCGGTTACAAGTGCAACCTACGAAGCACCATTAGCTGTGGAATCGCTGGGTCTTCACTACAATATGCACATTGCAGCCACGCAAATAATTTGAGTTCTATGAAAGTGCCTTAGGCAAAACATACAATTTGCCTATTGTTTTAAAAACAAAACAATCAGTTATTTATAGGGCAAACAAAAACATTTAAGCTTTTCCGTGTTTAGATCTTGAAAAGTAGATAATTGGATTACCAGCATACAATCTCCTCACCCATTGTTGTCACTGTTTTGTAACTGTCTGCCTGTTGAGTCCATGAAATAACAGAAACCATAATGTTTTCATGATTAAACAAATAATTAAAAAGAATGTTCAGCACAAGCCCTATTCACTGAACTCATGTTGTACATGAGTTTCAAACAGACTGCTAAAAAGAGACTGTTGGAACAGACAGGCTTAAACATTCTACGGATGTACCATGTCGTTGGCAATTAGACAAAAGAGGTTGAACTGGATAGATGTGTGTCTTCCTACAATCTGAATTAGTATGATACCATACAAGACCCCTTGTATATGACACATATATTTGGGTAATGGGTTGATTATCACATGACATACAGGACTAGCACCTGTATAGCCTTAATTTGGCAAGCTTTAACCTGCACAGAGACTGGGTGGATGATGCAGACTGCAGCTATAAGGACATGGTTGAAACCAGATAATTGCTGATTGGTTGTGCTCACTAATATCACCTTCACTTTTTACAGAGCATAATAAATAATACCCTAAACTTCCATACGAATGGAAAAAAATGTTTGCATTCAAAACACCCCAATAATATCTATGATCATAGTTAGCAAAAGCTAAAAACTAAAGTCTAACATATAAAACTACAGCTCAGTAGCTTCCTAATGTCAAAACACCCAAAAATCCAATGTCACTTCATCAAATTAAAGAAACACCAGTGGTCACCACCATCAGTGGAGTTCCTAACCTTAACACCCTCTCTGCAAGGGTCACATAACTACTGTTACCATACTAACCAACTAGATTTACATAAAAATAAAAAACAAATATAAAAACAACCCTGACATTTTCATGGGCTTTACATGAAATGTAACACAGTTAGGAAAAGGCAGTGGTTTATGAAAGTCTGGTCATTTCTACTAACTGGTGCTCTGCTCTGGAGACAGGAGTGCAGCTGGTAGCTCTCTTGTTTTAACCCAGCAACAAAGAAAAAGCTCTTGTGCTTTGCAATTGCCAAAGGAAAAATAATGAGAATCTGAAAAAAAACACAATTATTTCTAAATGTATACATTAGGTAAAGTCACTTTTGAAATTGATTTTGTTTCAAGGCTAAACCTGAAAATTCCCCATAAAAACTTTCACCAACAAGATTCCTCCTTCCTAAATTGCAAAAATGCTTGCAGGCATTGAGGCATGCACATGTAGGTACATTTATTATTCTGGATGTCGTACAGTTATACGAACTCTGACAGCATATTCTTTACTCACTTGAGGATACTTGATAGCCTTTGTTTTTAACACATAACAACAAGGTTTACAGTTACCGCATGTAAAACATACTTTCAGCTTATCTGGTAACTATGATGTGTGCTCAGCCTTCCAGCTGACTCCAGACTAATTAGTCACGCAAAGATGCAATCATTCATGGAAATACCCACAGCCCTCTTCAAACTAGAATCTGCAAGTGAAATGTCCCATTTTTCATTAGTGCCTCCACAGATTATACACCTGCATTAAAATCTATAGTAGTTGGCACTAACTATAATATCCTTCCTATTGCTAAATAAAGATATCAAATAGCCTCTTGTAAGAGCAGTCTGATTATATCCATGATCACAAAACAACTAGCTAATTCATTAGCCTGGACCTCCACATATCAAGGGCAACGGAAGTCTACTTAAGCCAATAAATAATGGAACTGTTAACTGTAGAATTCCTAGTTGAAGATGCACAACATCCATTCTGTCTTCATTATCCAAGTGTTCAAAAAAGAAATGTAATCCAATCATAAGACAGGGTTACCAGGTTATTGGTTTCATTAGTACAATTAAGCTTCACAACACATTTTTTGAGAAGTTATTCCCGTAGAAAGAAAAATTATCTAAACACTTATCTAATCCAAATGTGGTATGGATGGTTTGATGGCATTTTCTAAAATACTAAAGGTGAGCAGGTTAAAAAGAAACAAACATGCAGGTTTACTGAAGAGAAACCTAAAAACTAAAAAGATGACTGGGCTAGAAACAATGCAAGGATGGTATTCCTTTCAAATAAAGGAATTACAAAAATATCATATATAAGTTAATGAAGATTAGCAAGGAAACTATAAGGGTCTCCCTTCCTGTAGTATATGGTCCAAATGCATTCTTTAAAAGAAGTATCACTAGTGCTACATGTGGGCAGCTTTGTGAGTCTTAAGTCTTTGGCTAAAAATACAAACAATATACTGCAAGAAAAAAAAACTGCATGCTTCTGACACTTCTTTACAGATAAGATAATCATCATTTATAAAATATTTACCACCAAAACATAACTAAACAAAAAAGGAATTATTACTCGTATTCAATTTGAAATAGTGTGCTCAGAATTTTTGAGGGAAGTATTTAATATAGCAGCAAAATGGGGGACAGGGCATGGCAGTAAAATATCTGTATGACTCACCTGGGAAACTAAAAAGTCTAAAAATGACAGCCAACAAGGTGAGCCGCCAGATGAAAGCATATTTGGATAAATATGCTGTAATATAAGAAGATTGCAGGATGTCTGTCAAAACGGACTCCAGAGTAGACATACATGTCCAGATGTTAGGCCTGGTATGGTGTGTTAGTTTGAAATACCATGACAACTGATACTCTCACAGGTAGGCTATTTAAAACTGACCAGTCAATTAGGTTAGTTCCTAAACTGTTGAAGGGGCCCTGTCTGAAGGCCAGATAGAGAGACGATACCTATTCACTATCCTAGATACTTCTGGAAAACCATATTGAAGGCCAACTAGAGAAAGCTTAGAGGAGGTGTTATAAACTATGTTTCAGCCTTGTTTTAAGCAAAGGGGACTCTCATAGGGTACTTGAACTGATTAAGTACGACAAACGTTCCAGATGTAGACACAGATGACATTCAAACTAAACAAAGTTGTGGCCACCAAGGCAGATAGCCTTTAGCAGTGTAACATTTTTGAGCGGAATACAGTGATAACAATACGATTCAATCAGAAAGTATTTTGTTTGTTGCATCTGTGAAAAAAAAACACATATGGCCCACAAACTGCCCCACGTACCACTGCCCTTTAAAAAATGTAAATTTGCAAACCCAAATTCTTATCATGACTATTTAGACATGCCCTTCCCTAGTGACACACCAAGCAAACCTTTCAACATATGCATATTAACGTATACATTTAAGGCATACACTCTACTTTTCTCTTTGTATTCTTCATTGCACACATAGAAGTGAAAAGTAGGTTACCAGTAATGTGATCATCATGCACAAATACAAGCTCCCAGTTTGATCTATCTGCTATAATATAGATATTAGCTAGGTATGGTTAGCAGCCAAATGGAAGCATACACTGAACAAATAAAAAAAATATTTCACAGATAACAGAGACATAGTGCTTGCAGGAAAATGATGTGACTCAATATACAGCTATGCCTTACATCTAGCAATAGATCGCTATAGATAATGATTTTGCAGTCATAAGAAAAAATAAGGTGGAGAAGAAGAACACAAAGCACAGGATTTTACACATGAATCTGTAATGGACAGGCACTGATTATTTGCATTCTGTAACAGCATAACATTCTCTCTCTCCTCCTGCTTGATCATTTTAATAGAAAGCAGAAAAGCACTGTAAATGAAAGTACTTTCACAGAATCCTTTGGGAATTATCTTTTTGCTGCCTGACACTAATGTACGTCAAGCTTTTGTTTTGTTCATCAGAAATGATACAATATTTAGCATCAGAAATTCCAGAAAGACCTTATATTCCAAGAAATGCTAATAAACACCGTTTTACCTACACTCAAACACATTATAAAAACTTTCTTCGCTTCAAACTCACGTCCATGATTATAACATAATACAGATAGAATTGTCTTCAATTATGCATGATGTCAGTTTAGAAGGTTTGTTTTTATTTTCAGTCATTTTGCTGACAGAATGTAGGGTTACATCCAAGACAAAAGCATGTCCTGTATTGTAGTTGCTCAGAGATACAACTGTAAAAGTAATATTCTGCCTGCAGGTAAAATCTGTAGATAGTGCCTTCATTATTTATTTCAGTATTAATATTGTGTTTCTTGTAGACGGACTGCTCAGGAGTACCTTTAACTCCTTGGTCCACTGCATCACTCCATCAACCCCAGGCTTTTTTTTTATAAAGGTATTTATTCTATATAATACTACATTTATATGGTGTGTATATATATATATATATATAATATATATATATATATATATATATACACACATACATATATATGATTTAACACACTTAAGCTTCAGTGGTGTTACAAATTCAGCCCAACATTTCTGTCTTATCTGATTCACTGGAAACCACTATCCTTATCTTCTCCCTCAGCCTCCACCCACTGTATTATTATACTGCCTTGAAACTAGATAGAAAGGAGACTGGAAGACTGGTTTACTTAGTGTTGTCACATTCCAGAGAAGCCACTTTCTACTGATCATCCACAGTAATCACAGTACAGTTTTAAGACCAACATGGCCTGACGTTGAGCCTGTAAACAGTGGGGTACCTAGAAATTAATGGGGCCTAAGGGAAATAATTTTTCAGACCCCCAAAATGAATAGCAGTTGCCTTTTTTACTAATATTGATTAAAATTTTATATCAATTAGGGCTCCCGTGGGGCCCCTATACTGAAACATTCCCACAAATGCATGCCCTAGAAAGGGCCATGGTTTGATATCTTGGAAAGCACCAAACAAATGTGGCCAGTAACTGAACACTCCAGGCATTAGCAATAGCAGTCACTAGTAGCCTATACAGAGATATAAATTCCTTTTTTTTTTTTTAAATTGTTTGAGAAATATAGTTTAGTTGTTTGCAGAAGCATACATAAAATTCAGATATGGATGTGATAATCTTTAAAACATAGCCACCACATGCTGAACTGTGCAGTATTTTATGGGTGTATCAGTTTCAAAATATGCCAGGAACTAGTTGTAAACCAATATGGAGACACTGTAATCACAATTTCAAAGGGCTGTTCACCTTTCAACACTTCAGTTCAGCTGTTTTCAGACCAACAAGATCACCAAAAAGAAAAACTTAAAAAACAACAACTTTCTATTATCTATTTATAACCGTTTTTCCAATACTGAAGTTTTAAAGTTTCGTTTTTTTCCTTCCTATGTCTTGGGGGGGGGGGTCACCAACGTTATTAATGAGTAAAATACATTTAATTGATACATTTCTTATCTTTGGACCTGTTAAGTTTTTTACAAGGCAGCTGTTAGAATAGATACAATAGTTGCTAATACTCCATAGATGTATCATCTAATGTACCAAATTGTAACAGTTCAGAATCTGCACCTAAAATGCTGAACTGGCAGATAAAAACCACAGACAGAACAGTAAATGTTTAACTTCAACTAAGGAAAAAGGGTAAAAAAATGGAAAGCACTTTAAAAAGTCTACTTCTGAACATTCTGAAAACAACTGAACTGAAAAGAGTGTTTAAAAGGGTAACAACCCTTTGAAATCAAATTCACATCAGATTTCATTTGATGGCTGAATGAATTATTACAGATTGTTTTTGTGCAAAACCTACCCAGACCCGGAGGTGCATCAGGGCATGGAAGCAAAGGTTTCTCTGTGACTGTCAAATTGAGTTCCAACTTGGCACTGGGTGTAAATGAATCCCCTGCAGAAGGGACAGCAGTGTAACTGTGAACAGTGCCATTGGGACGTGAGAAGTTATAGTAAGGATGAGCTCTGGAAGTGTTCCTGATATTGAACCGATTAAAGAAGTCTAGGTGCTGGGCATATACATCAAAATAGAGTATCATGATGATGACAAAGTGCACCAGACAAAGAAGAAGAACAGCTTTACATATCCTCTCTAGAGTAACTCCCAGCAGCAGTCTGGTCATCTTCTGGGCAGGAAGGAGGCAGGCAGGACACCATGTGCCCCCAAGGGGTGGAAGTCCAGCGCTGACTGGAAAATGCACAAATCCTGAAATGAAGGACAAGAAGTAATTATTACAGATGTATAAATTAACTATATATTTAAAGGGTACCTGTCACCTACCAAATAAAGCTCATATTCCATTTTTTTTTTTTTTTTTTTTTTTTTTTTTTTTTTTTTTTTTTTTTTTTTTTTTAAATGCCTCCCACAGGCTCTAGGCCACCTGCACCAGGACGGAGCTTCCAGTGCAGACGGCCATTTGTGGCATGAAGAATTTGTGCCACAGCTATTTACTTGTTATGCACATGTGTGAGACGTCATACACATAATGAGTGCACGGGAGAGGCACTCATTATGTACGTGCATCCCATACAACGTGCGTGGATCCCATACGACGTGCACATTAGCCCGCAGGTGACAGGTGACCTATACATTGTGAAAGGGAAAACCATTTCCATGAAACACTGCAAAAATGGAAAACATTAATTGCAATAGAGCTCCAAAGAGCATAATTTGCTCCATGACTCACCATCAGTAACACAATAACTTCTCTGATTTCATTTCTCTCACCTATTAACATCTAGTAACACTTATGCAAATATATATATAAAAGGTGTTCCCACCACTAATTTTTAAAAACATTAGGCGGGGCTGCAATGAGGCTGTGACCACAAAATGCATATAGACAAATGTATAATGAATCAATAGAATTCTTAATGAATCAGATGAAAATTGAGCGTAGGACTGGCCAGATATGGGATGACTTTGACGTAGTTGGCCAGCTTAAATATATTGCAATATATGGACAAACAATCCCTGTTGTTTAAAGGGTAAGACATTTTTAGTAGCTGTATGCACAGAATGTCTCAATGTATTAAATATATTGATAATGGGTTGAGTGCAGAGGACCTCTTGTCTTTGTTTGTCCCCAAGTGGGACCGAAACGTCGGATTCACATGCATCTGTAAATTAAAAATCTACTTTATCACTTGAATATACAGTGAGTGCTGATCCCTCCTTTGAAATACATGCAATTTTGATTGTGCATCACTGGCTATAATATCGTCTAGAGTGCCGGTACTTGGGGATAATATATATATATATATATATATACTTGATAGAAGGATCAGCACACTCTTGTAGAGATGAATCAAGTGTTTTTATAAGACAAAATTTTCCACCGTTTCGGTCCCACCTGGGGACCTTTATCAAGGATCTTGAAGGAGTCAGAGTGCGGACACCCCGAGCATCCATCCCGCTCTCTCTCTCTCTCTCTCTCCATGCTTCACTAAATATTTTTTTTTCATTTTTAAGAATATGCTGGTGTTGCCAATTCTTTTTGAGAATTAAGGGGTTTATTTGCTAACTTTGCTAACTTTGTCGGGCTTTTTAAGACAAAACTCAATTTTTAGACTCAAGTTTTTCGAGATTCATTAAAATCCTATGCAGCAAAAAGCCTGAGTCTGAAAATCCACCATCTCAGACCAGCTAAGGTTGTGTATAAGTCAATGGCAGAGGTCCCTATCCTATTTTGAAATTTCTGTGGTCTTCACTGGAATTAGCCCAAAAATGTGACCGTTTCAGACTTTTTGGAGAGAAAATCTGAAAAATCTAGGTTTTGAGGGAAAAAAATTAGTGATTTGGGGAAAAAACCCTGAAAAAATTGTTCAATCCAAGGTTTTGCTCGATTTTACCCCAACCTATCTAACTGAGCTTTTTTAATGATATATAAGGTAAAATCGGGTATGGGATTTTGGTCATGGTTCATTTTATTTAAATAATTAGATAGATTTAGAAGTATGCAATTTGTGCTTTCTTTTGTTGCTTGGACTAAGTATCGGATTTGGTTAGTAAAATTGATTAAAGGAGGAGGTGAGTATCTATATATATATATATATATATATATATATATATATATATATATATATATATACAAAAGAAGTAAACCGCACTCCAGGACTTCATCTTCGTGCAAAATAATAAATAAGTTTTTATTCCGACGTTTCGGCTCTTACACTCGAGCCTTTGTCAAGGTGTATATTTATATATATATATATATATATATATATATACAAAAAAATTAAATAAAGATAGCGGCACTCACGATAAACATCCACTTATTCGCCTGGGTGCCGATCCATGCAAAAGATTCAGTTAGTCCTGGTAAATGGAGGCACTCACAGGTCTTAAGTCAAAAAAGGTTCCTTTATTGGTAGTACATCACTAACGTTTCGGCTGATCGTGCAGCCTTTCTCAAAGTGCAAAAAGACATTCTAAACATCGCTTTAAATACACCAATAGCGCGCCAAAATGGTGAACACCCAGGAAGTGACAACACAAAAAATGAAAAGGCGGAGTAAAAGTGCCCGAAAAACGAGTGAACAAAAATATATCGAAATGAAAATGAACAACATATCCCCACTTTAAAATGTTGTGTTTCCAAGCTTAAAAATAGCTGTAAAAATTGGCACAGACTTTTATTTCAAATACATTAAGTGATCGTGAAAACATATTATTTTAAACATTAAAAACGAATGTAACAACCTCCACAGCGCGAGGCGGCCTGGCACACAATTGAACGCTTCCGATCAATTGGACTAGAGGATGTATCAAAAACTTAAATAAATGTAGCAAAATAAATTCACCATGTTACATTACCTCGGCATGTAGAGGCAGAGACTTCCTGTTAAGAGGTCGTTCCTCCCTGGGTCCTAGACCCGGATCTATAGTTACGTCCAAGCTTCATCATGCGTCTCACTTAGTGTTACATCATATTACGGCTCCGTAACCTAATTACGGTTTTCAAATTTTTCTTTTATCTATAGTTATATTTACTATTAATGTTTATAGCGGTTACTACCGCAGAAAGCTTGGATTAGACTGACTAGAAATATCCGTTAATACTGATTGTGTTCTTTTGTATAAATAATAATTTACAACAGGATACCCATAGGAAGCTGAAATGAATCCATTATGGTTACAAATTACTAAATATCACCATCACGTATATAAACACAAAGACAGAAGAAGGAGGGAAGACAGAAAAAGGAGGGCTGATCGCTGATCGTGCTCCTGTACCCCATCACACACCTTAAAAGCCGGAGAGTGAATGCTGATACTCAAAGAACCCAATCACCTTTCATAAGTTTAGTGAGATTAAATATCAAGTAGTGGATAATAACTCATATGGGTTAATCATTTATCATATTGATGGTTAGTCCATAGGGTTCTGGAACGCACTTCAATGGAAAAACGGACTATAAGACACAAGTTCATTTAGTCCATTGGGGCTAATGGTGTTTAGGCGGTGGATCCAGCGAAGCTCACATTGGAGTAAAAGTTTTTCTCGATTTCCCCCTCTGTCCAGAGGGGGTACATGATCAATCACCATGCATCTCAAACTCGCGAGGGTATGCCTAAACGAAAGGAAGTGTTGAGCGACTGGGGTGTCAGCTTTTCCAGTGTCTAGAGCCATGCGGATAGTGGAGCGGTGGTTGGCCATTCTTTCCCTCAGTGTTGTCACTGTTTTGCCTATATAGAATAGGCCACACGGGCATTTGATAAAATATATCAGGAATTTGGAAGTGCATGTTAACCTGAATTTAATGTTAATTCACTTGCCTGTGTGTGGATGGTTAAAAAATGGACCAGTCATTAGATAATTGCATGTCACACACGAGGGACATTTGTAACATCCCATTTTAGTTGTCTGTAGCCATGTTTTCGCATCATCTGCCAAATAACACTTTTTAGGGTCAGTTTTTACAAGAATGTCTCCTAGATTTCTTCCCCTTTTGTATGCAATCCTGGGCCTCGTTCTGAATACTGGTGGAAGTGTGATGTCTCTCTCGAGAACTGACCAATGGTCAAAAATAGCCTTAATTAAAGGTGTTTTATCAGGTGTATACGTAGTGATAAATGTTAATCTGTCATCACTGGTTTTGTTTGTATTCACCTTCTGGTTCAGTAGCAATTCACTCTGTGTGCGTTGTAGGGCCTTCTGTTTGCTGACCAATAGGTCTGTTAATTTGTATCCCCTTTGCACAAATTTCTCAATAAGTTGATCCATCTGCTCCCGTAGGGCAATAGGGTCAGAATTATTTCTGACCATCCGTACCATCTGTGAGTATGGAGTGCTTCTCATGATATGTGGAGGATGGCAGGAGGTGCGATGAAGCAGAGTGTTGCGATCCGTGTTTTTAGTGTACGTGGTAGTACGGATTTCAGTACCCGTAAGGCTTATTAGGACATCAAGGAAAGAAATTTCCATTTCGCTAATGTTGGCTGTAAAGCGTATGGTTGTCGGTTACTCATTTAGTTCTTTAACCATATGTAAAAAACTTTCAGTAGAGCCCACCCAGAGCATGAACAGATCGTCATATATAAATTGTGTGGGAATGCAATGCAAAAATAATTTAATTATGAAGCAACATTTGATTACTATAAATCAAGTCATTGTGGTTGGCTTAAGCCTGTTACAGAATTAATTCAGATGGTGAGATTGTGTATGTGTCTTTGTGATGAAATTCCCTCCCAGACTTTGATAAATATAAATATAATTATGCTTTAATGTTGGAATACACAGCAGCACAAAACTAAACATTCTGGATTGTTCAAAGCAACCAGTTCTGCTTTCATGTATTGTTTTGCAAGGGCCAGAACTCCAAGAGGTTCCTGAATGAAGAAATGTTAAATTTTTACTAAAGGCGTACATTCTCCTAGAGAACAATTATTTGACAGCTTGCCAGGTAATATCTTTTTTATTTGGCCATTAAATTGATCACCTTCCAGCCACTTTCAGTAGTTTTATGTCACAAAGTGCGTGCTGATTCAATTTACAATGACAATTACAGGAAATATTTTTTAACATGTTACCAATTTAAAAAAAAAAACAAAGAAACCTTTGTGCTCTTGTATCTTAATAGTAAATGTACACTTGCTTGCATAAGAACTGTGATTTTATTTAAACACTGAATGTCAACCATGACATTTATATGAATACATTAAACATATCAGTTCCTGGAATACTAAGGTAGCTTGTATGTGTGGATAAAGCAAACTGAGCTGTCAGGAATATTATTGAAATTAACCAGTGTGATCAAAAAAATGTCAGGAGGGTTATTTTGCATACTTTACTTTTATTATAGGAACAAAGGCAGAAGTCAACAGAACAGCTGGAAATTCTAACCTGCCCAACATAATTATCTAAACCCCCAAATGATATCTGTCAGAAATAATCACATATCATCGTAAGATGAAGGTAACTTGTAATTTTGAACTTAAGTCTGCATATTTTTATTTTCCCTATATGTAGAATGAAATTGCTTTTTCACAAATAATACACAGTAAGGTTGGAAGGTCTCCCACTGTCTGTCCCATGGACGACAGAATGCCTGACAATATAAAAGGTTTCAAAAGAGGAAAAGGCCAAGGGATAATAAATGTTGCTAATCTAGGTTATGGTTAGAGTGTTGTCTACAATGATAATGCACAAACCAAAAGAATCATCATCATCATCAAATTCTGCAACTTTCAGATGCAAAGTACTGTTCAGTAAAAAAATAAAAACTGAGTAAATAGATGGGTGGTGCAAAATAAAAAATATTTCTAATAAAGTTAGTTAGCCACAAATGTGATATATAAAGGCTGGAGGGGCACATGAGGCATCATTGTTCAGTGAGTTTGCAATTGATCCTTAGCATGCAGTCAAAGCCAAACAGTCATGACCAATAGGCCCACCCCCCTCAAGTCACTGATTGGTTACGGGCTGTTAACCAAGAGATTTGAAAAGCAAGAAGTAATGTTTGGGCTATTATGTTATAGATCCAGTCACTCCAGCCTTTATACAATACATTTTGGCTAACTAACAGTATTAGAAACATTTTTTATTTTGCACAGCCAATCTATTTACCCAGTTTTTATTTTTACACTGAACTGTTCCTTTAGGGTTGGGGCAGACTGGGCGATTTCAGGGAGATTAGTCGTCTGGCGACTAATCGCCGCTTCTTTGGGGCAACTAATCTCCCTGAATGGTTTGCTGTTATCTTGCACCCACAAGCACTAAAGTCGCCTGCGCCTATTCACACGCGGCGTCACATTTTTCAGAGTCGCTGAAAATTGCCCCAACCCTTAAGCTTACCTTTAGTTTGTTACACATAGGGGCATTATTATTATTCACTAATTCGAGGACTTTTAGCCCTCGAATTCGGCCAAATTCGATAAGCATTTGACTATTGAATGCTTATCGAATAGTTTCAGGCTATTTTAACTTTGCTATTCGATTTCTTCATAAATACCGATCGTTCGATTTCACAAAAAAAAATCGTGAAATTTCCTCTGATCGTTCGAAAAAATTCGTACAATTCGAACGATTGAGGCGTTCGATCGTACAAATGGTATTCGAGCAGGTGATAGAAAAAAAAGCCTTTGGGGGGATTCCCATAGGCTTCTATTGCAATTCGGTAGGTTCAATCTGGCGAAGCAGGCAATCGAATAAAATTTTAAAGTACTTCAATCATCCAATGGTCGAATGATCAAATATCCGATCATTTGATCTATTCGATACACTCGAATTTTGCGTATTCAATGATCGAAGTGGCCAAATTTGCATATTCGAATGTATGATAAAATCGTACGATCGGAATTCGAATTATTTACGTGAATTTTGTAAATCTGCCCCATTATGTTCCATTCTTAGAAACTGCTTAAAGGAAAACTATACCCCCCAAACAATGTAGGTCTCTATAAACAGATATTGCATAAAACAACTCATATGTAAAACCCTGCTTCATGTAAATAAACCATTTTCATAATAATACAACTTTTTAGTAGCATGTGCCATTGGGTAATCATAAATAGAAAATTGCCATTTTAAAAAATAAGGACAGCCTCCTGGGATCCTAGGATCCAACGGTGCACACAAACATACCAAACAAACTATAAAGTTAGGTCACATGAGCCAATTAACAGACAGAGATGTGTCTTTTACTCCAACACTTCTTCCCTTTACAGTTAGAGTTGAAATATTTCTGGTCAGGTGATCACTGAGGCAGCACACAGACCATCATGAAATGGTGGTTCAAGGCAAGAGATGTAAAGGGGCAATATTTACTTAAATATATATACCAGGTAGGTAAGATTCTTTAATATGTCACTTGATTTGATTTAAACTATCTTTTGCTCAAAAATTCATTTTCGGGGTATAGTTTTCCTTTAATTTTGCTACACTGAGCCAAAGACTATTGCTCTGTGAGGCTACAATGTTATTAGTGTATTGCTGCCTTTTATTACTTTTCTTTCAGTCCAGGCCCTCTCTGCACTGACTGAGCCATAGATGTAATTTTCTAGATAAGAAACGTCACAAGAGAAGTAAGTTTTCATCAGGAATTCAGAACTTATATTTAAACGTCAGTGTTACTTAAGTATAATAACCTGGACATGTAATATATGTTCTTTACATAAAGGTGTACATTTTTGGATGCAATTACATTTTAATGTATTTCATATCCAGGGTCAGCCAAGAGGTGTAGGCAAAATGTCAATGAACAATGTGCAGGGTTTGGGTTAATTCCTCTACTTTTTCCCAGGCTGGGGGATTTCTTTAAAAGAAATGATGTATTATTAAGGTAATAAATAATTATTTAATATGATTTCTTATTACATAGAAAAAAGAAATCATTTTTACAAGAGTTATTTGCTTTAAATTAACTCTATGGGAAATGACGTTATAGTAATTTAGAGTTTTCTGGATAACAGGTTTCTGAATAAAGGTCTTGTACCTGTAAAAACACGCTGTGCTGTGTTAATTTTGCTTGACCACTTGTCTAATTTTACTCACTGCACTCTATGCATTGTAATTTTAGGCCTTCTGTTATAGATTCCTCAAGGGAACTTTTCATGCCAAGGACTATATAACTGCCACAAGGACATTCCTTGAAAGCTGAGAAAGCTAAGCTAACCTTCAGCATTATAAAAGTTCTTTATACAGAGAGCAGTTAAAATGTGATTTTAGGGCCAAAATTAGAGATCACTGGACCAATGCATTGCAGAGAAGCTTAAGAATTTAACATATAGGAAAAATGAATGCAACTCTGCCTTAGTCCCAATAGCCATAAAATATCAATGGGATGCTGGAGAGCTGGAGGGCAGCAGGTGGGACATCCCTAATACATTTACTAAAAACTATCTTACAATTGTTATACAATAATATAGTGTGTTATTTGAGTTCTTAGCAACAATGTAAACAGTCATGCTCCCTATGTGCTGATTGGTACCATTGCCTCTCTTCTGCTCTCATTAATAGGATTCTGTCATGATTTTTATGGTGTAGTCTTTATTTCTAAATTACACTGTTTACACTGCAACAAACTGACTCTGCCAAATAAAATAATATTCCTGATCCAAGTGTATTTTTTAGTTGTAATACTGGTGTGTAGGCAGCCACCTCAGGTCATTTTGACTGGTCATGTGCTTTGAGAAAGAGCCAGCACTTCATGATGGAACTGCTTCAGATAGGCTGATGTTTCCCCTACTCAATGTAACTGAGGGAGTCGCAGAGGGCATGGATTTTTACTAATGAGTGCTGCTGTTCTTATCTACCAGGGAGCTATCAAGTTACCTTTCAATTGTTCTTCTGATGGGCTGCAGCAGTAAAGAGAGACTGAAGTTTATCAGAGCACATGACTGAGGGCAATTGTCAATATGTCTAGCCCCATGTAAGATTTCAAAATAAAATGTAACAAAAAAAAATCAGTTTGCTCCTTTTCCCATGACAGTATCCCTTTAACTAAACACAAAACTTCCCCCCAGTTTCTGCATCTGAAATTCCATGAATGTAGCGCTGTCAGGTACAAGACAGCCTTGTATTTAATACCTGCCAAAGAGGTAGAGTGAAAACATGTCAACTCACCTGTATTTGTTGGTAGCCTCCCTGAGTATTTTAAAGTATTACAAATCTAATGCAGTGTTGTGCTGCACTGGTAAAACTGCTGTGTTTGCTTTAGAAACACTACTATTTTTTATACAAATAGGCTGTTGTGTAGCAATGGGGCAGCCATTCAGAGGAGAAAATACTCAGGTTACACAGCAGATAGCTAATAAGCTCAGTAGAATACAATGCCTACCTCCCAACTGTCCTGTTTTGAGCGGGACAGTTATGCTTTGAATAGCTCAACCCACAGTCCTGGATTTGTACTGAACAGCCAGAAAAAAGATACAAAGTTTCTAACCTAATTGACCTTTGGTAGGGAGCTCAGAATAGATAGGAAAGATACTTTTGTAACAGTTTTAGATAAGAAGGTCTCTTGGGACAACTAAGACTCACATCTTAAAGGGCAATTCACCTTCTCATTAGCAAAACTGTAATAACCCATAAAAACCACATAAATGTGTTCAAACTTAAATAATCTGGCAAATTTTCTAAAATGGACATGGTAATTAACGGTGTTGCCACAAAAATGGGCATGCTCACAAACATTTTAAACACTCTGCGCGTCAAATTTTTTTGTCCCTCTTTAGGTTTCCAAAGTGTTGGGAGGTATGACAATGGTATTGTCTGTTATCCACTATTAAACATGTGCCATATAGAATTTTTTTTGCCACTATTACACAGCAGCTTGTTTATATTAAAAGGATGGGATATGACCAGTGCAGCCACAATAACCCCAGATCTTGGTTTGCATCTATGTGAAAAGTGAAAACAACGTGGAGCTTTGTAGCAGTTTAGCCACACACGTTACATGAGGTCTTATGTGTCTGTTGAAACCAATTCCTTTAGATCAGTGATGATCACAAAGGCACCACATTTTTCCTTTTAATATTCAGTTGAGGTCCCACGTCAAAATTTTGCAGAAAAAAACCAGTGCTTTACAGTCTCATTCTGCAGGCCGTGTTTTTTATTTAAGACCCCTGGTTGTTGTATTAATAGTGCTTCATCACTTGCTTGTGCTAAATAAATAATTATGATCAGGTTTGTGGGGGCTCTGGGCAAATAACTGCACCTTTGCATCCTAAAACCAGGCCTATGAGCATATACCAAGTGCTGTTTTTGAAATACAGCAGCATTCTCATACAGCTGTTTCTTCATATTATCTTGGCTCTTGCCAAGACTCTCCAATTCTTAAATTAAGCTATTAAATCAAATATGCCTGAATATTCAGTCCGTAAAGCCAAAGAAATAATATAAATTATTATTTTTCAGAGCAATGTATTTGCCTAAGAAAATGACTAATTTCTTGAAACACAGCTCTGTACAATATAAACTGTAAAAAAAAGAATCTACTGATAACTTGCAGCTATAAAGTTATGAATAAAAGTATATATGAGGCAAATTATTAACATTGAAGACAACCATCACTGGTGATGTTGCCCATATCAACCAATCAGATGTTTCTTATAGATGACTGGTCAAATCGAATTGCTGATTGGTTGGTAATGGCATCATCACTGGCATTGTTTATATCCAATGTTAATAAATATACCTCTATTGTATAAAACACACACCACTGAGGTATATCACTATGGCAACCACAGAACAGATGGGTCACCTATCATGTAACTGCAGCTAACCTACCATTTCACTTTGGCATATCATATTATATGCTGCTCTTTTTCATATTAATCCCTGTGTAATTAAACTGCTGATTAATTCACTCCTGTATCTGTCTTGTATGCCAGTGTGTAACTCAAGCCCTTTTTTACAGAAAGCAACAAAAGAAAATATTGGGCTCTTGGTAGCATTATAGAGATTCACTAGAGGATCTTCAGGGAAAACTAGGCTAAATCAAGAGGCGCCTAAAAAGATGCTGACTCCAAGCACAGCAGGGTAATCTTAGCCACACGGAAAGCCTTGCACTCCCAAGGAAAACTTAATTTATAGGTGGTGCACAATTGGGAGAAGGGTTCCCCACAGACCAGAACCACTGTCACTGGACAATGCAAAGAGGAATTTTAAAAACCCGTGGCTTTCCACAGTAGTGGGTTTTCAGCCAAAAAAACAACCAGCTAACAGAATGGTATGCACCTCTCAAGTAATAAATACCACCCTGCTGCTTTCTGCTCCTTAAACTATTACATGGCCTCAAAAAAATTCCAATGGTATTCCAGTTTAGAACTGAATTGAAAACCCCTTAATTAAAAACACTTTAAAGTGGACCTGTCACCCAAAAAAATATTCAAAATCACTATTTTATCACATTAGTCAAGCAAAATGAACATTAATTAGACTATATAAATTATTTTAATCTTGTTTTCTTCAGTCTGGGAATTCATAATTATACCAAACAGGCAGGAGCCATTTTGTGGACACTGTTATTAAGGCAAGCCTTGCATAATCTCAGAATCTTGTTTGTGCACCAGAATTGGTGACCGGATGTCTATCCCCATATCCTGGCTACACAATTAAATGGTTAAGGGAACTGGGCGAATGTGTGGGGAGCTGTGGCATCTAGGAAGTGCTGAATGGAAAGTGAAAGTAATTATCTGCCACGCCTCTATGCCTAAGGCATAGAGGAGTGTCAGACAATATTTGATTGACAGCTGAGATTTTTAAATGAGTTTAAAACAGCTATGAATGCTTTAATTAAAATTTGAAATTGAATTTCATGTTTGATTTGAAAAGGACTTTTATTATACAGATTTTTGTGTCTGGGTGACAGGTCCACTTTAAAATTCAAACACATTTAAATTTAACATTCAGGGAAGCATCATCAATAAAGGAAAAATTTTGTTTTGCAAAGTCATATGTTCTCCTGTGCTGAGCAGAACAGATTGTCCCTTTAATTAAAGCACATTTATATCCTTGTTTCTGGCTATGAACCTGCAGCTGGGGTCCCTCAGAGGACCAAATCTAGGACAGCTCTAATCAAATTCTTACACGGAGGCAAATTCAGCAAATCTAAGGATATTGAAGGAAGCTTTCTATCTCACAAGTTTAGGGTATGATCTGGTATCGGGGAAGCCTAAAATCATGTTTGTAGCTCAACATTTTAAAAAATATGTGGTATTCTGTAGTATTGAGATGTAGTACCGTGTTAGCCATTCGAAAAAAAATGTAAAAATTGTAAAGTTTGGTGATACCTTTTACTGGCTAACTGAATAAGTAACAATTGCAAGCTTTCAGAGCACACAGGCCCCTTCGTCAGGCAAAATACAAATGAACATTGAAAAGGCACATTATATATACAAATAGATCACTGAAAAAGGGTTTATGGGCAATAAATTAGAAAGTTACAGATAGACAGAGATAACTTGTAGAAGGTAATAAAAGTAATTAGGGTGGGTTGTAAATAGTCCAGGTGTCTGGATTCAGTCAGGTCAAACTATGCTAATCGAATAGTTTTAGGCTAACCTTTTATTTGATCTTCGATCATTCGACGATTGAATAACGATCATTCGATCATTCGAATGAATTATTCGATCATTCGAATAATTCGTATGATTCGAACGATCGAATATTCGACCATTCGAATCCTATTCGATCATTCGATTGTTCGCTATTCGATGATCGAATAAGACAAATTTGCATATTCGACCAATCGAATTAATCCTACGATCGTTATTCAATCGAATTCGATCAAACTTCGATTGATTCACGTGAATTTAGTAAATCGGCCCCTTAATGTTATGTTTTATTTTGTCCTTTCCCTTTACTTTCCCCACTAAATGCATATTATTCTGACATCAATAATTATAATACACTGCTAACTGGATAAACAACATGTTCAAGGAATGTATAATATGCTTTGGAAAACTAATAAAAAACTGTATATTCTCGGTATATAGATTTGGCCACTAGAACTCAGGACCTTAGGGGATCAAGGCATTCTAAAATGCAGTCTATAAGCCTTCTATTTGGTACTCAAGGCTCAGGGCAAACAAGGCATATCCTCCACAAAACACGACCATGCAGCCTGTCATTTGCTGATTGAGCACTTGTTCATCAGTGGAGAATACACTGCAATACATCTGCAATAAGACTATTGTTAAGAGCAACAAACCTAAATTATTGTCTATCTGTATTTTTTAAATCAGGGGCCCCAACCACCGAGCCGCAGGCATACTTGAACTGGGCCGCCGAGCCGAGTCAGAAATTGACCTAGCACGCATGAAATTTAATCGCAAGTCCTAATTTGACGTGGCATGTGCAGTTAAAGCCCCCCCAGTACTTGAAAACAATTTGAACCGGTCCCTGGGCCAAAAAAGGTTGGGTACCCCTGCTTTACATTATTAGAGGTTTGAGTTTATTTGAGAGAAAAAAACTGTAGTATCAAAATGTGCAAGGAGTTGCAATAACTGTACCACACATGATTCCTTTATACAGGAACTGTACTGAACACTTGTAACTGTGTGAGAAGATTCCTCTAGGAGCGTCTGCAAATTATTTTCCTTGTACCATAAAAGCTGTAGTTTGAAAGGAGATGCAGTGACAACTGTTGCTACTAATCTCTACATGACATAAGTTTATAGGGGTGGAGTATATTAGAACTATTTTGTTATCTGTTAAGAAACAGACTATTTTTTATCTCTTATGGCCATTTCGGTGCATTAGAACATTGTAAAATAAAATGTATTAGTTGACTTAGTGGTACAAAAGTCACACTATTTAAATACTGTATTGTGCACCCCTCTGAATACAAGGAAGAATAAAAGTATAACTTTTTGAATACATTATTTCTTCTTGATATATATGTACCCATAGTGCAAATAAATTCCATATATTGTTGGAAATAGTCAACCCCAATATTCAATAGCCACTGCTGCAAATCTGCTGAAAAATTAACCAAGGAAAGCAACAGAGCAGACTCTGTGAAACTAAACCTATGGAAGGATCATGAGCAAGCATTTTTGAGCATCTTGTAGCTGGTAACAGAGGAGAATAGGCTGCAGTGACGTATGGAGCAAGGTTGCAACCAATCTTCTGCCAGGCTGGGACAACACATGAGATCAAACCGCCTGACCTGGTCATATATGTTACAACCTGGTAATGGGAGAGAATTCAAAACAGTAAGTACTACAAAAAGTCAAAATATACTAGGGGCATTAAGAGGGTTATTTATTAAGGTTCAAGTTGTTTTTTTCCCATAAAATTTGAGTTTTTAAAGGTTGTTTTCATTAAAGACTCAAATTTTCGGGTTAACAAAAAATAAAATACCAAGAAGCTTGAAATATGTACTTTATTTGTAAAGCGCTGTTAAGGAGCCACAGCGCTGTGCAGTGCATAAAAGTACAACATATATATAAAAGTATACATGGGGAGAAAAATCACATAATAAATATATACAGAATCATAGGACAAAGAGGTTAAGTGCTATGTGGTAAGAGACATAGTGGGAAGGAGGTCCCTGCCCTGTAGAGCTTACAGTCTAAGTGGATTGGAGGTTAACATACAGGTACAAAATGGAGATGAAAAAGTGCACATGGTAAGGCATAGACAGTAAGCGCAGGGCTAGGCTACTGTTCTAGTGATCCAAAAGGTAGGCTCTTAGATTTGGATGTGGATGTGGGTGGTGTAAAGAGAAGGTGGCTCTGAGAAGAGCGGAGAAGATGACCAGGAACGTATAGCGAGACAAGAGAAGAGATGTAGTGAAGAGCACAGGAGTGAAGGGCTTTGAATGTTAGCAGAAGGATTTTATATGCTATCCTTTGCTTGACAGGCAGCCATGCTAAGGATTTTAGTTGGGGTTGAGCAGATTCTCTTTTAGGAGAGAGTAGAAGAATCCTGGTAGCAGAGTTTAAGATTGATTGGAGGGGAGAGAGATGGGAGTCAGGAAGACCAGTTAGGGCTCGTCCACACGGGGAGATTTCGGGGAGATCTGTCTTGTGTAGCCGGTGCGTACAGCTACCAATCTATTCGGGAAGATTCATCGCGGCGATTAGTCGCCAGGCGACAGATCCCCCCGAAATCTCCCCGTGTGGCCTTACCCTTAGGAGGAGATTGCAGTAGTCTAAGCGAGATAAGATAAGGGCATGGATTAGTGTTTTGGCTGTTGTTTGAGAAAGAAATGGGCGTATCTTGGCTATGTTGCAGAGGAAGAAACAACAGGTTTTGGCAGTATTATTAATGTGATTAGAGAAGGTGAGGGACTGGTCAAAGATGACCCCTAAGCAGCGTGCTGAGTTAACCGCGTTAATGGTCATGTCATCAATACTAATGGTGAAAGGAGGAGAAGGGTTCAGTTTGGGTGGAAAAGCCATGAGCTTGAGGTGAGGTGGCGCTGGTTCATCCAGGAAGAAATAGCTACTAAAATAGCTATCTGGGTTTGAATGTCAGTGGTTAGTGAGGGTGTGTCTAAATATATCTGAATGTCGTCAGCATATAGGTGATATTTAAAGCCAAAAGAAGATATAAGGTCTCCTAAAGAGAAAGTGTATAAGGAGAACAACAGAGGTCCAAGTACAGAACCTTGAGGTACCCCCACATTAAGATGAACAGGAGGAGAGGATTTGTTTGCAGAAGTAACAAAGAAGGAGCGGTCAGAGAGGTAGGAAGAGAACCAGGATGCAGCTTGATCAAGGATACCAACAGAGTGGAGAACTTGCATTAGAACAGAATGGCTAACAGTATCAAAAGCAGAGGATAAGTACAGGAGAGTAAGAATAGAGTAATGACATTTGGCCTTAGCATTCTGGAGATCATTTGCAACTCTACATAAGGCAGTCTCAGTGGAGTGTGCAGGTCGAAATCCAAACTGCATAGGGTCAAGTAGATTATTGGTACAGAGAAAGTTAGTAATACGGGAGAAGACAAGACGTTCCAGAAGTTTAGAGTCTAGCAGTAAGAGAGAGACAGGACGGTAGTTAGACAAACAGGATGGGTCCAGTGTAGCCTTTTTCAGGATGGGCTTGACACAGGCCTGTTTGAATAACGAGGGGAAAGTAGCAGAAGTGAGTGAGGAATTGAATTTATGAGTAAGGACTGGATTAAGGACAGTGGTGCACTGTTTTAGTAGAGGTGATGGGATAGGATCAAGTGAGCAAGTTGTTGATGGAGAGGACAGGAGAAGTTTAGAGACTTCAGGCTCAGATACACGATCAAAAGAGTTGAAGGTGGGAATAGAAGCTTTAGGGGGAATGAGAGTAATGGTATCTGAAGGGTGGGAAAATTGTTTGTGGATGGAGTCAACTTTGCATTCAAAGAAGTCCGCAAAGTCCTGGGGGGTATGGTCAGGTGTTACCGAGTCATTTGTAGAGGGATGAAGTAGCGAGTTGAATATTGCTGTTGTTTAGCCTGGGATAGGGCAGTGCCAAGGCAGGTCATGAGAAATTAATAGTGGAAGAACTCAGCTTTTGTACTTGATTTTCTCCACATGCGCTCTGCCTCTCGCATACAAAAAAAAATTGCGTCTGGTCATTCATCCAGGGATGAGGATTAGGAATTTGACTGCGTTGTGGCTGCAGAGGGGCATGGGTGTTGATAGCAGCAGACAGAACCAAGTTGTAGGTATTTACTAGTAAATCAGGATCAGAGGAAGAGGTGATGGAGGAGAAGCTAGAACTGAGAGAGTCAGATAGAGCAGTTACATCAACAGTACGGGTGTTGCGAACTAGAATTTATTGTTGAGAGTTAGAAGAGGAGGGAGTGTGTGAGATTGAAAAAGAGATAAGATGGTGATCAGAGAGAGGGAATGGATCAATGTTAAATGTAGTTTTTTGGTAAAAACAAGATCTAGGCAGTGACCATCCTTAGGGGTAGGTGTATTTGTCCACTGCTGGAGATCAAAGGAGGTGGTTAAATGGAGAAAACGTGATGGCCAGGACTGGGAGGGGTTATCAATGTGACAGTTGAAGTCACCTAGAATAATTGCAGGACTGTCAGAGCATAGGAAAAAAAGAGAGCCAGGATTCAAAGTTTGAGAGAAATGTGGCAGGAGATTTAGCAGAAGGAGGTCTGTAAACAACTGCTACCTGTGCAGCGAGAGGATAGAACAGTTGAACTGCATGCACCTCAAAAGAGGGAAAAAAGAAGGAGGAAGGTGTAGAGATTAGTTTATAGCGGCAGCGAGGGGAGAGCAGAATGCCTACTCCTCCCCCACGGCCAGTAGTGGGGGGGGGGGGTATGAGAGAAGGAGAGTCCGCCATAAGAGAGAGCAAAAGGCATCATGAATTAAAGTGGATTTGTTAGTAACAGGGCAGGTATTAAGAATCGCACAGGAGAAGGGGAGATGAGCAGAAGGGAGAGTGGGAATTTGAATAAGGTTGGAAAGGTTAGCAGTATTTGTAGGTTTAGGCAGAGGGGTCCGTTACTTGGGCGATAGCAGATGGGTATATGACAGGGACCCGGGTTAGGAGAGATATCACCTGCAGCTGGTAACAGTAGAAGAGAGAGTGAGAGCAGGTGGGAGAAAGATTTGAACTTCCTATGCTTATGTAAAGTAGTAGTTGCAGGAGTAAAGACGTTTGAGAAAACTATATAAGGTATAGGAGCAGCAGGGTGTGGAATGGAGCAGAGAGGGAGATATTAAAATAGAGTAAGGACTCGAGAAGTGAAGGAAGAAGCTACCTTTGGAAGCACAAACATGAATGATATTAGCAATATTACTAACATTCTGTCAGTGTATCTTTAGATAGATCTTAATTACTGAATTAGAAGTCTGATCTTCTTACCAGTATTAAATGTTAAAAAAAAAAGTATTATACAGGGTCATAGTGCAAATGTACTTTAAAATTCTAGTGCAACAATTATAATTGAAAACTGTTTTTGTAAAGCAGAAATCTGCAGGGGAAAAAAGAATATGTATAAAGTCCAGGATCCAGAGGCAAACTGGTTTTCTGTGACAGTGGTTGTAGAAAGCTGCAGTTTGAAATTTGGAAGCAGATTCAGAACAAGCTGTGTAGATGAAGTTCCAGTTGCTGGGGGTCCAATCCAGGTTCCAACTCCAGTTCTAACTCCATACTTAAACTTCATACTTTAAGCCTTCAAAATGTCAGCCTAAACACCCTGCAAGCCTTCCCCAGAGTGAGTTTAAATTTAAGGAGAGGCAGACTAGATAGTTGGGTAAGAGGGAGTGGCAGATCATGCAGATCTAGTTAACACCTGACATCAATAGAGCAGGCATCACAGACAGTTCAGTATGGGGAAGACAGACTGGGGCCACAATTAAGCACAGATGGTGGAAATTTAAGGAAATTAAATGGAAAAATTACCAGAAAAATCTAGCAGAGCAGCATTTAAATATCATGTAGAAAGTCAATGGCAGAGGTCCCTTTAACCATGTGAAGATGATATAGCCTTCATAATCTTCAAGGGGTTTTTTGGTGGTTTTTGCTTGAAAACAAAATTGATTTGAGTGTTCGAGTTTTTCACCCCAACTACATTAAAGTTTTTTCATAAATCAGAAAACGTTATAGTTGTGTGTTTATTCGAGGCATGAAAACTTCACAAACCTCACAAACTTGAACTTTGATAAATAACCAACTTAAAGTCTTGGTTTAACTAAATTAAGTATAGTCAGGAGTATTGCACCAATGAGAAACTCACCTCAGGTGGCAGTGCCCCACTAAGTACCAGGGCAGCAAAAATGCTGCTCCTTGTACTTTAAGAGAAGAATTTCTGGTTTTCAAACAAGAAATTTGGCTCTTCTAGTGCAGATAGCACAATTATGATCGCTAACGTCCAGGCCCTCTCTGCCACCCTCGTGGACTCCCCGTACCCCCTCCGGTGCAAAAGAGTGAGTGCACAGGGGAGGGGGATGATAGCAACATCAAGCTGATTCAGAAGGTGGAGGGTCCAGGATCGTCCCTGAGTATAGTTTATGCCCAAGTGTGTCAATAGTTTAAAGTGTTTAAAGTAGACCTAACTGGTGGTGTGGCTACCAATGGGAGAGGGCTGAATTTGACGGACAGTTATAGCAAACTGAAGTCACATTAGTTATGCCTAAAGACACTAACATGCTGTAAATGGACAAACCAATGAGCCTGAAGTAAAAGCCTGAGAAATGTTTTATTTAGAGAGAAATACGACAATCAAAATATAGATTTCTTTTGTGTTATCACTTGTTCGTTAATATACAGAATTCACAATATCTTGCTTGGTTGAAACCAAGCTGAAAATGTTATCCAGACTTTGCATTAAATTAAAAAACTATTCTCCCTCTAGTGCCATCAAGTCAAAATAATTGTCCATCATCAGTGCATAATTAGCATTGTAACTGTATTCTTCACATTTTATAAAAATAAAATAAAGCTTGCGGGGGAAAAGTTAATGAGGAGACTGACGTGCCATTTATCCGCGTTATATTACATCTCTGGCTCATCCAGATTTTTGACAAGTTTACCCATGATTCCTTGTCATTAACAATCACTGCTTCTCTCTCTTCTTCCTATTGCTCTTTCTACTATAGTTTGGAGAATGTTGATCATTTAGACTTTCCTGAATAAATGCTATAAAAAGCTGAATGTAGCATAACAGTTTTTTAAAGCAATAACGAGGCCATCCATTATAGTGAAGCTGCCATAAAACTCACTAAGTCACCCCCATAAATATAG
Organism: Xenopus borealis; assembly: GCA_024363595.1. Lineage (NCBI taxonomy): Eukaryota > Metazoa > Chordata > Amphibia > Anura > Pipidae > Xenopus > Xenopus borealis. Next base: position 84,420,196 of record CM044437.1, read on the forward strand.
CTGAATCTAGCAAATTATTACTTTCAAATTCACAGCCATTTCCACATTTTCTGTAAAGTAAATGTAATTAGTTTTTCGTAGCATGATGAGTATTACTGCATCCTTCTGCAACCTACAAAGACAGGTAATGCTTCTCCTGAATAACCGTGCACTTCCTACAATGTCTCAATAAACTAAGCTGAAGAACAGAAGGGTCAGCTCCGTTTCTCTGCATTGTATCCAGGCTTAGATGATTGCACCACCCGACTTATTTAGCTAACTGAGAATATAGATGGGATACAACTAGAAGAAATTTACTTTTAACAACTCCCCCATCACAAATTCATCCCATGCCCAGAGCTTTGCGTTACCTCTAAGTCTGCTCTTTCACTCTTCACTTTCAGTCAATCAATAGTAAAATTGTCAATATGATGCTTGCAATATTTGTTCATGTGCCTTACAATACATCATCAAAATTCAAAGTTCATTCACTTATCATAGCATCGTAAATGTAAATTAGTAATTGAATCCACAAACCATCTACAGGCGATAACTGATCTAATCTCAGGCTCATATACCTTACTATACATGTTTCTCTGCCCTCCTACTGTAATTTACTATTTAACCATTTATTAGAATATTTAAAGGAACAGTAACAAAAAAAATTAAAGTAATACAAATACAATGCAGTGTTGCCCTGCACTGGTAAAACTGCTGCAGTTGCTTCAGAAACACTATTGTCAGTGATCCCCAACCAGTAGTTTGTGAGCAACATGTGCTCTCCATCCCCTTAGATGTTGCTCTCAGTGGTCTCAAAGCAGCTGCTTATTTTTGAATTTCTAACTTGGAGGCAAGTTTTGGTTTCACAAAACCCAGGTGCATTGCCAAACAGAGCCTCAATGTAGGCTTACAATCCACATAACAGCTACCAAATGGCCAATCAGAACAATTTTGTGGCACCCCAAGAACATTTTTCATGCTAGTGTTGCTCTCCAACTCCTTTTACTTCTGAAAGTTATTCACAGGTTCAAAAGGTTGGGGATCCCTGGTTTATATAAATAAGCTGCTGTATAGCAACAGGGACAGTAATTTAACTGAGAAAGGGCTCAGGTTACACAGCAGATAGCAGATAAGCTCTGTAGAACATAACTGTGTTATCTGTTATCTACTATTTAACCTATTCCATATAGCCTTTTTTCAATATCCGCCAATGCTACACAGGAGCTTGTTTATATGAACTATAGTAGTGTTTCTAAAGAAAAAAACATCAGTTTTACCAGTGCAGGACAACAGTACATGATATTCATTAGTTTAAAACATTTTCATTTTTTGGTGTTACTGTCTCTTTAAGCAAATATATTTTAAAAATATGATTCAATCATTCATAGCATTCATGATAGTAGCTCCGGTTCATAAATACAATGTACGAAACACATTTTTTGTGGTGTTTTCACCACATTTTTTTCTTAAATTTACAATTTTTTTTTTAAATTAAATATAAAAAAACATTGGAAGCTTTAAGAGTAAAGATTTCTCCAGTTTTTAGAAAACATGATCAAGTGCAACAAAAAAAAAAAGCAAAACTCACCCCAGTTAATAAATCAGCCCCTTTGTGTATCTATAAAAACAACACAATGTTATACAGCAAATGTCTTAAATTGATTTCTGTCCCTGTTTCAGTCTGCAGTTTTTCGCCCTTTTTCAGAATACAGACATTTTGTCAAACGTTAAAATGGTACAATTTGAGTATATACAAAACGGCTTCATTGTGTATCAGGGCCCCTTTTTTCTAGAAATCTTGGAAGTCTCATGGGAAAATCATTCAAAAACACGGTCTGACATACCACTGCTATGCTGATGACACCCAGCTATATATGTCATTTAAACCCGACACGACAGATCCCATCCCAAAAATAAACTCATGCCTAGCTGAACTTCAGGAGTGGATGAACGAAAACTGGCTCAAACTAAATGCTGACAAGACTGAAGTTCTTGTCATCGGTGGCCAGCGCCTAACAGCAAAGCAGCGCCAGACACAGTCAATGCCACTGAGGTTAGGGACCTCAGATCTTGCTAGCTCCAACACTGTGCGCAGCTTGGGTTTACTAATTGATGGGGAATTAAACTTCAGGAGCCAAATTTCAGCTGTGGTGAAACATTCCTTCTATCACCTAAGGAATATTGCAAAAATTAAACACCTCATTCCTTCTGAGGTTCTTCCAACACTAGTTCATGCCTTTATCACATCACGACTGGACTATTGCAATGCCCTCTATGCAGGCCTTCCAAATAAAGACCTAAACCGCCTGCAGCTAGTACAGAATGCTGCCGCAAGACTGCTAACAAGCCAACCCCGCCATTGCCACATAACACCAATCCTTCGCTCACTACACTGGCTACCCATAAAATGGAGAATCCTTTTCAAAATTGGCATGCTGACATTCAAATCCCTACATGGCCTAGGACCCGGGTACCTGAAGGACTTGTTGCAACGACGTCACACCTCCCACAATCTTAGATCAAATGGATCCAATAATCTGACCACGCCTAGAGTCCAACTGAAAACCTTTGGATCCAGAGCTTTCTGTCATGCTGCCCCTACCCTGTGGAATGCCCTGCCAAACGGGATCAAGACAGCTCCAACCCTGGACACGTTTAAATCAAAACTGAAAAGCCACCTGTTTAGCCTGGCATTTATGGCCACATAACTTTTCCTCTGCACACATAGATATGTACAGAGATGAGACAAGCTTATGCGCTTTGGGTCCTACGGGAGAAAAGCGCTTTACAAATGTTGTTTGTTGTTGTTGTTTCTGCCAGTTAACTCTTCTGATAGGCACCCTGCATAAATACTAAATGCCCTGATATATTTCCTAACTACAGTATTGCATCAATGTTCTCTCACCTACGCACATGTTTAGTCTGTAAACTCTAGTGAGAAGGGCTGATTACATCAATATATTATTATTATAATCCTTTATAGAGATTATTATTATAATCCTTTATAGAGATTATACATCATCCACAGTACAGGTATGGGAACTGTTATCCAGAAAGCTCCAAATTACATAGACTCCACTTTATCTAAATAATCCAAGTTTTAATAAAAAATTATTTCCTTTTTCTCTGTAATAATAAAACAGTAGCTTGTAACTTACATGATATAATTAATCCTTACTGGAAGCCTACTGGGTTTATTTAATGTTTACATGATTTTCTAGTAGACATAACGTATGAAGATCTAAATTAAGATCTAAATTACAGAAAGATCCATTATGCTGAATACTCCAGGTCCAGAGCATTCTGGATAATAGATACTATATCTTTATTGCTCTAGTGGAGCTTACAATCTAAGGTCCCTCTCACAATTACTCCTAAAAGTAGTTTGTAGAAAGTATTTTTCAATAGAGAGATACATATAAAGGCTGGATCTGTATATAAGGGGGGGGGGGGGTTAAATACTAACAAATACTTCTTCAAAAGCTTTATTCTTTTGTAGGGAGGCATCTGACCATTTAATTTGTCCAATTTTGTTTTGTATTGTATGGATGGGGTCAAGGCTGTACAAGTGTTAAATTCTTCCACTTCTATTAAGCTATACAGATATTTTACAATTATTATGCTTTGTCTGTATAATGATGGCATATCTAACAGGGAGATTGTCTATACAACACTCACAACAGCCCCTGCTCCATCTTACAATCTGCAGCATCTATCATACACACCAGTCAATTTTAGGAGCCAGATAACAGGATTGGATGCTTTTGGATTGTGTGAGGAAACCAGTATACCCTAAGGAAAACCCACAAAAGCAGTGGGAGAACATACAACATATAGGCTGTAACAGTGTCGGACTGGCCCACCAGAAAACCAGGAAAACTCCCGGTGGGCCAAGGTGTCAGTGGGCCCTCATGCTGCTAAACTTTTGGCCTATTTCATGGCCATTCTCTATTTCTATGAGAACAAAGAGGCTAAATAGATGGAATAATTGATTATAGTATGTAAGGAAAACAAACTAGGAGAATAGAGTTTGATTGAGGACATGAAGAATATGAGTACTGAGAGTGGGCCCCTGGTCTAAGTTTTTATGGTGGGCCCCTGGTCTCCCAGTCCGACACTGGGCTGTAATGTCTTGTGCCTATATATAACTTCCTTGGCACTCCTTATAGTCTACCCACGATTCCCTCACTAATGCTTTGCAAACTTGCTTTCAAGATATATCTTGTATTTATTTCCAAGACGTCGGCTATTTCTGCCTGTTTCTCAAAGAGAGAATATTTAAATATATCGCTTAAGCCAAGAATTACATTACTCTTCTTAAGCTGGCCATATATACAGAGATCCGCTCATTTGGCGACCATGATATTGGGCTAATAAGATTGTGGGCCCTAAGGAGAATACGGATAGTTGGATCAAGGGCAGAATTAAAGAACCAATGCGATCCTCAATCCGTCAGGATTTTTAAACCTGCCTGATCAACATCTGGCCGTCTTTCAACCATATATTGATATGGGAAGCCTTTTGGAGGGCCCCTAAGACTGCCCGTGACCTTTAGCCCTCTATACCTGCTCTTCCCATAATGGATTATCATCTATACATCATGACTTTATCCCATGTATTTCATTTTATAGACTCCACACTACTGCCAACATACACCTTGTTTTATTGTAGTTAATTGGTTTTTACACAACTTGAGTCATGGGGTTTTCAAGTGTCCCCCTTTCATAAGTAGAACCATAACTACCCCATATATACTTTATGATGATTTCTAGTCTTTTTTATTCATAGTAGAACCCTCATGATTTTAAGTTTTCCCTCATTTTACATTGCTGTTTTGTGGCCCCAACTATATATCATGCATAATACATTTCCCTGATTTTACATAATTTTTTTGTGGTCCCCTAAAAAATGTAAAATGTAAATTTATTGAGCCATCAAACAAAGAACTAAAGTTAGCCACACACTGGAAACATTCCACACAGATCGATCTCTTTTAACCGAACCCATTTGCACAGAAAAATTGCACCTGGCCATTGGTAAATCCACTTGGCCAACTGTTTTAATTGTTATTCTTTTTTCTGTCACATTTTATCACACAAATTGTAGGTACTGTATATCCAAAACTGAAATGTAGGTTCACAAGGCAAACAAAAACATCAGTTAGCCTCCTTATGTGAATGCCAGGGTGAGCTAAATAACAGAGCTTTGTTAAAGAAAAGCATGCACCACAGTAGTATTTATTTAGCATAGCATATATTCAACAGAAAATGTCACAATGTAAGCCTTTTTTCTACTTTGTTCTTTTTGCTACTCTTTTTTCACCTTCATATCCTTAACTGGTTCTAGTACCAAATAATATAATTGTGAATGTGACCAAATGTTGCAAAAAAAACATGAAGGATTTCAACCCAACATTAATTTACAGTTAGTGATGAGTTCCTTTTACAATTGTTCTCAAAAGCATATGGTAGAAGAAAATGTACTTCTTTAAAAGGGATCACAGAAGCTTACCCAGGATGGCAACTTATTCATGACCCTAACAACATGTGCTCGAAAACTGACCAATTTAGGCAAACACAACACTAGAGAAGTAGAGACTTTTACCAACACATTCAAAAAGCAAATGCCATGAGAAATGTAGTATGTTTCGTTATCGCAAAAAAAACATTCTCAAAGATGCTTGCGCCCATTAGAGACATTTTCAACTGATTAAGAAGTTAATGACTTCCTCTCAAAACTGCTTTTGCAAACGTTTGCAGTATGTAATAAAATTTTGCAATTGCAAAACATTTTTTGTGACACAATATATAACAAAACTCCAGAGCAGGTGTTAAAGGTTCACAATGCACAATTAAGAATCACAATGCAATAAAAAGCCTAACTAAGAATATTACATTGTGACAAGTGAATTTCTATTTGCAAAGTTTCCCCCATAAACCACTACAAGTGTGTCTGGAATGTGGTAATGTTTTTGTGTTTCCTGCATGGCAACTCATGTTAACTTATCTAATTCTTCACTGTGGGTGTGTACCCACAGGAACGCACAGGAATCCTGTAGGCAGAAGAACAAAAATTAATTCTAATAAAAATAAGGAATACAGCAAATGGGCTTCTAAAGGCTCGTGAGTGCAAAGTCTAAAATGTTTCCAATTAACTTACAGTTGAAATTGTGCAGCATAAAGTACAGACTGCCTTCCCAACATCCACATCATCGCGCAACATTTTGTTACAATGCATAGTTAACAATTGGAGATGGGTTCCTTTTTTTTTTTTTTTTACTATTAACAATGAATAAACCTAGCTATCTTCCTTTCAATAACATAACAGCATGGAATCAAAAACAAACAAATGTTCTGATTTGAATGCAATAGTCAAATTACTAGACATATAACCATGTCATTCTATAAAAGCTGAACACCAATGAATTTTTAGAACTTCCAACTGTATCTGAGACAGCTACAGGTGTAAGGATACAAGTTTTATTAAATGAGAATTTTTATTAAAAAAATGTATGTAAACTTTTGTGCGATTTACGCTCATTTTCTATTTTTAGTGACTACTGAGATATTTGCAGATTTAACTGCTAATACTAAGCTTTTGGATCAACTAAGAGTAACCCTAGGGTCTACCTAATGCAGAAGGGGCATATACACTAGAACAGACATTTAAGGTCATATCATTCTGACTTTCAAAAAGAGCCTCAGTGCTGATAGCCTGGTAGTAGAAGTATAAAGTTGCCTCAAAATGTGACCCCCCCCCCCCCACCAAGCTGCTTTAGAAGGTGGGAAATAATACTTTACACTTCAATATTAGAAAAACAGTAACACATAGAAAATAGAAAGTCATTTGAAAAAAGTCTTTATTTCTGGTGAACTGTCTGAAATCAATTGAACTGAAAAAAGCTTTGGAACCCTGTTAATATCTCAAAAACCACTAAAAATCAATGAAAACTGCAAAAATTACCTGAACCATTCTGAGTAACGTAACATCAATTAATATTTTTAGGTTTAGATCCATTTTATGGACAAGTTGTTTCGGCTGAACGCCTTTCTCAAGGGGAATTCACCTTGAGAAAGGCGTTCAGCCGAAACATCGGAGTAATTCTCATTCTGGGGCAAGGGTATCTGCTTCCTTTTCTTTGAAACTTCTATTGTGGCCATTTGTTGAGTGGTATGTATCTTCATATTGTGTTTATTTGCTCTATTGTTTGTATATATGATTAAAAACTGACCTTTTTGCAATGTATTCGATTTTATAAAAAAAATATATTTTTTTATATACCACTCAGTCTATTCTTTTGGTGTGCAAGCCCTATACATTGTATTGAGTTCATAGACATAACACTCTCTGTGAATTCCTATTGGTACAGCCCTTTTGGCTCAATATAAATAAAGAATGAGTTGATAAACACTTCAGTGAGCAACTAATTCTAATACTGAACATAACATTAATTTATAATTTAGCTTAAAGGAATACACTTGAAATTCTGTAAGCACCACCTTATTTTAAGTGATGAAGATAAGAAGTTAGAAAATAACTAGACAAACAAGACTGTGAGTGCTTATCATAGTATACCATAGACAAAACTGATAAAATAAATAAGCATAAGCTCTAAAGAGAGCTGAAATCATTTGTGAAGAACTCAATATACATGCCTACTAATATAGAAAATCATACTTACAATATACTGAGCCATCAAACAAAGAACACACTGGAAGCATGCTGGACAGCTCCAGTGCTTCTTACCAAATCCATTTGCATGGAAAAATTCCACCTGGCCATTGGAATATCCACTTGGCCAATACTCACATAAGAGCTGTCTTGGGAGAAAGATTATTTTTTTCTGTCCTAAAACAGCAATCCTGACATGATTTATAACAGGAATTCTAGATACTGTATATACAAAACAGAGATGTATTTTCACATGGGAAATAAAAATATCGGCTATCTACTTTGTGGCAAAGTGGCATAAATAAGAAAGGTTTGTTAAAGAAATTACGCAGTAACTTAGTACGTATTTGACATAGAAAATATTTAACAGAAGATGTCATTATTTAAGCCTGTTGTTGCATTTTTCTACTCCATAACCATCTCCAGTCTCCACAATTATCTTTTTCACTTGGATTTCTACCCTCCAGATACTAAAGTGTCTCTAGTACCAATGAATATCATTGTGAATGTGACCAGAATAGGAATCAACACAAAAGGAATACACTTGAGATTCTGTAAGAACCGCCTTATTATAAGTGGTGAAGAAGACAGCAAACAACTGGACAAACAAGACTATGATTGTTGTACATAGAATATCATATACAAAACTGATAACTAATGTTCCTCTTGGTAGCCATACACACTACATTTACGATCTTTCCAAGACCATTGGAAGTACAAAAGATCTTTCGTCCACTGTACTAACATTAGCGGAATCGTCAGAAATGCTGGTAAAATAAAAAACTATTACAGTAGAACCCCCATTTTACAGCCCCTGATTTTAAGTTTCCCCTCATTTTACATTGTTGTTTTGTGGTCCCACCTATATATTATGCATACATTTCCCTGATTTTAAGTTTTCCCTGATTTTACACCATTTTTTTCTGGTCCCCTGAAAAACGTAAAATGGGGGTTCTACTGTATTTCACTCTGATGATTCAGCATTAATGTGACAATGCCCTTTAAATGTTGCTGATCAAAATTGTCAGTCATGCTCGATATCTAAAAGTCCCCATAGATGTAACAAATACGATTGTTTGTGCGACCACTGTTTGCAGAAAAGATACAGACATGTAGAGCTGAATTGTCAGATATACAGGAAAAAACAATAGAATTCTACCTGTATCTGACGATTCAGCACTAACAATGGCCGATGTTCAAAAATTTCCAGGCAGCCAGATCAGCAACATATCTAAGTCTAAGGGGCAGATTTATCATTGGTCGAATTTTTAAAAAATTCAAAATTCGACCATGTGAATAGAAGGGAAGTAAAATCTTTTGAATTTGAAGAATTTTACCGCAATTTGATTGGTCGAAACGATTGAATAGTAAAAATCCGATCGATTAAATCGTTTGAATCGATTGATTCAAATGATTTAATCGATTGATCGAATTTTTACTATTCAATCGTAATTCACCAAAACCACTTTGCCAGGCGATGTAGCCAATCGAATAAAAATTTAAAGGGGCAGTAATTCTAAATTCGATATATATATAAAGACACATAGTTATAATTAGTAAATGTTTTGCAACACAAACACTTATCCATTTCTCCTCATTGCAGCCTCTACTATGAATGTAATATGTTATAAAGTTATAGTGGAGATACAGCACCACAACATCCTTTTCTATAGAACACACAAATGCATGCCCACGGGATGTGTTCTACGGTTGAGTTGAACAAATGTATAACTTTGCACACTATCTACCTGCATGCATTTATATTTGAAATCAATAGCTAGACATAATGATGGATAGCAGTCTGTGGTCCGCCAGCTGTTGTTGAAAGGCAACTTCTACCATTCTCTGACACATTTCAGCTGCCGCTAACATGTAGTTCAACAACAGCTGGAGGATGACGGGTAATGATGTGATAAAGACAGATTCATGGAACAATAGGCAGTTGTGTATATGTGTATATAAATGGCTCCAGTTAAACACATGGAAAGAGAGCATTATTGAGCTGGAGGGGTAAAGGTAGGATATGTTTGATACTGACAGACAGACAGAATATACCAGTGATTTAGTTGCATGACTTAGTGTGACAGTCACTGGTGGAAGTTGTCGTTGAATTGCTGAAGGGCCAGAGGGAACCAGACAGACAGATAAGTATAAAGCCATGCAACTGATAGAGTCGGATAGATAGAGTGATACACGGCAGAGGGACGTGTATAGAGAGGTGACAGATCAGAGAGCTGAGAGGTGTATGTGTTGCACAGAAAGCATCCTGTATCCTCTCCATTGGGATACACTGTATTGCTGCCAATGGGCGGCACGATACATACATCCCGTTAGATGCGCATAAAAGGCGAAGCTCTTCACTCACTTACCCCGGTTCGCAGCCCAGACTGTTACCTGCTGGCAGATGCCATAAGCCCGGGCAGATAGCGTCTTCTCCCCGGGGCCTGGACTGACCCCATTACGGCTCCATTGCCTTTGCCTGCCCGCTCCCCTTCTCTGCAACTGATCGCATCTCTCCCAGCTGAAGCTCTTGTCGCCCCCTCCCGTCAGGAACCAGAGACTGGGCGGGAGCTTCTCCCGTGGTTCATCGGTCTTTCTTGCTCCTCCCCCCGGCCGGCAGAAGGCGGGGTTACTGCGTGTATAAACAACTGTGCAATAGCCGAAACTCAGGGCCGCTTTTATAAAAGGCAAATGGGAAACCTGGCCGGGGCCCAATGATTTCGGGGCCCACTGTGCCACTGTACGTTTTTTGTTTATTTATTTATTTTTACAGCTTTCATGATACTAGCACCTTCCCTGTCACTTTCTCTGCAGCCAGATCAAATGACACCGGCTAATATCCACAAAACTGTGGAGCATCCATTAAACGGCACTGAGAAATATCAGCGTCCTTTAGTTCTCTGATTTCAGCACACACACACACGGTCAGTCAGTCAGTCAGTGCCTCTGCTTTTGTATTATTTAAAGTTGTGCTGACTACTGGTCCACTTTCCTGTCAAAGCCAGAGAGCAATGCAGGCAGTAAATCATGTAAAGTAAATGTGCCATCATGGTATGAGAGCTGAGGGTTATTTACACATGGAGTTATCACTGTGCCATGCTGCTATGAGTTCTGGCAGTATTATACATGAAATTGCCATTGTGCCATCCTGATATGAGTTCTGGGGTGTTTATAAATACAATTGCCACTCTGACATCATGCTATGGGTTCAGGGGGTGTTTATACAGGGAATTACCACTGGCCTGTCCTGCTATGAGTTCTGGGGTGTTTATAGATACAATTGCCACTGTGTCATCCTGTGCTTTAGTAAAATAAGTGTGACGTTCTGGGGTGTGGCTTTAAAAATGTTTACCATGCTATTACGGTTGCCACCTTTTCCTGAAAAAAATACCGGCCTTCCTATATATTTATCTTTTTTTCCTATTAATAACATTGGGATCAACCATCAAAAATACCGGCCAGGCCGGTAAAATACCGGTCAGGTGGCAACCCTACATGCTATGCACAGCAGGATATTTAGCACCCACCTATTGGATATTTGCCCAGTGTCCACCAAGGCCTTCTTGCCAGACGTCTTGGGTTCAGAGATGTGAAATGAAAAACTGAACCCAGAAGCCAGAACATCAGTCTGTGGAAAGTCATGGCAGTCAAAGCTGCAGGAGAAGCATTACTCCTCCCTCCTGTTCTCTTCCCAAGCCACTCTTTGTCTGCTTCTTGCCAGCTGCATGTGCTTTCTGTCTCCTTCTATGGTGGCCTGGCTTGCTTGTGAATAGGGTGTTGGCTGAGTGAATACATCGCTCCTCGATAGTCTTGGCATGTAAAAGCCGAAGTGACTTTACAATTGTTTCTTGTGGCAGCACTGATATTTCAGGTGTTGGGGCTTCCTGTTACATGCTTTTGGGGATCATGGTTACTGCCCATAGCCCCTGCACACAGGCACAGAGCTGAGTGGATAGTAAACACTTGCAACAAACTAGCAACACCCTTATGCCACTCCAGTGATATTTCAAACCGGCACCATGAAGGGGTTGGATACGGATAAGGATAATGTATAGTGTTGCCAGTTGCTTCCCTGTGTTATGCTTTATTTACATGCCCCATTATGTACTATGGTCAATGGGCATGTCCAGAACCGTGATGCCTACAATGCATAGTCTCTCTATTTACACAGAGGCATCCAGAACATGGCCCTGACCAAATATAAATTAAAATTTCTTGGAAGAAAGTTTTGCCCAGCTTGGTGCACGGTTGCAGTAAGGGTTGCCACTGTGTTATGGCCCTTGCTCTGCCTGAGGGACTCCCAAGAGAATGGAAAATTAGTCCTTATATCTCAGGAGAAAAAAACTTTGAAGTGCTAAAGTATAAATTCAATTTGCAGGGGTTAAGGAATATAGGAGAGTTAAAGGGGCCTGGATTAAATAATTGTCACTGGGGATTTGGGTGTCTGCAGGTCCCACGCCCATCTTTTTCACCAGGGTCTCAACTCCAGGAAAGTTGTAAAATCCTAGATGCTCAAAGTTCACTGTAACTAAGTCCTCATTCGTGCTCTTCAGTAAAATTGTAATTTTATATACCCATTTGTAATGCCCATAACAGTACCCATAACATTTAAACATTTGCATAACCAAAGAAAACTTTATGCAACGAAACCCTATTTTTGTGGCAATATTTGTTCTTATCTTACATATTAGGACATACTTCTACTAATATCAATTACGTGGTCACAAATGCAGCAGCATTTGCTCTCAGCCCTCTGACACGAATGCTCACTCCTTGTCCCTCATAATCTTAATGCTCTCCCTAACCATATTGCTAAAACAGTAATGTTAGGGTTAGAGTTTGGGGCAAGATTTATAATTAGAGACAGCTACTTCCATCTTCACGCAGCTGCGCATTTCCCCGGACTGAAGCATGCGCATTTGAAAGAAAATGCCGACTTCGGCTTTTCGTTCTAATGCGCATGCTCAGCTGCACAAAGACGGAAGTAGCCGTCTCAGGGGTGCTCATTCCTATAACCCGGGGCCGGTGCAGATCTCTCCTGATAGGAGCACAATCACTTGGGGGGTGCCTAATGTTTGGCACCCCCAAATGTCTACAGCCTTTCCGTCTCCTTTAAAGAGGTCACTTTTAAATGGATGGCTCAGAACCTAAAGACAGGGGGATACATATCTGCCATCCACAATATATCTCCTCCAGCTTGAACAATGCACAGAGTAGGAAACATTCCCTAAATGTGGCAAAGCACTTTAATCTTGTAAGTAGCTGGTTTGAAAAAGGAAACTAGCTTGTCCTCCCTACATGCTTCAACTGAGCATGATGAAGTGCTAGAATGAGAGGATGGCAAAAGTGAGACAAAAGAGATCATTAAAGGGAAAGCATTGGTGCTGCAGAATGAGATTCTTTCTACCTGCAATATATGACCCAGACTTGGCTTTCACTATTTCACTATTCTACTATTCAGAGCCATCACTAGAACAGTTTTTTACATTATGTTGGGCTTGAAAATTCAAGTCAAGTCAAGTGGTTAGTTATGTACAAGGAGCAACGAAAATGTGTTGAGGATGTTCCGTACATGCCTACTCTGCTTGTATATAATTGCATCCACTGGACATTTACTGGAAAGGACAAGGACTCTGTTGGCAGCTCCATGTCCCACTTTTTTATTCTCCTTCTTTGGAACATGCTGGGGTGGAACAGCTCCTGCCCTTACAACTGGAATACCCCTTGGTTTTACCTAGATGAGATGTTGCAAAGTTTTGAGGGAGCACCAACTAGAGGGAGCAAAGCCCAACTGGTGGAAACCAAAGACAATCCGCAAGTTGACTTGAGTCTATTCCAGAGCTTCAAAAGGTCCTTGCAAAAAATGGAAAAGTATTACTTCAAACAGGCTGGCCAAAAAAGCACAAGGACATTATGCAGGTAACAACATTTCCCACAGTGCATAATTTATGAAGAAACAGGTTTGCACACTTTTTGGGATTGTCCATTTGCACAGGCCCTGCTTGATGCCCTGGAACATGAGCCCGTGTGCCCAGGAACTGGACTATTTCAGGACAACCATATGGAAGGGGAAATTCTTGAAGCCTGGCATGACCTGCGTTAAGGATGTCTTCAGGAATCCGCTCATTCTGAAGAGGACTGCCACAGTATGGTCCATGATTTTTAAAACCATTAGGCGGGGATGCAATGAGGCTGTGACCACAAAATAAGAATAGA